>JAQMCM010000015.1:0-600000 GCA_028022735.1 Gypaetus barbatus | reverse complement strand
CAGCCTATTCACAGGCACAGCAGCCCTGGGGATCTGTGCATTCCCAGAGATGGAAGGTCTCATGGTGCCCGTTCTCGGCAGAGCCTTTTTCCGAAACGGCAAACGTCCGATCCTCCTCCCACCAGGAAGCAGTGAGCCCTCAAAGCTGTTGCTGGTCTTCGCCTTCCCTGGGCAGCCTATTCACAGGCACAGCAGCCCTGGGGATCTGTGCTTTCCCAGAGACGGAATGTCTCATGGTGCCCGTTCTCGGCAGAGCCTTTTTCCGAAACGGCACACGTCCGGCTCCTCCTCCCACCAGGAAGGGGCCAGCCCTGAAAGCTGTTGCTGGTCTTCGCCTTCCCTGGGCAGCCTATTCACAGGCACAGCAGCCCTGGGGATCTGTGCTTTCCCAGAGACCGAAGGTCTCATGGTGCCCATTCTAGGCAGAGACTTTTCCCAAAACGGCAAACGTCCGGCTTCTTGTCCCACCGGGAAGGGAGCAGCCCTGAAAGCTGTTGCTGGTCTTCGCCTTCCCTGGGCAGCCTATTCACAGGCACAACAGCCCTGGGCATCTGTGCTTTCCCAGAGACGGAAGGTCTCATGGTGCCCGTTCTCAGCAGAGCCTTTTTCCGAAACGGCAAACGTCCGGCTCCTCATCCCACCGGGAAGGGACCAGCCCTGAAAGCTGTTGCTGGTCTTCGCCTTCTCTGGGCAGCGCATTCACAGGCACAGCAGCCCTGGGCATCTGTGCTTTCCCAGAGACGGAAGGTCTCATGGTGCCCGTTCTCGGCAGAGCCTTTTCCCAAAATGGCTAACGTCCAGGTCCTCCTCCCACCGGGAGGGGACCAGCCCTGAAAGCTGTCGCTGCTCTTCACCTTCCCTGGGCAGCCTCTTCACAGGCACAGCAGCCCTGGGGATCTGTGCTTTCCCAGAGACGGAAGGTCTCATGGTGCCCGTTCTCGGCAGAGCCTTTTTCCGAAACGGCAAACGTCCGGCTTCTTGTCCCACCGGGAAGGGAGCAGCCCTGAAAGCTGTTGCTGGTCTTCGCCTTCCCTGGGCAGCCTATTCACAGGCACAGCAGCCCTGGGCATCTGTGCTTTCCCAGAGACGGAAGGTCTCATGGTGCCCGTTCTCGGCAGAGCCTTTTTCCGAAACGGCAAACGTCCGGCTCCTCCTCCCACCAGGAAGCAGCCAGCCCTGAAAGCTGTTGCTGCTGTTCACCTTCCCTGGGCAGCCTATTCACAGGCACAACAGCCCTGGGCATCTGTGCATTCCCAGAGACAGAAGGTCTCATGGTGCCCGTTCTCGGCAGAGCCTTTTTCCGAAACGGCACACGTCCGGCTCCTCCTCCCACCAGGAAGCAGTGAGCCCTCAAAGCTGTTGCTGGTCTTCGCCTTCCCTGGGCAGCCTATTCACAGGCACAGCAGCCCTGGGGATCTGTGCTTTCCCAGAGACGGAAGGTCTCATGGTGCCCGTTCTCGGCAGAGCCTTTTTCCGAAACGGCAAACGTCCGGCTCCTCGTCCCACTGGGAAGGGACCAGCCCTGAAAGCTGTTGCTGCTCTTCGCCTTCCCTGGGCAGCCTCTTCACAGGCACAGCAGCCCTGGGGATCTGTGCTTTCCCAGAGACGGAAGGTCTCATGGTGCCCGTTCTCGGCAGAGCCTTTTCCCAAAACGGCAAACGTCCGGCTTCTTGTCCCACCGGGAAGGGAGCAGCCCTGAAAGCTGTTGCTGCTGTTCACCTTCCCTGGGCAGCCTATTCACAGGCACAACAGCCCTGGGCATCTGTGCATTCCCAGAGACAGAAGGTCTCATGGTGCCCGTTCTCGGCAGAGCCTTTTTCCGAAACGGCACACGTCCGGCTCCTCCTCCCACCAGGAAGCAGTGAGCCCTCAAAGCTGTTGCTGGTCTTCGCCTTCCCTGGGCAGCCTATTCACAGGCACAGCAGCCCTGGGGATCTGTGCTTTCCCAGAGACGGAAGGTCTCATGGTGCCCGTTCTCGGCAGAGCCTTTTTCCGAAACGGCAAACGTCCGGCTCCTCGTCCCACTGGGAAGGGACCAGCCCTGAAAGCTGTTGCTGCTCTTCGCCTTCCCTGGGCAGCCTCTTCACAGGCACAGCAGCCCTGGGGATCTGTGCTTTCCCAGAGACGGAAGGTCTCATGGTGCCCGTTCTCGGCAGAGCCTTTTCCCAAAGTGGCAAACGTCCGGCTTCTTGTCCCACCGGGAAGGGAGCAGCCCTGAAAGCTGTTGCTGGTCTTCGCCTTCCCTGGGCAGCCTATTCACAGGCACAACAGCCCTGGGGATCTGTGCTTTCCCAGAGACGGAAGGTCTCATGGTGCCCGTTCTCGGCAGAGCCTTTTTCCGAAACGGCAAACGTCCGGCTCCTCCTCCCACCAGGAAGCAGCAAGCCCTGAAAGCTGTTGCTGCTGTTCAACTTCCCTGGGCAGCCTATTCACAGGCACAGCAGCCCTGGGCATCTGTGCATTCCCAGAGACGGAAGGTCTCATGGTGCCCGTTCTCGGCATAGCCTTTTTCCGAAATGGCACACGTCCGGCTCCTCCTCCCACCAGGAATGGGCCAGCCCTGAAAGCTGTTGCTGGTCTTCGCCTTCCCTGGGCAGCCTATTCACAGGCACAGCAGCCCTGGGCATCTGTGCTTTCCCAGAGACGGAAGGTCTCATGGTGCCCGTTCTCGGCAGAGCCTTTTTCCGAAACGGCACACGTCCGGCTCCTCCTCCCACCAGGAAGGGGCCAGACCTGAAAGCTGTTGCTGCTGTTCACCTTCCCTGGGCAGCCTATTCACAGGCACAGCAGCCCTGGGGATCTGTGCTTTCCCAGAGACCGAAGGTCTCATGGTGCCCGTTCTCGGCAGAGACTTTTCCCAAAACGGCAAACGTCCGGCTTCTTGTCCCACCGGGAAGGGGCCAGCCCTGAAAGCTGTTGCCGGTCTTCGCCTTCCCTGGGCAGCCTATTCACAGGCACAACAGCCCTGGGCATCTGTGCATTCCCAGAGACGGAAGGTCTCATGGTGCCCGTTCTCAGCAGAGCCTTTTTCCGAAACGGCAAACGTCCGGCTCCTCATCCCACCGGGAAGGGGCCAGCCCTGAAAGCTGTTGCTGGTCTTCGCCTTCCCTGGGCAGCCTATTCACAGGCACAGCAGCCCTGGGCATCTGTGCTTTCCCAGAGACGGAAGGTCTCATGGTGCCCGTTCTCGGCAGAGCCTTTTTCCAAAACGGCAAACGTCCAGGTCCTCCTCCCACCGGGAAGGGACCAGCCCTGAAAGCTGTTGCTGCTGTTCACCTTCCCTGGACAGCCTATTCACAGGCACAGCAGCCCTGGGGATCTGTGCTTTCCCAGAGACGGAAGGTCTCATGGTGCCCGTTCTCGGCAGAGCCTTTTTCCGAAACGGCAAACGTCCGGCTTCTTGTCCCACCGGGAAGGGAGCAGCCCTGAAAGCTGTTGCTGGTCTTCGCCTTCCCTGGGCAGCCTATTCACAGGCACAACAGCACTGGGGATCTGTGCTTTCCCAGAGATGGAAGGTCTCATGGTGCCCGTTCTCGGCAGAGCCTTTTTCCAAAACGGCAAACGTCCGGCTCCTCCTCCCACCAGGAAGTGGCCAGCCCTGAAAGCTGTTGCTGGTCTTCGCCTTCCCTGGGCAGCCTATTCACAGGCACAGCAGCCCTGGGCATCTGTGCTTTCCCAGAGACGGAAGGTCTCATGGTGCCCGTTCTCGGCAGAGCCTTTTTCCGAAACCGCAAACGTCCAGCTCCTCCTCCCACCAGGAATGGAGCAGCCCTGAAAGCTGTTGCTGCTGTTCACCTTCCCTGGGCAGCCTATTCACAGGCACAGCAGCCCTGGGGATCTGTGCTTTCCCAGAGACCGAAGGTCTCATGGTGCCCGTTCTCGGCAGAGACTTTTCCCAAAACGGCAAACGTCCGGCTTCTTGTCCCACCGGGAAGGGAGCAGCCCTGAAAGCTGTTGCTGGTCTTCGCCTTCCCTGGTCAGCCTATTCACAGGCACAACAGCCCTGGGCATCTGTGCATTCCCAGAGACGGAAGGTCTCATGGTGCCCGTTCTCGGCAGAGCCTTTTTCCGAAAACGGCAAACGTCCGGCTTCTTGTCCCACCGGGAAGGGACCAGCCCTGAAAGCTGTTGCTGGTCTTCGCCTTCTCTGGGCAGCGCATTCACAGGCACAGCAGCCCTGGGGATCTGTGCTTTCCCAGAGACGGAAGGTCTTATGGTGCCCGTTCTCGGCAGAGCTTTTTTCCAAAACCGCAAACGTCCGGCTCCTCGTCCCACTGGGAAGGGACCAGCCCTGAAAGCTGTTGCTGCTCTTCGCCTTCCCTGGGCAGCCTCTTCACAGGCACAGCAGCCCTGGGGATCTGTGCTTTCCCAGAGACGGAAGGTCTCATGGTGCCCGTTCTCGGCAGAGACTTTTTCCGAAACGGCAAACGTCCGGCTCCTCGTCCCACTGGGAAGGGACCAGCCCTGAAAGCTGTTGCTGCTGTTCACCTTCCCTGGGCAGCCTATTCACAGGCACAGCAGCCCTGGGGATCTGTGCTTTCCCAGAGACGGAAGGTCTCATGGTGCCCGTTCTCGGCAGAGCCTTTTTCCGAAACGGCAAACATCCGGCTTCTTGTCCCACCGGGAAGGGAGCAGCCCTGAAAGCTGTTGCTGGTCTTCGCCTTCCCTGGGCAGCCTATTCACAGGCACAACAGCACTGGGGATCTGTGCTTTCCCAGAGATGGAAGGTCTCATGGTGCCCGTTCTCGGCAGAGCCTTTTTCCAAAACGGCAAACTTCCGGCTCCTCCTCCCACCAGGAAGGGGCCAGCCCTGAAAGCTGTTGCTGGTCTTCGCCTTCCCTGGGCAGCCTATTCACAGGCACAGCAGCCCTGGGCATCTGTGCTTTCCCAGAGACGGAAGGTCTCATGGTGCCCGTTCTCGGCAGAGCCTTTTTCCGAAACGGCAAACGTCCGGCTCCTCGTCCCACCAGGAAGGGAGCAGCCCTGAAAGCTGTTGCTGCTGTTCACCTTCCCTGGGCAGCCTATTCACAGGCACAGCAGCCCTGGGCATCTGTGCTTTCCCAGAGACGGAAGGTCTCATGGTGCCCGTTCTCGGCAGAGCCTTTTTCCGAAACGGCAAACGTCCGGCTCCTCCTCCCACCAGGAAGGGAGCAGCCCTGAAAGCTGTTGCTGCTGTTCACCTTCCCTGGGCAGCCTATTCACAGGCACAGCAGCCCTGGGCATCTGTGCTTTCCCAGAGACAGAAGGTCTCATGGTGCCCGTTCTCGGCAGCGCCTTTTCCCAAAACGGCAAACGTCCGGCTTCTTGTCCCACCGGGAAGGGAGCAGCCCTGAAAGCTGTTGCTGCTGTTCACCTTCCCTGGGCAGCCTATTCACAGGCACAACAGCCCTGGGCATCTGTGCATTCCCAGAGACGGAAGGTCTCATGGTGCCCGTTCTCGGCAGAGCCTTTTTCCGAAACCGCAAACGTCCGGCTTCTTGTCCCACCGGGAAGGGAGCAGCCCTGAAAGCTGTTGCTGGTCTTCGCCTTCCCTGGGCAGCCTATTCACAGGCACAACAGCCCTGGGCATCTGTGCATTCCCAGAGACGGAAGGTCTCATGGTGCCCGTTCTCGGCAGAGCCTTTTTCCGAAAACGGCAAACGTCCGGCTTCTTGTCCCACCGGGAAGGGACCAGCCCTGAAAGCTGTTGCTGGTCTTCGCCTTCTCTGGGCAGCGCATTCACAGGCACAGCAGCCCTGGGGATCTGTGCTTTCCCAGAGACGGAAGGTCTTATGGTGCCCGTTCTCGGCAGAGCCTTTTTCCAAAACCGCAAACGTCCGGCTCCTCGTCCCACTGGGAAGGGACCAGCCCTGAAAGCTGTTGCTGCTCTTCGCCTTCCCTGGGCAGCCTCTTCACAGGCACAGCAGCCCTGGGGATCTGTGCTTTCCCAGAGACGGAAGGTCTCATGGTGCCCGTTCTCGGCAGAGACTTTTTCCGAAACGGCAAACGTCCGGCTCCTCGTCCCACTGGGAAGGGACCAGCCCTGAAAGCTGTTGCTGGTCTTCACCTTCCCTGGGCAGCCTATTCACAGGCACAGCAGCCCTGGGGATCTGTGCTTTCCCAGAGACGGAAGGTCTCATGGTGCCCGTTCTCGGCAGAGCCTTTTTCCGAAACGGCAAACATCGGGCTTCTTGTCCCACCGGGAAGGGAGCAGCCCTGAAAGCTGTTGCTGGTCTTCGCCTTCCCTGGGCAGCCTATTCACAGGCACAACAGCACTGGGGATCTGTGCTTTCCCAGAGATGGAAGGTCTCATGGTGCCCGTTCTCGGCAGAGCCTTTTTCCGAAACGGCAAACTTCCGGCTCCTCCTCCCACCAGGAAGGGGCCAGCCCTGAAAGCTGTTGCTGGTCTTCGCCTTCCCTGGGCAGCCTATTCACAGGCACAGCAGCCCTGGGCATCTGTGCTTTCCCAGAGACGGAAGGTCTCATGGTGCCCGTTCTCGGCAGAGCCTTTTTCCGAAACCGCAAACGTCCGGCTCCTCCTCCCACCAGGAAGGGAGCAGCCCTGAAAGCTGTTGCTGCTGTTCACCTTCCCTGGGCAGCCTATTCACAGGCACAGCAGCCCTGGGCATCTGTGCTTTCCCAGAGACGGAAGGTCTCATGGTGCCCGTTCTCGGCAGAGCCTTTTTCCGAAACCGCAAACGTCCGGCTCCTCGTCCCACTGGGAAGGGGCCAGCCCTGAAAGCTGTTGCTGGTCTTCGCCTTCCCTGGGCAGCCTCTTCACAGGCACAGCAGCCCTGGGGATCTGTGCTTTCCCAGAGACGGAAGGTCTCATGGTGCCCGTTCTCGGCAGAGCCTTTTTCCGAAACGGCAAACGTCCAGGTCCTCCTCCCACCGGGAGGGGACCAGCCCTGAAAGCTGTCGCTGCTCTTCACCTTCCCTGGGCAGCCTATTCACAGGCACAGCAGCCCTGGGGATCTGTGCTTTCCCAGAGACGGAAGGTCTCATGGTGCCCGTTCTCGGCAGAGCCTTTTTCCGAAACGGCAAACGTCCGGCTTCTTGTCCCACCGGGAAGGGAGCAGCCCTGAAAGCTGTTGCTGGTCTTCGCCTTCCCTGGGCAGCCTATTCACAGGCACAACAGCACTGGGGATCTGTGCTTTCCCAGAGACGGAAGGTCTCATGGTGCCCGTTCTCGGCAGAGCCTTTTTCCGAAACGGCAAACGTCCGGCTCCTCCTCCCACCAGGAAGGGAGCAGCCCTGAAAGCTGTTGCTGCTGTTCACCTTCCCTGGGCAGCCTATTCACAGGCACAGCAGCCCTGGGCATCTGTGCTTTCCCAGAGACAGAAGGTCTCATGGTGCCCGTTCTCGGCAGCGCCTTTTCCCAAAACGGCAAACGTCCGGCTTCTTGTCCCACCGGGAAGGGAGCAGCCCTGAAAGCTGTTGCTGCTGTTCACCTTCCCTGGGCAGCCTATTCACAGGCACAACAGCCCTGGGCATCTGTGCATTCCCAGAGACGGAAGGTCTCATGGTGCCCGTTCTCGGCAGAGCCTTTTTCCGAAACCGCAAACGTCCGGCTCCTCGTCCCACCAGGAAGGGACCAGCCCTGAAAGCTGTTGCTGCTGTTCACCTTCCCTGGGCAGCCTATTCACAGGCACAACAGCCCTGGGGATCTGTGCTTTCCCAGAGACGGAAGGTCTCATGGTGCCCGTTCTCGGCAGAGCCTTTTCCCAAAATGGCTAACGTCCGGCTTCTTGTCCCACCGGGAAGGGAGCAGCCCTGAAAGCTGTTGCTGGTCTTCGCCTTCCCTGGTCAGCCTATTCACAGGCACAGCAGCCCTGGGCATCTGTGCTTTCCCAGAGACGGAAGGTCTCATGGTGCCCGTTCTCGGCAGAGCCTTTTTCCGAAACGGCAAACGTCCGGCTCCTCCTCCCACCAGGAAGGGAGCAGCCCTGAAAGCTGTTGCTGCTGTTCACCTTCCCTGGGCAGCCTATTCACAGGCACAGCAGCCCTGGGCATCTGTGCTTTCCCAGAGACGGAAGGTCTCATGGTGCCCGTTCTCGGCAGCGCCTTTTCCCAAAACGGCAAACGTCCGGCTTCTTTTCCCACCGGGAAGGGAGCAGCCCTGAAAGCTGTTGCTGCTGTTCACCTTCCCTGGGCAGCCTATTCACAGGCACAACAGCCCTGGGCATCTGTGCATTCCCAGAGACGGAAGGTCTCATGGTGCCCGTTCTCGGCAGAGCCTTTTTCCGAAACCGCAAACGTCCGGCTTCTTGTCCCACCGGGAAGGGAGCAGCCCTGAAAGCTGTTGCTGGTCTTCGCCTTCCCTGGGCAGCCTATTCACAGGCACAACAGCCCTGGGCATCTGTGCATTCCCAGAGACGGAAGGTCTCATGGTGCCCGTTCTCGGCAGAGCCTTTTTCCGAAAACGGCAAACGTCCGGCTTCTTGTCCCACCGGGAAGGGACCAGCCCTGAAAGCTGTTGCTGGTCTTCGCCTTCTCTGGGCAGCGCATTCACAGGCACAGCAGCCCTGGGGATCTGTGCTTTCCCAGAGACGGAAGGTCTTATGGTGCCCGTTCTCGGCAGAGCCTTTTTCCAAAACCGCAAACGTCCGGCTCCTCGTCCCACTGGGAAGGGACCAGCCCTGAAAGCTGTTGCTGCTCTTCGCCTTCCCTGGGCAGCCTCTTCACAGGCACAGCAGCCCTGGGGATCTGTGCTTTCCCAGAGACGGAAGGTCTCATGGTGCCCGTTCTCGGCAGAGACTTTTTCCGAAACGGCAAACGTCCGGCTCCTCGTCCCACTGGGAAGGGACCAGCCCTGAAAGCTGTTGCTGGTCTTCACCTTCCCTGGGCAGCCTATTCACAGGCACAGCAGCCCTGGGGATCTGTGCTTTCCCAGAGACGGAAGGTCTCATGGTGCCCGTTCTCGGCAGAGCCTTTTTCCGAAACGGCAAACATCGGGCTTCTTGTCCCACCGGGAAGGGAGCAGCCCTGAAAGCTGTTGCTGGTCTTCGCCTTCCCTGGGCAGCCTATTCACAGGCACAACAGCACTGGGGATCTGTGCTTTCCCAGAGATGGAAGGTCTCATGGTGCCCGTTCTCGGCAGAGCCTTTTTCCAAAACGGCAAACTTCCGGCTCCTCCTCCCACCAGGAAGGGGCCAGCCCTGAAAGCTGTTGCTGGTCTTCGCCTTCCCTGGGCAGCCTATTCACAGGCACAGCAGCCCTGGGCATCTGTGCTTTCCCAGAGACGGAAGGTCTCATGGTGCCCGTTCTCGGCAGAGCCTTTTTCCGAAACCGCAAACGTCCGGCTCCTCCTCCCACCAGGAAGGGAGCAGCCCTGAAAGCTGTTGCTGCTGTTCACCTTCCCTGGGCAGCCTATTCACAGGCACAGCAGCCCTGGGCATCTGTGCTTTCCCAGAGACGGAAGGTCTCATGGTGCCCGTTCTCGGCAGAGCCTTTTTCCGAAACCGCAAACGTCCGGCTCCTCGTCCCACTGGGAAGGGGCCAGCCCTGAAAGCTGTTGCTGGTCTTCGCCTTCCCTGGGCAGCCTCTTCACAGGCACAGCAGCCCTGGGGATCTGTGCTTTCCCAGAGACGGAAGGTCTCATGGTGCCCGTTCTCGGCAGAGCCTTTTTCCGAAACGGCAAACGTCCAGGTCCTCCTCCCACCGGGAGGGGACCAGCCCTGAAAGCTGTCGCTGCTCTTCACCTTCCCTGGGCAGCCTATTCACAGGCACAGCAGCCCTGGGGATCTGTGCTTTCCCAGAGACGGAAGGTCTCATGGTGCCCGTTCTCGGCAGAGCCTTTTTCCGAAACGGCAAACGTCCGGCTTCTTGTCCCACCGGGAAGGGAGCAGCCCTGAAAGCTGTTGCTGGTCTTCGCCTTCCCTGGGCAGCCTATTCACAGGCACAACAGCACTGGGGATCTGTGCTTTCCCAGAGACGGAAGGTCTCATGGTGCCCGTTCTCGGCAGAGCCTTTTTCCGAAACGGCAAACGTCCGGCTCCTCCTCCCACCAGGAAGGGAGCAGCCCTGAAAGCTGTTGCTGCTGTTCACCTTCCCTGGGCAGCCTATTCACAGGCACAGCAGCCCTGGGCATCTGTGCTTTCCCAGAGACAGAAGGTCTCATGGTGCCCGTTCTCGGCAGCGCCTTTTCCCAAAACGGCAAACGTCCGGCTTCTTGTCCCACCGGGAAGGGAGCAGCCCTGAAAGCTGTTGCTGCTGTTCACCTTCCCTGGGCAGCCTATTCACAGGCACAACAGCCCTGGGCATCTGTGCATTCCCAGAGACGGAAGGTCTCATGGTGCCCGTTCTCGGCAGAGCCTTTTTCCGAAACCGCAAACGTCCGGCTCCTCGTCCCACCAGGAAGGGACCAGCCCTGAAAGCTGTTGCTGCTGTTCACCTTCCCTGGGCAGCCTATTCACAGGCACAACAGCCCTGGGGATCTGTGCTTTCCCAGAGACGGAAGGTCTCATGGTGCCCGTTCTCGGCAGAGCCTTTTCCCAAAATGGCTAACGTCCGGCTTCTTGTCCCACCGGGAAGGGAGCAGCCCTGAAAGCTGTTGCTGGTCTTCGCCTTCCCTGGTCAGCCTATTCACAGGCACAGCAGCCCTGGGCATCTGTGCTTTCCCAGAGACGGAAGGTCTCATGGTGCCCGTTCTCGGCAGAGCCTTTTTCCGAAACGGCAAACGTCCGGCTCCTCCTCCCACCAGGAAGGGAGCAGCCCTGAAAGCTGTTGCTGCTGTTCACCTTCCCTGGGCAGCCTATTCACAGGCACAGCAGCCCTGGGCATCTGTGCTTTCCCAGAGACGGAAGGTCTCATGGTGCCCGTTCTCGGCAGCGCCTTTTCCCAAAACGGCAAACGTCCGGCTTCTTTTCCCACCGGGAAGGGAGCAGCCCTGAAAGCTGTTGCTGCTGTTCACCTTCCCTGGGCAGCCTATTCACAGGCACAACAGCCCTGGGCATCTGTGCATTCCCAGAGACGGAAGGTCTCATGGTGCCCGTTCTCGGCAGAGCCTTTTTCCGAAACGGCAAACGTCCGGCTCCTCCTCCCACCAGGAAGGGAGCAGCCCTGAAAGCTGTTGCTGCTGTTCACCTTCCCTGGGCAGCCTATTCACAGGCACAACAGCCCTGGGGATCTGTGCTTTCCCAGAGACGGAAGGTCTCATGGTGCCCGTTCTCGGCAGAGCCTTTTTCCGAAACGGCAAACGTCCGGCTCCTCCTCCCACCGGGAGGGGACCAGCCCTGAAAGCTGTCGCTGCTCTTCACCTTCCCTGGGCAGCCTATTCACAGGCACAGCAGCCCTGGGGATCTGTGCTTTCCCAGAGACGGAAGGTCTCATGGTGCCCGTTCTCGGCAGAGCCTTTTTCCGAAACGGCAAACGTCCGGCTTCTTGTCCCACCGGGAAGGGAGCAGCCCTGAAAGCTGTTGCTGGTCTTCGCCTTCCCTGGGCAGCCTATTCACAGGCACAACAGCACTGGGGATCTGTGCTTTCCCAGAGACGGAAGGTCTCATGGTGCCCGTTCTCGGCAGAGCCTTTTTCCGAAACGGCAAACGTCCGGCTCCTCCTCCCACCAGGAAGGGAGCAGCCCTGAAAGCTGTTGCTGCTGTTCACCTTCCCTGGGCAGCCTATTCACAGGCACAGCAGCCCTGGGCATCTGTGCTTTCCCAGAGACAGAAGGTCTCATGGTGCCCGTTCTCGGCAGCGCCTTTTCCCAAAACGGCAAACGTCCGGCTTCTTGTCCCACCGGGAAGGGAGCAGCCCTGAAAGCTGTTGCTGCTGTTCACCTTCCCTGGGCAGCCTATTCACAGGCACAACAGCCCTGGGCATCTGTGCATTCCCAGAGACGGAAGGTCTCATGGTGCCCGTTCTCGGCAGAGCCTTTTTCCGAAACCGCAAACGTCCGGCTCCTCGTCCCACCAGGAAGGGACCAGCCCTGAAAGCTGTTGCTGCTGTTCACCTTCCCTGGGCAGCCTATTCACAGGCACAACAGCCCTGGGGATCTGTGCTTTCCCAGAGACGGAAGGTCTCATGGTGCCCGTTCTCGGCAGAGCCTTTTCCCAAAATGGCTAACGTCCGGCTTCTTGTCCCACCGGGAAGGGAGCAGCCCTGAAAGCTGTTGCTGGTCTTCGCCTTCCCTGGTCAGCCTATTCACAGGCACAGCAGCCCTGGGCATCTGTGCTTTCCCAGAGACGGAAGGTCTCATGGTGCCCGTTCTCGGCAGAGCCTTTTTCCGAAACGGCAAACGTCCGGCTCCTCCTCCCACCAGGAAGGGAGCAGCCCTGAAAGCTGTTGCTGCTGTTCACCTTCCCTGGGCAGCCTATTCACAGGCACAGCAGCCCTGGGCATCTGTGCTTTCCCAGAGACGGAAGGTCTCATGGTGCCCGTTCTCGGCAGCGCCTTTTCCCAAAACGGCAAACGTCCGGCTTCTTGTCCCACCGGGAAGGGAGCAGCCCTGAAAGCTGTTGCTGCTGTTCACCTTCCCTGGGCAGCCTATTCACAGGCACAACAGCCCTGGGCATCTGTGCATTCCCAGAGACGGAAGGTCTCATGGTGCCCGTTCTCGGCAGAGCCTTTTTCCGAAACGGCAAACGTCCGGCTCCTCCTCCCACCAGGAAGGGAGCAGCCCTGAAAGCTGTTGCTGCTGTTCACCTTCCCTGGGCAGCCTATTCACAGGCACAACAGCCCTGGGGATCTGTGCTTTCCCAGAGACGGAAGGTCTCATGGTGCCCGTTCTCGGCAGAGCCTTTTTCCGAAACGGCAAACGTCCGGCTTCTTGTCCCACCGGGAAGGGAGCAGCCCTGAAAGCTGTTGCTGGTCTTCGCCTTCCCTGGGCAGCCTATTCACAGGCACAGCAGCCCTGGGCATCTGTGCTTTCCCAGAGACGGAAGGTCTCATGGTGCCCGTTCTCGGCAGAGCCTTTTCCCAAAACGGCAAACGTCCGGCTCCTCGTCCCACCGGGAAGGGAGCAGCCCTGAAAGCTGCTGCTGGTCTTCGCCTTCCCTGGGCAGCCTATTCACAGGCACAGCAGCCCTGGGGATCTGTGCTTTCCCAGAGATGGAAGGTCTCATGGTGCCCGTTCTCGGCAGAGCCTTTTTCCGAAACGGCAAACGTCCGGCTCCTCCTCCCACCAGGAAGGGGCCAGCCCTGAAAGCTGTTGCTGGTCTTCGCCTTCCCTGGGCAGCCTATTCACAGGCACAGCAGCCCTGGGGATCTGTGCTTTCCCAGAGACGGAAGGTCTCATGGTGCCCGTTCTCGGCAGAGCCTTTTTCCGAAACGGCAAACGTCCGGCTCCTCCTCCCACCAGGAAGGGGCCAGCCCTGAAAGCTGTTGCTGGTCTTCGCCTTCCCTGGGCAGCCTATTCACAGGCACAGCAGCTCTGGGCATCTGTGCTTTCCCAGAGACGGAAGGTCTCATGGTGCCCGTTCTCGGCAGAGCCTTTTTCCGAAACGGCAAACGTCCGGCTCCTCCTCCCACCAGGAAGCAGCCAGCCCTGAAAGCTGTTGCTGCTGTTCACCTTCCCTGGGCAGCCTATTCACAGGCACAACAGCCCTGGGGATCTGTGCATTCCCAGAGACGGAAGGTCTCATGGTGCCCGTTCTCGGCAGAGCCTTTTTCCGAAACGGCAAACGTCCGGCTCCTCCTCCCACCAGGAAGCAGTGAGCCCTCAAAGCTGTTGCTGGTCTTCGCCTTCCCTGGGCAGCCTATTCACAGGCACAGCAGCCCTGGGGATCTGTGCTTTCCCAGAGACGGAAGGTCTCATGGTGCCCGTTCTCGGCAGAGCCTTTTTCCGAAACGGCACACGTCCGGCTCTTCCTCCCACCAGGAAGGGACCAGCCCTGAAAGCTGTTGCTGGTCTTCGCCTTCTCTGGGCAGCGCATTCACAGGCACAGCAGCCCTGGGGATCTGTGCTTTCCCAGAGACGGAAGGTCTTATGGTGCCCCTTCTCGGCAGAGCCTTTTTCCAAAACGGCAAACGTCCGGCTCCTCGTCCCACTGGGAAGGGACCAGCCCTGAAAGCTGTTGCTGCTCTTCGCCTTCCCTGGGCAGCCTCTTCACAGGCACAGCAGCCCTGGGGATCTGTGCTTTCCCAGAGACGGAAGGTCTCATGGTGCCCGTTCTCGGCAGAGACTTTTTCCGAAACGGCAAACGTCCAGGTCCTCCTCCCACCGGGAAGGTACCAGCCCTGAAAGCTGTTGCTGGTCTTCACCTTCCCTGGGCAGCCTATTCACAGGCACAGCAGCCCTGGGGATCTGTGCATTCCCAGAGACGGAAGGTCTCATGGTGCCCGTTCTCGGCAGAGCCTTTTTCCGAAACGGCAAACGTCCGGATCCTCCTCCCACCAGGAAGCAGTGAGCCCTCAAAGCTGTTGCTGGTCTTCGCCTTCCCTGGGCAGCCTATTCACAGGCACAGCAGCCCTGGGCATCTGTGCTTTCCCAGAGACGGAAGGTCTCATGGTGCCCGTTCTCGGCAGAGCCTTTTCCCAAAACGGCAAACGTCCGGCTCCTCGTCCCACCGGGAAGGGAGCAGCCCTGAAAGCTGCTGCTGGTCTTCGCCTTCCCTGGGCAGCCTATTCACAGGCACAGCAGCCCTGGGGATCTGTGCTTTCCCAGAGATGGAAGGTCTCATGGTGCCCGTTCTCGGCAGAGCCTTTTTCCGAAACGGCAAACGTCCGGCTCCTCCTCCCACCAGGAAGGGGCCAGCCCTGAAAGCTGTTGCTGGTCTTCGCCTTCCCTGGGCAGCCTATTCACAGGCACAGCAGCCCTGGGGATCTGTGCTTTCCCAGAGACGGAAGGTCTCATGGTGCCCGTTCTCGGCAGAGCCTTTTTCCGAAACGGCAAACGTCCGGCTCCTCCTCCCACCAGGAAGGGGCCAGCCCTGAAAGCTGTTGCTGGTCTTCGCCTTCCCTGGGCAGCCTATTCACAGGCACAGCAGCTCTGGGCATCTGTGCTTTCCCAGAGACGGAAGGTCTCATGGTGCCCGTTCTCGGCAGAGCCTTTTTCCGAAACGGCAAACGTCCGGCTCCTCCTCCCACCAGGAAGCAGCCAGCCCTGAAAGCTGTTGCTGCTGTTCACCTTCCCTGGGCAGCCTATTCACAGGCACAACAGCCCTGGGGATCTGTGCATTCCCAGAGACGGAAGGTCTCATGGTGCCCGTTCTCGGCAGAGCCTTTTTCCGAAACGGCAAACGTCCGGCTCCTCCTCCCACCAGGAAGCAGTGAGCCCTCAAAGCTGTTGCTGGTCTTCGCCTTCCCTGGGCAGCCTATTCACAGGCACAGCAGCCCTGGGGATCTGTGCTTTCCCAGAGACGGAAGGTCTCATGGTGCCCGTTCTCGGCAGAGCCTTTTTCCGAAACGGCACACGTCCGGCTCTTCCTCCCACCAGGAAGGGACCAGCCCTGAAAGCTGTTGCTGGTCTTCGCCTTCTCTGGGCAGCGCATTCACAGGCACAGCAGCCCTGGGGATCTGTGCTTTCCCAGAGACGGAAGGTCTTATGGTGCCCCTTCTCGGCAGAGCCTTTTTCCAAAACGGCAAACGTCCGGCTCCTCGTCCCACTGGGAAGGGACCAGCCCTGAAAGCTGTTGCTGCTCTTCGCCTTCCCTGGGCAGCCTCTTCACAGGCACAGCAGCCCTGGGGATCTGTGCTTTCCCAGAGACGGAAGGTCTCATGGTGCCCGTTCTCGGCAGAGACTTTTTCCGAAACGGCAAACGTCCAGGTCCTCCTCCCACCGGGAAGGTACCAGCCCTGAAAGCTGTTGCTGGTCTTCACCTTCCCTGGGCAGCCTATTCACAGGCACAGCAGCCCTGGGGATCTGTGCATTCCCAGAGACGGAAGGTCTCATGGTGCCCGTTCTCGGCAGAGCCTTTTTCCGAAACGGCAAACGTCCGGATCCTCCTCCCACCAGGAAGCAGTGAGCCCTCAAAGCTGTTGCTGGTCTTCGCCTTCCCTGGGCAGCCTATTCACAGGCACAGCAGCCCTGGGGATCTGTGCTTTCCCAGAGACGGAATGTCTCATGGTGCCCGTTCTCGGCAGAGCCTTTTTCCGAAACGGCACACGTCCGGCTCCTCCTCCCACCAGGAAGGGGCCAGCCCTGAAAGCTGTTGCTGGTCTTCGCCTTCCCTGGGCAGCCTATTCACAGGCACAGCAGCCCTGGGCATCTGTGCTTTCCCAGAGACGGAAGGTCTCATGGTGCCCGTTCTCGGCAGAGCCTTTTTCCAAAACCGCAAACGTCCGGCTCCTCCTCCCACCAGGAAGGGAGCAGCCCTGAAAGCTGTTGCTGGTCTCGCCTTACCTGGGCAGCCTCTTCACAGGCACAGCAGCCCTGGGCATCTGTGCTTTCCCAGAGACGGAAGGTCTCATGGTGCCCGTTCTCGGCAGCGCCTTTTCCCAAAACGGCAAACGGCCGGCTTCTTGTCCCACCGGGAAGGGAGCAGCCCTGAAAGCTGTTGCTGGTCTTCGCCTTCCCTGGGCAGCCTATTCACAGGCACAACAGCCCTGGGCATCTGTGCTTTCCCAGAGACGGAAGGTCTCATGGTGCCCGTTCTCGGCAGAGCCTTTTTCCGAAACGGCAAACGTCCGGCTCCTCCTCCCACCAGGAAGCAGCCAGCCCTGAAAGCTGTTGCTGCTGTTCACCTTCCCTGGGCAGCCTATTCACAGGCACAACAGCCCTGGGCATCTGTGCATTCCCAGAGACGGAAGGTCTCATGGTGCCCGTTCTCGGCAGAGCCTTTTTCCGAAACGGCAAACGTCCGGATCCTCCTCCCACCAGGAAGCAGTGAGCCCTCAAAGCTGTTGCTGGTCTTCGCCTTCCCTGGGCAGCCTCTTCACAGGCACAGCAGCCCTGGGGATCTGTGCTTTCCCAGAGACGGAAGGTCTCATGGTGCCCGTTCTCGGCAGAGCCTTTTTCCGAAACGGCACACGTCCGGCTCCTCCTCCCACCAGGAAGGGGCCAGCCCTGAAAGCTGTTGCTGGTCTTCGCCTTCCCTGGGCAGCCTATTCACAGGCACAGCAGCCCTGGGCATCTGTGCTTTCCCAGAGACCGAAGGTCTCATGGTGCCCGTTCTCGGCAGCGCCTTTTCCCAAAACGGCAAACGTCCGGCTTCTTGTCCCACCGGGAAGGGAGCAGCCCTGAAAGCTGTTGCTGCTGTTCACCTTCCCTGGGCAGCCTCTTCACAGGCACAGCAGCCCTGGGGATCTGTGCTTTCCCAGAGATGGAAGGTCTCATGGTGCCCGTTCTCGGCAGAGCCTTTTTCCAAAACGGCAAACGTCCGGCTCCTCCTCCCACCAGGAAGCAGTGAGCCCTCAAAGCTGTTGCTGGTCTTCGCCTTCCCTGGGCAGCCTATTCACAGGCACAGCAGCCCTGGGCATCTGTGCTTTCCCAGAGACGGAAGGTCTCATGGTGCCCGTTCTCGGCAGAGCCTTTTTCCGAAACCGCAAACGTCCGGCTCCTCCTCCCACCAGGAAGGGAGCAGCCCTGAAAGCTGTTGCTGCTGTTCACCTTCCCTGGGCAGCCTATTCACAGGCACAGCAGCCCTGGGGATCTGTGCATTCCCAGAGACGGAAGGTCTCATGGTGCCCGTTCTCGGCAGAGCCTTTTTCCGAAACGGCAAACGTCCGGCTCCTCGTCCCACCAGGAAGGGACCAGCCCTGAAAGCTGTTGCTGCTGTTCACCTTCCCTGGGCAGCCTCTTCACAGGCACAGCAGCCCTGGGCATCTGTGCTTTCCCAGAGACGGAAGGTCTCATGGTGCCCGTTCTCGGCAGAGCCTTTTCCCAAAACGGCTAACGTCCGGCTTCTTGTCCCACCGGGAAGGGAGCAGCCCTGAAAGCTGTTGCTGGTCTTCGCCTTCCCTGGGCAGCCTATTCACAGGCACAACAGCCCTGGGCATCTGTGCTTTCCCAGAGACGGAAGGTCTCATGGTGGCCGTTCTCGGCAGAGCCTTTTTCCAAAACGGCAAACGTCCGGCTCCTGCTCCCACCAGGAAGCAGCCAGCCCTGAAAGCTGTTGCTGCTGTTCACCTTCCCTGGGCAGCCTATTCACAGGCACAACAGCCCTGGGCATCTGTGCATTCCCAGAGACGGAAGGTCTCATGGTGCCCGTTCTCGGCAGAGCCTTTTTCCGAAACGGCAAACGTCCGGCTCCTCCTCCCACCAGGAAGCAGTGAGCCCTCAAAGCTGTTGCTGGTCTTCGCCTTCCCTGGGCAGCCTATTCACAGGCACAGCAGCCCTGGGCATCTGTGCTTTCCCAGAGACGGAAGGTCTCATGGTGCCCGTTCTCGGCAGCGCCTTTTCCCAAAACGGCAAACGTCCGGCTTCTTGTCCCACCGGGAAGGGAGCAGCCCTGAAAGCTGTTGCTGCTGTTCACCTTCCCTGGGCAGCCTCTTCACAGGCACAGCAGCCCTGGGGATCTGTGCTTTCCCAGAGACCGAAGGTCTCATGGTGCCCGTTCTCGGCAGAGCCTTTTTCCAAAACGGCAAACGTCCGGCTCCTCCTCCCACCAGGAAGGGGCCAGCCCTGAAAGCTGTTGCTGGTCTTCGCCTTCCCTGGGCAGCCTATTCACAGGCACAGCAGCCCTGGGCATCTGTGCTTTCCCAGAGACGGAAGGTCTCATGGTGCCCGTTCTCGGCAGAGCCTTTTTCCGAAACCGCAAACGTCCGGCTCCTCCTCCCACCAGGAAGGGAGCAGCCCTGAAAGCTGTTGCTGCTGTTCACCTTCCCTGGGCAGCCTATTCACAGGCACAGCAGCCCTGGGGATCTGTGCATTCCCAGAGACGGAAGGTCTCATGGTGCCCGTTCTCGGCAGAGCCTTTTTCCGAAACGGCAAACGTCCGGCTCCCCGTCCCACCAGGAAGGGACCAGCCCTGAAAGCTGTTGCTGCTGTTCACCTTCCCTGGGCAGCCTCTTCACAGGCACAGCAGCCCTGGGGATCTGTGCTTTCCCAGAGACGGAAGGTCTCATGGTGCCCGTTCTCGGCAGAGCCTTTTCCCAAAACGGCTAACGTCCGGCTTCTTGTCCCACCGGGAAGGGAGCAGCCCCGAAAGCTGTTGCTGGTCTTCGCCTTCCCTGGGCAGCCTATTCACAGGCACAACAGCCCTGGGCATCTGTGCTTTCCCAGAGACGGAAGGTCTCATGGTGGCCGTTCTCGGCAGAGCCTTTTTCCAAAACGGCAAACGTCCGGCTCCTGCTCCCACCAGGAAGCAGCCAGCCCTGAAAGCTGTTGCTGCTGTTCACCTTCCCTGGGCAGCCTATTCACAGGCACAACAGCCCTGGGCATCTGTGCATTCCCAGAGACGGAAGGTCTCATGGTGCCCGTTCTCGGCAGAGCCTTTTTCCGAAACGGCAAACGTCCGGCTCCTCCTCCCACCAGGAAGGGAGCAGCCCTGAAAGCTGTTGCTGCTGTTCACCTTCCCTGGGCAGCCTATTCACAGGCACAACAGCCCTGGGGATCTGTGCTTTCCCAGAGACGGAAGGTCTCATGGTGCCCGTTCTCGGCAGAGCCTTTTTCCGAAACGGCAAACGTCCGGCTCCTCCTCCCACCGGGAGGGGACCAGCCCTGAAAGCTGTCGCTGCTCTTCACCTTCCCTGGGCAGCCTATTCACAGGCACAGCAGCCCTGGGGATCTGTGCTTTCCCAGAGACGGAAGGTCTCATGGTGCCCGTTCTCGGCAGAGCCTTTTTCCGAAACGGCAAACGTCCGGCTTCTTGTCCCACCGGGAAGGGAGCAGCCCTGAAAGCTGTTGCTGGTCTTCGCCTTCCCTGGGCAGCCTACTCACAGGCACAACAGCACTGGGGATCTGTGCTTTCCCAGAGACGGAAGGTCTCATGGTGCCCGTTCTCGGCAGAGCCTTTTTCCGAAACGGCAAACGTCCGGCTCCTCCTCCCACCAGGAAGGGAGCAGCCCTGAAAGCTGTTGCTGCTGTTCACCTTCCCTGGGCAGCCTATTCACAGGCACAGCAGCCCTGGGCATCTGTGCTTTCCCAGAGACAGAAGGTCTCATGGTGCCCGTTCTCGGCAGCGCCTTTTCCCAAAACGGCAAACGTCCGGCTTCTTGTCCCACCGGGAAGGGAGCAGCCCTGAAAGCTGTTGCTGCTGTTCACCTTCCCTGGGCAGCCTATTCACAGGCACAACAGCCCTGGGCATCTGTGCATTCCCAGAGACGGAAGGTCTCATGGTGCCCGTTCTCGGCAGAGCCTTTTTCCGAAACCGCAAACGTCCGGCTCCTCGTCCCACCAGGAAGGGACCAGCCCTGAAAGCTGTTGCTGCTGTTCACCTTCCCTGGGCAGCCTATTCACAGGCACAACAGCCCTGGGGATCTGTGCTTTCCCAGAGACGGAAGGTCTCATGGTGCCCGTTCTCGGCAGAGCCTTTTCCCAAAATGGCTAACGTCCGGCTTCTTGTCCCACCGGGAAGGGAGCAGCCCTGAAAGCTGTTGCTGGTCTTCGCCTTCCCTGGTCAGCCTATTCACAGGCACAGCAGCCCTGGGCATCTGTGCTTTCCCAGAGACGGAAGGTCTCATGGTGCCCGTTCTCGGCAGAGCCTTTTTCCGAAACGGCAAACGTCCGGCTCCTCCTCCCACCAGGAAGGGAGCAGCCCTGAAAGCTGTTGCTGCTGTTCACCTTCCCTGGGCAGCCTATTCACAGGCACAGCAGCCCTGGGCATCTGTGCTTTCCCAGAGACGGAAGGTCTCATGGTGCCCGTTCTCGGCAGCGCCTTTTCCCAAAACGGCAAACGTCCGGCTTCTTGTCCCACCGGGAAGGGAGCAGCCCTGAAAGCTGTTGCTGCTGTTCACCTTCCCTGGGCAGCCTATTCACAGGCACAACAGCCCTGGGCATCTGTGCATTCCCAGAGACGGAAGGTCTCATGGTGCCCGTTCTCGGCAGAGCCTTTTTCCGAAACGGCAAACGTCCGGCTCCTCCTCCCACCAGGAAGGGAGCAGCCCTGAAAGCTGTTGCTGCTGTTCACCTTCCCTGGGCAGCCTATTCACAGGCACAACAGCCCTGGGGATCTGTGCTTTCCCAGAGACGGAAGGTCTCATGGTGCCCGTTCTCGGCAGAGCCTTTTTCCGAAACGGCAAACGTCCGGCTCCTCCTCCCACCAGGAAGGGGCCAGCCCTGAAAGCTGTTGCTGGTCTTCGCCTTCCCTGGGCAGCCTATTCACAGGCACAGCAGCCCTGGGGATCTGTGCTTTCCCAGAGACGGAAGGTCTCATGGTGCCCGTTCTCGGCAGAGCCTTTTTCCGAAACGGCAAACGTCCGGCTCCTCCTCCCACCAGGAAGGGGCCAGCCCTGAAAGCTGTTGCTGGTCTTCGCCTTCCCTGGGCAGCCTATTCACAGGCACAGCAGCTCTGGGCATCTGTGCTTTCCCAGAGACGGAAGGTCTCATGGTGCCCGTTCTCGGCAGAGCCTTTTTCCGAAACGGCAAACGTCCGGCTCCTCCTCCCACCAGGAAGCAGCCAGCCCTGAAAGCTGTTGCTGCTGTTCACCTTCCCTGGGCAGCCTATTCACAGGCACAACAGCCCTGGGGATCTGTGCATTCCCAGAGACGGAAGGTCTCATGGTGCCCGTTCTCGGCAGAGCCTTTTTCCGAAACGGCAAACGTCCGGCTCCTCCTCCCACCAGGAAGCAGTGAGCCCTCAAAGCTGTTGCTGGTCTTCGCCTTCCCTGGGCAGCCTATTCACAGGCACAGCAGCCCTGGGGATCTGTGCTTTCCCAGAGACGGAAGGTCTCATGGTGCCCGTTCTCGGCAGAGCCTTTTTCCGAAACGGCACACGTCCGGCTCTTCCTCCCACCAGGAAGGGACCAGCCCTGAAAGCTGTTGCTGGTCTTCGCCTTCTCTGGGCAGCGCATTCACAGGCACAGCAGCCCTGGGGATCTGTGCTTTCCCAGAGACGGAAGGTCTTATGGTGCCCCTTCTCGGCAGAGCCTTTTTCCAAAACGGCAAACGTCCGGCTCCTCGTCCCACTGGGAAGGGACCAGCCCTGAAAGCTGTTGCTGCTCTTCGCCTTCCCTGGGCAGCCTCTTCACAGGCACAGCAGCCCTGGGGATCTGTGCTTTCCCAGAGACGGAAGGTCTCATGGTGCCCGTTCTCGGCAGAGACTTTTTCCGAAACGGCAAACGTCCAGGTCCTCCTCCCACCGGGAAGGTACCAGCCCTGAAAGCTGTTGCTGGTCTTCACCTTCCCTGGGCAGCCTATTCACAGGCACAGCAGCCCTGGGGATCTGTGCATTCCCAGAGACGGAAGGTCTCATGGTGCCCGTTCTCGGCAGAGCCTTTTTCCGAAACGGCAAACGTCCGGATCCTCCTCCCACCAGGAAGCAGTGAGCCCTCAAAGCTGTTGCTGGTCTTCGCCTTCCCTGGGCAGCCTATTCACAGGCACAGCAGCCCTGGGGATCTGTGCTTTCCCAGAGACGGAATGTCTCATGGTGCCCGTTCTCGGCAGAGCCTTTTTCCGAAACGGCACACGTCCGGCTCCTCCTCCTACCAGGAAGGGGCCAGCCCTGAAAGCTGTTGCTGGTCTTCGCCTTCCCTGGGCAGCCTATTCACAGGCACAGCAGCCCTGGGCATCTGTGCTTTCCCAGAGACGGAAGGTCTCATGGTGCCCGTTCTCGGCAGAGCCTTTTTCCAAAACCGCAAACGTCCGGCTCCTCCTCCCACCAGGAAGGGAGCAGCCCTGAAAGCTGTTGCTGGTCTCGCCTTACCTGGGCAGCCTCTTCACAGGCACAGCAGCCCTGGGCATCTGTGCTTTCCCAGAGACGGAAGGTCTCATGGTGCCCGTTCTCGGCAGCGCCTTTTCCCAAAACGGCAAACGGCCGGCTTCTTGTCCCACCGGGAAGGGAGCAGCCCTGAAAGCTGTTGCTGGTCTTCGCCTTCCCTGGGCAGCCTATTCACAGGCACAACAGCCCTGGGCATCTGTGCTTTCCCAGAGACGGAAGGTCTCATGGTGCCCGTTCTCGGCAGAGCCTTTTTCCGAAACGGCAAACGTCCGGCTCCTCCTCCCACCAGGAAGCAGCCAGCCCTGAAAGCTGTTGCTGCTGTTCACCTTCCCTGGGCAGCCTATTCACAGGCACAACAGCCCTGGGCATCTGTGCATTCCCAGAGACGGAAGGTCTCATGGTGCCCGTTCTCGGCAGAGCCTTTTTCCGAAACGGCAAACGTCCGGATCCTCCTCCCACCAGGAAGCAGTGAGCCCTCAAAGCTGTTGCTGGTCTTCGCCTTCCCTGGGCAGCCTCTTCACAGGCACAGCAGCCCTGGGGATCTGTGCTTTCCCAGAGACGGAAGGTCTCATGGTGCCCGTTCTCGGCAGAGCCTTTTTCCGAAACGGCACACGTCCGGCTCCTCCTCCCACCAGGAAGGGGCCAGCCCTGAAAGCTGTTGCTGGTCTTCGCCTTCCCTGGGCAGCCTATTCACAGGCACAGCAGCCCTGGGGATCTGTGCTTTCCCAGAGACCGAAGGTCTCATGGTGCCCGTTCTCGGCAGCGCCTTTTCCCAAAACGGCAAACGTCCGGCTTCTTGTCCCACCGGGAAGGGAGCAGCCCTGAAAGCTGTTGCTGCTGTTCACCTTCCCTGGGCAGCCTCTTCACAGGCACAGCAGCCCTGGGGATCTGTGCTTTCCCAGAGATGGAAGGTCTCATGGTGCCCGTTCTCGGCAGAGCCTTTTTCCAAAACGGCAAACGTCCGGCTCCTCCTCCCACCAGGAAGCAGTGAGCCCTCAAAGCTGTTGCTGGTCTTCGCCTTCCCTGGGCAGCCTATTCACAGGCACAGCAGCCCTGGGCATCTGTGCTTTCCCAGAGACGGAAGGTCTCATGGTGCCCGTTCTCGGCAGAGCCTTTTTCCGAAACCGCAAACGTCTGGCTCCTCCTCCCACCAGGAAGGGAGCAGCCCTGAAAGCTGTTGCTGCTGTTCACCTTCCCTGGGCAGCCTATTCACAGGCACAGCAGCCCTGGGGATCTGTGCATTCCCAGAGACGGAAGGTCTCATGGTGCCCGTTCTCGGCAGAGCCTTTTTCCGAAACGGCAAACGTCCGGCTCCTCGTCCCACCAGGAAGGGACCAGCCCTGAAAGCTGTTGCTGCTGTTCACCTTCCCTGGGCAGCCTCTTCACAGGCACAGCAGCCCTGGGCATCTGTGCTTTCCCAGAGACGGAAGGTCTCATGGTGCCCGTTCTCGGCAGAGCCTTTTCCCAAAACGGCTAACGTCCGGCTTCTTGTCCCACCGGGAAGGGAGCAGCCCTGAAAGCTGTTGCTGGTCTTCGCCTTCCCTGGGCAGCCTATTCACAGGCACAACAGCCCTGGGCATCTGTGCTTTCCCAGAGACGGAAGGTCTCATGGTGGCCGTTCTCGGCAGAGCCTTTTTCCAAAACGGCAAACGTCCGGCTCCTGCTCCCACCAGGAAGCAGCCAGCCCTGAAAGCTGTTGCTGCTGTTCACCTTCCCTGGGCAGCCTATTCACAGGCACAACAGCCCTGGGCATCTGTGCATTCCCAGAGACGGAAGGTCTCATGGTGCCCGTTCTCGGCAGAGCCTTTTTCCGAAACGGCAAACGTCCGGCTCCTCCTCCCACCAGGAAGCAGTGAGCCCTCAAAGCTGTTGCTGGTCTTCGCCTTCCCTGGGCAGCCTATTCACAGGCACAGCAGCCCTGGGCATCTGTGCTTTCCCAGAGACGGAAGGTCTCATGGTGCCCGTTCTCGGCAGCGCCTTTTCCCAAAACGGCAAACGTCCGGCTTCTTGTCCCACCGGGAAGGGAGCAGCCCTGAAAGCTGTTGCTGCTGTTCACCTTCCCTGGGCAGCCTCTTCACAGGCACAGCAGCCCTGGGGATCTGTGCTTTCCCAGAGACCGAAGGTCTCATGGTGCCCGTTCTCGGCAGAGCCTTTTTCCAAAACGGCAAACGTCCGGCTCCTCCTCCCACCAGGAAGGGGCCAGCCCTGAAAGCTGTTGCTGGTCTTCGCCTTCCCTGGGCAGCCTATTCACAGGCACAGCAGCCCTGGGCATCTGTGCTTTCCCAGAGACGGAAGGTCTCATGGTGCCCGTTCTCGGCAGAGCCTTTTTCCGAAACCGCAAACGTCCGGCTCCTCCTCCCACCAGGAAGGGAGCAGCCCTGAAAGCTGTTGCTGCTGTTCACCTTCCCTGGGCAGCCTATTCACAGGCACAGCAGCCCTGGGGATCTGTGCATTCCCAGAGACGGAAGGTCTCATGGTGCCCGTTCTCGGCAGAGCCTTTTTCCGAAACCGCAAACGTCCGGCTCCTCCTCCCACCAGGAAGGGAGCAGCCCTGAAAGCTGTTGCTGCTGTTCACCTTCCCTGGTCAGCCTATTCACAGGCAGAGCAGCCCTGGGGATCTGTGCTTTCCCAGAGACGGAAGGTCTCATGGTGCCCGTTCTCGGCAGAGCCTTTTTCCAAAACGGCAAACGTCCGGCTCCTCCTCCCACCAGGAAGGGGCCAGCCCTGAAAGCTGTTGCTGGTCTTCGCCTTCCCTGGGCAGCCTATTCACAGGCACAGCAGCCCTGGGCATCTGTGCTTTCCCAGAGACGGAAGGTCTCATGGTGCCCGTTCTCGGCAGAGCCTTTTTCCGAAACCGCAAACGTCCGGCTCCTCCTCCCACCAGGAAGGGAGCAGCCCTGAAAGCTGTTGCTGCTGTTCACCTTCCCTGGGCAGCCTATTCACAGGCACAGCAGCCCTGGGGATCTGTGCATTCCCAGAGACGGAAGGTCTCATGGTGCCCGTTCTCGGCAGAGCCTTTTTCCGAAACGGCAAACGTCCGGCTCCCCGTCCCACCAGGAAGGGAGCAGCCCTGAAAGCTGTTGCTGCTGTTCACCTTCCCTGGGCAGCCTCTTCACAGGCACAGCAGCCCTGGGCATCTGTGCTTTCCCAGAGACGGAAGGTCTCATGGTGCCCGTTCTCGGCAGAGCCTTTTCCCAAAACGGCTAACGTCCGGCTTCTTGTCCCACCGGGAAGGGAGCAGCCCCGAAAGCTGTTGCTGGTCTTCGCCTTCCCTGGGCAGCCTATTCACAGGCACAACAGCCCTGGGCATCTGTGCTTTCCCAGAGACGGAAGGTCTCATGGTGGCCGTTCTCGGCAGAGCCTTTTTCCAAAACGGCAAACGTCCGGCTCCTGCTCCCACCAGGAAGCAGCCAGCCCTGAAAGCTGTTGCTGCTGTTCACCTTCCCTGGGCAGCCTATTCACAGGCACAACAGCCCTGGGCATCTGTGCATTCCCAGAGACGGAAGGTCTCATGGTGCCCGTTCTCGGCAGAGCCTTTTTCCGAAACGGCAAACGTCCGGCTCCTCCTCCCACCAGGAAGCAGTGAGCCCTCAAAGCTGTTGCTGGTCTTCGCCTTCCCTGGGCAGCCTATTCACAGGCACAGCAGCCCTGGGCATCTGTGCTTTCCCAGAGACGGAAGGTCTCATGGTGCCCGTTCTCGGCAGCGCCTTTTCCCAAAACGGCAAACGTCCGGCTTCTTGTCCCACCGGGAAGGGAGCAGCCCTGAAAGCTGTTGCTGCTGTTCACCTTCCCTGGGCAGCCTCTTCACAGGCACAGCAGCCCTGGGGATCTGTGCTTTCCCAGAGACCGAAGGTCTCATGGTGCCCGTTCTCGGCAGAGCCTTTTTCCAAAACGGCAAACGTCCGGCTCCTCCTCCCACCAGGAAGGGGCCAGCCCTGAAAGCTGTTGCTGGTCTTCGCCTTCCCTGGGCAGCCTATTCACAGGCACAGCAGCCCTGGGCATCTGTGCTTTCCCAGAGACGGAAGGTCTCATGGTGCCCGTTCTCGGCAGAGCCTTTTTCCGAAACCGCAAACGTCCGGCTCCTCCTCCCACCAGGAAGGGAGCAGCCCTGAAAGCTGTTGCTGCTGTTCACCTTCCCTGGGCAGCCTATTCACAGGCACAGCAGCCCTGGGGATCTGTGCATTCCCAGAGACGGAAGGTCTCATGGTGCCCGTTCTCGGCAGAGCCTTTTTCCGAAACCGCAAACGTCCGGCTCCTCCTCCCACCAGGAAGGGAGCAGCCCTGAAAGCTGTTGCTGCTGTTCACCTTCCCTGGTCAGCCTATTCACAGGCAGAGCAGCCCTGGGGATCTGTGCTTTCCCAGAGACGGAAGGTCTCATGGTGCCCGTTCTCGGCAGAGCCTTTTTCCAAAACGGCAAACGTCCGGCTCCTCCTCCCACCAGGAAGGGAGCAGCCCTGAAAGCTGTTGCTGGTCTTCGCCTTCCCTGGGCAGCCTATTCACAGGCACAGCAGCCCTGGGCATCTGTGCTTTCCCAGAGACGGAAGGTCTCATGGTGCCCGTTCTCGGCAGAGCCTTTTTCCGAAACCGCAAACGTCCGGCTCCTCCTCCCACCAGGAAGGGAGCAGCCCTGAAAGCTGTTGCTGCTGTTCACCTTCCCTGGGCAGCCTATTCACAGGCACAGCAGCCCTGGGGATCTGTGCATTCCCAGAGACGGAAGGTCTCATGGTGCCCGTTCTCGGCAGAGCCTTTTTCCGAAACGGCAAACGTCCGGCTCCTCCTCCCACCAGGAAGCAGCCAGCCCTGAAAGCTGTTGCTGCTGTTCACCTTCCCTGGGCAGCCTATTCACAGGCACAACAGCCCTGGGCATCTGTGCATTCCCAGAGACGGAAGGTCTCATGGTGCCCGTTCTCGGCAGAGCCTTTTTCCGAAACGGCAAACGTCCGGATCCTCCTCCCACCAGGAAGCAGTGAGCCCTCAAAGCTGTTGCTGGTCTTCGCCTTCCCTGGGCAGCCTCTTCACAGGCACAGCAGCCCTGGGGATCTGTGCTTTCCCAGAGACGGAAGGTCTCATGGTGCCCGTTCTCGGCAGAGCCTTTTTCCGAAACGGCACACGTCCGGCTCCTCCTCCCACCAGGAAGGGGCCAGCCCTGAAAGCTGTTGCTGGTCTTCGCCTTCCCTGGGCAGCCTATTCACAGGCACAGCAGCCCTGGGGATCTGTGCTTTCCCAGAGACCGAAGGTCTCATGGTGCCCGTTCTCGGCAGCGCCTTTTCCCAAAACGGCAAACGTCCGGCTTCTTGTCCCACCGGGAAGGGAGCAGCCCTGAAAGCTGTTGCTGCTGTTCACCTTCCCTGGGCAGCCTCTTCACAGGCACAGCAGCCCTGGGGATCTGTGCTTTCCCAGAGATGGAAGGTCTCATGGTGCCCGTTCTCGGCAGAGCCTTTTTCCAAAACGGCAAACGTCCGGCTCCTCCTCCCACCAGGAAGCAGTGAGCCCTCAAAGCTGTTGCTGGTCTTCGCCTTCCCTGGGCAGCCTATTCACAGGCACAGCAGCCCTGGGCATCTGTGCTTTCCCAGAGACGGAAGGTCTCATGGTGCCCGTTCTCGGCAGAGCCTTTTTCCGAAACCGCAAACGTCTGGCTCCTCCTCCCACCAGGAAGGGAGCAGCCCTGAAAGCTGTTGCTGCTGTTCACCTTCCCTGGGCAGCCTATTCACAGGCACAGCAGCCCTGGGGATCTGTGCATTCCCAGAGACGGAAGGTCTCATGGTGCCCGTTCTCGGCAGAGCCTTTTTCCGAAACGGCAAACGTCCGGCTCCTCGTCCCACCAGGAAGGGACCAGCCCTGAAAGCTGTTGCTGCTGTTCACCTTCCCTGGGCAGCCTCTTCACAGGCACAGCAGCCCTGGGCATCTGTGCTTTCCCAGAGACGGAAGGTCTCATGGTGCCCGTTCTCGGCAGAGCCTTTTCCCAAAACGGCTAACGTCCGGCTTCTTGTCCCACCGGGAAGGGAGCAGCCCTGAAAGCTGTTGCTGGTCTTCGCCTTCCCTGGGCAGCCTATTCACAGGCACAACAGCCCTGGGCATCTGTGCTTTCCCAGAGACGGAAGGTCTCATGGTGGCCGTTCTCGGCAGAGCCTTTTTCCAAAACGGCAAACGTCCGGCTCCTGCTCCCACCAGGAAGCAGCCAGCCCTGAAAGCTGTTGCTGCTGTTCACCTTCCCTGGGCAGCCTATTCACAGGCACAACAGCCCTGGGCATCTGTGCATTCCCAGAGACGGAAGGTCTCATGGTGCCCGTTCTCGGCAGAGCCTTTTTCCGAAACGGCAAACGTCCGGCTCCTCCTCCCACCAGGAAGCAGTGAGCCCTCAAAGCTGTTGCTGGTCTTCGCCTTCCCTGGGCAGCCTATTCACAGGCACAGCAGCCCTGGGCATCTGTGCTTTCCCAGAGACGGAAGGTCTCATGGTGCCCGTTCTCGGCAGCGCCTTTTCCCAAAACGGCAAACGTCCGGCTTCTTGTCCCACCGGGAAGGGAGCAGCCCTGAAAGCTGTTGCTGCTGTTCACCTTCCCTGGGCAGCCTCTTCACAGGCACAGCAGCCCTGGGGATCTGTGCTTTCCCAGAGACCGAAGGTCTCATGGTGCCCGTTCTCGGCAGAGCCTTTTTCCAAAACGGCAAACGTCCGGCTCCTCCTCCCACCAGGAAGGGGCCAGCCCTGAAAGCTGTTGCTGGTCTTCGCCTTCCCTGGGCAGCCTATTCACAGGCACAGCAGCCCTGGGCATCTGTGCTTTCCCAGAGACGGAAGGTCTCATGGTGCCCGTTCTCGGCAGAGCCTTTTTCCGAAACCGCAAACGTCCGGCTCCTCCTCCCACCAGGAAGGGAGCAGCCCTGAAAGCTGTTGCTGCTGTTCACCTTCCCTGGGCAGCCTATTCACAGGCACAGCAGCCCTGGGGATCTGTGCATTCCCAGAGACGGAAGGTCTCATGGTGCCCGTTCTCGGCAGAGCCTTTTTCCGAAACCGCAAACGTCCGGCTCCTCCTCCCACCAGGAAGGGAGCAGCCCTGAAAGCTGTTGCTGCTGTTCACCTTCCCTGGTCAGCCTATTCACAGGCAGAGCAGCCCTGGGGATCTGTGCTTTCCCAGAGACGGAAGGTCTCATGGTGCCCGTTCTCGGCAGAGCCTTTTTCCAAAACGGCAAACGTCCGGCTCCTCCTCCCACCAGGAAGGGGCCAGCCCTGAAAGCTGTTGCTGGTCTTCGCCTTCCCTGGGCAGCCTATTCACAGGCACAGCAGCCCTGGGCATCTGTGCTTTCCCAGAGACGGAAGGTCTCATGGTGCCCGTTCTCGGCAGAGCCTTTTTCCGAAACCGCAAACGTCCGGCTCCTCCTCCCACCAGGAAGGGAGCAGCCCTGAAAGCTGTTGCTGCTGTTCACCTTCCCTGGGCAGCCTATTCACAGGCACAGCAGCCCTGGGGATCTGTGCATTCCCAGAGACGGAAGGTCTCATGGTGCCCGTTCTCGGCAGAGCCTTTTTCCGAAACGGCAAACGTCCGGCTCCCCGTCCCACCAGGAAGGGACCAGCCCTGAAAGCTGTTGCTGCTGTTCACCTTCCCTGGGCAGCCTCTTCACAGGCACAGCAGCCCTGGGCATCTGTGCTTTCCCAGAGACGGAAGGTCTCATGGTGCCCGTTCTCGGCAGAGCCTTTTCCCAAAACGGCTAACGTCCGGCTTCTTGTCCCACCGGGAAGGGAGCAGCCCCGAAAGCTGTTGCTGGTCTTCGCCTTCCCTGGGCAGCCTATTCACAGGCACAACAGCCCTGGGCATCTGTGCTTTCCCAGAGACGGAAGGTCTCATGGTGGCCGTTCTCGGCAGAGCCTTTTTCCAAAACGGCAAACGTCCGGCTCCTGCTCCCACCAGGAAGCAGCCAGCCCTGAAAGCTGTTGCTGCTGTTCACCTTCCCTGGGCAGCCTATTCACAGGCACAACAGCCCTGGGCATCTGTGCATTCCCAGAGACGGAAGGTCTCATGGTGCCCGTTCTCGGCAGAGCCTTTTTCCGAAACGGCAAACGTCCGGCTCCTCCTCCCACCAGGAAGCAGTGAGCCCTCAAAGCTGTTGCTGGTCTTCGCCTTCCCTGGGCAGCCTATTCACAGGCACAGCAGCCCTGGGCATCTGTGCTTTCCCAGAGACGGAAGGTCTCATGGTGCCCGTTCTCGGCAGCGCCTTTTCCCAAAACGGCAAACGTCCGGCTTCTTGTCCCACCGGGAAGGGAGCAGCCCTGAAAGCTGTTGCTGCTGTTCACCTTCCCTGGGCAGCCTCTTCACAGGCACAGCAGCCCTGGGGATCTGTGCTTTCCCAGAGACCGAAGGTCTCATGGTGCCCGTTCTCGGCAGAGCCTTTTTCCAAAACGGCAAACGTCCGGCTCCTCCTCCCACCAGGAAGGGGCCAGCCCTGAAAGCTGTTGCTGGTCTTCGCCTTCCCTGGGCAGCCTATTCACAGGCACAGCAGCCCTGGGCATCTGTGCTTTCCCAGAGACGGAAGGTCTCATGGTGCCCGTTCTCGGCAGAGCCTTTTTCCGAAACCGCAAACGTCCGGCTCCTCCTCCCACCAGGAAGGGAGCAGCCCTGAAAGCTGTTGCTGCTGTTCACCTTCCCTGGGCAGCCTATTCACAGGCACAGCAGCCCTGGGGATCTGTGCATTCCCAGAGACGGAAGGTCTCATGGTGCCCGTTCTCGGCAGAGCCTTTTTCCGAAACCGCAAACGTCCGGCTCCTCCTCCCACCAGGAAGGGAGCAGCCCTGAAAGCTGTTGCTGCTGTTCACCTTCCCTGGTCAGCCTATTCACAGGCAGAGCAGCCCTGGGGATCTGTGCTTTCCCAGAGACGGAAGGTCTCATGGTGCCCGTTCTCGGCAGAGCCTTTTTCCAAAACGGCAAACGTCCGGCTCCTCCTCCCACCAGGAAGGGAGCAGCCCTGAAAGCTGTTGCTGGTCTTCGCCTTCCCTGGGCAGCCTATTCACAGGCACAGCAGCCCTGGGCATCTGTGCTTTCCCAGAGACGGAAGGTCTCATGGTGCCCGTTCTCGGCAGAGCCTTTTTCCGAAACCGCAAACGTCCGGCTCCTCCTCCCACCAGGAAGGGAGCAGCCCTGAAAGCTGTTGCTGCTGTTCACCTTCCCTGGGCAGCCTATTCACAGGCACAGCAGCCCTGGGGATCTGTGCATTCCCAGAGACGGAAGGTCTCATGGTGCCCGTTCTCGGCAGAGCCTTTTTCCGAAACGGCAAACGTCCGGCTCCTCGTCCCACCAGGAAGGGACCAGCCCTGAAAGCTGTTGCTGGTCTTCGCCTTCCCTGGGCAGCCTATTCACAGGCACAGCAGCCCTGGGGATCTGTGCATTCCCAGAGACGGAAGGTCTCATGGTGCCCGTTCTCGGCAGAGCCTTTTTCCGAAACGGCAAACGTCCGGCTCCTCGTCCCACCAGGAAGGGACCAGCCCTGAAAGCTGTTGCTGCTGTTCACCTTCCCTGCGCAGCCTCTTCACAGGCACAGCAGCCCTGGGGATCTGTGCTTTCCCAGAGACGGAAGGTCTCATGGTGCCCGTTCTCGGCAGCGCCTTTTCCCAAAACGGCAAACGTCCGGCTTCTTGTCCCACCGGGAAGGGAGCAGCCCTGAAAGCTGTTGCTGGTCTTCGCCTTCCCTGGGCAGCCTATTCACAGGCACAGCAGCCCTGGGCATCTGTGCTTTCCCAGAGACGGAAGGTCTCATGGTGCCCGTTCTCGGCAGAGCCTTTTTCCGAAACCGCAAACGTCCGGCTCCTCCTCCCACCAGGAAGGGAGCAGCCCTGAAAGCTGTTGCTGCTGTTCACCTTCCCTGGGCAGCCTATTCACAGGCACAGCAGCCCTGGGGATCTGTGCATTCCCAGAGACGGAAGGTCTCATGGTGCCCGTTCTCGGCAGAGCCTTTTTCCGAAACGGCAAACGTCCGGCTCCTCGTCCCACCAGGGAGGGACCAGCCCTGAAAGCTGTTGCTGCTGTTCACCTTCCCTGGGCAGCCTCTTCACAGGCACAGCAGCCCTGGGCATCTGTGCTTTCCCAGAGACGGAAGGTCTCATGGTGCCCGTTCTCGGCAGAGCCTTTTCCCAAAACGGCTAACGTCCGGCTTCTTGTCCCACCGGGAAGGGAGCAGCCCTGAAAGCTGTTGCTGGTCTTCGCCTTCCCTGGGCAGCCTATTCACAGGCACAACAGCCCTGGGCATCTGTGCTTTCCCAGAGACGGAAGGTCTCATGGTGGCCGTTCTCGGCAGAGCCTTTTTCCAAAACGGCAAACGTCCGGCTCCTGCTCCCACCAGGAAGCAGCCAGCCCTGAAAGCTGTTGCTGCTGTTCACCTTCCCTGGGCAGCCTATTCACAGGCACAACAGCCCTGGGCATCTGTGCATTCCCAGAGACGGAAGGTATCATGGTGCCCGTTCTCGGCAGAGCCTTTTTCCGAAACGGCAAACGTCCGGCTCCTCCTCCCACCAGGAAGCAGTGAGCCCTCAAAGCTGTTGCTGGTCTTCGCCTTCCCTGGGCAGCCTATTCACAGGCACAGCAGCCCTGGGCATCTGTGCTTTCCCAGAGACGGAAGGTCTCATGGTGCCCGTTCTCGGCAGAGCCTTTTCCCAAAACGGCAAACGTCCGGCTTCTTGTCCCACCAGGAAGGGAGCAGCCCTGAAAGCTGTTGCTGGTCTTTGCCTTCCCTGGGCAGCCTATTCACAGGCACAACAGCCCTGGGGATCTGTGCTTTCCCAGAGACGGAAGGTCTCATGGTGCCCGTTCTCGGCAGAGCCTTTTTCCGAAACCGCAAACGTCCGGCTCCTCCTCCCACCAGGAAGCAGCCAGCCCTGAAAGCTGTTGCTGCTGTTCACCTTCCCTGGGCAGCCTATTCACAGGCACAACAGCCCTGGGGATCTGTGCATTCCCAGAGACGGAAGGTCTCATGGTGCCCGTACTCGGCAGAGCCTTTTTCCGAAATGGCAAACGTCCGGCTCCTCGTCCCACTGGGAAGGGACCAGCCCTGAAAGCTGTTGCTGGTCTTCGCCTTCCCTGGGCAGCCTATTCACAGGCACAGCAGCCCTGGGCATCTGTGCTTTCCCAGAGACGGAAGGTCTCATGGTGCCCGTTCTCGGCAGAGCCTTTTTCTAAAACGGCAAACGTCCAGGTCCTCCTCCCACCAGGAAGCAGTGAGCCCTGAAAGCTGTTGCTGGTCTTCGCCTTCCCTGGGCAGCCTATTCACAGGCACAGCAGCCCTGGGCATCTGTGCTTTCCCAGAGACGGAAGGTCTCATGGTGCCCGTTCTCGGCAGAGCCTTTTCCCAAAACGGCAAACGTCCGGCTCCTCGTCCCACCGGGAAGGGAGCAGCCCTGAAAGCTGTTGCTGGTCTTCGCCTTCCCTGGGCAGCCTATTCACAGGCACAGCAGCCCTGGGGATCTGTGCTTTCCCAGAGATGGAAGGTCTCATGGTGCCCGTTCTCGGCAGAGCCTTTTTCCGAAACGGCAAACGTCCGGCTCCTCCTCCCACCAGGAAGGGGCCAGCCCTGAAAGCTGTTGCTGGTCTTCGCCTTCCCTGGGCAGCCTATTCACAGGCACAGCAGCCCTGGGGATCTGTGCTTTCCCAGAGACGGAAGGTCTCATGGTGCCCGTTCTCGGCAGAGCCTTTTTCCGAAACGGCAAACGTCCGGCTCCTCCTCCCACCAGGAAGGGGCCAGCCCTGAAAGCTGTTGCTGGTCTTCGCCTTCCCTGGGCAGCCTATTCACAGGCACAGCAGCTCTGGGCATCTGTGCTTTCCCAGAGACGGAAGGTCTCATGGTGCCCGTTCTCGGCAGAGCCTTTTTCCGAAACGGCAAACGTCCGGCTCCTCCTCCCACCAGGAAGCAGCCAGCCCTGAAAGCTGTTGCTGCTGTTCACCTTCCCTGGGCAGCCTATTCACAGGCACAACAGCCCTGGGGATCTGTGCATTCCCAGAGACGGAAGGTCTCATGGTGCCCGTTCTCGGCAGAGCCTTTTTCCGAAACGGCAAACGTCCGGCTCCTCCTCCCACCAGGAAGCAGTGAGCCCTCAAAGCTGTTGCTGGTCTTCGCCTTCCCTGGGCAGCCTATTCACAGGCACAGCAGCCCTGGGGATCTGTGCTTTCCCAGAGACGGAAGGTCTCATGGTGCCCGTTCTCGGCAGAGCCTTTTTCCGAAACGGCACACGTCCGGCTCTTCCTCCCACCAGGAAGGGACCAGCCCTGAAAGCTGTTGCTGGTCTTCGCCTTCTCTGGGCAGCGCATTCACAGGCACAGCAGCCCTGGGGATCTGTGCTTTCCCAGAGACGGAAGGTCTTATGGTGCCCCTTCTCGGCAGAGCCTTTTTCCAAAACGGCAAACGTCCGGCTCCTCGTCCCACTGGGAAGGGACCAGCCCTGAAAGCTGTTGCTGCTCTTCGCCTTCCCTGGGCAGCCTCTTCACAGGCACAGCAGCCCTGGGGATCTGTGCTTTCCCAGAGACGGAAGGTCTCATGGTGCCCGTTCTCGGCAGAGACTTTTTCCGAAACGGCAAACGTCCAGGTCCTCCTCCCACCGGGAAGGTACCAGCCCTGAAAGCTGTTGCTGGTCTTCACCTTCCCTGGGCAGCCTATTCACAGGCACAGCAGCCCTGGGGATCTGTGCATTCCCAGAGACGGAAGGTCTCATGGTGCCCGTTCTCGGCAGAGCCTTTTTCCGAAACGGCAAACGTCCGGATCCTCCTCCCACCAGGAAGCAGTGAGCCCTCAAAGCTGTTGCTGGTCTTCGCCTTCCCTGGGCAGCCTATTCACAGGCACAGCAGCCCTGGGGATCTGTGCTTTCCCAGAGACGGAATGTCTCATGGTGCCCGTTCTCGGCAGAGCCTTTTTCCGAAACGGCACACGTCCGGCTCCTCCTCCCACCAGGAAGGGGCCAGCCCTGAAAGCTGTTGCTGGTCTTCGCCTTCCCTGGGCAGCCTATTCACAGGCACAGCAGCCCTGGGCATCTGTGCTTTCCCAGAGACGGAAGGTCTCATGGTGCCCGTTCTCGGCAGAGCCTTTTTCCAAAACCGCAAACGTCCGGCTCCTCCTCCCACCAGGAAGGGAGCAGCCCTGAAAGCTGTTGCTGGTCTCGCCTTACCTGGGCAGCCTCTTCACAGGCACAGCAGCCCTGGGCATCTGTGCTTTCCCAGAGACGGAAGGTCTCATGGTGCCCGTTCTCGGCAGCGCCTTTTCCCAAAACGGCAAACGGCCGGCTTCTTGTCCCACCGGGAAGGGAGCAGCCCTGAAAGCTGTTGCTGGTCTTCGCCTTCCCTGGGCAGCCTATTCACAGGCACAACAGCCCTGGGCATCTGTGCTTTCCCAGAGACGGAAGGTCTCATGGTGCCCGTTCTCGGCAGAGCCTTTTTCCGAAACGGCAAACGTCCGGCTCCTCCTCCCACCAGGAAGCAGCCAGCCCTGAAAGCTGTTGCTGCTGTTCACCTTCCCTGGGCAGCCTATTCACAGGCACAACAGCCCTGGGCATCTGTGCATTCCCAGAGACGGAAGGTCTCATGGTGCCCGTTCTCGGCAGAGCCTTTTTCCGAAACGGCAAACGTCCGGATCCTCCTCCCACCAGGAAGCAGTGAGCCCTCAAAGCTGTTGCTGGTCTTCGCCTTCCCTGGGCAGCCTCTTCACAGGCACAGCAGCCCTGGGCATCTGTGCTTTCCCAGAGACGGAAGGTCTCATGGTGCCCGTTCTCGGCAGAGCCTTTTTCCGAAACGGCACACGTCCGGCTCCTCCTCCCACCAGGAAGGGGCCAGCCCTGAAAGCTGTTGCTGGTCTTCGCCTTCCCTGGGCAGCCTATTCACAGGCACAGCAGCCCTGGGGATCTGTGCTTTCCCAGAGACCGAAGGTCTCATGGTGCCCGTTCTCGGCAGCGCCTTTTCCCAAAACGGCAAACGTCCGGCTTCTTGTCCCACCGGGAAGGGAGCAGCCCTGAAAGCTGTTGCTGCTGTTCACCTTCCCTGGGCAGCCTCTTCACAGGCACAGCAGCCCTGGGGATCTGTGCTTTCCCAGAGATGGAAGGTCTCATGGTGCCCGTTCTCGGCAGAGCCTTTTTCCAAAACGGCAAACGTCCGGCTCCTCCTCCCACCAGGAAGCAGTGAGCCCTCAAAGCTGTTGCTGGTCTTCGCCTTCCCTGGGCAGCCTATTCACAGGCACAGCAGCCCTGGGCATCTGTGCTTTCCCAGAGACGGAAGGTCTCATGGTGCCCGTTCTCGGCAGAGCCTTTTTCCGAAACCGCAAACGTCCGGCTCCTCCTCCCACCAGGAAGGGAGCAGCCCTGAAAGCTGTTGCTGCTGTTCACCTTCCCTGGGCAGCCTATTCACAGGCACAGCAGCCCTGGGGATCTGTGCATTCCCAGAGACGGAAGGTCTCATGGTGCCCGTTCTCGGCAGAGCCTTTTTCCGAAACGGCAAACGTCCGGCTCCTCGTCCCACCAGGAAGGGACCAGCCCTGAAAGCTGTTGCTGCTGTTCACCTTCCCTGGGCAGCCTCTTCACAGGCACAGCAGCCCTGGGCATCTGTGCTTTCCCAGAGACGGAAGGTCTCATGGTGCCCGTTCTCGGCAGAGCCTTTTCCCAAAACGGCTAACGTCCGGCTTCTTGTCCCACCGGGAAGGGAGCAGCCCTGAAAGCTGTTGCTGGTCTTCGCCTTCCCTGGGCAGCCTATTCACAGGCACAACAGCCCTGGGCATCTGTGCTTTCCCAGAGACGGAAGGTCTCATGGTGGCCGTTCTCGGCAGCGCCTTTTCCCAAAACGGCAAACGTCCGGCTTCTTGTCCCACCGGGAAGGGAGCAGCCCTGAAAGCTGTTGCTGCTGTTCACCTTCCCTGGGCAGCCTCTTCACAGGCACAGCAGCCCTGGGGATCTGTGCTTTCCCAGAGACCGAAGGTCTCATGGTGCCCGTTCTCGGCAGAGCCTTTTTCCAAAACGGCAAACGTCCGGCTCCTCCTCCCACCAGGAAGGGGCCAGCCCTGAAAGCTGTTGCTGGTCTTCGCCTTCCCTGGGCAGCCTATTCACAGGCACAGCAGCCCTGGGCATCTGTGCTTTCCCAGAGACGGAAGGTCTCATGGTGCCCGTTCTCGGCAGAGCCTTTTTCCGAAACCGCAAACGTCCGGCTCCTCCTCCCACCAGGAAGGGAGCAGCCCTGAAAGCTGTTGCTGCTGTTCACCTTCCCTGGGCAGCCTATTCACAGGCACAGCAGCCCTGGGGATCTGTGCATTCCCAGAGACGGAAGGTCTCATGGTGCCCGTTCTCGGCAGAGCCTTTTTCCGAAACCGCAAACGTCCGGCTCCTCCTCCCACCAGGAAGGGAGCAGCCCTGAAAGCTGTTGCTGCTGTTCACCTTCCCTGGTCAGCCTATTCACAGGCAGAGCAGCCCTGGGGATCTGTGCTTTCCCAGAGACGGAAGGTCTCATGGTGCCCGTTCTCGGCAGAGCCTTTTTCCAAAACGGCAAACGTCCGGCTCCTCCTCCCACCAGGAAGGGGCCAGCCCTGAAAGCTGTTGCTGGTCTTCGCCTTCCCTGGGCAGCCTATTCACAGGCACAGCAGCCCTGGGCATCTGTGCTTTCCCAGAGACGGAAGGTCTCATGGTGCCCGTTCTCGGCAGAGCCTTTTTCCGAAACCGCAAACGTCCGGCTCCTCCTCCCACCAGGAAGGGAGCAGCCCTGAAAGCTGTTGCTGCTGTTCACCTTCCCTGGGCAGCCTATTCACAGGCACAGCAGCCCTGGGGATCTGTGCATTCCCAGAGACGGAAGGTCTCATGGTGCCCGTTCTCGGCAGAGCCTTTTTCCGAAACGGCAAACGTCCGGCTCCCCGTCCCACCAGGAAGGGACCAGCCCTGAAAGCTGTTGCTGCTGTTCACCTTCCCTGGGCAGCCTCTTCACAGGCACAGCAGCCCTGGGGATCTGTGCTTTCCCAGAGACGGAAGGTCTCATGGTGCCCGTTCTCGGCAGAGCCTTTTCCCAAAACGGCTAACGTCCGGCTTCTTGTCCCACCGGGAAGGGAGCAGCCCCGAAAGCTGTTGCTGGTCTTCGCCTTCCCTGGGCAGCCTATTCACAGGCACAACAGCCCTGGGCATCTGTGCTTTCCCAGAGACGGAAGGTCTCATGGTGGCCGTTCTCGGCAGAGCCTTTTTCCAAAACGGCAAACGTCCGGCTCCTGCTCCCACCAGGAAGCAGCCAGCCCTGAAAGCTGTTGCTGCTGTTCACCTTCCCTGGGCAGCCTATTCACAGGCACAACAGCCCTGGGCATCTGTGCATTCCCAGAGACGGAAGGTCTCATGGTGCCCGTTCTCGGCAGAGCCTTTTTCCGAAACGGCAAACGTCCGGCTCCTCCTCCCACCAGGAAGGGAGCAGCCCTGAAAGCTGTTGCTGCTGTTCACCTTCCCTGGGCAGCCTATTCACAGGCACAACAGCCCTGGGGATCTGTGCTTTCCCAGAGACGGAAGGTCTCATGGTGCCCGTTCTCGGCAGAGCCTTTTTCCGAAACGGCAAACGTCCGGCTCCTCCTCCCACCGGGAGGGGACCAGCCCTGAAAGCTGTCGCTGCTCTTCACCTTCCCTGGGCAGCCTATTCACAGGCACAGCAGCCCTGGGGATCTGTGCTTTCCCAGAGACGGAAGGTCTCATGGTGCCCGTTCTCGGCAGAGCCTTTTTCCGAAACGGCAAACGTCCGGCTTCTTGTCCCACCGGGAAGGGAGCAGCCCTGAAAGCTGTTGCTGGTCTTCGCCTTCCCTGGGCAGCCTATTCACAGGCACAACAGCACTGGGGATCTGTGCTTTCCCAGAGACGGAAGGTCTCATGGTGCCCGTTCTCGGCAGAGCCTTTTTCCGAAACGGCAAACGTCCGGCTCCTCCTCCCACCAGGAAGGGAGCAGCCCTGAAAGCTGTTGCTGCTGTTCACCTTCCCTGGGCAGCCTATTCACAGGCACAGCAGCCCTGGGCATCTGTGCTTTCCCAGAGACAGAAGGTCTCATGGTGCCCGTTCTCGGCAGCGCCTTTTCCCAAAACGGCAAACGTCCGGCTTCTTGTCCCACCGGGAAGGGAGCAGCCCTGAAAGCTGTTGCTGCTGTTCACCTTCCCTGGGCAGCCTATTCACAGGCACAACAGCCCTGGGCATCTGTGCATTCCCAGAGACGGAAGGTCTCATGGTGCCCGTTCTCGGCAGAGCCTTTTTCTGAAACCGCAAACGTCCGGCTCCTCGTCCCACCAGGAAGGGACCAGCCCTGAAAGCTGTTGCTGCTGTTCACCTTCCCTGGGCAGCCTATTCACAGGCACAACAGCCCTGGGGATCTGTGCTTTCCCAGAGACGGAAGGTCTCATGGTGCCCGTTCTCGGCAGAGCCTTTTCCCAAAATGGCTAACGTCCGGCTTCTTGTCCCACCGGGAAGGGAGCAGCCCTGAAAGCTGTTGCTGGTCTTCGCCTTCCCTGGTCAGCCTATTCACAGGCACAGCAGCCCTGGGCATCTGTGCTTTCCCAGAGACGGAAGGTCTCATGGTGCCCGTTCTCGGCAGAGCCTTTTTCCGAAACGGCAAACGTCCGGCTCCTCCTCCCACCAGGAAGGGAGCAGCCCTGAAAGCTGTTGCTGCTGTTCACCTTCCCTGGGCAGCCTATTCACAGGCACAGCAGCCCTGGGCATCTGTGCTTTCCCAGAGACGGAAGGTCTCATGGTGCCCGTTCTCGGCAGCGCCTTTTCCCAAAACGGCAAACGTCCGGCTTCTTGTCCCACCGGGAAGGGAGCAGCCCTGAAAGCTGTTGCTGCTGTTCACCTTCCCTGGGCAGCCTATTCACAGGCACAACAGCCCTGGGCATCTGTGCATTCCCAGAGACGGAAGGTCTCATGGTGCCCGTTCTCGGCAGAGCCTTTTTCCGAAACGGCAAACGTCCGGCTCCTCCTCCCACCAGGAAGGGAGCAGCCCTGAAAGCTGTTGCTGCTGTTCACCTTCCCTGGGCAGCCTATTCACAGGCACAACAGCCCTGGGGATCTGTGCTTTCCCAGAGACGGAAGGTCTCATGGTGCCCGTTCTCGGCAGAGCCTTTTTCCGAAACGGCAAACGTCCGGCTCCTCCTCCCACCAGGAAGGGGCCAGCCCTGAAAGCTGTTGCTGGTCTTCGCCTTCCCTGGGCAGCCTATTCACAGGCACAGCAGCCCTGGGGATCTGTGCTTTCCCAGAGACGGAAGGTCTCATGGTGCCCGTTCTCGGCAGCGCCTTTTCCCAAAACGGCAAACGTCCGGCTTCTTGTCCCACCGGGAAGGGAGCAGCCCTGAAAGCTGTTGCTGGTCTTCGCCTTCCCTGGGCAGCCTATTCACAGGCACAGCAGCCCTGGGCATCTGTGCTTTCCCAGAGACGGAAGGTCTCATGGTGCCCGTTCTCGGCAGAGCCTTTTTCCGAAACCGCAAACGTCCGGCTCCTCCTCCCACCAGGAAGGGAGCAGCCCTGAAAGCTGTTGCTGCTGTTCACCTTCCCTGGGCAGCCTATTCACAGGCACAGCAGCCCTGGGGATCTGTGCATTCCCAGAGACGGAAGGTCTCATGGTGCCCGTTCTCGGCAGAGCCTTTTTCCGAAACGGCAAACGTCCGGCTCCTCGTCCCACCAGGGAGGGACCAGCCCTGAAAGCTGTTGCTGCTGTTCACCTTCCCTGGGCAGCCTCTTCACAGGCACAGCAGCCCTGGGCATCTGTGCTTTCCCAGAGACGGAAGGTCTCATGGTGCCCGTTCTCGGCAGAGCCTTTTCCCAAAACGGCTAACGTCCGGCTTCTTGTCCCACCGGGAAGGGAGCAGCCCTGAAAGCTGTTGCTGGTCTTCGCCTTCCCTGGGCAGCCTATTCACAGGCACAACAGCCCTGGGCATCTGTGCTTTCCCAGAGACGGAAGGTCTCATGGTGGCCGTTCTCGGCAGAGCCTTTTTCCAAAACGGCAAACGTCCGGCTCCTGCTCCCACCAGGAAGCAGCCAGCCCTGAAAGCTGTTGCTGCTGTTCACCTTCCCTGGGCAGCCTATTCACAGGCACAACAGCCCTGGGCATCTGTGCATTCCCAGAGACGGAAGGTATCATGGTGCCCGTTCTCGGCAGAGCCTTTTTCCGAAACGGCAAACGTCCGGCTCCTCCTCCCACCAGGAAGCAGTGAGCCCTCAAAGCTGTTGCTGGTCTTCGCCTTCCCTGGGCAGCCTATTCACAGGCACAGCAGCCCTGGGCATCTGTGCTTTCCCAGAGACGGAAGGTCTCATGGTGCCCGTTCTCGGCAGAGCCTTTTCCCAAAACGGCAAACGTCCGGCTTCTTGTCCCACCAGGAAGGGAGCAGCCCTGAAAGCTGTTGCTGGTCTTTGCCTTCCCTGGGCAGCCTATTCACAGGCACAACAGCCCTGGGGATCTGTGCTTTCCCAGAGACGGAAGGTCTCATGGTGCCCGTTCTCGGCAGAGCCTTTTTCCGAAACCGCAAACGTCCGGCTCCTCCTCCCACCAGGAAGCAGCCAGCCCTGAAAGCTGTTGCTGCTGTTCACCTTCCCTGGGCAGCCTATTCACAGGCACAACAGCCCTGGGGATCTGTGCATTCCCAGAGACGGAAGGTCTCATGGTGCCCGTACTCGGCAGAGCCTTTTTCCGAAATGGCAAACGTCCGGCTCCTCGTCCCACTGGGAAGGGACCAGCCCTGAAAGCTGTTGCTGGTCTTCGCCTTCCCTGGGCAGCCTATTCACAGGCACAGCAGCCCTGGGCATCTGTGCTTTCCCAGAGACGGAAGGTCTCATGGTGCCCGTTCTCGGCAGAGCCTTTTTCTAAAACGGCAAACGTCCAGGTCCTCCTCCCACCAGGAAGCAGTGAGCCCTGAAAGCTGTTGCTGGTCTTCGCCTTCCCTGGGCAGCCTATTCACAGGCACAGCAGCCCTGGGCATCTGTGCTTTCCCAGAGACGGAAGGTCTCATGGTGCCCGTTCTCGGCAGAGCCTTTTCCCAAAACGGCAAACGTCCGGCTCCTCGTCCCACCGGGAAGGGAGCAGCCCTGAAAGCTGTTGCTGGTCTTCGCCTTCCCTGGGCAGCCTATTCACAGGCACAGCAGCCCTGGGGATCTGTGCTTTCCCAGAGATGGAAGGTCTCATGGTGCCCGTTCTCGGCAGAGCCTTTTTCCGAAACGGCAAACGTCCGGCTCCTCCTCCCACCAGGAAGGGGCCAGCCCTGAAAGCTGTTGCTGGTCTTCGCCTTCCCTGGGCAGCCTATTCACAGGCACAGCAGCCCTGGGGATCTGTGCTTTCCCAGAGACGGAAGGTCTCATGGTGCCCGTTCTCGGCAGAGCCTTTTTCCGAAACGGCAAACGTCCGGCTCCTCCTCCCACCAGGAAGGGGCCAGCCCTGAAAGCTGTTGCTGGTCTTCGCCTTCCCTGGGCAGCCTATTCACAGGCACAGCAGCTCTGGGCATCTGTGCTTTCCCAGAGACGGAAGGTCTCATGGTGCCCGTTCTCGGCAGAGCCTTTTTCCGAAACGGCAAACGTCCGGCTCCTCCTCCCACCAGGAAGCAGCCAGCCCTGAAAGCTGTTGCTGCTGTTCACCTTCCCTGGGCAGCCTATTCACAGGCACAACAGCCCTGGGGATCTGTGCATTCCCAGAGACGGAAGGTCTCATGGTGCCCGTTCTCGGCAGAGCCTTTTTCCGAAACGGCAAACGTCCGGCTCCTCCTCCCACCAGGAAGCAGTGAGCCCTCAAAGCTGTTGCTGGTCTTCGCCTTCCCTGGGCAGCCTATTCACAGGCACAGCAGCCCTGGGGATCTGTGCTTTCCCAGAGACGGAAGGTCTCATGGTGCCCGTTCTCGGCAGAGCCTTTTTCCGAAACGGCACACGTCCGGCTCTTCCTCCCACCAGGAAGGGACCAGCCCTGAAAGCTGTTGCTGGTCTTCGCCTTCTCTGGGCAGCGCATTCACAGGCACAGCAGCCCTGGGGATCTGTGCTTTCCCAGAGACGGAAGGTCTTATGGTGCCCCTTCTCGGCAGAGCCTTTTTCCAAAACGGCAAACGTCCGGCTCCTCGTCCCACTGGGAAGGGACCAGCCCTGAAAGCTGTTGCTGCTCTTCGCCTTCCCTGGGCAGCCTCTTCACAGGCACAGCAGCCCTGGGGATCTGTGCTTTCCCAGAGACGGAAGGTCTCATGGTGCCCGTTCTCGGCAGAGACTTTTTCCGAAACGGCAAACGTCCAGGTCCTCCTCCCACCGGGAAGGTACCAGCCCTGAAAGCTGTTGCTGGTCTTCACCTTCCCTGGGCAGCCTATTCACAGGCACAGCAGCCCTGGGGATCTGTGCTTTCCCAGAGACGGAAGGTCTCATGGTGCCCGTTCTCGGCAGAGCCTTTTTCCGAAACGGCAAACGTCCGGATCCTCCTCCCACCAGGAAGCAGTGAGCCCTCAAAGCTGTTGCTGGTCTTCGCCTTCCCTGGGCAGCCTATTCACAGGCACAGCAGCCCTGGGGATCTGTGCTTTCCCAGAGACGGAATGTCTCATGGTGCCCGTTCTCGGCAGAGCCTTTTTCCGAAACGGCACACGTCCGGCTCCTCCTCCCACCAGGAAGGGGCCAGCCCTGAAAGCTGTTGCTGGTCTTCGCCTTCCCTGGGCAGCCTATTCACAGGCACAGCAGCCCTGGGCATCTGTGCTTTCCCAGAGACGGAAGGTCTCATGGTGCCCGTTCTCGGCAGAGCCTTTTTCCAAAACCGCAAACGTCCGGCTCCTCCTCCCACCAGGAAGGGAGCAGCCCTGAAAGCTGTTGCTGGTCTCGCCTTACCTGGGCAGCCTCTTCACAGGCACAGCAGCCCTGGGCATCTGTGCTTTCCCAGAGACGGAAGGTCTCATGGTGCCCGTTCTCGGCAGCGCCTTTTCCCAAAACGGCAAACGGCCGGCTTCTTGTCCCACCGGGAAGGGAGCAGCCCTGAAAGCTGTTGCTGGTCTTCGCCTTCCCTGGGCAGCCTATTCACAGGCACAACAGCCCTGGGCATCTGTGCTTTCCCAGAGACGGAAGGTCTCATGGTGCCCGTTCTCGGCAGAGCCTTTTTCCGAAACGGCAAACGTCCGGCTCCTCCTCCCACCAGGAAGCAGCCAGCCCTGAAAGCTGTTGCTGCTGTTCACCTTCCCTGGGCAGCCTATTCACAGGCACAACAGCCCTGGGCATCTGTGCATTCCCAGAGACGGAAGGTCTCATGGTGCCCGTTCTCGGCAGAGCCTTTTTCCGAAACGGCAAACGTCCGGATCCTCCTCCCACCAGGAAGCAGTGAGCCCTCAAAGCTGTTGCTGGTCTTCGCCTTCCCTGGGCAGCCTCTTCACAGGCACAGCAGCCCTGGGCATCTGTGCTTTCCCAGAGACGGAAGGTCTCATGGTGCCCGTTCTCGGCAGAGCCTTTTTCCGAAACGGCACACGTCCGGCTCCTCCTCCCACCAGGAAGGGGCCAGCCCTGAAAGCTGTTGCTGGTCTTCGCCTTCCCTGGGCAGCCTATTCACAGGCACAGCAGCCCTGGGGATCTGTGCTTTCCCAGAGACCGAAGGTCTCATGGTGCCCGTTCTCGGCAGCGCCTTTTCCCAAAACGGCAAACGTCCGGCTTCTTGTCCCACCGGGAAGGGAGCAGCCCTGAAAGCTGTTGCTGCTGTTCACCTTCCCTGGGCAGCCTCTTCACAGGCACAGCAGCCCTGGGGATCTGTGCTTTCCCAGAGATGGAAGGTCTCATGGTGCCCGTTCTCGGCAGAGCCTTTTTCCAAAACGGCAAACGTCCGGCTCCTCCTCCCACCAGGAAGCAGTGAGCCCTCAAAGCTGTTGCTGGTCTTCGCCTTCCCTGGGCAGCCTATTCACAGGCACAGCAGCCCTGGGCATCTGTGCTTTCCCAGAGACGGAAGGTCTCATGGTGCCCGTTCTCGGCAGAGCCTTTTTCCGAAACCGCAAACGTCCGGCTCCTCCTCCCACCAGGAAGGGAGCAGCCCTGAAAGCTGTTGCTGCTGTTCACCTTCCCTGGGCAGCCTATTCACAGGCACAGCAGCCCTGGGGATCTGTGCATTCCCAGAGACGGAAGGTCTCATGGTGCCCGTTCTCGGCAGAGCCTTTTTCCGAAACGGCAAACGTCCGGCTCCTCGTCCCACCAGGAAGGGACCAGCCCTGAAAGCTGTTGCTGCTGTTCACCTTCCCTGGGCAGCCTCTTCACAGGCACAGCAGCCCTGGGCATCTGTGCTTTCCCAGAGACGGAAGGTCTCATGGTGCCCGTTCTCGGCAGAGCCTTTTCCCAAAACGGCTAACGTCCGGCTTCTTGTCCCACCGGGAAGGGAGCAGCCCTGAAAGCTGTTGCTGGTCTTCGCCTTCCCTGGGCAGCCTATTCACAGGCACAACAGCCCTGGGCATCTGTGCTTTCCCAGAGACGGAAGGTCTCATGGTGGCCGTTCTCGGCAGCGCCTTTTCCCAAAACGGCAAACGTCCGGCTTCTTGTCCCACCGGGAAGGGAGCAGCCCTGAAAGCTGTTGCTGCTGTTCACCTTCCCTGGGCAGCCTCTTCACAGGCACAGCAGCCCTGGGGATCTGTGCTTTCCCAGAGACCGAAGGTCTCATGGTGCCCGTTCTCGGCAGAGCCTTTTTCCAAAACGGCAAACGTCCGGCTCCTCCTCCCACCAGGAAGGGGCCAGCCCTGAAAGCTGTTGCTGGTCTTCGCCTTCCCTGGGCAGCCTATTCACAGGCACAGCAGCCCTGGGCATCTGTGCTTTCCCAGAGACGGAAGGTCTCATGGTGCCCGTTCTCGGCAGAGCCTTTTTCCGAAACCGCAAACGTCCGGCTCCTCCTCCCACCAGGAAGGGAGCAGCCCTGAAAGCTGTTGCTGCTGTTCACCTTCCCTGGGCAGCCTATTCACAGGCACAGCAGCCCTGGGGATCTGTGCATTCCCAGAGACGGAAGGTCTCATGGTGCCCGTTCTCGGCAGAGCCTTTTTCCGAAACCGCAAACGTCCGGCTCCTCCTCCCACCAGGAAGGGAGCAGCCCTGAAAGCTGTTGCTGCTGTTCACCTTCCCTGGTCAGCCTATTCACAGGCAGAGCAGCCCTGGGGATCTGTGCTTTCCCAGAGACGGAAGGTCTCATGGTGCCCGTTCTCGGCAGAGCCTTTTTCCAAAACGGCAAACGTCCGGCTCCTCCTCCCACCAGGAAGGGGCCAGCCCTGAAAGCTGTTGCTGGTCTTCGCCTTCCCTGGGCAGCCTATTCACAGGCACAGCAGCCCTGGGCATCTGTGCTTTCCCAGAGACGGAAGGTCTCATGGTGCCCGTTCTCGGCAGAGCCTTTTTCCGAAACCGCAAACGTCCGGCTCCTCCTCCCACCAGGAAGGGAGCAGCCCTGAAAGCTGTTGCTGCTGTTCACCTTCCCTGGGCAGCCTATTCACAGGCACAGCAGCCCTGGGGATCTGTGCATTCCCAGAGACGGAAGGTCTCATGGTGCCCGTTCTCGGCAGAGCCTTTTTCCGAAACGGCAAACGTCCGGCTCCCCGTCCCACCAGGAAGGGACCAGCCCTGAAAGCTGTTGCTGCTGTTCACCTTCCCTGGGCAGCCTCTTCACAGGCACAGCAGCCCTGGGGATCTGTGCTTTCCCAGAGACGGAAGGTCTCATGGTGCCCGTTCTCGGCAGAGCCTTTTCCCAAAACGGCTAACGTCCGGCTTCTTGTCCCACCGGGAAGGGAGCAGCCCCGAAAGCTGTTGCTGGTCTTCGCCTTCCCTGGGCAGCCTATTCACAGGCACAACAGCCCTGGGCATCTGTGCTTTCCCAGAGACGGAAGGTCTCATGGTGGCCGTTCTCGGCAGAGCCTTTTTCCAAAACGGCAAACGTCCGGCTCCTGCTCCCACCAGGAAGCAGCCAGCCCTGAAAGCTGTTGCTGCTGTTCACCTTCCCTGGGCAGCCTATTCACAGGCACAACAGCCCTGGGCATCTGTGCATTCCCAGAGACGGAAGGTCTCATGGTGCCCGTTCTCGGCAGAGCCTTTTTCCGAAACGGCAAACGTCCGGCTCCTCCTCCCACCAGGAAGGGAGCAGCCCTGAAAGCTGTTGCTGCTGTTCACCTTCCCTGGGCAGCCTATTCACAGGCACAACAGCCCTGGGGATCTGTGCTTTCCCAGAGACGGAAGGTCTCATGGTGCCCGTTCTCGGCAGAGCCTTTTTCCGAAACGGCAAACGTCCGGCTCCTCCTCCCACCGGGAGGGGACCAGCCCTGAAAGCTGTCGCTGCTCTTCACCTTCCCTGGGCAGCCTCTTCACAGGCACAGCAGCCCTGGGGATCTGTGCTTTCCCAGAGACGGAAGGTCTCATGGTGCCCGTTCTCGGCAGAGCCTTTTTCCGAAACGGCAAACGTCCGGCTTCTTGTCCCACCGGGAAGGGAGCAGCCCTGAAAGCTGTTGCTGGTCTTCGCCTTCCCTGGGCAGCCTATTCACAGGCACAACAGCACTGGGGATCTGTGCTTTCCCAGAGACGGAAGGTCTCATGGTGCCCGTTCTCGGCAGAGCCTTTTTCCGAAACGGCAAACGTCCGGCTCCTCCTCCCACCAGGAAGGGAGCAGCCCTGAAAGCTGTTGCTGCTGTTCACCTTCCCTGGGCAGCCTATTCACAGGCACAGCAGCCCTGGGCATCTGTGCTTTCCCAGAGACAGAAGGTCTCATGGTGCCCGTTCTCGGCAGCGCCTTTTCCCAAAACGGCAAACGTCCGGCTTCTTGTCCCACCGGGAAGGGAGCAGCCCTGAAAGCTGTTGCTGCTGTTCACCTTCCCTGGGCAGCCTATTCACAGGCACAACAGCCCTGGGCATCTGTGCATTCCCAGAGACGGAAGGTCTCATGGTGCCCGTTCTCGGCAGAGCCTTTTTCTGAAACCGCAAACGTCCGGCTCCTCGTCCCACCAGGAAGGGACCAGCCCTGAAAGCTGTTGCTGCTGTTCACCTTCCCTGGGCAGCCTATTCACAGGCACAACAGCCCTGGGGATCTGTGCTTTCCCAGAGACGGAAGGTCTCATGGTGCCCGTTCTCGGCAGAGCCTTTTCCCAAAATGGCTAACGTCCGGCTTCTTGTCCCACCGGGAAGGGAGCAGCCCTGAAAGCTGTTGCTGGTCTTCGCCTTCCCTGGTCAGCCTATTCACAGGCACAGCAGCCCTGGGCATCTGTGCTTTCCCAGAGACGGAAGGTCTCATGGTGCCCGTTCTCGGCAGAGCCTTTTTCCGAAACGGCAAACGTCCGGCTCCTCCTCCCACCAGGAAGGGAGCAGCCCTGAAAGCTGTTGCTGCTGTTCACCTTCCCTGGGCAGCCTATTCACAGGCACAGCAGCCCTGGGCATCTGTGCTTTCCCAGAGACGGAAGGTCTCATGGTGCCCGTTCTCGGCAGCGCCTTTTCCCAAAACGGCAAACGTCCGGCTTCTTGTCCCACCGGGAAGGGAGCAGCCCTGAAAGCTGTTGCTGCTGTTCACCTTCCCTGGGCAGCCTATTCACAGGCACAACAGCCCTGGGCATCTGTGCATTCCCAGAGACGGAAGGTCTCATGGTGCCCGTTCTCGGCAGAGCCTTTTTCCGAAACGGCAAACGTCCGGCTCCTCCTCCCACCAGGAAGGGAGCAGCCCTGAAAGCTGTTGCTGCTGTTCACCTTCCCTGGGCAGCCTATTCACAGGCACAACAGCCCTGGGGATCTGTGCTTTCCCAGAGACGGAAGGTCTCATGGTGCCCGTTCTCGGCAGAGCCTTTTTCCGAAACGGCAAACGTCCGGCTCCTCCTCCCACCAGGAAGGGGCCAGCCCTGAAAGCTGTTGCTGGTCTTCGCCTTCCCTGGGCAGCCTATTCACAGGCACAGCAGCCCTGGGGATCTGTGCTTTCCCAGAGACGGAAGGTCTCATGGTGCCCGTTCTCGGCAGAGCCTTTTTCCGAAACGGCAAACGTCCGGCTCCTCCTCCCACCAGGAAGGGGCCAGCCCTGAAAGCTGTTGCTGGTCTTCGCCTTCCCTGGGCAGCCTATTCACAGGCACAGCAGCTCTGGGCATCTGTGCTTTCCCAGAGACGGAAGGTCTCATGGTGCCCGTTCTCGGCAGAGCCTTTTTCCGAAACGGCAAACGTCCGGCTCCTCCTCCCACCAGGAAGCAGCCAGCCCTGAAAGCTGTTGCTGCTGTTCACCTTCCCTGGGCAGCCTATTCACAGGCACAACAGCCCTGGGGATCTGTGCATTCCCAGAGACGGAAGGTCTCATGGTGCCCGTTCTCGGCAGAGCCTTTTTCCGAAACGGCAAACGTCCGGCTCCTCCTCCCACCAGGAAGCAGTGAGCCCTCAAAGCTGTTGCTGGTCTTCGCCTTCCCTGGGCAGCCTATTCACAGGCACAGCAGCCCTGGGGATCTGTGCTTTCCCAGAGACGGAAGGTCTCATGGTGCCCGTTCTCGGCAGAGCCTTTTTCCGAAACGGCACACGTCCGGCTCTTCCTCCCACCAGGAAGGGACCAGCCCTGAAAGCTGTTGCTGGTCTTCGCCTTCTCTGGGCAGCGCATTCACAGGCACAGCAGCCCTGGGGATCTGTGCTTTCCCAGAGACGGAAGGTCTTATGGTGCCCCTTCTCGGCAGAGCCTTTTTCCAAAACGGCAAACGTCCGGCTCCTCGTCCCACTGGGAAGGGACCAGCCCTGAAAGCTGTTGCTGCTCTTCGCCTTCCCTGGGCAGCCTCTTCACAGGCACAGCAGCCCTGGGGATCTGTGCTTTCCCAGAGACGGAAGGTCTCATGGTGCCCGTTCTCGGCAGAGACTTTTTCCGAAACGGCAAACGTCCAGGTCCTCCTCCCACCGGGAAGGTACCAGCCCTGAAAGCTGTTGCTGGTCTTCACCTTCCCTGGGCAGCCTATTCACAGGCACAGCAGCCCTGGGGATCTGTGCATTCCCAGAGACGGAAGGTCTCATGGTGCCCGTTCTCGGCAGAGCCTTTTTCCGAAACGGCAAACGTCCGGATCCTCCTCCCACCAGGAAGCAGTGAGCCCTCAAAGCTGTTGCTGGTCTTCGCCTTCCCTGGGCAGCCTATTCACAGGCACAGCAGCCCTGGGGATCTGTGCTTTCCCAGAGACGGAATGTCTCATGGTGCCCGTTCTCGGCAGAGCCTTTTTCCGAAACGGCACACGTCCGGCTCCTCCTCCCACCAGGAAGGGGCCAGCCCTGAAAGCTGTTGCTGGTCTTCGCCTTCCCTGGGCAGCCTATTCACAGGCACAGCAGCCCTGGGCATCTGTGCTTTCCCAGAGACGGAAGGTCTCATGGTGCCCGTTCTCGGCAGAGCCTTTTTCCAAAACCGCAAACGTCCGGCTCCTCCTCCCACCAGGAAGGGAGCAGCCCTGAAAGCTGTTGCTGGTCTCGCCTTACCTGGGCAGCCTCTTCACAGGCACAGCAGCCCTGGGCATCTGTGCTTTCCCAGAGACGGAAGGTCTCATGGTGCCCGTTCTCGGCAGCGCCTTTTCCCAAAACGGCAAACGGCCGGCTTCTTGTCCCACCGGGAAGGGAGCAGCCCTGAAAGCTGTTGCTGGTCTTCGCCTTCCCTGGGCAGCCTATTCACAGGCACAACAGCCCTGGGCATCTGTGCTTTCCCAGAGACGGAAGGTCTCATGGTGCCCGTTCTCGGCAGAGCCTTTTTCCGAAACGGCAAACGTCCGGCTCCTCCTCCCACCAGGAAGCAGCCAGCCCTGAAAGCTGTTGCTGCTGTTCACCTTCCCTGGGCAGCCTATTCACAGGCACAACAGCCCTGGGCATCTGTGCATTCCCAGAGACGGAAGGTCTCATGGTGCCCGTTCTCGGCAGAGCCTTTTTCCGAAACGGCAAACGTCCGGATCCTCCTCCCACCAGGAAGCAGTGAGCCCTCAAAGCTGTTGCTGGTCTTCGCCTTCCCTGGGCAGCCTCTTCACAGGCACAGCAGCCCTGGGGATCTGTGCTTTCCCAGAGACGGAAGGTCTCATGGTGCCCGTTCTCGGCAGAGCCTTTTTCCGAAACGGCACACGTCCGGCTCCTCCTCCCACCAGGAAGGGGCCAGCCCTGAAAGCTGTTGCTGGTCTTCGCCTTCCCTGGGCAGCCTATTCACAGGCACAGCAGCCCTGGGGATCTGTGCTTTCCCAGAGACCGAAGGTCTCATGGTGCCCGTTCTCGGCAGCGCCTTTTCCCAAAACGGCAAACGTCCGGCTTCTTGTCCCACCGGGAAGGGAGCAGCCCTGAAAGCTGTTGCTGCTGTTCACCTTCCCTGGGCAGCCTCTTCACAGGCACAGCAGCCCTGGGGATCTGTGCTTTCCCAGAGATGGAAGGTCTCATGGTGCCCGTTCTCGGCAGAGCCTTTTTCCAAAACGGCAAACGTCCGGCTCCTCCTCCCACCAGGAAGCAGTGAGCCCTCAAAGCTGTTGCTGGTCTTCGCCTTCCCTGGGCAGCCTATTCACAGGCACAGCAGCCCTGGGCATCTGTGCTTTCCCAGAGACGGAAGGTCTCATGGTGCCCGTTCTCGGCAGAGCCTTTTTCCGAAACCGCAAACGTCCGGCTCCTCCTCCCACCAGGAAGGGAGCAGCCCTGAAAGCTGTTGCTGCTGTTCACCTTCCCTGGGCAGCCTATTCACAGGCACAGCAGCCCTGGGGATCTGTGCATTCCCAGAGACGGAAGGTCTCATGGTGCCCGTTCTCGGCAGAGCCTTTTTCCGAAACGGCAAACGTCCGGCTCCTCGTCCCACCAGGAAGGGACCAGCCCTGAAAGCTGTTGCTGCTGTTCACCTTCCCTGGGCAGCCTCTTCACAGGCACAGCAGCCCTGGGCATCTGTGCTTTCCCAGAGACGGAAGGTCTCATGGTGCCCGTTCTCGGCAGAGCCTTTTCCCAAAACGGCTAACGTCCGGCTTCTTGTCCCACCGGGAAGGGAGCAGCCCTGAAAGCTGTTGCTGGTCTTCGCCTTCCCTGGGCAGCCTATTCACAGGCACAACAGCCCTGGGCATCTGTGCTTTCCCAGAGACGGAAGGTCTCATGGTGGCCGTTCTCGGCAGAGCCTTTTTCCAAAACGGCAAACGTCCGGCTCCTGCTCCCACCAGGAAGCAGCCAGCCCTGAAAGCTGTTGCTGCTGTTCACCTTCCCTGGGCAGCCTATTCACAGGCACAACAGCCCTGGGCATCTGTGCATTCCCAGAGACGGAAGGTCTCATGGTGCCCGTTCTCGGCAGAGCCTTTTTCCGAAACGGCAAACGTCCGGCTCCTCCTCCCACCAGGAAGCAGTGAGCCCTCAAAGCTGTTGCTGGTCTTCGCCTTCCCTGGGCAGCCTATTCACAGGCACAGCAGCCCTGGGCATCTGTGCTTTCCCAGAGACGGAAGGTCTCATGGTGCCCGTTCTCGGCAGCGCCTTTTCCCAAAACGGCAAACGTCCGGCTTCTTGTCCCACCGGGAAGGGAGCAGCCCTGAAAGCTGTTGCTGCTGTTCACCTTCCCTGGGCAGCCTCTTCACAGGCACAGCAGCCCTGGGGATCTGTGCTTTCCCAGAGACGGAAGGTCTCATGGTGCCCGTTCTCGGCAGAGCCTTTTTCCAAAACGGCAAACGTCCGGCTCCTCCTCCCACCAGGAAGGGGCCAGCCCTGAAAGCTGTTGCTGGTCTTCGCCTTCCCTGGGCAGCCTATTCACAGGCACAGCAGCCCTGGGCATCTGTGCTTTCCCAGAGACGGAAGGTCTCATGGTGCCCGTTCTCGGCAGAGCCTTTTTCCGAAACCGCAAACGTCCGGCTCCTCCTCCCACCAGGAAGGGAGCAGCCCTGAAAGCTGTTGCTGCTGTTCACCTTCCCTGGGCAGCCTATTCACAGGCACAGCAGCCCTGGGGATCTGTGCATTCCCAGAGACGGAAGGTCTCATGGTGCCCGTTCTCGGCAGAGCCTTTTTCCGAAACCGCAAACGTCCGGCTCCTCCTCCCACCAGGAAGGGAGCAGCCCTGAAAGCTGTTGCTGCTGTTCACCTTCCCTGGTCAGCCTATTCACAGGCAGAGCAGCCCTGGGGATCTGTGCTTTCCCAGAGACGGAAGGTCTCATGGTGCCCGTTCTCGGCAGAGCCTTTTTCCAAAACGGCAAACGTCCGGCTCCTCCTCCCACCAGGAAGGGGCCAGCCCTGAAAGCTGTTGCTGGTCTTCGCCTTCCCTGGGCAGCCTATTCACAGGCACAGCAGCCCTGGGCATCTGTGCTTTCCCAGAGACGGAAGGTCTCATGGTGCCCGTTCTCGGCAGAGCCTTTTTCCGAAACCGCAAACGTCCGGCTCCTCCTCCCACCAGGAAGGGAGCAGCCCTGAAAGCTGTTGCTGCTGTTCACCTTCCCTGGGCAGCCTATTCACAGGCACAGCAGCCCTGGGGATCTGTGCATTCCCAGAGACGGAAGGTCTCATGGTGCCCGTTCTCGGCAGAGCCTTTTTCCGAAACGGCAAACGTCCGGCTCCCCGTCCCACCAGGAAGGGACCAGCCCTGAAAGCTGTTGCTGCTGTTCACCTTCCCTGGGCAGCCTCTTCACAGGCACAGCAGCCCTGGGCATCTGTGCTTTCCCAGAGACGGAAGGTCTCATGGTGCCCGTTCTCGGCAGAGCCTTTTCCCAAAACGGCTAACGTCCGGCTTCTTGTCCCACCGGGAAGGGAGCAGCCCCGAAAGCTGTTGCTGGTCTTCGCCTTCCCTGGGCAGCCTATTCACAGGCACAACAGCCCTGGGCATCTGTGCTTTCCCAGAGACGGAAGGTCTCATGGTGGCCGTTCTCGGCAGAGCCTTTTTCCAAAACGGCAAACGTCCGGCTCCTGCTCCCACCAGGAAGCAGCCAGCCCTGAAAGCTGTTGCTGCTGTTCACCTTCCCTGGGCAGCCTATTCACAGGCACAACAGCCCTGGGCATCTGTGCATTCCCAGAGACGGAAGGTCTCATGGTGCCCGTTCTCGGCAGAGCCTTTTTCCGAAACGGCAAACGTCCGGCTCCTCCTCCCACCAGGAAGCAGTGAGCCCTCAAAGCTGTTGCTGGTCTTCGCCTTCCCTGGGCAGCCTATTCACAGGCACAGCAGCCCTGGGCATCTGTGCTTTCCCAGAGACGGAAGGTCTCATGGTGCCCGTTCTCGGCAGCGCCTTTTCCCAAAACGGCAAACGTCCGGCTTCTTGTCCCACCGGGAAGGGAGCAGCCCTGAAAGCTGTTGCTGCTGTTCACCTTCCCTGGGCAGCCTCTTCACAGGCACAGCAGCCCTGGGGATCTGTGCTTTCCCAGAGACCGAAGGTCTCATGGTGCCCGTTCTCGGCAGAGCCTTTTTCCAAAACGGCAAACGTCCGGCTCCTCCTCCCACCAGGAAGGGGCCAGCCCTGAAAGCTGTTGCTGGTCTTCGCCTTCCCTGGGCAGCCTATTCACAGGCACAGCAGCCCTGGGCATCTGTGCTTTCCCAGAGACGGAAGGTCTCATGGTGCCCGTTCTCGGCAGAGCCTTTTTCCGAAACCGCAAACGTCCGGCTCCTCCTCCCACCAGGAAGGGAGCAGCCCTGAAAGCTGTTGCTGCTGTTCACCTTCCCTGGGCAGCCTATTCACAGGCACAGCAGCCCTGGGGATCTGTGCATTCCCAGAGACGGAAGGTCTCATGGTGCCCGTTCTCGGCAGAGCCTTTTTCCGAAACCGCAAACGTCCGGCTCCCCGTCCCACCAGGAAGGGAGCAGCCCTGAAAGCTGTTGCTGCTGTTCACCTTCCCTGGTCAGCCTATTCACAGGCAGAGCAGCCCTGGGGATCTGTGCTTTCCCAGAGACGGAAGGTCTCATGGTGCCCGTTCTCGGCAGAGCCTTTTTCCAAAACGGCAAACGTCCGGCTCCTCCTCCCACCAGGAAGGGAGCAGCCCTGAAAGCTGTTGCTGGTCTTCGCCTTCCCTGGGCAGCCTATTCACAGGCACAGCAGCCCTGGGCATCTGTGCTTTCCCAGAGACGGAAGGTCTCATGGTGCCCGTTCTCGGCAGAGCCTTTTTCCGAAACCGCAAACGTCCGGCTCCTCCTCCCACCAGGAAGGGAGCAGCCCTGAAAGCTGTTGCTGCTGTTCACCTTCCCTGGGCAGCCTATTCACAGGCACAGCAGCCCTGGGGATCTGTGCATTCCCAGAGACGGAAGGTCTCATGGTGCCCGTTCTCGGCAGAGCCTTTTTCCGAAACGGCAAACGTCCGGCTCCTCGTCCCACCAGGAAGGGACCAGCCCTGAAAGCTGTTGCTGGTCTTCGCCTTCCCTGGGCAGCCTATTCACAGGCACAGCAGCCCTGGGGATCTGTGCATTCCCAGAGACGGAAGGTCTCATGGTGCCCGTTCTCGGCAGAGCCTTTTTCCGAAACGGCAAACGTCCGGCTCCTCGTCCCACCAGGAAGGGACCAGCCCTGAAAGCTGTTGCTGCTGTTCACCTTCCCTGCGCAGCCTCTTCACAGGCACAGCAGCCCTGGGGATCTGTGCTTTCCCAGAGACGGAAGGTCTCATGGTGCCCGTTCTCGGCAGCGCCTTTTCCCAAAACGGCAAACGTCCGGCTTCTTGTCCCACCGGGAAGGGAGCAGCCCTGAAAGCTGTTGCTGGTCTTCGCCTTCCCTGGGCAGCCTATTCACAGGCACAGCAGCCCTGGGCATCTGTGCTTTCCCAGAGACGGAAGGTCTCATGGTGCCCGTTCTCGGCAGAGCCTTTTTCCGAAACCGCAAACGTCCGGCTCCTCCTCCCACCAGGAAGGGAGCAGCCCTGAAAGCTGTTGCTGCTGTTCACCTTCCCTGGGCAGCCTATTCACAGGCACAGCAGCCCTGGGGATCTGTGCATTCCCAGAGACGGAAGGTCTCATGGTGCCCGTTCTCGGCAGAGCCTTTTTCCGAAACGGCAAACGTCCGGCTCCTCGTCCCACCAGGGAGGGACCAGCCCTGAAAGCTGTTGCTGCTGTTCACCTTCCCTGGGCAGCCTCTTCACAGGCACAGCAGCCCTGGGCATCTGTGCTTTCCCAGAGACGGAAGGTCTCATGGTGCCCGTTCTCGGCAGAGCCTTTTCCCAAAACGGCTAACGTCCGGCTTCTTGTCCCACCGGGAAGGGAGCAGCCCTGAAAGCTGTTGCTGGTCTTCGCCTTCCCTGGGCAGCCTATTCACAGGCACAACAGCCCTGGGCATCTGTGCTTTCCCAGAGACGGAAGGTCTCATGGTGGCCGTTCTCGGCAGAGCCTTTTTCCAAAACGGCAAACGTCCGGCTCCTGCTCCCACCAGGAAGCAGCCAGCCCTGAAAGCTGTTGCTGCTGTTCACCTTCCCTGGGCAGCCTATTCACAGGCACAACAGCCCTGGGCATCTGTGCATTCCCAGAGACGGAAGGTATCATGGTGCCCGTTCTCGGCAGAGCCTTTTTCCGAAACGGCAAACGTCCGGCTCCTCCTCCCACCAGGAAGCAGTGAGCCCTCAAAGCTGTTGCTGGTCTTCGCCTTCCCTGGGCAGCCTATTCACAGGCACAGCAGCCCTGGGCATCTGTGCTTTCCCAGAGACGGAAGGTCTCATGGTGCCCGTTCTCGGCAGAGCCTTTTCCCAAAACGGCAAACGTCCGGCTTCTTGTCCCACCAGGAAGGGAGCAGCCCTGAAAGCTGTTGCTGGTCTTTGCCTTCCCTGGGCAGCCTATTCACAGGCACAACAGCCCTGGGGATCTGTGCTTTCCCAGAGACGGAAGGTCTCATGGTGCCCGTTCTCGGCAGAGCCTTTTTCCGAAACCGCAAACGTCCGGCTCCTCCTCCCACCAGGAAGCAGCCAGCCCTGAAAGCTGTTGCTGCTGTTCACCTTCCCTGGGCAGCCTATTCACAGGCACAACAGCCCTGGGGATCTGTGCATTCCCAGAGACGGAAGGTCTCATGGTGCCCGTACTCGGCAGAGCCTTTTTCCGAAATGGCAAACGTCCGGCTCCTCGTCCCACTGGGAAGGGACCAGCCCTGAAAGCTGTTGCTGGTCTTCGCCTTCCCTGGGCAGCCTATTCACAGGCACAGCAGCCCTGGGCATCTGTGCTTTCCCAGAGACGGAAGGTCTCATGGTGCCCGTTCTCGGCAGAGCCTTTTTCTAAAACGGCAAACGTCCAGGTCCTCCTCCCACCAGGAAGCAGTGAGCCCTCAAAGCTGTTGCTGGTCTTCGCCTTCCCTGGGCAGCCTATTCACAGGCACAGCAGCCCTGGGGATCTGTGCATTCCCAGAGACGGAAGGTCTCATGGTGCCCGTTCTCGGCAGAGCCTTTTTCCGAAACGGCAAACGTCCGGCTTCTTGTCCCACCGGGAAGGGAGCAGCCCTGAAAGCTGTTGCTGCTCTTCGCCTTCCCTGGGCAGCCTATTCACAGGCACAACAGCCCTGGGCATCTGTGCTTTCCCAGAGACGGAAGGTCTCATGGTGCCCGTTCTCGGCAGAGCCTTTTTCCAAAACGGCAAACGTCCAGGTCCTCCTCCCACCAGGAAGCAGTGAGCCCTCAAAGCTGTTGCTGGACTTCGCCTTCCCTGGGCAGCCTATTCACAGGCACAGCAGCCCTGGGGATCTGTGCTTTCCCAGAGACGGAAGGTCTCATGGTGCCCATTCTCGGCAGAGCCTTTTTCCGAAATGGCACACGTCCGGCTCCTCCTCCAACCAGGAAGGGGCCAGCCCTGAAAGCTGTTGCTGGTCTTCGCCTTCCCTGGGCAGCCTATTCACAGGCACAGCAGCCCTGGGCATCTGTGCTTTCCCAGAGACCGAAGGTCTCATGGTGCCCGTTCTCGGCAGAGACTTTTCCCAAAACGGCAAACGTCCGGCTTCTTGTCCCACCGGGAAGGGAGCAGCCCTGAAAGCTGTTGCTGGTCTTCGCCTTCCCTGGGCAGCCTATTCACAGGCACAACAGCCCTGGGCATCTGTGCATTCCCAGAGATGGAAGGTCTCATGGTGCCCGTTCTCAGCAGAGCCTTTTTCCGAAACGGCAAACGTTGGCTCCTCGTCCCACCGGGAAGGGACCAGCCCTGAAAGCTGTTGCTGGTCTTCGCCTTCTCTGGGCAGTGCATTCACAGGCACAGCAGCCCTGGGGATCTGTGCTTTCCCAGAGACGGAAGGTCTTATGGTGCCTGTTCTCGGCAGAGCCTTTTTCCAAAACGGCAAACGTCCGGCTTCTTGTCCCACCGGGAAGGGAGCAGCCCTGAAAGCTGTTGCTGGTCTTCGCCTTCCCTGGGCAGCCTATTCACAGGCACAACAGCACTGGGGATCTGTGCTTTCCCAGAGATGGAAGGTCTCATGGTGCCCGTTCTCGGCAGAGCCTTTTTCCAAAACGGCAAACGTCCGGCTCCTCCTCCCACCAGGAAGGGGCCAGCCCTGAAAGCTGTTGCTGGTCTTCGCCTTCCCTAGGCAGCCTATTCACAGGCACAGCAGCCCTGGGCATCTGTGCTTTCCCAGAGACGGAAGGTCTCATGGTGCCCGTTCTCGGCAGAGCCTTTTTCCGAAACCGCAAACGTCCGGCTCCTCCTCCCACCAGGAAGGGAGCAGCCCTGAAAGCTGTTGCTGCTGTTCACCTTCCCTGGGCAGCCTATTCACAGGCACAGCAGCCCTGGGGATCTGTGCATTCCCAGAGACAGAAGGTCTCATGGTGCCCGTTCTCGGCAGAGCCTTTTTCCGAAACGGCAAACGTCCGGCTCCTCGTCCCACCAGGAAGCAGTGAGCCCTCAAAGCTGTTGCTGGTCTTCGCCTTCCCTGGGCAGCCTATTCACAGGCACAGCAGCCCTGGGGATCTGTGCTTTCCCAGAGACGGAAGGTCTCATGGTGCCCGTTCTCGGCAGAGCCTTTTTCCAAAACGGCAAACGTCCGGCTTCTTGTCCCACCGGGAAGGGAGCAGCCCTGAAAGCTGTTGCTGCTCTTCGCCTTCCCTGGGCAGCCTATTCACAGGCACAACAGCCCTGGGCATCTGTGCTTTCCCAGAGACGGAAGGTCTCATGGTGCCCGTTCTCGGCAGAGCCTTTTTCCAAAACGGCAAACGTCCAGGTCCTCCTCCCACCAGGAAGCAGTGAGCCCTGAAAGCTGTTGCTGGACTTCGCCTTCCCTGGGCAGCCTATTCACAGGCACAGCAGCCCTGGGGATCTGTGCTTTCCCAGAGACGGAAGGTCTCATGGTGCCCATTCTCGGCAGAGCCTTTTTCCGAAATGGCACACGTCCGGCTCCTCCTCCCACCAGGAAGGGGCCAGCCCTGAAAGCTGTTGCTGGTCTTCGCCTTCCCTGGGCAGCCTATTCACAGGCACAGCAGCCCTGGGCATCTGTGCTTTCCCAGAGACCGAAGGTCTCATGGTGCCCGTTCTCGGCAGCGCCTTTTCCCAAAACGGCAAACGTCCGGCTTCTTGTCCCACCGGGAAGGGAGCAGCCCTGAAAGCTGTTGCTGGTCTTCGCCTTCCCTGGGCAGCCTATTCACAGGCACAACAGCCCTGGGCATCTGTGCATTCCCAGAGATGGAAGGTCTCATGGTGCCCGTTCTCAGCAGAGCCTTTTTCCGAAACGGCAAACGTTGGCTCCTCGTCCCACCGGGAAGGGACCAGCCCTGAAAGCTGTTGCTGGTCTTCGCCTTCTCTGGGCAGTGCATTCACAGGCACAGCAGCCCTGGGGATCTGTGCTTTCCCAGAGACGGAAGGTCTTATGGTGCCTGTTCTCGGCAGAGCCTTTTTCCAAAACGGCAAACGTCCGGCTTCTTGTCCCACCGGGAAGGGAGCAGCCCTGAAAGCTGTTGCTGGTCTTCGCCTTCCCTGGGCAGCCTATTCACAGGCACAACAGCACTGGGGATCTGTGCTTTCCCAGAGATGGAAGGTCTCATGGTGCCCGTTCTCGGCAGAGCCTTTTTCCAAAACGGCAAACGTCCGGCTCCTCCTCCCACCAGGAAGGGAGCAGCCCTGAAAGCTGTTGCTGGTCTTCGCCTTCCCTGGGCAGCCTATTCACAGGCACAGCAGCCCTGGGCATCTGTGCTTTCCCAGAGACGGAAGGTCTCATGGTGCCCGTTCTCGGCAGAGCCTTTTTCCGAAACCGCAAACGTCCGGCTCCTCCTCCCACCAGGAAGGGAGCAGCCCTGAAAGCTGTTGCTGCTGTTCACCTTCCCTGGGCAGCCTATTCACAGGCACAACAGCCCTGGGCATCTGTGCATTCCCAGAGACGGAAGGTATCATGGTGCCCGTTCTCGGCAGAGCCTTTTTCCGAAACGGCAAACGTCCGGCTCCTCCTCCCACCAGGAAGCAGTGAGCCCTCAAAGCTGTTGCTGGTCTTCGCCTTCCCTGGGCAGCCTATTCACAGGCACAGCAGCCCTGGGGATCTGTGCTTTCCCAGAGACCGAAGGTCTCATGGTGCCCGTTCTCGGCAGCGCCTTTTCCCAAAACGGCAAACGTCCGGCTTCTTGTCCCACCGGGAAGGGAGCAGCCCTGAAAGCTGTTGCTGCTGTTCACCTTCCCTGGGCAGCCTCTTCACAGGCACAGCAGCCCTGGGGATCTGTGCTTTCCCAGAGACCGAAGGTCTCATGGTGCCCGTTCTCGGCAGAGCCTTTTTCCAAAACGGCAAACGTCCGGCTCCTCCTCCCACCAGGAAGGGGCCAGCCCTGAAAGCTGTTGCTGGTCTTCGCCTTCCCTGGGCAGCCTATTCACAGGCACAGCAGCCCTGGGCATCTGTGCTTTCCCAGAGACGGAAGGTCTCATGGTGCCCGTTCTCGGCAGAGCCTTTTTCCGAAACCGCAAACGTCCGGCTCCTCCTCCCACCAGGAAGGGAGCAGCCCTGAAAGCTGTTGCTGCTGTTCACCTTCCCTGGGCAGCCTATTCACAGGCACAGCAGCCCTGGGGATCTGTGCATTCCCAGAGACGGAAGGTCTCATGGTGCCCGTTCTCGGCAGAGCCTTTTTCCAAAACGGCAAACGTCCGGCTCCTCGTCCCACCAGGAAGGGACCAGCCCTGAAAGCTGTTGCTGCTGTTCACCTTCCCTGGGCAGCCTATTCACAGGCACAGCAGCCCTGGGGATCTGTGCTTTCCCAGAGACGGAAGGTCTCATGGTGCCCGTTCTCGGCAGAGCCTTTTTCCAAAACGGCAAACGTCCGGCTCCTCCTCCCACCAGGAAGGGGCCAGCCCTGAAAGCTGTTGCTGGTCTTCGCCTTCCCTGGGCAGCCTATTCACAGGCACAGCAGCCCTGGGCATCTGTGCTTTCCCAGAGACGGAAGGTCTCATGGTGCCCGTTCTCGGCAGAGCCTTTTTCCGAAACAGCAAACGTCCGGCTCCTCCTCCCACCAGGAAGGGAGCAGCCCTGAAAGCTGTTGCTGCTGTTCACCTTCCCTGGGCAGCCTATTCACAGGCACAGCAGCCCTGGGGATCTGTGCATTCCCAGAGACGGAAGGTCTCATGGTGCCCGTTCTCGGCAGAGCCTTTTCCCAAAACGGCAAACGTCCGGCTTCTTGTCCCACCGGGAAGGGAGCAGCCCTGAAAGCTGTTGCTGGTCTTCGCCTTCCCTGGGCAGCCTATTCACAGGCACAGCAGCCCTGGGCATCTGTGCTTTCCCAGAGACGGAAGGTCTCATGGTGCCCGTTCTCGGCAGAGCCTTTTTCCGAAACCGCAAACGTCCGGCTCCTCCTCCCACCAGGAAGGGAGCAGCCCTGAAAGCTGTTGCTGCTGTTCACCTTCCCTGGGCAGCCTATTCACAGGCACAGCAGCCCTGGGGATCTGTGCATTCCCAGAGACGGAAGGTCTCATGGTGCCCGTTCTCGGCAGAGCCTTTTTCCGAAACGGCAAACGTCCGGCTCCTCGTCCCACCAGGGAGGGACCAGCCCTGAAAGCTGTTGCTGCTGTTCACCTTCCCTGGGCAGCCTCTTCACAGGCACAGCAGCCCTGGGCATCTGTGCTTTCCCAGAGACGGAAGGTCTCATGGTGCCCGTTCTCGGCAGAGCCTTTTCCCAAAACGGCAAACGTCCGGCTTCTTGTCCCACCGGGAAGGGAGCAGCCCTGAAAGCTGTTGCTGGTCTTCGCCTTCCCTGGGCAGCCTATTCACAGGCACAACAGCCCTGGGCATCTGTGCTTTCCCAGAGACGGAAGGTCTCATGGTGGCCGTTCTCGGCAGAGCCTTTTTCCAAAACGGCAAACGTCCGGCTCCTGCTCCCACCAGGAAGCAGCCAGCCCTGAAAGCTGTTGCTGCTGTTCACCTTCCCTGGGCAGCCTATTCACAGGCACAACAGCCCTGGGCATCTGTGCATTCCCAGAGACGGAAGGTATCATGGTGCCCGTTCTCGGCAGAGCCTTTTTCCGAAACGGCAAACGTCCGGCTCCTCCTCCCACCAGGAAGCAGTGAGCCCTCAAAGCTGTTGCTGGTCTTCGCCTTCCCTGGGCAGCCTATTCACAGGCACAGCAGCCCTGGGCATCTGTGCTTTCCCAGAGACGGAAGGTCTCATGGTGCCCGTTCTCGGCAGAGCCTTTTTCCGAAACGGCACACGTCCGGCTCCTCCTCCCACCAGGAAGGGGCCAGCCCTGAAAGCTGTTGCTGGTCTTCGCCTTCCCTGGGCAGCCTATTCACAGGCACAGCAGCCCTGGGCATCTGTGCTTTCCCAGAGACCGAAGGTCTCATGGTGCCCGTTCTCGGCAGCGCCTTTTCCCAAAACGGCAAACGTCCGGCTTCTTGTCCCACCGGGAAGGGAGCAGCCCTGAAAGCTGTTGCTGCTGTTCACCTTCCCTGGGCAGCCTCTTCACAGGCACAGCAGCCCTGGGGATCTGTGCTTTCCCAGAGACCGAAGGTCTCATGGTGCCCGTTCTCGGCAGCGCCTTTTCCCAAAACGGCAAACGTCCGGCTTCTTGTCCCACCGGGAAGGGAGCAGCCCTGAAAGCTGTTGCTGCTGTTCACCTTCCCTGGGCAGCCTCTTCACAGGCACAGCAGCCCTGGGGATCTGTGCTTTCCCAGAGATGGAAGGTCTCATGGTGCCCGTTCTCGGCAGAGCCTTTTTCCAAAACGGCAAACGTCCGGCTCCTCCTCCCACCAGGAAGCAGTGAGCCCTGAAAGCTGTTGCTGGTCTTCGCCTTCCCTGGGCAGCCTATTCACAGGCACAGCAGCTCTGGGCATCTGTGCTTTCCCAGAGACGGAAGGTCTCATGGTGCCCGTTCTCGGCAGAGCCTTTTTCCGAAACCGCAAACGTCCGGCTCCTCCTCCCACCAGGAAGGGAGCAGCCCTGAAAGCTGTTGCTGCTGTTCACCTTCCCTGGGCAGCCTATTCACAGGCACAGCAGCCCTGGGCATCTGTGCATTCCCAGAGACGGAAGGTCTCATGGTGCCCGTTCTCGGCAGAGCCTTTTTCCGAAACGGCAAACGTCCGGCTCCTCGTCCCACCAGGAAGGGACCAGCCCTGAAAGCTGTTGCTGCTGTTCACCTTCCCTGGGCAGCCTCTTCACAGGCACAGCAGCCCTGGGCATCTGTGCTTTCCCAGAGACGGAAGGTCTCATGGTGCCCGTTCTCGGCAGAGCCTTTTTCCAAAACTGCTAACGTCCGGCTTCTTGTCCCACCGGGAAGGGAGCAGCCCTGAAAGCTGTTGCTGGTCTTCGCCTTCCCTGGGCAGCCTATTCACAGGCACAACAGCCCTGGGCATCTGTGCTTTCCCAGAGACGGAAGGTCTCATGGTGGCCGTTCTCGGCAGAGCCTTTTTCCAAAACGGCAAACGTCCGGCTCCTGCTCCCACCATGAAGCAGCCAGCCCTGAAAGCTGTTGCTGCTGTTCACCTTCCCTGGGCAGCCTATTCACAGGCACAACAGCCCTGGGCATCTGTGCATTCCCAGAGACGGAAGGTATCATGGTGCCCGTTCTCGGCAGAGCCTTTTTCCGAAACGGCAAACGTCCGGCTCCTCCTCCCACCAGGAAGCAGTGAGCCCTCAAAGCTGTTGCTGGTCTTCGCCTTCCCTGGGCAGCCTATTCACAGGCACAGCAGCCCTGGGCATCTGTGCTTTCCCAGAGACGGAAGGTCTCATGGTGCCCGTTCTCGGCAGAGCCTTTTTCCGAAACGGCACACGTCCGGCTCCTCCTCCCACCAGGAAGGGGCCAGCCCTGAAAGCTGTTGCTGGTCTTCGCCTTCCCTGGGCAGCCTATTCACAGGCACAGCAGCCCTGGGCATCTGTGCTTTCCCAGAGACCGAAGGTCTCATGGTGCCCGTTCTCGGCAGCGCCTTTTCCCAAAACGGCAAACGTCCGGCTTCTTGTCCCACCGGGAAGGGAGCAGCCCTGAAAGCTGTTGCTGCTGTTCACCTTCCCTGGGCAGCCTCTTCACAGGCACAGCAGCCCTGGGGATCTGTGCTTTCCCAGAGACCGAAGGTCTCATGGTGCCCGTTCTCGGCAGCGCCTTTTCCCAAAACGGCAAACGTCCGGCTTCTTGTCCCACCGGGAAGGGAGCAGCCCTGAAAGCTGTTGCTGCTGTTCACCTTCCCTGGGCAGCCTCTTCACAGGCACAGCAGCCCTGGGGATCTGTGCTTTCCCAGAGATGGAAGGTCTCATGGTGCCCGTTCTCGGCAGAGCCTTTTTCCAAAACGGCAAACGTCCGGCTCCTCCTCCCACCAGGAAGCAGTGAGCCCTCAAAGCTGTTGCTGGTCTTCGCCTTCCCTGGGCAGCCTATTCACAGGCACAGCAGCCCTGGGCATCTGTGCTTTCCCAGAGACGGAAGGTCTCATGGTGCCCGTTCTCGGCAGAGCCTTTTTCCGAAACCGCAAACGTCCGGCTCCTCCTCCCACCAGGAAGGGAGCAGCCCTGAAAGCTGTTGCTGCTGTTCACCTTCCCTGGGCAGCCTATTCACAGGCACAGCAGCCCTGGGGATCTGTGCATTCCCAGAGACGGAAGGTCTCATGGTGCCCGTTCTCGGCAGAGCCTTTTTCCGAAACGGCAAACGTCCGGCTCCTCGTCCCACCAGGAAGGGACCAGCCCTGAAAGCTGTTGCTGCTGTTCACCTTCCCTGGGCAGCCTCTTCACAGGCACAGCAGCCCTGGGCATCTGTGCTTTCCCAGAGACGGAAGGTCTCATGGTGCCCGTTCTCGGCAGAGCCTTTTCCCAAAACGGCTAACGTCCGGCTTCTTGTCCCACCGGGAAGGGAGCAGCCCTGAAAGCTGTTGCTGGTCTTCGCCTTCCCTGGGCAGCCTATTCACAGGCACAACAGCCCTGGGCATCTGTGCTTTCCCAGAGACGGAAGGTCTCATGGTGCCCGTTCTCGGCAGAGCCTTTTTCCAAAACGGCAAACGTCCGGCTCCTGCTCCCACCAGGAAGCAGCCAGCCCTGAAAGCTGTTGCTGCTGTTCACCTTCCCTGGGCAGCCTATTCACAGGCACAGCAGCCCTGGGCATCTCTGCTTTCCCAGAGACGGAAGGTATCATGGTGCCCGTTCTCGGCAGAGCCTTTTTCCGAAACGGCAAACGTCCGGCTCCTCCTCCCACCAGGAAGCAGTGAGCCCTCAAAGCTGTTGCTGGTCTTCGCCTTCCCTGGGCAGCCTATTCACAGGCACAGCAGCCCTGGGGATCTGTGCTTTCCCAGAGACCGAAGGTCTCATGGTGCCCGTTCTCGGCAGCGCCTTTTCCCAAAACGGCAAACGTCCGGCTTCTTGTCCCACCGGGAAGGGAGCAGCCCTGAAAGCTGTTGCTGGTCTTCGCCTTCCCTGGGCAGCCTATTCACAGGCACAACAGCCCTGGGCATCTGTGCTTTCCCAGAGACGGAAGGTCTCATGGTGGCCGTTCTCGGCAGAGCCTTTTTCCAAAACGGCAAACGTCCGGCTTCTTGTCCCACCGGGAAGGGAGCAGCCCTGAAAGCTGTTGCTGCTCTTCGCCTTCCCTGGGCAGCCTATTCACAGGCACAACAGCCCTGGGCATCTGTGCATTCCCAGAGACGGAAGGTATCATGGTGCCCGTTCTCGGCAGAGCCTTTTTCCGAAACGGCAAACGTCCGGCTCCTCCTCCCACCAGGAAGCAGTGAGCCCTCAAAGCTGTTGCTGGTCTTCGCCTTCCCTGGGCAGCCTATTCACAGGCACAGCAGCCCTGGGCATCTGTGCTTTCCCAGAGACGGAAGGTCTCATGGTGCCCGTTCTCGGCAGAGCCTTTTTCCGAAACGGCACACGTCCGGCTCCTCCTCCCACCAGGAAGGGGCCAGCCCTGAAAGCTGTTGCTGGTCTTCGCCTTCCCTGGGCAGCCTATTCACAGGCACAGCAGCCCTGGGCATCTGTGCTTTCCCAGAGACCGAAGGTCTCATGGTGCCCGTTCTCGGCAGCGCCTTTTCCCAAAACGGCAAACGTCCGGCTTCTTGTCCCACCGGGAAGGGAGCAGCCCTGAAAGCTGTTGCTGCTGTTCACCTTCCCTGGGCAGCCTCTTCACAGGCACAGCAGCCCTGGGGATCTGTGCTTTCCCAGAGACGGAAGGTCTCATGGTGCCCGTTCTCGGCAGCGCCTTTTCCCAAAACGGCAAACGTCCGGCTTCTTGTCCCACCGGGAAGGGAGCAGCCCTGAAAGCTGTTGCTGCTGTTCACCTTCCCTGGGCAGCCTCTTCACAGGCACAGCAGCCCTGGGGATCTGTGCTTTCCCAGAGATGGAAGGTCTCATGGTGCCCGTTCTCGGCAGAGCCTTTTTCCAAAACGGCAAACGTCCGGCTCCTCCTCCCACCAGGAAGCAGTGAGCCCTCAAAGCTGTTGCTGGTCTTCGCCTTCCCTGGGCAGCCTATTCACAGGCACAGCAGCCCTGGGCATCTGTGCTTTCCCAGAGACGGAAGGTCTCATGGTGCCCGTTCTCGGCAGAGCCTTTTTCCGAAACCGCAAACGTCCGGCTCCTCCTCCCACCAGGAAGGGAGCAGCCCTGAAAGCTGTTGCTGCTGTTCACCTTCCCTGGGCAGCCTATTCACAGGCACAGCAGCCCTGGGGATCTGTGCATTCCCAGAGACGGAAGGTCTCATGGTGCCCGTTCTCGGCAGAGCCTTTTTCCGAAACGGCAAACGTCCGGCTCCTCGTCCCACCAGGAAGGGACCAGCCCTGAAAGCTGTTGCTGCTGTTCACCTTCCCTGGGCAGCCTCTTCACAGGCACAGCAGCCCTGGGCATCTGTGCTTTCCCAGAGACGGAAGGTCTCATGGTGCCCGTTCTCGGCAGAGCCTTTTCCCAAAACGGCTAACGTCCGGCTTCTTGTCCCACCGGGAAGGGAGCAGCCCTGAAAGCTGTTGCTGGTCTTCGCCTTCCCTGGGCAGCCTATTCACAGGCACAACAGCCCTGGGCATCTGTGCTTTCCCAGAGACGGAAGGTCTCATGGTGGCCGTTCTCGGCAGAGCCTTTTTCCAAAACGGCAAACGTCCGGCTCCTGCTCCCACCAGGAAGCAGCCAGCCCTGAAAGCTGTTGCTGCTGTTCACCTTCCCTGGGCAGCCTATTCACAGGCACAGCAGCCCTGGGCATCTGTGCATTCCCAGAGACGGAAGGTATCATGGTGCCCGTTCTCGGCAGAGCCTTTTTCCGAAACGGCAAACGTCCGGCTCCTCCTCCCACCAGGAAGCAGTGAGCCCTCAAAGCTGTTGCTGGTCTTCGCCTTCCCTGGGCAGCCTATTCACAGGCACAGCAGCCCTGGGGATCTGTGCTTTCCCAGAGACCGAAGGTCTCATGGTGCCCGTTCTCGGCAGCGCCTTTTCCCAAAACGGCAAACGTCCGGCTTCTTGTCCCACCGGGAAGGGAGCAGCCCTGAAAGCTGTTGCTGCTGTTCACCTTCCCTGGGCAGCCTCTTCACAGGCACAGCAGCCCTGGGGATCTGTGCTTTCCCAGAGACCGAAGGTCTCATGGTGCCCGTTCTCGGCAGAGCCTTTTTCCAAAACGGCAAACGTCCGGCTCCTCCTCCCACCAGGAAGGGGCCAGCCCTGAAAGCTGTTGCTGGTCTTCGCCTTCCCTGGGCAGCCTATTCACAGGCACAGCAGCCCTGGGCATCTGTGCTTTCCCAGAGACGGAAGGTCTCATGGTGCCCGTTCTCGGCAGAGCCTTTTTCCGAAACCGCAAACGTCCGGCTCCTCCTCCCACCAGGAAGGGAGCAGCCCTGAAAGCTGTTGCTGCTGTTCACCTTCCCTGGGCAGCCTATTCACAGGCACAGCAGCCCTGGGGATCTGTGCATTCCCAGAGACGGAAGGTCTCATGGTGCCCGTTCTCGGCAGAGCCTTTTTCCGAAACGGCAAACGTCCGGCTCCTCGTCCCACCAGGAAGGGACCAGCCCTGAAAGCTGTTGCTGGTCTTCGCCTTCCCTGGGCAGCCTATTCACAGGCACAGCAGCCCTGGGGATCTGTGCATTCCCAGAGACGGAAGGTCTCATGGTGCCCGTTCTCGGCAGAGCCTTTTTCCGAAACGGCAAACGTCCGGCTCCTCGTCCCACCAGGAAGGGACCAGCCCTGAAAGCTGTTGCTGCTGTTCACCTTCCCTGCGCAGCCTCTTCACAGGCACAGCAGCCCTGGGGATCTGTGCTTTCCCAGAGACGGAAGGTCTCATGGTGCCCGTTCTCGGCAGCGCCTTTTCCCAAAACGGCAAACGTCCGGCTTCTTGTCCCACCGGGAAGGGAGCAGCCCTGAAAGCTGTTGCTGGTCTTCGCCTTCCCTGGGCAGCCTATTCACAGGCACAGCAGCCCTGGGCATCTGTGCTTTCCCAGAGACGGAAGGTCTCATGGTGCCCGTTCTCGGCAGAGCCTTTTTCCGAAACCGCAAACGTCCGGCTCCTCCTCCCACCAGGAAGGGAGCAGCCCTGAAAGCTGTTGCTGCTGTTCACCTTCCCTGGGCAGCCTATTCACAGGCACAGCAGCCCTGGGGATCTGTGCATTCCCAGAGACGGAAGGTCTCATGGTGCCCGTTCTCGGCAGAGCCTTTTTCCGAAACGGCAAACGTCCGGCTCCTCGTCCCACCAGGGAGGGACCAGCCCTGAAAGCTGTTGCTGCTGTTCACCTTCCCTGGGCAGCCTCTTCACAGGCACAGCAGCCCTGGGCATCTGTGCTTTCCCAGAGACGGAAGGTCTCATGGTGCCCGTTCTCGGCAGAGCCTTTTCCCAAAACGGCTAACGTCCGGCTTCTTGTCCCACCGGGAAGGGAGCAGCCCTGAAAGCTGTTGCTGGTCTTCGCCTTCCCTGGGCAGCCTATTCACAGGCACAACAGCCCTGGGCATCTGTGCTTTCCCAGAGACGGAAGGTCTCATGGTGCCCGTTCTCGGCAGAGCCTTTTTCCGAAACGGCAAACGTCCGGCTCCTCCTCCCACCAGGAAGCAGCCAGCCCTGAAAGCTGTTGCTGCTGTTCACCTTCCCTGGGCAGCCAATTCACAGGCACAACAGCCCTGGGCATCTGTGCATTCCCAGAGACGGAAGGTATCATGGTGCCCGTTCTCGGCAGAGCCTTTTTCCGAAACGGCAAACGTCCGGCTCCTCCTCCCACCAGGAAGCAGTGAGCCCTCAAAGCTGTTGCTGGTCTTCGCCTTCCCTGGGCAGCCTATTCACAGGCACAGCAGCCCTGGGCATCTGTGCTTTCCCAGAGACGGAAGGTCTCATGGTGCCCGTTCTCGGCAGAGCCTTTTTCCGAAACGGCACACGTACGGCTCCTCCTCCCACCAGGAAGGGGCCAGCCCTGAAAGCTGTTGCTGGTCTTCGCCTTCCCTGGGCAGCCTATTCACAGGCACAGCAGCCCTGGGGATCTGTGCTTTCCCAGAGACCGAAGGTCTCATGGTGCCCGTTCTCGGCAGCGCCTTTTCCCAAAACGGCAAACGTCCGGCTTCTTGTCCCACCGGGAAGGGAGCAGCCCTGAAAGCTGTTGCTGCTGTTCACCTTCCCTGGGCAGCCTCTTCACAGGCACAGCAGCCCTGGGGATCTGTGCTTTCCCAGAGACCGAAGGTCTCATGGTGCCCGTTCTCGGCAGAGCCTTTTTCCAAAACGGCAAACGTCCGGCTCCTCCTCCCACCAGGAAGGGGCCAGCCCTGAAAGCTGTTGCTGGTCTTCGCCTTCCCTGGGCAGCCTATTCACAGGCACAGCAGCCCTGGGCATCTGTGCTTTCCCAGAGACGGAAGGTCTCATGGTGCCCGTTCTCGGCAGAGCCTTTTTCCGAAACCGCAAACGTCCGGCTTCTTGGCCCACCGGGAAGGGAGCAGCCCTGAAAGCTGTTGCTGCTGTTCACCTTCCCTGGGCAGCCTATTCACAGGCACAGCAGCCCTGGGCATCTGTGCTTTCCCAGAGACGGAAGGTCTCATGGTGCCCGTTCTCGGCAGAGCCTTTTTCCAAAACGGCAAACGTCCGGCTCCTCCTCCCACCAGGAAGGGGCCAGCCCTGAAAGCTGTTGCTGGTCTTCGCCTTCCCTGGGCAGCCTATTCACAGGCACAGCAGCCCTGGGGATCTGTGCATTCCCAGAGACGGAAGGTCTCATGGTGCCCGTTCTCGGCAGAGCCTTTTTCCGAAACGGCAAACGTCCGGCTCCTCGTCCCACCAGGAAGGGACCAGCCCTGAAAGCTGTTGCTGCTGTTCACCTTCCCTGGGCAGCCTCTTCACAGGCACAGCAGCCCTGGGGATCTGTGCTTTCCCAGAGACGGAAGGTCTCATGGTGCCCGTTCTCGGCACCGCCTTTTCCCAAAACGGCAAACGTCCGGCTTCTTGTCCCACTGGGAAGGGGCCAGCCCTGAAAGCTGTTGCTGGTCTTCGCCTTCCCTGGGCAGCCTATTCACAGGCACAACAGCCCTGGGCATCTGTGCTTTCCCAGAGACGGAAGGTCTCATGGTGCCCGTTCTCGGCAGAGCCTTTTTCCGAAACCGCAAACGTCCGGCTCCTCCTCCCACCAGGAAGGGAGCAGCCCTGAAAGCTGTTGCTGCTGTTCACCTTCCCTGGGCAGCCTATTCACAGGCACAGCAGCCCTGGGGATCTGTGCATTCCCAGAGACGGAAGGTCTCATGGTGCCCGTTCTCGGCAGAGCCTTTTCCCAAAACGGCTAACGTCCGGCTTCTTGTCCCACCGGGAAGGGAGCAGCCCTGAAAGCTGTTGCTGGTCTTCGCCTTCCCTGGGCAGCCAATTCACAGGCACAACAGCCCTGGGCATCTGTGCTTTCCCAGAGACGGAAGGTCTCATGGTGGCTGTTCTCGGCAGAGCCTTTTTCCAAAACGGCAAACGTCCGGCTCCTGCTCCCACCAGGAAGCAGCCAGCCCTGAAAGCTGTTGCTGCTGTTCACCTTCCCTGGGCAGCCTATTCACAGGCACAGCAGCCCTGGGCATCTGTGCATTCCCAGAGACGGAAGGTATCATGGTGCCCGTTCTCGGCAGAGCCTTTTTCCGAAACGGCAAACGTCCGGCTCCTCCTCCCACCAGGAAGCAGTGAGCCCTCAAAGCTGTTGCTGGTCTTCGCCTTCCCTGGGCAGCCTATTCACAGGCACAGCAGCCCTGGGGATCTGTGCTTTCCCAGAGACCGAAGGTCTCATGGTGCCCGTTCTCGGCAGCGCCTTTTCCCAAAACGGCAAACGTCCGGCTTCTTGTCCCACCGGGAAGGGAGCAGCCCTGAAAGCTGTTGCTGCTGTTCACCTTCCCTGGGCAGCCTCTTCACAGGCACAGCAGCCCTGGGGATCTGTGCTTTCCCAGAGACGGAAGGTCTCATGGTGCCCGTTCTCGGCAGAGCCTTTTTCCAAAACGGCAAACGTCCGGCTCCTCCTCCCACCAGGAAGGGGCCAGCCCTGAAAGCTGTTGCTGGTCTTCGCCTTCCCTGGGCAGCCTATTCACAGGCACAGCAGCCCTGGGCATCTGTGCTTTCCCAGAGACGGAAGGTCTCATGGTGCCCGTTCTCGGCAGAGCCTTTTTCCGAAACCGCAAACGTCCGGCTCCTCCTCCCACCAGGAAGGGAGCAGCCCTGAAAGCTGTTGCTGCTGTTCACCTTCCCTGGGCAGCCTATTCACAGGCACAGCAGCCCTGGGGATCTGTGCATTCCCAGAGACGGAAGGTCTCATGGTGCCCGTTCTCGGCAGAGCCTTTTTCCGAAACGGCAAACGTCCGGCTCCTCGTCCCACCAGGGAGGGACCAGCCCTGAAAGCTGTTGCTGCTGTTCACCTTCCCTGGGCAGCCTCTTCACAGGCACAGCAGCCCTGGGCATCTGTGCTTTCCCAGAGACGGAAGGTCTCATGGTGCCCGTTCTCGGCAGAGCCTTTTCCCAAAACGGCTAACGTCCGGCTTCTTGTCCCACCGGGAAGGGAGCAGCCCTGAAAGCTGTTGCTGGTCTTCGCCTTCCCTGGGCAGCCTATTCACAGGCACAACAGCCCTGGGCATCTGTGCTTTCCCAGAGACGGAAGGTCTCATGGTGGCCGTTCTCGGCAGAGCCTTTTTCCAAAACGGCAAACGTCCGGCTCCTGCTCCCACCAGGAAGCAGCCAGCCCTGAAAGCTGTTGCTGCTGTTCACCTTCCCTGGGCAGCCTATTCACAGGCACAACAGCCCTGGGCATCTGTGCATTCCCAGAGACGGAAGGTATCATGGTGCCCGTTCTCGGCAGAGCCTTTTTCCGAAACGGCAAACGTCCGGCTCCTCCTCCCACCAGGAAGCAGTGAGCCCTCAAAGCTGTTGCTGGTCTTCGCCTTCCCTGGGCAGCCTATTCACAGGCACAGCAGCCCTGGGCATCTGTGCTTTCCCAGAGACGGAAGGTCTCATGGTGCCCGTTCTCGGCAGAGCCTTTTTCCGAAACGGCACACGTCCGGCTCCTCCTCCCACCAGGAAGGGGCCAGCCCTGAAAGCTGTTGCTGGTCTTCGCCTTCCCTGGGCAGCCTATTCACAGGCACAGCAGCCCTGGGCATCTGTGCTTTCCCAGAGACCGAAGGTCTCATGGTGCCCGTTCTCGGCAGCGCCTTTTCCCAAAACGGCAAACGTCCGGCTTCTTGTCCCACCGGGAAGGGAGCAGCCCTGAAAGCTGTTGCTGCTGTTCACCTTCCCTGGGCAGCCTCTTCACAGGCACAGCAGCCCTGGGGATCTGTGCTTTCCCAGAGACCGAAGGTCTCATGGTGCCCGTTCTCGGCAGCGCCTTTTCCCAAAACGGCAAACGTCCGGCTTCTTGTCCCACCGGGAAGGGAGCAGCCCTGAAAGCTGTTGCTGCTGTTCACCTTCCCTGGGCAGCCTCTTCACAGGCACAGCAGCCCTGGGCATCTGTGCTTTCCCAGAGATGGAAGGTCTCATGGTGCCCGTTCTCGGCAGAGCCTTTTTCCAAAACGGCAAACCTCCGGCTCCTCCTCCCACCAGGAAGCAGTGAGCCCTGAAAGCTGTTGCTGGTCTTCGCCTTCCCTGGGCAGCCTATTCACAGGCACAGCAGCTCTGGGCATCTGTGCTTTCCCAGAGACGGAAGGTCTCATGGTGCCCGTTCTCGGCAGAGCCTTTTTCCGAAACCGCAAACGTCCGGCTCCTCCTCCCACCAGGAAGGGAGCAGCCCTGAAAGCTGTTGCTGCTGTTCACCTTCCCTGGGCAGCCTATTCACAGGCACAGCAGCCCTGGGCATCTGTGCATTCCCAGAGACGGAAGGTCTCATGGTGCCCGTTCTCGGCAGAGCCTTTTTCCGAAACGGCAAACGTCCGGCTCCTCGTCCCACCAGGAAGGGACCAGCCCTGAAAGCTGTTGCTGCTGTTCACCTTCCCTGGGCAGCCTCTTCACAGGCACAGCAGCCCTGGGCATCTGTGCTTTCCCAGAGACGGAAGGTCTCATGGTGCCCGTTCTCGGCAGAGCCTTTTTCCAAAACGGCTAACGTCCGGCTTCTTGTCCCACCGGGAAGGGAGCAGCCCTGAAAGCTGTTGCTGGTCTTCGCCTTCCCTGGGCAGCCTATTCACAGGCACAACAGCCCTGGGCATCTGTGCTTTCCCAGAGACGGAAGGTCTCATGGTGGCCGTTCTCGGCAGAGCCTTTTTCCAAAACGGCAAACGTCCGGCTCCTGCTCCCACCATGAAGCAGCCAGCCCTGAAAGCTGTTGCTGCTGTTCACCTTCCCTGGGCAGCCTATTCACAGGCACAACAGCCCTGGGCATCTGTGCATTCCCAGAGACGGAAGGTATCATGGTGCCCGTTCTCGGCAGAGCCTTTTTCCGAAACGGCAAACGTCCGGCTCCTCCTCCCACCAGGAAGCAGTGAGCCCTCAAAGCTGTTGCTGGTCTTCGCCTTCCCTGGGCAGCCTATTCACAGGCACAGCAGCCCTGGGCATCTGTGCTTTCCCAGAGACGGAAGGTCTCATGGTGCCCGTTCTCGGCAGAGCCTTTTTCCGAAACGGCACACGTCCGGCTCCTCCTCCCACCAGGAAGGGGCCAGCCCTGAAAGCTGTTGCTGGTCTTCGCCTTCCCTGGGCAGCCTATTCACAGGCACAGCAGCCCTGGGCATCTGTGCTTTCCCAGAGACCGAAGGTCTCATGGTGCCCGTTCTCGGCAGCGCCTTTTCCCAAAACGGCAAACGTCCGGCTTCTTGTCCCACCGGGAAGGGAGCAGCCCTGAAAGCTGTTGCTGCTGTTCACCTTCCCTGGGCAGCCTCTTCACAGGCACAGCAGCCCTGGGGATCTGTGCATTCCCAGAGACGGAAGGTCTCATGGTGCCCGTTCTCGGCAGAGCCTTTTTCCGAAACGGCAAACGTCCGGCTCCTCGTCCCACCAGGGAGGGACCAGCCCTGAAAGCTGTTGCTGCTGTTCACCTTCCCTGGGCAGCCTCTTCACAGGCACAGCAGCCCTGGGCATCTGTGCTTTCCCAGAGACGGAAGGTCTCATGGTGCCCGTTCTCGGCAGAGCCTTTTCCCAAAACGGCTAACGTCCGGCTTCTTGTCCCACCGGGAAGGGAGCAGCCCTGAAAGCTGTTGCTGGTCTTCGCCTTCCCTGGGCAGCCTATTCACAGGCACAACAGCCCTGGGCATCTGTGCTTTCCCAGAGACGGAAGGTCTCATGGTGGCCGTTCTCGGCAGAGCCTTTTTCCAAAACGGCAAACGTCCGGCTCCTGCTCCCACCAGGAAGCAGCCAGCCCTGAAAGCTGTTGCTGCTGTTCACCTTCCCTGGGCAGCCTATTCACAGGCACAACAGCCCTGGGCATCTGTGCATTCCCAGAGACGGAAGGTATCATGGTGCCCGTTCTCGGCAGAGCCTTTTTCCGAAACGGCAAACGTCCGGCTCCTCCTCCCACCAGGAAGCAGTGAGCCCTCAAAGCTGTTGCTGGTCTTCGCCTTCCCTGGGCAGCCTATTCACAGGCACAGCAGCCCTGGGCATCTGTGCTTTCCCAGAGACGGAAGGTCTCATGGTGCCCGTTCTCGGCAGAGCCTTTTTCCGAAACGGCACACGTCCGGCTCCTCCTCCCACCAGGAAGGGGCCAGCCCTGAAAGCTGTTGCTGGTCTTCGCCTTCCCTGGGCAGCCTATTCACAGGCACAGCAGCCCTGGGCATCTGTGCTTTCCCAGAGACCGAAGGTCTCATGGTGCCCGTTCTCGGCAGCGCCTTTTCCCAAAACGGCAAACGTCCGGCTTCTTGTCCCACCGGGAAGGGAGCAGCCCTGAAAGCTGTTGCTGCTGTTCACCTTCCCTGGGCAGCCTCTTCACAGGCACAGCAGCCCTGGGGATCTGTGCTTTCCCAGAGACCGAAGGTCTCATGGTGCCCGTTCTCGGCAGCGCCTTTTCCCAAAACGGCAAACGTCCGGCTTCTTGTCCCACCGGGAAGGGAGCAGCCCTGAAAGCTGTTGCTGCTGTTCACCTTCCCTGGGCAGCCTCTTCACAGGCACAGCAGCCCTGGGCATCTGTGCTTTCCCAGAGATGGAAGGTCTCATGGTGCCCGTTCTCGGCAGAGCCTTTTTCCAAAACGGCAAACGTCCGGCTCCTCCTCCCACCAGGAAGCAGTGAGCCCTGAAAGCTGTTGCTGGTCTTCGCCTTCCCTGGGCAGCCTATTCACAGGCACAGCAGCTCTGGGCATCTGTGCTTTCCCAGAGACGGAAGGTCTCATGGTGCCCGTTCTCGGCAGAGCCTTTTTCCGAAACCGCAAACGTCCGGCTCCTCCTCCCACCAGGAAGGGAGCAGCCCTGAAAGCTGTTGCTGCTGTTCACCTTCCCTGGGCAGCCTATTCACAGGCACAGCAGCCCTGGGCATCTGTGCATTCCCAGAGACGGAAGGTCTCATGGTGCCCGTTCTCGGCAGAGCCTTTTTCCGAAACGGCAAACGTCCGGCTCCTCGTCCCACCAGGAAGGGACCAGCCCTGAAAGCTGTTGCTGCTGTTCACCTTCCCTGGGCAGCCTCTTCACAGGCACAGCAGCCCTGGGCATCTGTGCTTTCCCAGAGACGGAAGGTCTCATGGTGCCCGTTCTCGGCAGAGCCTTTTTCCAAAACGGCTAACGTCCGGCTTCTTGTCCCACCGGGAAGGGAGCAGCCCTGAAAGCTGTTGCTGGTCTTCGCCTTCCCTGGGCAGCCTATTCACAGGCACAACAGCCCTGGGCATCTGTGCTTTCCCAGAGACGGAAGGTCTCATGGTGGCCGTTCTCGGCAGAGCCTTTTTCCAAAACGGCAAACGTCCGGCTCCTGCTCCCACCATGAAGCAGCCAGCCCTGAAAGCTGTTGCTGCTGTTCACCTTCCCTGGGCAGCCTATTCACAGGCACAACAGCCCTGGGCATCTGTGCATTCCCAGAGACGGAAGGTATCATGGTGCCCGTTCTCGGCAGAGCCTTTTTCCGAAACGGCAAACGTCCGGCTCCTCCTCCCACCAGGAAGCAGTGAGCCCTCAAAGCTGTTGCTGGTCTTCGCCTTCCCTGGGCAGCCTATTCACAGGCACAGCAGCCCTGGGCATCTGTGCTTTCCCAGAGACGGAAGGTCTCATGGTGCCCGTTCTCGGCAGAGCCTTTTTCCGAAACGGCACACGTCCGGCTCCTCCTCCCACCAGGAAGGGGCCAGCCCTGAAAGCTGTTGCTGGTCTTCGCCTTCCCTGGGCAGCCTATTCACAGGCACAGCAGCCCTGGGCATCTGTGCTTTCCCAGAGACCGAAGGTCTCATGGTGCCCGTTCTCGGCAGCGCCTTTTCCCAAAACGGCAAACGTCCGGCTTCTTGTCCCACCGGGAAGGGAGCAGCCCTGAAAGCTGTTGCTGCTGTTCACCTTCCCTGGGCAGCCTCTTCACAGGCACAGCAGCCCTGGGGATCTGTGCTTTCCCAGAGACCGAAGGTCTCATGGTGCCCGTTCTCGGCAGCGCCTTTTCCCAAAACGGCAAACGTCCGGCTTCTTGTCCCACCGGGAAGGGAGCAGCCCTGAAAGCTGTTGCTGCTGTTCACCTTCCCTGGGCAGCCTCTTCACAGGCACAGCAGCCCTGGGGATCTGTGCTTTCCCAGAGATGGAAGGTCTCATGGTGCCCGTTCTCGGCAGAGCCTTTTTCCAAAACGGCAAACGTCCGGCTCCTCCTCCCACCAGGAAGCAGTGAGCCCTCAAAGCTGTTGCTGGTCTTCGCCTTCCCTGGGCAGCCTATTCACAGGCACAGCAGCCCTGGGCATCTGTGCTTTCCCAGAGACGGAAGGTCTCATGGTGCCCGTTCTCGGCAGAGCCTTTTTCCGAAACCGCAAACGTCCGGCTCCTCCTCCCACCAGGAAGGGAGCAGCCCTGAAAGCTGTTGCTGCTGTTCACCTTCCCTGGGCAGCCTATTCACAGGCACAGCAGCCCTGGGGATCTGTGCATTCCCAGAGACGGAAGGTCTCATGGTGCCCGTTCTCGGCAGAGCCTTTTTCCGAAACGGCAAACGTCCGGCTCCTCGTCCCACCAGGAAGGGACCAGCCCTGAAAGCTGTTGCTGCTGTTCACCTTCCCTGGGCAGCCTCTTCACAGGCACAGCAGCCCTGGGCATCTGTGCTTTCCCAGAGACGGAAGGTCTCATGGTGCCCGTTCTCGGCAGAGCCTTTTCCCAAAACGGCTAACGTCCGGCTTCTTGTCCCACCGGGAAGGGAGCAGCCCTGAAAGCTGTTGCTGGTCTTCGCCTTCCCTGGGCAGCCTATTCACAGGCACAACAGCCCTGGGCATCTGTGCTTTCCCAGAGACGGAAGGTCTCATGGTGCCCGTTCTCGGCAGAGCCTTTTTCCAAAACGGCAAACGTCCGGCTCCTGCTCCCACCAGGAAGCAGCCAGCCCTGAAAGCTGTTGCTGCTGTTCACCTTCCCTGGGCAGCCTATTCACAGGCACAGCAGCCCTGGGCATCTGTGCATTCCCAGAGACGGAAGGTATCATGGTGCCCGTTCTCGGCAGAGCCTTTTTCCGAAACGGCAAACGTCCGGCTCCTCCTCCCACCAGGAAGCAGTGAGCCCTCAAAGCTGTTGCTGGTCTTCGCCTTCCCTGGGCAGCCTATTCACAGGCACAGCAGCCCTGGGGATCTGTGCTTTCCCAGAGACCGAAGGTCTCATGGTGCCCGTTCTCGGCAGCGCCTTTTCCCAAAACGGCAAACGTCCGGCTTCTTGTCCCACCGGGAAGGGAGCAGCCCTGAAAGCTGTTGCTGGTCTTCGCCTTCCCTGGGCAGCCTATTCACAGGCACAACAGCCCTGGGCATCTGTGCTTTCCCAGAGACGGAAGGTCTCATGGTGGCCGTTCTCGGCAGAGCCTTTTTCCAAAACGGCAAACGTCCGGCTTCTTGTCCCACCGGGAAGGGAGCAGCCCTGAAAGCTGTTGCTGCTCTTCGCCTTCCCTGGGCAGCCTATTCACAGGCACAACAGCCCTGGGCATCTGTGCATTCCCAGAGACGGAAGGTATCATGGTGCCCGTTCTCGGCAGAGCCTTTTTCCGAAACGGCAAACGTCCGGCTCCTCCTCCCACCAGGAAGCAGTGAGCCCTCAAAGCTGTTGCTGGTCTTCGCCTTCCCTGGGCAGCCTATTCACAGGCACAGCAGCCCTGGGCATCTGTGCTTTCCCAGAGACGGAAGGTCTCATGGTGCCCGTTCTCGGCAGAGCCTTTTTCCGAAACGGCACACGTCCGGCTCCTCCTCCCACCAGGAAGGGGCCAGCCCTGAAAGCTGTTGCTGGTCTTCGCCTTCCCTGGGCAGCCTATTCACAGGCACAGCAGCCCTGGGCATCTGTGCTTTCCCAGAGACCGAAGGTCTCATGGTGCCCGTTCTCGGCAGCGCCTTTTCCCAAAACGGCAAACGTCCGGCTCCTTGTCCCACCGGGAAGGGAGCAGCCCTGAAAGCTGTTGCTGCTGTTCACCTTCCCTGGGCAGCCTCTTCACAGGCACAGCAGCCCTGGGGATCTGTGCTTTCCCAGAGACCGAAGGTCTCATGGTGCCCGTTCTCGGCAGCGCCTTTTCCCAAAACGGCAAACGTCCGGCTTCTTGTCCCACCGGGAAGGGAGCAGCCCTGAAAGCTGTTGCTGCTGTTCACCTTCCCTGGGCAGCCTCTTCACAGGCACAGCAGCCCTGGGGATCTGTGCTTTCCCAGAGATGGAAGGTCTCATGGTGCCCGTTCTCGGCAGAGCCTTTTTCCAAAACGGCAAACGTCCGGCTCCTCCTCCCACCAGGAAGCAGTGAGCCCTCAAAGCTGTTGCTGGTCTTCGCCTTCCCTGGGCAGCCTATTCACAGGCACAGCAGCCCTGGGCATCTGTGCTTTCCCAGAGACGGAAGGTCTCATGGTGCCCGTTCTCGGCAGAGCCTTTTTCCGAAACCGCAAACGTCCGGCTCCTCCTCCCACCAGGAAGGGAGCAGCCCTGAAAGCTGTTGCTGCTGTTCACCTTCCCTGGGCAGCCTATTCACAGGCACAGCAGCCCTGGGGATCTGTGCATTCCCAGAGACGGAAGGTCTCATGGTGCCCGTTCTCGGCAGAGCCTTTTTCCGAAACGGCAAACGTCCGGCTCCTCGTCCCACCAGGAAGGGACCAGCCCTGAAAGCTGTTGCTGCTGTTCACCTTCCCTGGGCAGCCTCTTCACAGGCACAGCAGCCCTGGGCATCTGTGCTTTCCCAGAGACGGAAGGTCTCATGGTGCCCGTTCTCGGCAGAGCCTTTTCCCAAAACGGCTAACGTCCGGCTTCTTGTCCCACCGGGAAGGGAGCAGCCCTGAAAGCTGTTGCTGGTCTTCGCCTTCCCTGGGCAGCCTATTCACAGGCACAACAGCCCTGGGCATCTGTGCTTTCCCAGAGACGGAAGGTCTCATGGTGGCCGTTCTCGGCAGAGCCTTTTTCCAAAACGGCAAACGTCCGGCTCCTGCTCCCACCAGGAAGCAGCCAGCCTGAAAGCTGTTGCTGCTGTTCACCTTCCCTGGGCAGCCTATTCACAGGCACAGCAGCCCTGGGCATCTGTGCATTCCCAGAGACGGAAGGTATCATGGTGCCCGTTCTCGGCAGAGCCTTTTTCCGAAACGGCAAACGTCCGGCTCCTCCTCCCACCAGGAAGCAGTGAGCCCTCAAAGCTGTTGCTGGTCTTCGCCTTCCTGGGCAGCCTATTCACAGGCACAGCCAGCCCTGGGGATCTGTGCTTTCCCAGAGACCGAAGGTCTCATGGTGCCCGTTCTCGGCAGCGCCTTTTCCCAAAACGGCAAACGTCCGGCTTCTTGTCCCACCGGGAAGGGAGCAGCCCTGAAAGCTGTTGCTGCTGTTCACCTTCCCTGGGCAGCCTCTTCACAGGCACAGCAGCCCTGGGGATCTGTGCTTTCCCAGAGACCGAAGGTCTCATGGTGCCCGTTCTCGGCAGAGCCTTTTTCCAAAACGGCAAACGTCCGCTCCTCCTCCCACCAGGAAGGGGCCAGCCCTGAAAGCTGTTGCTGGTCTTCGCCTTCCCTGGGCAGCCTATTCACAGGCACAGCAGCCCTGGGCATCTGTGCTTTCCCAGAGACGGAAGGTCTCATGGTGCCCGTTCTCGGCAGAGCCTTTTTCCGAAACCGCAAACGTCCGGCTCCTCCTCCCACCAGGAAGGGAGCAGCCTGAAAGCTGTTGCTGCTGTTCACCTTCCCTGGGCAGGCCCTATTCACAGGCACAGCAGCCCTGGGGATCTGTGCATTCCCAGAGACGGAAGGTCTCATGGTGCCCGTTCTCTGCAGAGCCCTTTTTCCAAAACGGCAAACGTCCGGCTCCTCGTCCCACCAGGAAGGGACCAGCCCTGAAAGCTGTTGCTGGTCTTCGCCTTCCCTGGGCAGCCTATTCACAGGCACAGCAGCCCTGGGGATCTGTGCATTCCCAGAGACGGAAGGTCTCATGGTGCCCGTTCTCGGCAGAGCCTTTTTCCGAAACGGCAAACGTCCGGCTCCTCGTCCCACCAGGAAGGGACCAGCCCTGAAAGCTGTTGCTGCTGTTCACCTTCCCTGCGCAGCCTCTTCACAGGCACAGCAGCCCTGGGCATCTGTGCTTTCCCAGAGACGGAAGGTATCATGGTGCCCGTTCTCGGCAGAGCCTTTTTCCGAAACGGCAAACGTCCGGCTCCTCCTCCCACCAGGAAGCAGTGAGCCCTCAAAAGCTGTTGCTGGTCTTCGCCTTCCCTGGGCAGCCTATTCACAGGCACAGCAGCCCTGGGCATCTGTGCTTTCCCAGAGACGGAAGGTCTCATGGTGCCCGTTCTCGGCAGAGCCTTTTTCCGAAACGGCACACGTCCGGCTCCTCCTCCCACCAGGAAGGGGCCAGCCCTGAAAGCTGTTGCTGGTCTTCGCCTTCCCTGGGCAGCCTATTCACAGGCACAGCAGCCCTGGGCATCTGTGCTTTCCCAGAGACCGAAGGTCTCATGGTGCCCGTTCTCGGCAGCGCCTTTTCCCAAAACGGCAAACGTCCGGCTCCTTGTCCCACCGGGAAGGGAGCAGCCCTGAAAGCTGTTGCTGCTGTTCACCTTCCCTGGGCAGCCTCTTCACAGGCACAGCAGCCCTGGGGATCTGTGCTTTCCCAGAGACCGAAGGTCTCATGGTGCCCGTTCTCGGCAGCGCCTTTTCCCAAAACGGCAAACGTCCGGCTTCTTGTCCCACCGGGAAGGGAGCAGCCCTGAAAGCTGTTGCTGCTGTTCACCTTCCCTGGGCAGCCTCTTCACAGGCACAGCAGCCCTGGGGATCTGTGCTTTCCCAGAGATGGAAGGTCTCATGGTGCCCGTTCTCGGCAGAGCCTTTTTCCAAAACGGCAAACGTCCGGCTCCTCCTCCCACCAGGAAGCAGTGAGCCCTCAAAGCTGTTGCTGGTCTTCGCCTTCCCTGGGCAGCCTATTCACAGGCACAGCAGCCCTGGGCATCTGTGCTTTCCCAGAGACGGAAGGTCTCATGGTGCCCGTTCTCGGCAGAGCCTTTTTCCGAAACCGCAAACGTCCGGCTCCTCCTCCCACCAGGAAGGGAGCAGCCCTGAAAGCTGTTGCTGCTGTTCACCTTCCCCTGGGCAGCCTATTCACAGGCACAGCAGCCCTGGGGATCTGTGCATTCCCAGAGACGGAAGGTCTCATGGTGCCCGTTCTCGGCAGAGCCTTTTTCCGAAACGGCAAACGTCCGGCTCCTCGTCCCACCAGGAAGGGACCAGCCCTGAAAGCTGTTGCTGCTGTTCACCTTCCCTGGGCAGCCTCTTCACAGGCACAGCAGCCCTGGGCATCTGTGCTTTCCCAGAGACGGAAGGTCTCATGGTGCCCGTTCTCGGCAGAGCCTTTTCCCAAAACGGCTAACGTCCGGCTTCTTGTCCCACCGGGAAGGGAGCAGCCCTGAAAGCTGTTGCTGGTCTTCGCCTTCCCTGGGCAGCCTATTCACAGGCACAACAGCCCTGGGCATCTGTGCTTTCCCAGAGACGGAAGGTCTCATGGTGGCCGTTCTCGGCAGAGCCTTTTCCAAAACGGCAAACGTCCGGCTCCTGCTCCCACCAGGAAGCAGCCAGCCCTGAAAGCTGTTGCTGCTCTTCACCTTCCCTGGGCAGCCTATTCACAGGCACAGCAGCCCTGGGCATCTGTGCATTCCCAGAGACGGAAGGTATCATGGTGCCCGTTCTCGGCAGAGCCTTTTTCCGAAACGGCAAACGTCCGGCTCCTCCTCCCACCAGGAAGCAGTGAGCCCTCAAAGCTGTTGCTGGTCTTCGCCTTCCCTGGGCAGCCTATTCACAGGCACAGCAGCCCTGGGGATCTGTGCTTTCCCAGAGACCGAAGGTCTCATGGTGCCCGTTCTCGGCAGCGCCTTTTCCCAAAACGGCAAACGTCCGGCTTCTTGTCCCACCGGGAAGGGAGCAGCCCTGAAAGCTGTTGCTGCTGTTCACCTTCCCTGGGCAGCCTCTTCACAGGCACAGCAGCCCTGGGGATCTGTGCTTTCCCAGAGACCGAAGGTCTCATGGTGCCCGTTCTCGGCAGAGCCTTTTTCCAAAACGGCAAACGTCCGGCTCCTCCTCCCACCAGGAAGGGGCCAGCCCTGAAAGCTGTTGCTGGTCTTCGCCTTCCCTGGGCAGCCTATTCACAGGCACAGCAGCCCTGGGCATCTGTGCTTTCCCAGAGACGGAAGGTCTCATGGTGCCCGTTCTCGGCAGAGCCTTTTTCCGAAACCGCAAACGTCCGGCTCCTCCTCCCACCAGGAAGGGAGCAGCCCTGAAAGCTGTTGCTGCTGTTCACCTTCCCTGGGCAGCCTATTCACAGGCACAGCAGCCCTGGGGATCTGTGCATTCCCAGAGACGGAAGGTCTCATGGTGCCCGTTCTCTGCAGAGCCTTTTTCCAAAACGGCAAACGTCCGGCTCCTCGTCCCACCAGGAAGGGACCAGCCCTGAAAGCTGTTGCTGGTCTTCGCCTTCCCTGGGCAGCCTATTCACAGGCACAGCAGCCCTGGGGATCTGTGCATTCCCAGAGACGGAAGGTCTCATGGTGCCCGTTCTCGGCAGAGCCTTTTTCCGAAACGGCAAACGTCCGGCTCCTCGTCCCACCAGGAAGGGACCAGCCCTGAAAGCTGTTGCTGCTGTTCACCTTCCCTGCGCAGCCTCTTCACAGGCACAGCAGCCCTGGGGATCTGTGCTTTCCCAGAGACGGAAGGTCTCATGGTGCCCGTTCTCGGCAGCGCCTTTTCCCAAAACGGCAAACGTCCGGCTTCTTGTCCCACCGGGAAGGGAGCAGCCCTGAAAGCTGTTGCTGGTCTTCGCCTTCCCTGGGCAGCCTATTCACAGGCACAGCAGCCCTGGGCATCTGTGCTTTCCCAGAGACGGAAGGTCTCATGGTGCCCGTTCTCGGCAGAGCCTTTTTCCGAAACCGCAAACGTCCGGCTCCTCCTCCCACCAGGAAGGGAGCAGCCCTGAAAGCTGTTGCTGCTGTTCACCTTCCCTGGGCAGCCTATTCACAGGCACAGCAGCCCTGGGGATCTGTGCATTCCCAGAGACGGAAGGTCTCATGGTGCCCGTTCTCGGCAGAGCCTTTTTCCGAAACGGCAAACGTCCGGCTCCTCGTCCCACCAGGGAGGGACCAGCCCTGAAAGCTGTTGCTGCTGTTCACCTTCCCTGGGCAGCCTCTTCACAGGCACAGCAGCCCTGGGCATCTGTGCTTTCCCAGAGACGGAAGGTCTCATGGTGCCCGTTCTCGGCAGAGCCTTTTCCCAAAACGGCTAACGTCCGGCTTCTTGTCCCACCGGGAAGGGAGCAGCCCTGAAAGCTGTTGCTGGTCTTCGCCTTCCCTGGGCAGCCTATTCACAGGCACAACAGCCCTGGGCATCTGTGCTTTCCCAGAGACGGAAGGTCTCATGGTGCCCGTTCTCGGCAGAGCCTTTTTCCGAAACGGCAAACGTCCGGCTCCTCCTCCCACCAGGAAGCAGCCAGCCCTGAAAGCTGTTGCTGCTGTTCACCTTCCCTGGGCAGCCAATTCACAGGCACAACAGCCCTGGGCATCTGTGCATTCCCAGAGACGGAAGGTATCATGGTGCCCGTTCTCGGCAGAGCCTTTTTCCGAAACGGCAAACGTCCGGCTCCTCCTCCCACCAGGAAGCAGTGAGCCCTCAAAGCTGTTGCTGGTCTTCGCCTTCCCTGGGCAGCCTATTCACAGGCACAGCAGCCCTGGGCATCTGTGCTTTCCCAGAGACGGAAGGTCTCATGGTGCCCGTTCTCGGCAGAGCCTTTTTCCGAAACGGCACACGTACGGCTCCTCCTCCCACCAGGAAGGGGCCAGCCCTGAAAGCTGTTGCTGGTCTTCGCCTTCCCTGGGCAGCCTATTCACAGGCACAGCAGCCCTGGGGATCTGTGCTTTCCCAGAGACCGAAGGTCTCATGGTGCCCGTTCTCGGCAGCGCCTTTTCCCAAAACGGCAAACGTCCGGCTTCTTGTCCCACCGGGAAGGGAGCAGCCCTGAAAGCTGTTGCTGCTGTTCACCTTCCCTGGGCAGCCTCTTCACAGGCACAGCAGCCCTGGGGATCTGTGCTTTCCCAGAGACCGAAGGTCTCATGGTGCCCGTTCTCGGCAGAGCCTTTTTCCAAAACGGCAAACGTCCGGCTCCTCCTCCCACCAGGAAGGGGCCAGCCCTGAAAGCTGTTGCTGGTCTTCGCCTTCCCTGGGCAGCCTATTCACAGGCACAGCAGCCCTGGGCATCTGTGCTTTCCCAGAGACGGAAGGTCTCATGGTGCCCGTTCTCGGCAGAGCCTTTTTCCGAAACCGCAAACGTCCGGCTTCTTGGCCCACCGGGAAGGGAGCAGCCCTGAAAGCTGTTGCTGCTGTTCACCTTCCCTGGGCAGCCTATTCACAGGCACAGCAGCCCTGGGCATCTGTGCTTTCCCAGAGACGGAAGGTCTCATGGTGCCCGTTCTCGGCAGAGCCTTTTTCCAAAACGGCAAACGTCCGGCTCCTCCTCCCACCAGGAAGGGGCCAGCCCTGAAAGCTGTTGCTGGTCTTCGCCTTCCCTGGGCAGCCTATTCACAGGCACAGCAGCCCTGGGGATCTGTGCATTCCCAGAGACGGAAGGTCTCATGGTGCCCGTTCTCGGCAGAGCCTTTTTCCGAAACGGCAAACGTCCGGCTCCTCGTCCCACCAGGAAGGGACCAGCCCTGAAAGCTGTTGCTGCTGTTCACCTTCCCTGGGCAGCCTCTTCACAGGCACAGCAGCCCTGGGGATCTGTGCTTTCCCAGAGACGGAAGGTCTCATGGTGCCCGTTCTCGGCACCGCCTTTTCCCAAAACGGCAAACGTCCGGCTTCTTGTCCCACTGGGAAGGGGCCAGCCCTGAAAGCTGTTGCTGGTCTTCGCCTTCCCTGGGCAGCCTATTCACAGGCACAACAGCCCTGGGCATCTGTGCTTTCCCAGAGACGGAAGGTCTCATGGTGCCCGTTCTCGGCAGAGCCTTTTTCCGAAACCGCAAACGTCCGGCTCCTCCTCCCACCAGGAAGGGAGCAGCCCTGAAAGCTGTTGCTGCTGTTCACCTTCCCTGGGCAGCCTATTCACAGGCACAGCAGCCCTGGGGATCTGTGCATTCCCAGAGACGGAAGGTCTCATGGTGCCCGTTCTCGGCAGAGCCTTTTCCCAAAACGGCTAACGTCCGGCTTCTTGTCCCACCGGGAAGGGAGCAGCCCTGAAAGCTGTTGCTGGTCTTCGCCTTCCCTGGGCAGCCTATTCACAGGCACAACAGCCCTGGGCATCTGTGCTTTCCCAGAGACGGAAGGTCTCATGGTGGCTGTTCTCGGCAGAGCCTTTTTCCAAAACGGCAAACGTCCGGCTCCTGCTCCCACCAGGAAGCAGCCAGCCCTGAAAGCTGTTGCTGCTGTTCACCTTCCCTGGGCAGCCTATTCACAGGCACAGCAGCCCTGGGCATCTGTGCATTCCCAGAGACGGAAGGTATCATGGTGCCCGTTCTCGGCAGAGCCTTTTTCCGAAACGGCAAACGTCCGGCTCCTCCTCCCACCAGGAAGCAGTGAGCCTTCAAAGCTGTTGCTGGTCTTCGCCTTCCCTGGGCAGCCTATTCACAGGCACAGCAGCCCTGGGGATCTGTGCTTTCCCAGAGACCGAAGGTCTCATGGTGCCCGTTCTCGGCAGCGCCTTTTCCCAAAACGGCAAACGTCCGGCTTCTTGTCCCACCGGGAAGGGAGCAGCCCTGAAAGCTGTTGCTGCTGTTCACCTTCCCTGGGCAGCCTCTTCACAGGCACAGCAGCCCTGGGGATCTGTGCTTTCCCAGAGACGGAAGGTCTCATGGTGCCCGTTCTCGGCAGAGCCTTTTTCCAAAACGGCAAACGTCCGGCTCCTCGTCCCACCGGGAAGGGAGCAGCCCTGAAAGCTGTTGCTGGTCTTCGCCTTCCCTGGGCAGCCTATTCACAGGCACAGCAGCCCTGGGCATCTGTGCTTTCCCAGAGACGGAAGGTCTCATGGTGCCCGTTCTCGGCAGAGCCTTTTTCCGAAACCGCAAACGTCCGGCTCCTCCTCCCACCAGGAAGGGAGCAGCCCTGAAAGCTGTTGCTGCTGTTCACCTTCCCTGGGCAGCCTATTCACAGGCACAGCAGCCCTGGGGATCTGTGCATTCCCAGAGACGGAAGGTCTCATGGTGCCCGTTCTCGGCAGAGCCTTTTTCCGAAACGGCAAACGTCCGGCTCCTCGTCCCACCAGGGAGGGACCAGCCCTGAAAGCTGTTGCTGCTGTTCACCTTCCCTGGGCAGCCTCTTCACAGGCACAGCAGCCCTGGGCATCTGTGCTTTCCCAGAGACGGAAGGTCTCATGGTGCCCGTTCTCGGCAGAGCCTTTTCCCAAAACGGCTAACGTCCGGCTTCTTGTCCCACCGGGAAGGGAGCAGCCCTGAAAGCTGTTGCTGGTCTTCGCCTTCCCTGGGCAGCCTATTCACAGGCACAACAGCCCTGGGCATCTGTGCTTTCCCAGAGACGGAAGGTCTCATGGTGGCCGTTCTCGGCAGAGCCTTTTTCCAAAACGGCAAACGTCCGGCTCCTGCTCCCACCAGGAAGCAGCCAGCCCTGAAAGCTGTTGCTGCTGTTCACCTTCCCTGGGCAGCCTATTCACAGGCACAACAGCCCTGGGCATCTGTGCATTCCCAGAGACGGAAGGTATCATGGTGCCCGTTCTCGGCAGAGCCTTTTTCCGAAACGGCAAACGTCCGGCTCCTCCTCCCACCAGGAAGCAGTGAGCCCTCAAAGCTGTTGCTGGTCTTCGCCTTCCCTGGGCAGCCTATTCACAGGCACAGCAGCCCTGGGCATCTGTGCTTTCCCAGAGACGGAAGGTCTCATGGTGCCCGTTCTCGGCAGAGCCTTTTTCCGAAACGGCACACGTCCGGCTCCTCCTCCCACCAGGAAGGGGCCAGCCCTGAAAGCTGTTGCTGGTCTTCGCCTTCCCTGGGCAGCCTATTCACAGGCACAGCAGCCCTGGGGATCTGTGCTTTCCCAGAGACCGAAGGTCTCATGGTGCCCGTTCTCGGCAGCGCCTTTTCCCAAAACGGCAAACGTCCGGCTTCTTGTCCCACCGGGAAGGGAGCAGCCCTGAAAGCTGTTGCTGCTGTTCACCTTCCCTGGGCAGCCTCTTCACAGGCACAGCAGCCCTGGGGATCTGTGCTTTCCCAGAGACCGAAGGTCTCATGGTGCCCGTTCTCGGCAGAGCCTTTTTCCAAAACGGCAAACGTCCGGCTCCTCCTCCCACCAGGAAGGGGCCAGCCCTGAAAGCTGTTGCTGGTCTTCGCCTTCCCTGGGCAGCCTATTCACAGGCACAGCAGCCCTGGGCATCTGTGCTTTCCCAGAGACGGAAGGTCTCATGGTGCCCGTTCTCGGCAGAGCCTTTTTCCGAAACCGCAAACGTCCGGCTCCTCGTCCCACCAGGAAGGGAGCAGCCCTGAAAGCTGTTGCTGCTGTTCACCTTCCCTGGGCAGCCTCTTCACAGGCACAGCAGCCCTGGGGATCTGTGCTTTCCCAGAGACGGAAGGTCTCATGGTGCCCGTTCTCGGCACCGCCTTTTCCCAAAACGGCAAACGTCCGGCTTCTTGTCCCACTGGGAAGGGGCCAGCCCTGAAAGCTGTTGCTGGTCTTCGCCTTCCCTGGGCAGCCTATTCACAGGCACAACAGCCCTGGGCATCTGTGCTTTCCCAGAGACGGAAGGTCTCATGGTGCCCGTTCTCGGCAGAGCCTTTTTCCGAAACCGCAAACGTCCGGCTCCTCCTCCCACCAGGAAGGGAGCAGCCCTGAAAGCTGTTGCTGCTGTTCACCTTCCCTGGGCAGCCTATTCACAGGCACAGCAGCCCTGGGGATCTGTGCATTCCCAGAGACGGAAGGTCTCATGGTGCCCGTTCTCGGCAGAGCCTTTTTCCGAAACGGCAAACGTCCGGCTCCTCGTCCCACCAGGGAGGGACCAGCCCTGAAAGCTGTTGCTGCTGTTCACCTTCCCTGGGCAGCCTCTTCACAGGCACAGCAGCCCTGGGCATCTGTGCTTTCCCAGAGACGGAAGGTCTCATGGTGCCCGTTCTCGGCAGAGCCTTTTCCCAAAACGGCTAACGTCCGGCTTCTTGTCCCACCGGGAAGGGAGCAGCCCTGAAAGCTGTTGCTGGTCTTCGCCTTCCCTGGGCAGCCTATTCACAGGCACAACAGCCCTGGGCATCTGTGCTTTCCCAGAGACGGAAGGTCTCATGGTGGCCGTTCTCGGCAGAGCCTTTTTCCAAAACGGCAAACGTCCGGCTCCTGCTCCCACCAGGAAGCAGCCAGCCCTGAAAGCTGTTGCTGCTGTTCACCTTCCCTGGGCAGCCTATTCACAGGCACAGCAGCCCTGGGCATCTGTGCATTCCCAGAGACGGAAGGTATCATGGTGCCCGTTCTCGGCAGAGCCTTTTTCCGAAACCGCAAACGTCCGGCTCCTCCTCCCACCAGGAAGCAGTGAGCCCTCAAAGCTGTTGCTGGTCTTCGCCTTCCCTGGGCAGCCTATTCACAGGCACAGCAGCCCTGGGGATCTGTGCTTTCCCAGAGACCGAAGGTCTCATGGTGCCCGTTCTCGGCAGCGCCTTTTCCCAAAACGGCAAACGTCCGGCTTCTTGTCCCACCGGGAAGGGAGCAGCCCTGAAAGCTGTTTCTGCTGTTCACCTTCCCTGGGCAGCCTCTTCACAGGCACAGCAGCCCTGGGGATCTGTGCTTTCCCAGAGACCGAAGGTCTCATGGTGCCCGTTCTCGGCAGAGCCTTTTTCCAAAACGGCAAACGTCCGGCTCCTCCTCCCACCAGGAAGGGGCCAGCCCTGAAAGCTGTTGCTGGTCTTCGCCTTCCCTGGGCAGCCTATTCACAGGCACAGCAGCCCTGGGCATCTGTGCTTTCCCAGAGACGGAAGGTCTCATGGTGCCCGTTCTCGGCAGAGCCTTTTTCCGAAACCGCAAACGTCCGGCTCCTCCTCCCACCAGGAAGGGAGCAGCCCTGAAAGCTGTTGCTGCTGTTCACCTTCCCTGGGCAGCCTATTCACAGGCACAACAGCCCTGGGGATCTGTGCATTCCCAGAGACGGAAGGTCTCATGGTGCCCGTTCTCGGCAGAGCCTTTTTCCGAAACGGCAAACGTCCGGCTCCTCGTCCCACCAGGAAGGGGCCAGCCCTGAAAGCTGTTGCTGGTCTTCGCCTTCCCTGGGCAGCCTATTCACAGGCACAGCAGCCCTGGGGATCTGTGCATTCCCAGAGACGGAAGGTCTCATGGTGCCCGTTCTCGGCAGAGCCTTTTTCCGAAACGGCAAACGTCCGGCTCCTCGTCCCACCAGGAAGGGACCAGCCCTGAAAGCTGTTGCTGCTGTTCACCTTCCCTGCGCAGCCTCTTCACAGGCACAGCAGCCCTGGGGATCTGTGCTTTCCCAGAGACGGAATGTCTCATGGTGCCCGTTCTCGGCAGCGCCTTTTCCCAAAACGGCAAACGTCCGGCTTCTTGTCCCACCGGGAAGGGAGCAGCCCTGAAAGCTGTTGCTGGTCTTCGCCTTCCCTGGGCAGCCTCTTCACAGGCACAGCAGCCCTGGGCATCTGTGCTTTCCCAGAGACGGAAGGTCTCATGGTGCCCGTTCTCGGCAGAGCCTTTTTCCGAAACGGCACACGTACGGCTCCTCCTCCCACCAGGAAGGGGCCAGCCCTGAAAGCTGTTGCTGGTCTTCGCCTTCCCTGGGCAGCCTATTCACAGGCACAGCAGCCCTGGGGATCTGTGCTTTCCCAGAGACCGAAGGTCTCATGGTGCCCGTTCTCGGCAGCGCCTTTTCCCAAAACGGCAAACGTCCGGCTTCTTGTCCCACCGGGAAGGGAGCAGCCCTGAAAGCTGTTGCTGCTGTTCACCTTCCCTGGGCAGCCTCTTCACAGGCACAGCAGCCCTGGGGATCTGTGCTTTCCCAGAGACCGAAGGTCTCATGGTGCCCGTTCTCGGCAGAGCCTTTTTCCAAAACGGCAAACGTCCGGCTCCTCCTCCCACCAGGAAGGGGCCAGCCCTGAAAGCTGTTGCTGGTCTTCGCCTTCCCTGGGCAGCCTATTCACAGGCACAGCAGCCCTGGGCATCTGTGCTTTCCCAGAGACGGAAGGTCTCATTGTGCCCGTTCTCGGCAGAGCCTTTTTCCGAAACCGCAAACGTCCGGCTCCTCCTCCCACCAGGAAGGGAGCAGCCCTGAAAGCTGTTGCTGCTGTTCACCTTCCCTGGGCAGCCTATTCACAGGCACAACAGCCCTGGGGATCTGTGCATTCCCAGAGACGGAAGGTCTCATGGTGCCCGTTCTCGGCAGAGCCTTTTTCCGAAACGGCAAACGTCCGGCTCCTCGTCCCACCAGGAAGGGACCAGCCCTGAAAGCTGTTGCTGGTCTTCGCCTTCCCTGGGCAGCCTATTCACAGGCACAGCAGCCCTGGGGATCTGTGCATTCCCAGAGACGGAAGGTCTCATGGTGCCCGTTCTCGGCAGAGCCTTTTTCCGAAACGGCAAACGTCCGGCTCCTCGTCCCACCAGGAAGGGACCAGCCCTGAAAGCTGTTGCTGCTGTTCACCTTCCCTCCGCAGCCTCTTCACAGGCACAGCAGCCCTGGGGATCTGTGCTTTCCCAGAGACGGAATGTCTCATGGTGCCCGTTCTCGGCAGCGCCTTTTCCCAAAACGGCAAACGTCCGGCTTCTTGTCCCACCGGGAAGGGAGCAGCCCTGAAAGCTGTTGCTGGTCTTCGCCTTCCCTGGGCAGCCTATTCACAGGCACAGCAGCCCTGGGCATCTGTGCTTTCCCAGAGACGGAAGGTCTCATGGTGCCCGTTCTCGGCAGAGCCTTTTTCCGAAACCGCAAACGTCCGGCTCCTCCTCCCACCAGGAAGGGAGCAGCCCTGAAAGCTGTTGCTGCTGTTCACCTTCCCTGGGCAGCCTATTCACAGGCACAGCAGCCCTGGGGATCTGTGCATTCCCAGAGACGGAAGGTCTCATGGTGCCCGTTCTCGGCAGAGCCTTTTTCCGAAACGGCAAACGTCCGGCTCCTCGTCCCACCAGGGAGGGACCAGCCCTGAAAGCTGTTGCTGCTGTTCACCTTCCCTGGGCAGCCTCTTCACAGGCACAGCAGCCCTGGGCATCTGTGCTTTCCCAGAGACGGAAGGTCTCATGGTGCCCGTTCTCGGCAGAGCCTTTTCCCAAAACGGCTAACGTCCGGCTTCTTGTCCCACCGGGAAGGGAGCAGCCCTGAAAGCTGTTGCTGGTCTTCGCCTTCCCTGGGCAGCCTATTCACAGGCACAACAGCCCTGGGCATCTGTGCTTTCCCAGAGACGGAAGGTCTCATGGTGGCCGTTCTCGGCAGAGCCTTTTTCCAAAACGGCAAACGTCCGGCTCCTGCTCCCACCAGGAAGCAGCCAGCCCTGAAAGCTGTTGCTGCTGTTCACCTTCCCTGGGCAGCCTATTCACAGGCACAACAGCCCTGGGCATCTGTGCTTTCCCAGAGACGGAAGGTCTCATGGTGCCCGTTCTCGGCAGAGCCTTTTTCCGAAACGGCAAACGTCCGGCTCCTCCTCCCACCAGGAAGCAGTGAGCCCTCAAAGCTGTTGCTGGTCTTCGCCTTCCCTGGGCAGCCTATTCACAGGCACAGCAGCCCTGGGCATCTGTGCTTTCCCAGAGACGGAAGGTCTCATGGTGCCCGTTCTCGGCAGAGCCTTTTTCCGAAACGGCACACGTCCGGCTCCTCCTCCCACCAGGAAGGGGCCAGCCCTGAAAGCTGTTGCTGGTCTTCGCCTTCCCTGGGCAGCCTATTCACAGGCACAGCAGCCCTGGGGATCTGTGCTTTCCCAGAGACCGAAGGTCTCATGGTGCCCGTTCTCGGCAGCGCCTTTTCCCAAAACGGCAAACGTCCGGCTTCTTGTCCCACCGGGAAGGGAGCAGCCCTGAAAGCTGTTGCTGCTGTTCACCTTCCCTGGGCAGCCTCTTCACAGGCACAGCAGCCCTGGGGATCTGTGCTTTCCCAGAGACCGAAGGTCTCATGGTGCCCGTTCTCGGCAGAGCCTTTTTCCAAAACGGCAAACGTCCGGCTCCTCCTCCCACCAGGAAGGGGCCAGCCCTGAAAGCTGTTGCTGGTCTTCGCCTTCCCTGGGCAGCCTATTCACAGGCACAGCAGCCCTGGGCATCTGTGCTTTCCCAGAGACGGAAGGTCTCATGGTGCCCGTTCTCGGCAGAGCCTTTTTCCGAAACCGCAAACGTCCGGCTCCTCCTCCCACCAGGAAGGGAGCAGCCCTGAAAGCTGTTGCTGCTGTTCACCTTCCCTGGGCAGCCTATTCACAGGCACAACAGCCCTGGGGATCTGTGCATTCCCAGAGACGGAAGGTCTCATGGTGCCCGTTCTCGGCAGAGCCTTTTTCCGAAACGGCAAACGTCCGGCTCCTCGTCCCACCAGGAAGGGACCAGCCCTGAAAGCTGTTGCTGGTCTTCGCCTTCCCTGGGCAGCCTATTCACAGGCACAGCAGCCCTGGGGATCTGTGCATTCCCAGAGACGGAAGGTCTCATGGTGCCCGTTCTCGGCAGAGCCTTTTTCCGAAACGGCAAACGTCCGGCTCCTCGTCCCACCAGGAAGGGACCAGCCCTGAAAGCTGTTGCTGCTGTTCACCTTCCCTCCGCAGCCTCTTCACAGGCACAGCAGCCCTGGGGATCTGTGCTTTCCCAGAGACGGAATGTCTCATGGTGCCCGTTCTCGGCAGCGCCTTTTCCCAAAACGGCAAACGTCCGGCTTCTTGTCCCACCGGGAAGGGAGCAGCCCTGAAAGCTGTTGCTGGTCTTCGCCTTCCCTGGGCAGCCTATTCACAGGCACAGCAGCCCTGGGCATCTGTGCTTTCCCAGAGACGGAAGGTCTCATGGTGCCCGTTCTCGGCAGAGCCTTTTTCCGAAACCGCAAACGTCCGGCTCCTCCTCCCACCAGGAAGGGAGCAGCCCTGAAAGCTGTTGCTGCTGTTCACCTTCCCTGGGCAGCCTATTCACAGGCACAGCAGCCCTGGGGATCTGTGCATTCCCAGAGACGGAAGGTCTCATGGTGCCCGTTCTCGGCAGAGCCTTTTTCCGAAACGGCAAACGTCCGGCTCCTCGTCCCACCAGGGAGGGACCAGCCCTGAAAGCTGTTGCTGCTGTTCACCTTCCCTGGGCAGCCTCTTCACAGGCACAGCAGCCCTGGGCATCTGTGCTTTCCCAGAGACGGAAGGTCTCATGGTGCCCGTTCTCGGCAGAGCCTTTTCCCAAAACGGCTAACGTCCGGCTTCTTGTCCCACCGGGAAGGGAGCAGCCCTGAAAGCTGTTGCTGGTCTTCGCCTTCCCTGGGCAGCCTATTCACAGGCACAACAGCCCTGGGCATCTGTGCTTTCCCAGAGACGGAAGGTCTCATGGTGGCCGTTCTCGGCAGAGCCTTTTTCCAAAACGGCAAACGTCCGGCTCCTGCTCCCACCAGGAAGCAGCCAGCCCTGAAAGCTGTTGCTGCTGTTCACCTTCCCTGGGCAGCCTATTCACAGGCACAACAGCCCTGGGCATCTGTGCTTTCCCAGAGACGGAAGGTCTCATGGTGCCCGTTCTCGGCAGAGCCTTTTTCCGAAACGGCAAACGTCCGGCTCCTCCTCCCACCAGGAAGCAGTGATCCCTCAAAGCTGTTGCTGGTCTTCGCCTTCCCTGGGCAGCCTATTCACAGGCACAGCAGCCCTGGGCATCTGTGCTTTCCCAGAGACGGAAGGTCTCATGGTGCCCGTTCTCGGCAGAGCCTTTTTCCGAAACGGCACACGTCCGGCTCCTCCTCCCACCAGGAAGGGGCCAGCCCTGAAAGCTGTTGCTGGTCTTCGCCTTCCCTGGGCAGCCTATTCACAGGCACAGCAGCCCTGGGGATCTGTGCTTTCCCAGAGACCGAAGGTCTCATGGTGCCCGTTCTCGGCAGCGCCTTTTCCCAAAACGGCAAACGTCCGGCTTCTTGTCCCACCGGGAAGGGAGCAGCCCTGAAAGCTGTTGCTGCTGTTCACCTTCCCTGGGCAGCCTCTTCACAGGCACAGCAGCCCTGGGGATCTGTGCTTTCCCAGAGACCGAAGGTCTCATGGTGCCCGTTCTCGGCAGAGCCTTTTTCCAAAACGGCAAACGTCCGGCTCCTCCTCCCACCAGGAAGGGGCCAGCCCTGAAAGCTGTTGCTGGTCTTCGCCTTCCCTGGGCAGCCTATTCACAGGCACAGCAGCCCTGGGCATCTGTGCTTTCCCAGAGACGGAAGGTCTCATGGTGCCCGTTCTCGTCAGAGCCTTTTTCCGAAACCGCAAACGTCCGGCTCCTCCTCCCACCAGGAAGGGAGCAGCCCTGAAAGCTGTTGCTGCTGTTCACCTTCCCTGGGCAGCCTATTCACAGGCACAGCAGCCCTGGGCATCTGTGCTTTCCCAGAGACGGAAGGTCTCATGGTGCCCGTTCTCGGCAGAGCCTTTTTCCAAAACGGCAAACGTCCGGCTCCTCCTCCCACCAGGAAGGGGCCAGCCCTGAAAGCTGTTGCTGGTCTTCGCCTTCCCTGGGCAGCCTATTCACAGGCACAGCAGCCCTGGGGATCTGTGCATTCCCAGAGACGGAAGGTCTCATGGTGCCCGTTCTCGGCAGAGCCTTTTTCCGAAACGGCAAACGTCCGGCTCCTCGTCCCACCAGGAAGGGACCAGCCCTGAAAGCTGTTGCTGCTGTTCACCTTCCCTGGGCAGCCTCTTCACAGGCACAGCAGCCCTGGGGATCTGTGCTTTCCCAGAGACGGAAGGTCTCATGGTGCCCGTTCTCGGCACCGCCTTTTCCCAAAACGGCAAACGTCCGGCTTCTTGTCCCACTGGGAAGGGGCCAGCCCTGAAAGCTGTTGCTGGTCTTCGCCTTCCCTGGGCAGCCTATTCACAGGCACAACAGCCCTGGGCATCTGTGCTTTCCCAGAGACGGAAGGTCTCATGGTGCCCGTTCTCGGCAGAGCCTTTTTCCAAAACGGCAAACGTCCGGCTCCTCCTCCCACCAGGAAGCAGTGAGCCCTCAAAGCTGTTGCTGGTCTTCGCCTTCCCTGGGCAGCCTATTCACAGGCACAGCAGCCCTGGGCATCTGTGCTTTCCCAGAGACGGAAGGTCTCATGGTGCCCATTCTCGGCAGAGACTTTTCCCAAAACGGCAAACGTCCGGCTTCTTGTCCCACTGGGAAGGGAGCAGCCCTGAAAGCTGTTGCTGGTCTCGCTTTACCTGGGCACCCTCTTCACAGGCACAGCAGCCCTGGGGATCTGTGCTTTCCCAGAGACGGAAGGTCTCATGGTGCCCGTTCTCGGCAGAGCCTTTTCCCAAAACGGCTAACGTCCGGCTTCTTGTCCCACCGGGAAGGGAGCAGCCCTGAAAGCTGTTGCTGGTCTTCGCCTTCCCTGGGCAGCCTATTCACAGGCACAACAGCCCTGGGGATCTGTGCTTTCCCAGAGACGGAAGGTCTCATGGTGCCCGTTCTCGGCAGAGCCTTTTCCCAAAACGGCTAACGTCCGGCTCCTCCTCCCACAAGGAAGCAGCCAGCCCTGAAAGCTGTTGCTGGTCTTCGCCTTCCCTGGGCAGCCTATTCACAGGCACAGCAGCCCTGGGCATCTGTGCTTTCCCAGAGACGGAAGGTCTCATGGTGCCCGTTCTCGGCAGAGCCTTTTTCCGAAACCGCAAACGTCCGGCTCCTCCTCCCACCAGGAAGGGAGCAGCCCTGAAAGCTGTTGCTGCTGTTCACCTTCCCTGGGCAGCCTATTCACAGGCACAGCAGCCCTGGGGATCTGTGCATTCCCAGAGACGGAAGGTCTCATGGTGCCCGTTCTCGGCAGAGCCTTTTTCCGAAACGGCAAACGTCCGGCTCCTCGTCCCACCAGGGAGGGACCAGCCCTGAAAGCTGTTGCTGCTGTTCACCTTCCCTGGGCAGCCTCTTCACAGGCACAGCAGCCCTGGGCATCTGTGCTTTCCCAGAGACGGAAGGTCTCATGGTGCCCGTTCTCGGCAGAGCCTTTTCCCAAAACGGCTAACGTCCGGCTTCTTGTCCCACCGGGAAGGGAGCAGCCCTGAAAGCTGTTGCTGGTCTTCGCCTTCCCTGGGCAGCCTATTCACAGGCACAACAGCCCTGGGCATCTGTGCTTTCCCAGAGACGGAAGGTCTCATGGTGGCCGTTCTCGGCAGAGCCTTTTTCCAAAACGGCAAACGTCCGGCTCCTGCTCCCACCAGGAAGCAGCCAGCCCTGAAAGCTGTTGCTGCTGTTCACCTTCCCTGGGCAGCCTATTCACAGGCACAACAGCCCTGGGCATCTGTGCATTCCCAGAGACGGAAGGTATCATGGTGCCCGTTCTCGGCAGAGCCTTTTTCCGAAACGGCAAACGTCCGGCTCCTCCTCCCACCAGGAAGCAGTGAGCCCTCAAAGCTGTTGCTGGTCTTCGCCTTCCCTGGGCAGCCTATTCACAGGCACAGCAGCCCTGGGCATCTGTGCTTTCCCAGAGACGGAAGGTCTCATGGTGCCCGTTCTCGGCAGAGCCTTTTTCCGAAACGGCACACGTCCGGCTCCTCCTCCCACCAGGAAGGGGCCAGCCCTGAAAGCTGTTGCTGGTCTTCGCCTTCCCTGGGCAGCCTATTCACAGGCACAGCAGCCCTGGGGATCTGTGCTTTCCCAGAGACCGAAGGTCTCATGGTGCCCGTTCTCGGCAGCGCCTTTTCCCAAAACGGCAAACGTCCGGCTTCTTGTCCCACCGGGAAGGGAGCAGCCCTGAAAGCTGTTGCTGCTGTTCACCTTCCCTGGGCAGCCTCTTCACAGGCACAGCAGCCCTGGGCATCTGTGCTTTCCCAGAGACGGAAGGTCTCATGGTGCCCGTTCTCGGCAGAGCCTTTTTCCGAAACCGCAAACGTCCGGCTCCTCCTCCCACCAGGAAGGGAGCAGCCCTGAAAGCTGTTGCTGCTGTTCACCTTCCCTGGGCAGCCTATTCACAGGCACAGCAGCCCTGGGCATCTGTGCTTTCCCAGAGACGGAAGGTCTCATGGTGCCCGTTCTCGGCAGAGCCTTTTTCCAAAACGGCAAACGTCCGGCTCCTCCTCCCACCAGGAAGGGGCCAGCCCTGAAAGCTGTTGCTGGTCTTCGCCTTCCCTGGGCAGCCTATTCACAGGCACAGCAGCCCTGGGCATCTGTGCTTTCCCAGAGACGGAAGGTCTCATGGTGCCCGTTCTCGGCAGAGCCTTTTTCCGAAACGGCAAACGTCCGGCTCCTCCTCCCACCAGGAAGGGAGCAGCCCTGAAAGCTGTTGCTGCTGTTCACCTTCCCTGGGCAGCCTATTCACAGGCACAGCAGCCCTGGGGATCTGTGCATTCCCAGAGACGGAAGGTCTCATGGTGCCCGTTCTCGGCAGAGCCTTTTTCCGAAACGGCAAACGTCCGGCTCCTCGTCCCACCAGGAAGGGACCAGCCCTGAAAGCTGTTGCTGCTGTTCACCTTCCCTGGGCAGCCTATTCACAGGCACAGCAGCCCTGGGCATCTGTGCATTCCCAGAGACGGAAGGTCTCATGGTGCCCGTTCTCGGCAGAGCCTTTTTCCGAAACGGCAAACGTCCGGCTCCTCCTCCCACCAGGAAGCAGCCAGCCCTGAAAGCTGTTGCTGCTGTTCACCTTCCCTGGGCAGCCTATTCACAGGCACAACAGCCCTGGGCATCTGTGCATTCCCAGAGACGGAAGGTATCATGGTGCCCGTTCTCGGCAGAGCCTTTTTCCGAAACGGCAAACGTCCGGCTCCTCCTCCCACCAGGAAGCAGTGAGCCCTCAAAGCTGTTGCTGGTCTTCGCCTTCCCTGGGCAGCCTATTCACAGGCACAGCAGCCCTGGGCATCTGTGCTTTCCCAGAGACGGAAGGTCTCATGGTGCCCATTCTCGGCAGAGACTTTTCCCAAAACGGCAAACGTCCGGCTTCTTGTCCCACTGGGAAGGGAGCAGCCCTGAAAGCTGTTGCTGGTCTCGCTTTACCTGGGCAGCCTCTTCACAGGCACAGCAGCCCTGGGGATCTGTGCTTTCCCAGAGACGGAAGGTCTCATGGTGCCCGTTCTCGGCAGAGCCTTTTCCCAAAACGGCTAACGTCCGGCTTCTTGTCCCACCGGGAAGGGAGCAGCCCTGAAAGCTGTTGCTGGTCTTTGCCTTCTCTGGGCAGCGCATTCACAGGCACAGCAGCCCTGGGGATCTGTGCTTTCCCAGAGACGGAAGGTCTCATGGTGCCCGTTCTCGGCAGAGCCTTTTCCCAAAACGGCTAACGTCCGGCTCCTCCTCCCACCAGGAAGCAGCCAGCCCTGAAAGCTGTTGCTGGTCTTCGCCTTCCCTGGGCAGCCTATTCACAGGCACAACAGCCCTGGGGATCTGTGCATTCCCAGAGACGGAAGGTCTCATGGTGCCCGTTCTCGGCAGAGCCTTTTTCCGAAACGGCAAACGTCCGGCTCCTCCTCCCACCAGGAAGCAGTGAGCCCTCAAAGCTGTTGCTGGTCTTCGCCTTCCCTGGGCAGCCTATTCACAGGCACAGCAGCCCTGGGGATCTGTGCTTTCCCAGAGACCGAAGGTCTCATGGTGCCCGTTCTCGGCAGACACTTTTCCCAAAACGGCAAACGTCCGGCTTCTTGTCCCACCGGGAAGGGAGCAGCCCTGAAAGCTGTTGCTGCTGTTCACCTTCCCTGGGCAGCCTATTCACAGGCACAGCAGCCCTGGGGATCTGTGCTTTCCCAGAGACCGAAGGTCTCATGGTGCCCGTTCTCGGCAGAGACTTTTCCCAAAACGGCTAACGTCCGGCTTCTTGTCCCACCGGGAAGGGAGCAGCCCTGAAAGCTGTTGCTGGTCTTCGCCTTCCCTGGGCAGCCTATTCACAGGCACAACAGCCCTGGGCATCTGTGCTTTCCCAGAGACGGAAGGTCTCATGGTGCCCGTTCTCGGCAGAGCCTTTTTCCAAAAGGGCAAACGTCCGGCTCCTCCTCCCACCAGGAAGCAGCCAGCCCTGAAAGCTGTTGCTGCTGTTCACCTTCCCTGGGCAGCCTATTCACAGGCACAACAGCCCTGGGCATCTGTGCATTCCCAGAGACGGAAGGTCTCATGGTGCCCGTTCTCGGCAGAGCCTTTTTCCGAAACGGCAAACGTCCGGCTCCTCCTCCCACCAGGAAGGGAGCAGCCCTGAAAGCTGTTGCTGGTCTCGCCTTACCTGGGCAGCCTCTTCACAGGCACAGCAGCCCTGGGCATCTGTGCTTTCCCAGAGACGGAAGGTCTCATGGTGCCCGTTCTCGGCAGAGCCTTTCCCCAAAACGGCAAACGTCCGGCTTCTTGTCCCACCGGGAAGGGACCAGCCCTGAAAGCTGTTGCTGGTCTTCGCCTTCCCTGGGCAGCCTATTCACAGGCACAACAGCCCTGGGGATCTGTGCTTTCCCAGAGACGGAAGGTCTCATGGTGCCCGTTCTCGGCAGAGCCTTTTTCCGAAACGGCAAACGTCCGGCTCCTCCTCCCACCAGGAAGGGGCCAGCCCTGAAAGCTGTTGCTGCTGTTCACCTTCCCTGGGCAGCGTATTCACAGGCACAACAGCCCTGGGCATCTGTGCATTCCCAGAGACGGAAGGTCTCATGGTGCCCATTCTCGGCAGAGCCTTTTTCCGAAACCGCAAACGTCCGGCTCCTCCTCCCACCAGGAAGCAGTGAGCCCTGAAAGCTGTTGCTGGTCTTCGCCTTCCCTGGGCAGCCTATTCACAGGCACAGCAGCCCTGGGGATCTGTGCTTTCCCAGAGACCGAAGGTCTCATGGTGCCCGTTCTCGGCAGAGCCTTTTTCCGAAACGGCACACGTCCGGCTCCTCCTCCCACCAGGAAGGGGCCAGCCCTGAAAGCTGTTGCTGGTCTTCGCCTTCCCTGGGCAGCCTATTCACAGGCACAGCAGCCCTGGGCATCTGTGCATTCCCAGAGACGGAAGGTCTCATGGTGCCCGTTCTCGGCAGAGCCTTTTTCCGAAACGGCAAACGTCCGGCTCCTCCTCCCACCAGGAAGCAGCCAGCCCTGAAAGCTGTTGCTGGTCTTCGCCTTCCCTGGGCAGCCTATTCACAGGCACAACAGCCCTGGGGATCTGTGCATTCCCAGAGACGGAAGGTCTCATGGTGCCCGTTCTCGGCAGAGCCTTTTTCCGAAACGGCAAACGTCCGGCTCCTCATCCCACCAGGAAGGGACCAGCCCTGAAAGCTGTTGCTGGTCTTCGCCTTCCCTGGGCAGCCTCTTCACAGGCACAGCAGCCCTGGGGATCTGTGCTTTCCCAGAGACGGAAGGTCTCATGGTGCCCGTTCTCGGCAGAGCCTTTTTCCAAAACGGCAAACGTCCAGGTCCTCCTCCCACCGGGAGGGGACCAGCCCTGAAAGCTGTTGCTGCTCTTCACCTTCCCTGGGCAGCCTATTCACAGGCACAGCAGCCCTGGGGATCTGTGCTTTCCCAGAGACGGAAGGTCTCATGGTGCCCGTTCTCGGCAGAGCCTTTTCCCAAAACGGCAAACGTCCGGCTCCTCGTCCCACCGGGAAGGGAGCAGCCCTGAAAGCTGTTGCTGGTCTTCGCCTTCCCTGGGCAGCCTATTCACAGGCACAGCAGCCCTGGGGATCTGTGCTTTCCCAGAGATGGAAGGTCTCATGGTGCCCGTTCTCGGCAGAGCCTTTTTCCGAAACGGCAAACGTCCGGCTCCTCGTCCCACCAGGGAGGGACCAGCCCTGAAAGCTGTTGCTGCTGTTCACCTTCCCTGGGCAGCCTCTTCACAGGCACAGCAGCCCTGGGCATCTGTGCTTTCCCAGAGACGGAAGGTCTCATGGTGCCCGTTCTCGGCAGAGCCTTTTCCCAAAACGGCTAACGTCCGGCTTCTTGTCCCACCGGGAAGGGAGCAGCCCTGAAAGCTGTTGCTGGTCTTCGCCTTCCCTGGGCAGCCTATTCACAGGCACAACAGCCCTGGGCATCTGTGCTTTCCCAGAGACGGAAGGTCTCATGGTGGCCGTTCTCGGCAGAGCCTTTTTCCAAAACGGCAAACGTCCGGCTCCTGCTCCCACCAGGAAGCAGCCAGCCCTGAAAGCTGTTGCTGCTGTTCACCTTCCCTGGGCAGCCTATTCACAGGCACAACAGCCCTGGGCATCTGTGCATTCCCAGAGACGGAAGGTATCATGGTGCCCGTTCTCGGCAGAGCCTTTTTCCGAAACGGCAAACGTCCGGCTCCTCCTCCCACCAGGAAGCAGTGAGCCCTCAAAGCTGTTGCTGGTCTTCGCCTTCCCTGGGCAGCCTATTCACAGGCACAACAGCCCTGGGCATCTGTGCTTTCCCAGAGACGGAAGGTCTCATGGTGGCCGTTCTCGGCAGAGCCTTTTTCCGAAACGGCAAACGTCCGGCTCCTCGTCCCACCAGGAAGGGACCAGCCCTGAAAGCTGTTGCTGCTGTTCACCTTCCCTGGGCAGCCTATTCACAGGCACAGCAGCCCTGGGCATCTGTGCATTCCCAGAGACGGAAGGTCTCATGGTGCCCGTTCTCGGCAGAGCCTTTTTCCGAAACGGCAAACGTCCGGCTCCTCCTCCCACCAGGAAGCAGCCAGCCCTGAAAGCTGTTGCTGCTGTTCACCTTCCCTGGGCAGCCTATTCACAGGCACAACAGCCCTGGGCATCTGTGCATTCCCAGAGACGGAAGGTATCATGGTGCCCGTTCTCGGCAGAGCCTTTTTCCGAAACGGCAAACGTCCGGCTCCTCCTCCCACCAGGAAGCAGTGAGCCCTCAAAGCTGTTGCTGGTCTTCGCCTTCCCTGGGCAGCCTATTCACAGGCACAGCAGCCCTGGGCATCTGTGCTTTCCCAGAGACGGAAGGTCTCATGGTGCCCATTCTCGGCAGAGACTTTTCCCAAAACGGCAAACGTCCGGCTTCTTGTCCCACTGGGAAGGGAGCAGCCCTGAAAGCTGTTGCTGGTCTCGCTTTACCTGGGCAGCCTCTTCACAGGCACAGCAGCCCTGGGGATCTGTGCTTTCCCAGAGACGGAAGGTCTCATGGTGCCCGTTCTCGGCAGAGCCTTTTCCCAAAACGGCTAACGTCCGGCTTCTTGTCCCACCGGGAAGGGAGCAGCCCTGAAAGCTGTTGCTGGTCTTTGCCTTCTCTGGGCAGCGCATTCACAGGCACAGCAGCCCTGGGGATCTGTGCTTTCCCAGAGACGGAAGGTCTCATGGTGCCCGTTCTCGGCAGAGCCTTTTCCCAAAACGGCTAACGTCCGGCTCCTCCTCCCACCAGGAAGCAGCCAGCCCTGAAAGCTGTTGCTGGTCTTCGCCTTCCCTGGGCAGCCTATTCACAGGCACAACAGCCCTGGGGATCTGTGCATTCCCAGAGACGGAAGGTCTCATGGTGCCCGTTCTCGGCAGAGCCTTTTTCCGAAACGGCAAACGTCCGGCTCCTCCTCCCACCAGGAAGCAGTGAGCCCTCAAAGCTGTTGCTGGTCTTCGCCTTCCCTGGGCAGCCTATTCACAGGCACAGCAGCCCTGGGGATCTGTGCTTTCCCAGAGACCGAAGGTCTCATGGTGCCCGTTCTCGGCAGACACTTTTCCCAAAACGGCAAACGTCCGGCTTCTTGTCCCACCGGGAAGGGAGCAGCCCTGAAAGCTGTTGCTGCTGTTCACCTTCCCTGGGCAGCCTATTCACAGGCACAGCAGCCCTGGGGATCTGTGCTTTCCCAGAGACCGAAGGTCTCATGGTGCCCGTTCTCGGCAGAGACTTTTCCCAAAACGGCTAACGTCCGGCTTCTTGTCCCACCGGGAAGGGAGCAGCCCTGAAAGCTGTTGCTGGTCTTCGCCTTCCCTGGGCAGCCTATTCACAGGCACAACAGCCCTGGGCATCTGTGCTTTCCCAGAGACGGAAGGTCTCATGGTGCCCGTTCTCGGCAGAGCCTTTTTCCAAAAGGGCAAACGTCCGGCTCCTCCTCCCACCAGGAAGCAGCCAGCCCTGAAAGCTGTTGCTGCTGTTCACCTTCCCTGGGCAGCCTATTCACAGGCACAACAGCCCTGGGCATCTGTGCATTCCCAGAGACGGAAGGTCTCATGGTGCCCGTTCTCGGCAGAGCCTTTTTCCGAAACGGCAAACGTCCGGCTCCTCCTCCCACCAGGAAGCAGCCAGCCCTGAAAGCTGTTGCTGGTCTCGCCTTACCTGGGCAGCCTCTTCACAGGCACAGCAGCCCTGGGGATCTGTGCTTTCCCAGAGACGGAAGGTCTCATGGTGCCCGTTCTCGGCAGAGCCTTTCCCCAAAACGGCAAACGTCCGGCTTCTTGTCCCACCGGGAAGGGACCAGCCCTGAAAGCTGTTGCTGGTCTTCGCCTTCCCTGGGCAGCCTATTCACAGGCACAACAGCCCTGGGGATCTGTGCTTTCCCAGAGACGGAAGGTCTCATGGTGCCCGTTCTCGGCAGAGCCTTTTTCCGAAACGGCAAACGTCCGGCTCCTCATCCCACCAGGAAGGGACCAGCCCTGAAAGCTGTTGCTGGTCTTCGCCTTCCCTGGGCAGCCTCTTCACAGGCACAGCAGCCCTGGGGATCTGTGCTTTCCCAGAGACGGAAGGTCTCATGGTGCCCGTTCTCGGCAGAGCCTTTTTCCAAAACGGCAAACGTCCAGGTCCTCCTCCCACCGGGAGGGGACCAGCCCTGAAAGCTGTTGCTGCTCTTCACCTTCCCTGGGCAGCCTATTCACAGGCACAGCAGCCCTGGGGATCTGTGCTTTCCCAGAGACGGAAGGTCTCATGGTGCCCGTTCTCGGCAGAGCCTTTTCCCAAAACGGCAAACGTCCGGCTCCTCGTCCCACCGGGAAGGGAGCAGCCCTGAAAGCTGTTGCTGGTCTTCGCCTTCCCTGGGCAGCCTATTCACAGGCACAGCAGCCCTGGGGATCTGTGCTTTCCCAGAGATGGAAGGTCTCATGGTGCCCGTTCTCGGCAGAGCCTTTTTCCGAAACGGCAAACGTCCGGCTCCTCCTCCCACCAGGAAGGGGCCAGCCCTGAAAGCTGTTGCTGGTCTTCGCCTTCCCTGGGCAGCCTATTCACAGGCACAGCAGCCCTGGGGATCTGTGCTTTCCCAGAGACGGAAGGTCTCATGGTGCCCGTTCTCGGCGGAGCCTTTTTCCGAAACGGCAAACGTCCGGCTCCTCCTCCCACCAGGAAGGGGCCAGCCCTGAAAGCTGTTGCTGGTCTTCGCCTTCCCTGGGCAGCCTATTCACAGGCACAGCAGCCCTGGGCATCTGTGCTTTCCCAGAGACGGAAGGTCTCATGGTGCCCGTTCTCGGCAGAGCCTTTTTCCGAAACCGCAAACGTCCGGCTCCTCCTCCCACCAGGAAGCAGCCAGCCCTGAAAGCTGTTGCTGCTGTTCACCTTCCCTGGGCAGCCTATTCACAGGCACAACAGCCCTGGGGATCTGTGCATTCCCAGAGACGGAAGGTCTCATGGTGCCCGTTCTCGGCAGAGCCTTTTTCCGAAACGGCAAACGTCCGGCTCCTCCTCCCACCAGGAAGCAGTGAGCCCTCAAAGCTGTTGCTGGTCTTCGCCTTCCCTGGGCAGCCTATTCACAGGCACAGCAGCCCTGGGGATCTGTGCTTTCCCAGAGACGGAAGGTCTCATGGTGCCCGTTCTCGGCAGAGCCTTTTTCCGAAACGGCACACGTCCGGCTCCTCCTCCCACCAGGAAGGGACCAGCCCTGAAAGCTGTTGCTGGTCTTCGCCTTCTCTGGGCAGCGCATTCACAGGCACAGCAGCCCTGGGGATCTGTGCTTTCCCAGAGACGGAAGGTCTTATGGTGCCCGTTCTCGGCAGAGCCTTTTTCCAAAACGGCAAACGTCCGGCTCCTCGTCCCACTGGGAAGGGACCAGCCCTGAAAGCTATTGCTGCTCTTCGCCTTCCCTGGGCAGCCTATTCACAGGCACAGCAGCCCTGGGGATCTGTGCTTTCCCAGAGACGGAAGGTCTCATGGTGCCCGTTCTCGGCAGAGACTATTTCCGAAACGGCAAACGTCCAGGTCCTCCTCCCACCGGGAAGGGACCAGCCCTGAAAGCTGTTGCTGGTCTTCACCTTCCCTGGGCAGCCTATTCACAGGCACAGCAGCCCTGGGGATCTGTGCATTCCCAGAGACGGAAGGTCTCATGGTGCCCGTTCTCGGCAGAGCCTTTTTCCGAAACGGCACACGTCCGGCTCCTCCTCCCACCAGGAAGGGGCCAGCCCTGAAAGCGGTTGCTGCTGTTCACCTTCCCTGGGCAGCCTATTCACAGGCACAGCAGCCCTGGGGATCTGTGCTTTCCCAGAGACCGAAGGTCTCATGGTGCCCGTTCTCGGCAGAGACTTTTCCCGAAACGGCAAACGTCCGGCTCCTCCTCCCACCAGGAAGGGAGCAGCCCTGAAAGCTGTTGCTGGTCTTCGCCTTCCCTGGGCAGCCTATTCACAGGCACAACAGCCCTGGGCATCTGTGCATTCCCAGAGACGGAAGGTCTCATGGTGCCCGTTCTCGGCAGAGCCTTTTTCCGAAAACGGCAAACGTCCGGCTTCTTGTCCCACCGGGAAGGGACCAGCCCTGAAAGCTGTTGCTGGTCTTCGCCTTCTCTGGGCAACGCATTCACAGGCACAGCAGCCCTGGGGATCTGTGCTTTCCCAGAGACGGAAGGTCTTATGGTGCCCGTTCTCGGCAGAGCCTTTTTCCAAAACGGCAAACGTCCGGCTCCTCGTCCCACTGGGAAGGGACCAGCCCTGAAAGCTGTTGCTGCTCTTCGCCTTCCCTGGGCAGCCTCTTCACAGGCACAGCAGCCCTGGGGATCTGTGATTTCCCAGAGACGGAAGGTCTCATGGTGCCCGTTCTCGGCAGAGCCTTTTTCCGAAACGGCAAACGTCCGGCTCCTCCTCCCACCAGGAAGCAGTGAGCCCTCAAAGCTGTTGCTGGTCTTCACCTTCCCTGGGCAGCCTATTCACAGGCACAGCAGCCCTGGGGATCTGTGCTTTCCCAGAGACGGAAGGTCTCATGGTGCCCGTTCTCGGCAGAGCCTTTTTCCGAAACGGCACAAGTCCGGCTCCTCCTCCCACCAGGAAGGGACCAGCCCTGAAAGCTGTTGCTGGTCTTCGCCTTCTCTGGGCAGCGCATTCACAGGCACAGCAGCCCTGGGGATCTGTGCTTTCCCAGAGACGGAAGGTCTTATGGTGCCCGTTCTCGGCAGAGCCTTTTTCCAAAACGGCAAACGTCCGGCTCCTCGTCCCACTGGGAAGGGACCAGCCCTGAAAGCTGTTGCTGCTCTTCGCCTTCCCTGGGCAGCCTCTTCACAGGCACAGCAGCCCTGGGGATCTGTGCTTTCCCAGAGACGGAAGGTCTCATGGTGCCCGTTCTCGGCAGAGCCTTTTTCCGAAACGGCAAACGTCCAGGTCCTCCTCCCACCGGGAAGGGACCAGCCCTGAAAGCTGTTGCTGGTCTTCACCTTCCCTGGGCAGCCTATTCACAGGCACAGCAGCCCTGGGGATCTGTGCATTCCCAGAGACGGAAGGTCTCATGGTGCCCGTTCTCGGCAGAGCCTTTTTCCGAAACGGCACACGTCCGGCTCCTCCTCCCACCAGGAAGGGGCCAGCCCTGAAAGCTGTTGCTGGTCTTCGCCTTCCCTGGGCAGCCTATTCACAGGCACAGCAGCCCTGGGGATCTGTGCTTTCCCAGAGACCGAAGGTCTCATGGTGCCCGTTCTCGGCAGAGACTTTTCCCAAAACGGCAAATGTCCGGCTTCTTGTCCCACCGGGAAGGGAGCAGCCCTGAAAGCTGTTGCTGGTCTTCGCCTTCCCTGGGCAGCCTATTCACAGGCACAACAGCCCTGGGCATCTGTGCATTCCCAGAGACGGAAGGTCTCATGGTGCCCGTTCTCGTCAGAGCCTTTTTCCGAAAACGGCAAACGTCCGGCTTCTTGTCCCACCGGGAAGGGACCAGCCCTGAAAGCTGTTGCTGGTCTTTGCCTTCTCTGGGCAGCGCATTCACAGGCACAGCAGCCCTGGGGATCTGTGCTTTCCCAGAGACGGAAGGTCTTATGGTGCCCGTTCTCGGCAGAGCCTTTTTCCAAAACGGCAAACGTCCGGCTCCTCGTCCCACTGGGAAGGGACCAGCCCTGAAAGCTGTTGCTGCTCTTCGCCTTCCCTGGGCAGCCTCTTCACAGGCACAGCAGCCCTGGGGATCTGTGATTTCCCAGAGACGGAAGGTCTCATGGTGCCCGTTCTCGGCAGAGACTTTTTCCGAAACGGCAAACGTCCGGCTCCTCGTCCCACTGGGAAGGGACCAGCCCTGAAAGCTGTTGCTGGTCTTCACCTTCCCTGGGCAGCCTATTCACAGGCACAGCAGCCCTGGGGATCTGTGCTTTCCCAGAGACGGAAGGTCTCATGGTGCCCGTTCTCGGCAGAGCCTTTTTCCGAAACGGCAAACATCCGGCTTCTTGTCCCACCGGGAAGGGAGCAGCCCTGAAAGCTGTTGCTGGTCTTCGCCTTCCCTGGGCAGCCTATTCACAGGCACAACAGCACTGGGGATCTGTGCTTTCCCAGAGATGGAAGGTCTCATGGTGCCCGTTCTCGGCAGAGCCTTTTTCCAAAACGGCAAACGTCCGGCTCCTCCTCCCACCAGGAAGGGGCCAGCCCTGAAAGCTGTTGCTGGTCTTCGCCTTCCCTGGGCAGCCTATTCACAGGCACAGCAGCCCTGGGCATCTGTGCTTTCCCAGAGACGGAAGGTCTCATGGTGCCCGTTCTCGGCAGAGCCTTTTTCCGAAACCGCAAACGTCCGGCTCCTCCTCCCACCAGGAAGGGAGCAGCCCTGAAAGCTGTTGCTGCTGTTCACCTTCCCTGGGCAGCCTATTCACAGGCACAGCAGCCCTGGGCATCTGTGCTTTCCCAGAGACGGAAGGTCTCATGGTGCCCGTTCTCGGCAGAGCCTTTTTCCGAAACCGCAAACGTCTGGCTCCTCGTCCCACTGGGAAGGGACCAGCCCTGAAAGCTGTTGCTGGTCTTCGCCTTCCCTGGGCAGCCTCTTCACAGGCACAGCAGCCCTGGGGATCTGTGCTTTCCCAGAGACGGAAGGTCTCATGGTGCCCGTTCTCGGCAGAGCCTTTTTCCGAAACGGCACACGTCCGGCTCCTCCTCCCACCAGGAAGGGGCCAGCCCTGAAAGCTGTTGCTGGTCTTCGCCTTCCCTGGGCAGCCTATTCACAGGCACAGCAGCCCTGGGGATCTGTGCTTTCCCAGAGACCGAAGGTCTCATGGTGCCCGTTCTCGGCAGAGACTTTTCCCAAAACGGCAAACGTCCGGCTTCTTGTCCCACCGGGAAGGGAGCAGCCCTGAAAGCTGTTGCTGGTCTTCGCCTTCCCTGGGCAGCCTATTCACAGGCACAACAGCCCTGGGCATCTGTGCATTCCCAGAGACGGAAGGTCTCATGGTGCCCGTTCTCGTCAGAGCCTTTTTCCGAAAACGGCAAACGTCCGGCTTCTTGTCCCACCGGGAAGGGACCAGCCCTGAAAGCTGTTGCTGGTCTTTGCCTTCTCTGGGCAGCGCATTCACAGGCACAGCAGCCCTGGGGATCTGTGCTTTCCCAGAGACGGAAGGTCTTATGGTGCCCGTTCTCGGCAGAGCCTTTTTCCAAAACGGCAAACGTCCGGCTCCTCGTCCCACTGGGAAGGGACCAGCCCTGAAAGCTGTTGCTGCTCTTCGCCTTCCCTGGGCAGCCTCTTCACAGGCACAGCAGCCCTGGGGATCTGTGATTTCCCAGAGACGGAAGGTCTCATGGTGCCCGTTCTCGGCAGAGACTTTTTCCGAAACGGCAAACGTCCGGCTCCTCGTCCCACTGGGAAGGGACCAGCCCTGAAAGCTGTTGCTGGTCTTCACCTTCCCTGGGCAGCCTATTCACAGGCACAGCAGCCCTGGGGATCTGTGCTTTCCCAGAGACGGAAGGTCTCATGGTGCCCGTTCTCGGCAGAGCCTTTTTCCGAAACGGCAAACATCCGGCTTCTTGTCCCACCGGGAAGGGAGCAGCCCTGAAAGCTGTTGCTGGTCTTCGCCTTCCCTGGGCAGCCTATTCACAGGCACAACAGCACTGGGGGTCTGTGCTTTCCCAGAGATGGAAGGTCTCATGGTGCCCGTTCTCGGCAGAGCCTTTTTCCAAAACGGCAAACGTCCGGCTCCTCCTCCCACCAGGAAGGGGCCAGCCCTGAAAGCTGTTGCTGGTCTTCGCCTTCCCTGGGCAGCCTATTCACAGGCACAGCAGCCCTGGGCATCTGTGCTTTCCCAGAGACGGAAGGTCTCATGGTGCCCGTTCTCGGCAGAGCCTTTTTCCGAAACCGCAAACGTCCGGCTCCTCCTCCCACCAGGAAGGGAGCAGCCCTGAAAGCTGTTGCTGCTGTTCACCTTCCCTGGGCAGCCTATTCACAGGCACAGCAGCCCTGGGCATCTGTGCTTTCCCAGAGACGGAAGGTCTCATGGTGCCCGTTCTCGGCAGAGCCTTTTTCCGAAACCGCAAACGTCTGGCTCCTCGTCCCACTGGGAAGGGACCAGCCCTGAAAGCTGTTGCTGGTCTTCGCCTTCCCTGGGCAGCCTCTTCACAGGCACAGCAGCCCTGGGGATCTGTGCTTTCCCAGAGACGGAAGGTCTCATGGTGCCCGTTCTCGGCAGAGCCTTTTTCCGAAACGGCAAACGTCCAGGTCCTCCTCCCACCGGGAGGGGACCAGCCCTGAAAGCTGTCGCTGCTCTTCACCTTCCCTGGGCAGCCTATTCACAGGCACAGCAGCCCTGGGGATCTGTGCTTTCCCAGAGACGGAAGGTCTCATGGTGCCCGTTCTCGGCAGAGCCTTTTTCCGAAACGGCAAACGTCCGGCTTCTTGTCCCACCGGGAAGGGAGCAGCCCTGAAAGCTGTTGCTGGTCTTCGCCTTCCCTGGGCAGCCTATTCACAGGCACAACAGCACTGGGGATCTGTGCTTTCCCAGAGACGGAAGGTCTCATGGTGCCCGTTCTCGGCAGAGCCTTTTTCCGAAACGGCAAACGTCCGGCTCCTCCTCCCACCAGGAAGGGAGCAGCCCTGAAAGCTGTTGCTGGTCTTCGCCTTCCCTGGGCAGCCTATTCACAGGCACAGCAGCCCTGGGCATCTGTGCTTTCCCAGAGACAGAAGGTCTCATGGTGCCCGTTCTCGGCAGCGCCTTTTCCCAAAACGGCAAACGTCCGGCTTCTTGTCCCACCGGGAAGGGAGCAGCCCTGAAAGCTGTTGCTGCTGTTCACCTTCCCTGGGCAGCCTATTCACAGGCACAACAGCCCTGGGCATCTGTGCATTCCCAGAGACGGAAGGTCTCATGGTGCCCGTTCTCGGCAGAGACTTTTTCCGAAACCGCAAACGTCCGGCTCCTCGTCCCACCAGGAAGGGACCAGCCCTGAAAGCTGTTGCTGCTGTTCACCTTCCCTGGGCAGCCTATTCACAGGCACAACAGCCCTGGGGATCTGTGCTTTCCCAGAGACGGAAGGTCTCATGGTGCCCGTTCTCGGCAGAGCCTTTTCCCAAAATGGCTAACGTCCGGCTTCTTGTCCCACCGGGAAGGGAGCAGCCCTGAAAGCTGTTGCTGGTCTTCGCCTTCCCTGGTCAGCCTATTCACAGGCACAGCAGCCCTGGGCATCTGTGCTTTCCCAGAGACGGAAGGTCTCATGGTGCCCGTTCTCGGCAGAGCCTTTTTCCGAAACCGCAAACGTCCGGCTCCTCCTCCCACCAGGAAGGGAGCAGCCCTGAAAGCTGTTGCTGCTGTTCACCTTCCCTGGGCAGCCTATTCACAGGCACAGCAGCCCTGGGCATCTGTGCTTTCCCAGAGACGGAAGGTCTCATGGTGCCCGTTCTCGGCAGCGCCTTTTCCCAAAACGGCAAACGTCCGGCTTCTTGTCCCACCGGGAAGGGAGCATCCCTGAAAGCTGTTGCTGGTCTTCGCCTTCCCTGGGCAGCCTATTCACAGGCACAACAGCCCTGGGCATCTGTGCATTCCCAGAGACGGAAGGTCTCATGGTGCCCGTTCTCAGCAGAGCCTTTTTCCAAAACGGCAAACGTCCGGCTCCTCCTCCCACCAGGAAGCAGCCAGCCCTGAAAGCTGTTGCTGCTGTTCACCTTCCCTGGGCAGCCTATTCACAGGCACAACAGCCCTGGGGATCTGTGCTTTCCCAGAGACGGAAGGTCTCATGGTGCCCGTTCTCGGCAGAGCCTTTTCCCAAAATGGCTAACGTCCGGCTTCTTGTCCCACCGGGAAGGGAGCAGCCCTGAAAGCTGTTGCTGGTCTTCGCCTTCCCTGGGCAGCCTATTCACAGGCACAGCAGCCCTGGGCATCTGTGCTTTCCCAGAGACGGAAGGTCTCATGGTGCCCGTTCTCGGCAGAGCCTTTTTCCGAAACGGCAAACGTCCGGCTCCTCGTCCCACCGGGAAGGGAGCAGCCCTGAAAGCTGTTGCTGGTCTTCGCCTTCCCTGGGCAGCCTATTCACAGGCACAGCAGCCCTGGGGATCTGTGCTTTCCCAGAGATGGAAGGTCTCATGGTGCCCGTTCTCAGCAGAGCCTTTTTCCGAAACGGCAAACGTCCGGCTCCTCCTCCCACCAGGAAGGGGCCAGCCCTGAAAGCTGTTGCTGGTCTTCGCCTTCCCTGGGCAGCCTATTCACAGGCACAGCAGCCCTGGGGATCTGTGCTTTCCCAGAGACGGAAGGTCTCATGGTGCCCGTTCTCGGCAGAGCCTTTTTCCGAAACGGCAAACGTCCGGCTCCTCCTCCCACCAGGAAGGGGCCAGCCCTGAAAGCTGTTGCTGGTCTTCGCCTTCCCTGGGCAGCCTATTCACAGGCACAGCAGCCCTGGGCATCTGTGCTTTCCCAGAGACGGAAGGTCTCATGGTGCCCGTTCTCGGCAGAGCCTTTTTCCGAAACGGCAAACGTCCGGCTCCTCCTCCCACCAGGAAGGGACCAGCCCTGAAAGCTGTTGCTGCTGTTCACCTTCCCTGGGCAGCCTATTCACAGGCACAACAGCCCTGGGGATCTGTGCATTCCCAGAGACGGAAGGTCTCATGGTGCCCGTTCTCGGCAGAGCCTTTTTCCGAAACGGCAAACGTCCGGCTCCTCCTCCCACCAGGAAGCAGTGAGCCCTCAAAGCTGTTGCTGGTCTTCGCCTTCCCTGGGCAGCCTATTCACAGGCACAGCAGCCCTGGGCATCTGTGATTTCCCAGAGATGGAAGGTCTCATGGTGCCCGTTCTCGGCAGAGCCTTTTTCCGAAACGGCACACGTCCGGCTCCTCCTCCCACCAGGAAGGGGCCAGCCCTGAAAGCTGTTGCTGGTCTTCGCCTTCCCTGGGCAGCCTATTCACAGGCACAGCAGCCCTGGGGATCTGTGCTTTCCCAGAGACCGAAGGTCTCATGGTGCCCATTCTCGGCAGAGACTTTTCCCAAAACGGCAAACGTCCGGCTTCTTGTCCCACCGGGAAGGGAGCATCCCTGAAAGCTGTTGCTGGTCTTCGCCTTCCCTGGGCAGCCTATTCACAGGCACAACAGCCCTGGGCATCTGTGCTTTCCCAGAGACGGAAGGTCTCATGGTGCCCGTTCTCAGCAGAGCCTTTTTCCGAAACGGCAAACGTCCGGCTCCTCATCCCACCGGGAAGGGACCAGCCCTGAAAGCTGTTGCTGGTCTTCGCCTTCTCTGGGCAGCGCATTCACAGGCACAGCAGCCCTGGGGATCTGTGCTTTCCCAGAGACGGAAGGTCTCATGGTGCCCGTTCTCGGCAGAGCCTTTTCCCAAAATGGCTAACGTCCAGGTCCTCCTCCCACCGGGAGGGGACCAGCCCTGAAAGCTGTCGCTGCTCTTCACCTTCCCTGGGCAGCCTCTTCACAGGCACAGCAGCCCTGGGCATCTGTGCTTTCCCAGAGACGGAAGGTCTCATGGTGCCCGTTCTCGGCAGAGCCTTTTTCCGAAACGGCAAACGTCCGGCTTCTTGTCCCACCGGGAAGGGAGCAGCCCTGAAAGCTGTTGCTGGTCTTCGCCTTCCCTGGGCAGCCTATTCACAGGCACAGCAGCCCTGGGCATCTGTGCTTTCCCAGAGACGGAAGGTCTCATGGTGCCCGTTCTCGGCAGAGCCTTTTTCCGAAACGGCAAACGTCCGGCTCCTCCTCCCACCAGGAAGCAGCCAGCCCTGAAAGCTGTTGCTGCTGTTCACCTTCCCTGGGCAGCCTATTCACAGGCACAACAGCCCTGGGCATCTGTGCATTCCCAGAGACGGAAGGTCTCATGGTGCCCGTTCTCGGCAGAGCCTTTTTCCGAAACGGCAAACGTCCGGCTCCTCGTCCCACTGGGAATGGACCAGCCCTGAAAGCTGTTGCTGCTCTTCGCCTTCCCTGGGCAGCCTCTTCACAGGCACAGCAGCCCTGGGGATCTGTGCTTTCCCAGAGACGGAAGGTCTCATGGTGCCCGTTCTCGGCAGAGCCTTTTCCCAAAACGGCTAACGTCCGGCTTCTTGTCCCACCGGGAAGGGAGCAGCCCTGAAAGCTGTTGCTGGTCTTCGCCTTCCCTGGGCAGCCTATTCACAGGCACAACAGCCCTGGGGATCTGTGCTTTCCCAGAGACGGAAGGTCTCATGGTGCCCGTTCTCGGCAGAGCCTTTTTCCGAAACGGCAAACGTCCGGCTCCTCCTCCCACCAGGAAGCAGCCAGCCCTGAAAGCTGTTGCTGCTGTTCAACTTCCCTGGGCAGCCTATTCACAGGCACAGCAGCCCTGGGCATCTGTGCATTCCCAGAGACGGAAGGTCTCATGGTGCCCGTTCTCGGCAGAGCCTTTTTCCGAAACGGCAAACGTCCGGCTCCTCCTCCCACCAGGAAGGGGCCAGCCCTGAAAGCTGTTGCTGGTCTTCGCCTTCCCTGGGCAGCCTATTCACAGGCACAGCAGCCCTGGGCATCTGTGCTTTCCCAGAGACGGAAGGTCTCATGGTGCCCGTTCTCGGCAGAGCCTTTTTCCGAAACGGCACACGTCCGGCTCCTCCTCCCACCAGGAAGGGGCCAGCCCTGAAAGCTGTTGCTGGTCTTCGCCTTCCCTGGGCAGCCTATTCACAGGCACAGCAGCCCTGGGGATCTGTGCTTTCCCAGAGACCGAAGGTCTCATGGTGCCCGTTCTCGGCAGAGACTTTTCCCAAAACGGCAAACGTCCGGCTTCTTGTCCCACCAGGAAGGGGCCAGCCCTGAAAGCTGTTGCCGGTCTTCGCCTTCCCTGGGCAGCCTATTCACAGGCACAACAGCCCTGGGCATCTGTGCTTTCCCAGAGACGGAAGGTCTCATGGTGCCCGTTCTCAGCAGAGCCTTTTTCCGAAACGGCAAACGTCCGGCTCCTCCTCCCACCGGGAAGGGACCAGCCCTGAAAGCTGTTGCTGGTCTTCGCCTTCCCTGGGCAGCCTCTTCACAGGCACAGCAGCCCTGGGCATCTGTGCTTTCCCAGAGACGGAAGGTCTCATGGTGCCCGTTCTCGGCAGAGCCTTTTTCCAAAACGGCAAACGTCCAGGTCCTCCTCCCACCGGGAAGGGACCAGCCCTGAAAGCTGTTGATGCTGTTCACCTTCCCTGGACAGCCTATTCACAGGCACAGCAGCCCTGGGGATCTGTGCTTTCCCAGAGACGGAAGGTCTCATGGTGCCCGTTCTCGGCAGAGCCTTTTTCCGAAACGGCAAACGTCCGGCTTCTTGACCCACCGGGAAGGGAGCAGCCCTGAAAGCTGTTGCTGGTCTTCGCCTTCCCTGGGCAGCCTATTCACAGGCACAACAGCACTGGGGATCTGTGCTTTCCCAGAGATGGAAGGTCTCATGGTGCCCGTTCTCGGCAGAGCCTTTTTCCAAAACAGCAAACGTCCGGCTCCTCCTCCCACCAGGAAGTGGCCAGCCCTGAAAGCTGTTGCTGGTCTTCGCCTTCCCTGGGCAGCCTATTCACAGGCACAGCAGCCCTGGACATCTGTGCTTTCCCAGAGACGGAAGGTCTCATGGCGCCCGTTCTCGGCAGAGCCTTTTTCCGAAACCGCAAACGTCCAGCTCCTCCTCCCACCAGGAAGGGAGCAGCCCTGAAAGCTGTTGCTGCTGTTCACCTTCCCTGGGCAGCCTATTCACAGGCACAGCAGCCCTGGGCATCTGTGCTTTCCCAGAGACTGAAGGTCTCATGGTGCCCGTTCTCGGCAGAGCCTTTTTCCAAAACGGCAAACGTCCGGCTCCTCGTCCCACTGGGAAGGGACCAGCCCTGAAAGCTGTTGCTGCTCTTCGCCTTCCCTGGGCAGCCTCTTCACAGGCACAGCAGCCCTGGGGATCTGTGCTTTCCCAGAGACGGAAGGTCTCATGGTGCCCGTTCTCGGCAGAGCCTTTTCCCAAAACGGCTAACGTCCGGCTTCTTGTCCCACCGGGAAGGGAGCAGCCCTGAAAGCTGTTGCTGGTCTTCGCCTTCCCTGGGCAGCCTATTCACAGGCACAACAGCCCTGGGGATCTGTGCTTTCCCAGAGACGGAAGGTCTCATGGTGCCCGTTCTCGGCAGAGCCTTTTTCCGAAACGGCACACGTCCGGCTCCTCCTCCCACCAGGAAGGGGCCAGCCCTGAAAGCTGTTGCTGGTCTTCGCCTTCCCTGGGCAGCCTATTCACAGGCACAGCAGCCCTGGGGATCTGTGCTTTCCCAGAGACCGAAGGTCTCATGGTGCCCGTTCTCGGCAGAGACTTTTCCCAAAACGGCAAACGTCCGGCTTCTTGTCCCACCAGGAAGGGGCCAGCCCTGAAAGCTGTTGCCGGTCTTCGCCTTCCCTGGGCAGCCTATTCACAGGCACAACAGCCCTGGGCATCTGTGCTTTCCCAGAGACGGAAGGTCTCATGGTGCCCGTTCTCAGCAGAGCCTTTTTCCGAAACGGCAAACGTCCGGCTCCTCATCCCACCGGGAAGGGACCAGCCCTGAAAGCTGTTGCTGGTCTTCGCCTTCCCTGGGCAGCCTCTTCACAGGCACAGCAGCCCTGGGGATCTGTGCTTTCCCAGAGACGGAAGGTCTCATGGTGCCCGTTCTCGGCAGAGCCTTTTTCCAAAACGGCAAACGTCCAGGTCCTCCTCCCACCGGGAAGGGACCAGCCCTGAAAGCTGTTGCTGCTGTTCACCTTCCCTGGACAGCCTATTCACAGGCACAGCAGCCCTGGGGATCTGTGCTTTCCCAGAGACTGAAGGTCTCATGGTGCCCGTTCTCGGCAGAGCCTTTTTCCGAAACGGCAAACGTCCGGCTTCTTGACCCACCGGGAAGGGAGCAGCCCTGAAAGCTGTTGCTGGTCTTCGCCTTCCCTGGGCAGCCTATTCACAGGCACAACAGCACTGGGGATCTGTGCTTTCCCAGAGATGGAAGGTCTCATGGTGCCCGTTCTCGGCAGAGCCTTTTTCCAAAACAGCAAACGTCCGGCTCCTCCTCCCACCAGGAAGTGGCCAGCCCTGAAAGCTGTTGCTGGTCTTCGCCTTCCCTGGGCAGCCTATTCACAGGCACAGCAGCCCTGGACATCTGTGCTTTCCCAGAGACGGAAGGTCTCATGGTGCCCGTTCTCGGCAGAGCCTTTTTCCGAAACCGCAAACGTCCAGCTCCTCCTCCCACCAGGAAGGGAGCAGCCCTGAAAGCTGTTGCTGCTGTTCACCTTCCCTGGGCAGCCTATTCACAGGCACAGCAGCCCTGGGCATCTGTGCTTTCCCAGAGACTGAAGGTCTCATGGTGCCCGTTCTCGGCAGAGCCTTTTTCCAAAACGGCAAACGTCCGGCTCCTCGTCCCACTGGGAAGGGACCAGCCCTGAAAGCTGTTGCTGCTCTTCGCCTTCCCTGGGCAGCCTCTTCACAGGCACAGCAGCCCTGGGGATCTGTGCTTTCCCAGAGACGGAAGGTCTCATGGTGCCCGTTCTCGGCAGAGCCTTTTCCCAAAACGGCTAACGTCCGGCTTCTTGTCCCACCGGGAAGGGAGCAGCCCTGAAAGCTGTTGCTGGTCTTCGCCTTCCCTGGGCAGCCTATTCACAGGCACAACAGCCCTGGGGATCTGTGCTTTCCCAGAGACGGAAGGTCTCATGGTGCCCGTTCTCGGCAGAGCCTTTTTCCGAAACGGCAAACGTCCGGCTCCTCCTCCCACCAGGAAGCAGCCAGCCCTGAAAGCTGTTGCTGCTGTTCAACTTCCCTGGGCAGCCTATTCACAGGCACAGCAGCCCTGGGCATCTGTGCATTCCCAGAGACGGAAGGTCTCATGGTGCCCGTTCTCGGCAGAGCCTTTTTCCGAAACGGCAAACGTCCGGCTCCTCCTCCCACCAGGAAGGGGCCAGCCCTGAAAGCTGTTGCTGGTCTTCGCCTTCCCTGGGCAGCCTATTCACAGGCACAGCAGCCCTGGGCATCTGTGCTTTCCCAGAGACGGAAGGTCTCATGGTGCCCGTTCTCGGCAGAGCCTTTTTCCGAAACGGCACACGTCCGGCTCCTCCTCCCACCAGGAAGGGGCCAGCCCTGAAAGCTGTTGCTGGTCTTCGCCTTCCCTGGGCAGCCTATTCACAGGCACAGCAGCCCTGGGGATCTGTGCTTTCCCAGAGACCGAAGGTCTCATGGTGCCCGTTCTCGGCAGAGCCTTTTTCCAAAACGGCAAACGTCCAGGTCCTCCTCCCACCGGGAGGGGACCAGCCCTGAAAGCTGTTGCTGCTGTTCACCTTCCCTGGACAGCCTATTCACAGGCACAGCAGCCCTGGGGATCTGTGCTTTCCCAGAGACGGAAGGTCTCATGGTGCCCGTTCTCGGCAGAGCCTTTTTCCGAAACGGCAAACGTCCGGCTTCTTGACCCACCGGGAAGGGAGCAGCCCTGAAAGCTGTTGCTGGTCTTCGCCTTCCCTGGGCAGCCTATTCACAGGCACAACAGCACTGGGGATCTGTGCTTTCCCAGAGATGGAAGGTCTCATGGTGCCCGTTCTCGGCAGAGCCTTTTTCCAAAACAGCAAACGTCCGGCTCCTCCTCCCACCAGGAAGTGGCCAGCCCTGAAAGCTGTTGCTGGTCTTCGCCTTCCCTGGGCAGCCTATTCACAGGCACAGCAGCCCTGGACATCTGTGCTTTCCCAGAGACGGAAGGTCTCATGGTGCCCGTTCTCGGCAGAGCCTTTTTCCGAAACCGCAAACGTCCAGCTCCTCCTCCCACCAGGAAGGGAGCAGCCCTGAAAGCTGTTGCTGCTGTTCACCTTCCCTGGGCAGCCTATTCACAGGCACAGCAGCCCTGGGCATCTGTGCTTTCCCAGAGACTGAAGGTCTCATGGTGCCCGTTCTCGGCAGAGCCTTTTTCCAAAACGGCAAACGTCCGGCTCCTCCTCCCACCAGGAAGGGGCCAGCCCTGAAAGCTGTTGCTGCTCTTCGCCTTCCCTGGGCAACCTATTCACAGGCACAGCAGCACTGGGCATCTGTGCTTTCCCAGAGACGGAAGGTCTCATGGTGCCCGTTCTCGGCAGAGCCTTTTCCCAAAACGGCAAACGTCCGGCTCCTCGTCCCACCGGGAAGGGAGCAGCCCTGAAAGCTGTTGCTGGTCTTCGCCTTCCCTGGGCAGCCTCTTCACAGGCACAGCAGCCCTGGGGATCTGTGCTTTCCCAGAGACGGAAGGTCTCATGGTGCCCGTTCTCGGCAGAGCCTTTTTCCAAAACGGCAAACGTCCGGCTCCTCCTCCCACCAGGAAGGGGCCAGCCCTGAAAGCTGTTGCTGCTGTTCACCTTCCCTGGGCAGCCTATTCACAGGCACAGCAGCCCTGGGGATCTGTGCTTTCCCAGAGACGGAAGGTCTCATGGTGCCCATTCTCGGCAGAGCCTTTTTCCGAAACGGCAAACGTCCGGCTCCTCCTCCCACCAGGAAGGGGCCAGCCCTGAAAGCTGTTGCTGGTCTTCGCCTTCCCTGGGCAGCCTATTCACAGGCACAGCAGCCCTGGGCATCTGTGCTTTCCCAGAGACGGAAGGTCTCATGGTGCCCGTTCTCGGCAGAGCCTTTTTCCGAAACGGCAAACGTCCGGCTCCTCCTCCCACCAGGAAGCAGCCAGCCCTGAAAGCTGTTGCTGCTGTTCACCTTCCCTGGGCAGCCTATTCACAGGCACAACAGCCCTGGGGATCTGTGCATTCCCAGAGACGGAAGGTCTCATGGTGCCCGTTCTCGGCAGAGCCTTTTTCCGAAACGGCAAACGTCCGGCTCCTCCTCCCACCAGGAAGCAGTGAGCCCTCAAAGCTGTTGCTGGTCTTCGCCTTCCCTGGGCAGCCTATTCACAGGCACAGCAGCCCTGGGGATCTGTGCTTTCCCAGAGACGGAAGGTCTCATGGTGCCCGTTCTCGGCAGAGCCTTTTTCCGAAACAGCACACGTCCGGCTCCTCCTCCCACCAGGAAGGGACCAGCCCTGAAAGCTGTTGCTGGTCTTCGCCTTCTCTGGGCAGCGCATTCACAGGCACAGCAGCCCTGGGGATCTGTGCTTTCCCAGAGACGGAAGGTCTTATGGTGCCCGTTCTCGGCAGAGCCTTTTTCCAAAACGGCAAACGTCCGGCTCCTCGTCCCACTGGGAAGGGACCAGCCCTGAAAGCTGTTGCTGCTCTTCGCCTTCCCTGGGCAGCCTCTTCACAGGCACAGCAGCCCTGGGGATCTGTGCTTTCCCAGAGACGGAAGGTCTCATGGTGCCCGTTCTCGGCAGAGACTTTTTCCGAAACGGCAAACGTCCATGTCCTCCTCCCACCGGGAAGGGACCAGACCTGAAAGCTGTTGCTGGTCTTCACCTTCCCTGGGCAGCCTATTCACAGGCACAGCAGCCCTGGGGATCTGTGCATTCCCAGAGACGGAAGGTCTCATGGTGCCCGTTCTCGGCAGAGCCTTTTTCCGAAACCGCAAACGTCCGGCTCCTCCTCCCACCAGGAAGCAGTGAGCCCTCAAAGCTGTTGCTGGTCTTCGCCTTCCCTGGGCAGCCTATTCACAGGCACAGCAGCCCTGGGGATCTGTGCTTTCCCAGAGACGGAAGGTCTCATGGTGCCCGTTCTCGGCAGAGCCTTTTTCCGAAACGGCACACGTCCGGCTCCTCCTCCCACCAGGAAGGGGCCAGCCCTGAAAGCTGTTGCTGGTCTTCGCCTTCCCTGGGCAGCCTATTCACAGGCACAGCAGCCCTGGGCATCTGTGCTTTCCCAGAGACGGAAGGTCTCATGGTGCCCGTTCTCGGCAGAGCCTTTTTCCGAAACGGCAAACGTCCGGCTCCTCCTCCCACCAGGAAGGGAGCAGCCCTGAAAGCTGTTGCTGGTCTTCGCCTTCCCTGGGCAGCCTCTTCACAGGCACAGCAGCCCTGGGCATCTGTGCTTTCCCAGAGACGGAAGGTCTCATGGTGCCCGTTCTCGGCAGAGCCTTTTTCCGAAACCGCAAACGTCCGGCTCCTCGTCCCACTGGGAAGGGACCAGCCCTGAAAGCTGTTGCTGCTCTTCGCCTTCCCTGGGCAGCCTCTTCACAGGCACAGCAGCCCTGGGGATCTGTGCTTTCCCAGAGACGGAAGGTCACATGGTGCCCGTTCTCGGCAGAGCCTTTTTCCGAAACGGCAAACGTCCAGGTCCTCCTCCCACCGGGAGGGGACCAGCCCTGAAAGCTGTCGCTGCTCTTCACCTTCCCTGGGCAGCCTATTCACAGGCACAGCAGCCCTGGGGATCTGTGCTTTCCCAGAGACGGAAGGTCTCATGGTGCCCGTTCTCGGCAGAGCCTTTTTCCGAAACGGCAAACGTCCGGCTTCTTGTCCCACCGGGAAGGGAGCAGCCCTGAAAGCTGTTGCTGGTCTTCGCCTTCCCTGGGCAGCCTATTCACAGGCACAACAGCACTGGGGATCTGTGCTTTCCCAGAGACGGAAGGTCTCATGGTGCCCGTTCTCGGCAGAGCCTTTTTCCGAAACGGCAAACGTCCGGCTCCTCCTCCCACCAGGAAGGGAGCAGCCCTGAAAGCTGTTGCTGCTGTTCACCTTCCCTGGGCAGCCTATTCACAGGCACAGCAGCCCTGGGGATCTGTGCTTTCCCAGAGACGGAAGGTCTCATGGTGCCCGTTCTCGGCAGAGCCTTTTTCCGAAACGGCAAACGTCCGGCTTCTTGTCCCACCGGGAAGGGAGCAGCCCTGAAAGCTGTTGCTGGTCTTCGCCTTCCCTGGGCAGCCTATTCACAGGCACAGCAGCCCTGGGCATCTGTGCTTTCCCAGAGACGGAAGGTCTCATGGTGCCCGTTCTCGGCAGAGCCTTTTCCCAAAACGGCAAACGTCCGGCTCCTCGTCCCACCGGGAAGGGAGCAGCCCTGAAAGCTGTTGCTGGTCTTCGCCTTCCCTGGGCAGCCTATTCACAGGCACAGCAGCCCTGGGGATCTGTGCTTTCCCAGAGATGGAAGGTCTCATGGTGCCCGTTCTCGGCAGAGCCTTTTTCCGAAACGGCAAACGTCCGCCTCCTCCTCCCACCAGGAAGGGGCCAGCCCTGAAAGCTGTTGCTGGTCTTCGCCTTCCCTGGGCAGCCTATTCACAGGCACAGCAGCCCTGGGGATCTGTGCTTTCCCAGAGACGGAAGGTCTCATGGTGCCCGTTCTCGGCAGAGCCTTTTTCCGAAACGGCAAACGTCCGGCTCCTCCTCCCACCAGGAAGGGGCCAGCCCTGAAAGCTGTTGCTGGTCTTCGCCTTCCCTGGGCAGCCTATTCACAGGCACAGCAGCCCTGGGCATCTGTGCTTTCCCAGAGACGGAAGGTCTCATGGTGCCCGTTCTCGGCAGAGCCTTTTTCCGAAACCGCAAACGTCCGGCTCCTCGTCCCACTGGGAATGGACCAGCCCTGAAAGCTGTTGCTGCTCTTCGCCTTCCCTGGGCAGCCTCTTCACAGGCACAGCAGCCCTGGGGATCTGTGCTTTCCCAGAGACGGAAGGTCTCATGGTGCCCGTTCTCGGCAGAGCCTTTTCCCAAAACGGCTAACGTCCGGCTTCTTGTCCCACCGGGAAGGGAGCAGCCCTGAAAGCTGTTGCTGGTCTTCGCCTTCCCTGGGCAGCCTATTCACAGGCACAACAGCCCTGGGGATCTGTGCTTTCCCAGAGACGGAAGGTCTCATGGTGCCCGTTCTCGGCAGAGCCTTTTTCCGAAACGGCAAACGTCCGGCTCCTCCTCCCACCAGGAAGCAGCCAGCCCTGAAAGCTGTTGCTGCTGTTCAACTTCCCTGGGCAGCCTATTCACAGGCACAGCAGCCCTGGGCATCTGTGCATTCCCAGAGACGGAAGGTCTCATGGTGCCCGTTCTCGGCAGAGCCTTTTTCCGAAACGGCAAACGTCCGGCTCCTCCTCCCACCAGGAAGGGGCCAGCCCTGAAAGCTGTTGCTGGTCTTCGCCTTCCCTGGGCAGCCTATTCACAGGCACAGCAGCCCTGGGCATCTGTGCTTTCCCAGAGACGGAAGGTCTCATGGTGCCCGTTCTCGGCAGAGCCTTTTTCCGAAACGGCACACGTCCGGCTCCTCCTCCCACCAGGAAGGGGCCAGCCCTGAAAGCTGTTGCTGGTCTTCGCCTTCCCTGGGCAGCCTATTCACAGGCACAGCAGCCCTGGGGATCTGTGCTTTCCCAGAGACCGAAGGTCTCATGGTGCCCGTTCTCGGCAGAGACTTTTCCCAAAACGGCAAACGTCCGGCTTCTTGTCCCACCAGGAAGGGGCCAGCCCTGAAAGCTGTTGCCGGTCTTCGCCTTCCCTGGGCAGCCTATTCACAGGCACAACAGCCCTGGGCATCTGTGCTTTCCCAGAGACGGAAGGTCTCATGGTGCCCGTTCTCAGCAGAGCCTTTTTCCGAAACGGCAAACGTCCGGCTCCTCATCCCACCGGGAAGGGACCAGCCCTGAAAGCTGTTGCTGGTCTTCGCCTTCCCTGGGCAGCCTCTTCACAGGCACAGCAGCCCTGGGCATCTGTGCTTTCCCAGAGACGGAAGGTCTCATGGTGCCCGTTCTCGGCAGAGCCTTTTTCCAAAACGGCAAACGTCCAGGTCCTCCTCCCACCGGGAAGGGACCAGCCCTGAAAGCTGTTGCTGCTGTTCACCTTCCCTGGACAGCCTATTCACAGGCACAGCAGCCCTGGGGATCTGTGCTTTCCCAGAGACGGAAGGTCTCATGGTGCCCGTTCTCGGCAGAGCCTTTTTCCGAAACGGCAAACGTCCGGCTTCTTGACCCACCGGGAAGGGAGCAGCCCTGAAAGCTGTTGCTGGTCTTCGCCTTCCCTGGGCAGCCTATTCACAGGCACAACAGCACTGGGGATCTGTGCTTTCCCAGAGATGGAAGGTCTCATGGTGCCCGTTCTCGGCAGAGCCTTTTTCCAAAACAGCAAACGTCCGGCTCCTCCTCCCACCAGGAAGTGGCCAGCCCTGAAAGCTGTTGCTGGTCTTCGCCTTCCCTGGGCAGCCTATTCACAGGCACAGCAGCCCTGGACATCTGTGCTTTCCCAGAGACGGAAGGTCTCATGGCGCCCGTTCTCGGCAGAGCCTTTTTCCGAAACCGCAAACGTCCAGCTCCTCCTCCCACCAGGAAGGGAGCAGCCCTGAAAGCTGTTGCTGCTGTTCACCTTCCCTGGGCAGCCTATTCACAGGCACAGCAGCCCTGGGCATCTGTGCTTTCCCAGAGACTGAAGGTCTCATGGTGCCCGTTCTCGGCAGAGCCTTTTTCCAAAACGGCAAACGTCCGGCTCCTCGTCCCACTGGGAAGGGACCAGCCCTGAAAGCTGTTGCTGCTCTTCGCCTTCCCTGGGCAGCCTCTTCACAGGCACAGCAGCCCTGGGGATCTGTGCTTTCCCAGAGACGGAAGGTCTCATGGTGCCCGTTCTCGGCAGAGCCTTTTCCCAAAACGGCTAACGTCCGGCTTCTTGTCCCACCGGGAAGGGAGCAGCCCTGAAAGCTGTTGCTGGTCTTCGCCTTCCCTGGGCAGCCTATTCACAGGCACAACAGCCCTGGGGATCTGTGCTTTCCCAGAGACGGAAGGTCTCATGGTGCCCGTTCTCGGCAGAGCCTTTTTCCGAAACGGCACACGTCCGGCTCCTCCTCCCACCAGGAAGGGGCCAGCCCTGAAAGCTGTTGCTGGTCTTCGCCTTCCCTGGGCAGCCTATTCACAGGCACAGCAGCCCTGGGGATCTGTGCTTTCCCAGAGACCGAAGGTCTCATGGTGCCCGTTCTCGGCAGAGACTTTTCCCAAAACGGCAAACGTCCGGCTTCTTGTCCCACCAGGAAGGGGCCAGCCCTGAAAGCTGTTGCCGGTCTTCGCCTTCCCTGGGCAGCCTATTCACAGGCACAACAGCCCTGGGCATCTGTGCTTTCCCAGAGACGGAAGGTCTCATGGTGCCCGTTCTCAGCAGAGCCTTTTTCCGAAACGGCAAACGTCCGGCTCCTCATCCCACCGGGAAGGGACCAGCCCTGAAAGCTGTTGCTGGTCTTCGCCTTCCCTGGGCAGCCTCTTCACAGGCACAGCAGCCCTGGGGATCTGTGCTTTCCCAGAGACGGAAGGTCTCATGGTGCCCGTTCTCGGCAGAGCCTTTTTCCAAAACGGCAAACGTCCAGGTCCTCCTCCCACCGGGAAGGGACCAGCCCTGAAAGCTGTTGCTGCTGTTCACCTTCCCTGGACAGCCTATTCACAGGCACAGCAGCCCTGGGGATCTGTGCTTTCCCAGAGACGGAAGGTCTCATGGTGCCCGTTCTCGGCAGAGCCTTTTTCCGAAACGGCAAACGTCCGGCTTCTTGACCCACCGGGAAGGGAGCAGCCCTGAAAGCTGTTGCTGGTCTTCGCCTTCCCTGGGCAGCCTATTCACAGGCACAACAGCACTGGGGATCTGTGCTTTCCCAGAGATGGAAGGTCTCATGGTGCCCGTTCTCGGCAGAGCCTTTTTCCAAAACAGCAAACGTCCGGCTCCTCCTCCCACCAGGAAGTGGCCAGCCCTGAAAGCTGTTGCTGGTCTTCGCCTTCCCTGGGCAGCCTATTCACAGGCACAGCAGCCCTGGACATCTGTGCTTTCCCAGAGACGGAAGGTCTCATGGTGCCCGTTCTCGGCAGAGCCTTTTTCCGAAACCGCAAACGTCCAGCTCCTCCTCCCACCAGGAAGGGAGCAGCCCTGAAAGCTGTTGCTGCTGTTCACCTTCCCTGGGCAGCCTATTCACAGGCACAGCAGCCCTGGGCATCTGTGCTTTCCCAGAGACTGAAGGTCTCATGGTGCCCGTTCTCGGCAGAGCCTTTTTCCAAAACGGCAAACGTCCGGCTCCTCGTCCCACTGGGAAGGGACCAGCCCTGAAAGCTGTTGCTGCTCTTCGCCTTCCCTGGGCAGCCTCTTCACAGGCACAGCAGCCCTGGGGATCTGTGCTTTCCCAGAGACGGAAGGTCTCATGGTGCCCGTTCTCGGCAGAGCCTTTTCCCAAAACGGCTAACGTCCGGCTTCTTGTCCCACCGGGAAGGGAGCAGCCCTGAAAGCTGTTGCTGGTCTTCGCCTTCCCTGGGCAGCCTATTCACAGGCACAACAGCCCTGGGGATCTGTGCTTTCCCAGAGACGGAAGGTCTCATGGTGCCCGTTCTCGGCAGAGCCTTTTTCCGAAACGGCAAACGTCCGGCTCCTCCTCCCACCAGGAAGCAGCCAGCCCTGAAAGCTGTTGCTGCTGTTCAACTTCCCTGGGCAGCCTATTCACAGGCACAGCAGCCCTGGGCATCTGTGCATTCCCAGAGACGGAAGGTCTCATGGTGCCCGTTCTCGGCAGAGCCTTTTTCCGAAACGGCAAACGTCCGGCTCCTCCTCCCACCAGGAAGGGGCCAGCCCTGAAAGCTGTTGCTGGTCTTCGCCTTCCCTGGGCAGCCTATTCACAGGCACAGCAGCCCTGGGCATCTGTGCTTTCCCAGAGACGGAAGGTCTCATGGTGCCCGTTCTCGGCAGAGCCTTTTTCCGAAACGGCACACGTCCGGCTCCTCCTCCCACCAGGAAGGGGCCAGCCCTGAAAGCTGTTGCTGGTCTTCGCCTTCCCTGGGCAGCCTATTCACAGGCACAGCAGCCCTGGGGATCTGTGCTTTCCCAGAGACCGAAGGTCTCATGGTGCCCGTTCTCGGCAGAGCCTTTTTCCAAAACGGCAAACGTCCAGGTCCTCCTCCCACCGGGAGGTGACCAGCCCTGAAAGCTGTTGCTGCTGTTCACCTTCCCTGGACAGCCTATTCACAGGCACAGCAGCCCTGGGGATCTGTGCTTTCCCAGAGACGGAAGGTCTCATGGTGCCCGTTCTCGGCAGAGCCTTTTTCCGAAACGGCAAACGTCCGGCTTCTTGACCCACCGGGAAGGGAGCAGCCCTGAAAGCTGTTGCTGGTCTTCGCCTTCCCTGGGCAGCCTATTCACAGGCACAACAGCACTGGGGATCTGTGCTTTCCCAGAGATGGAAGGTCTCATGGTGCCCGTTCTCGGCAGAGCCTTTTTCCAAAACAGCAAACGTCCGGCTCCTCCTCCCACCAGGAAGTGGCCAGCCCTGAAAGCTGTTGCTGGTCTTCGCCTTCCCTGGGCAGCCTATTCACAGGCACAGCAGCCCTGGACATCTGTGCTTTCCCAGAGACGGAAGGTCTCATGGTGCCCGTTCTCGGCAGAGCCTTTTTCCGAAACCGCAAACGTCCAGCTCCTCCTCCCACCAGGAAGGGAGCAGCCCTGAAAGCTGTTGCTGCTGTTCACCTTCCCTGGGCAGCCTATTCACAGGCACAGCAGCCCTGGGCATCTGTGCTTTCCCAGAGACTGAAGGTCTCATGGTGCCCGTTCTCGGCAGAGCCTTTTTCCAAAACGGCAAACGTCCGGCTCCTCCTCCCACCAGGAAGGGGCCAGCCCTGAAAGCTGTTGCTGCTGTTCACCTTCCCTGGGCAGCCTATTCACAGGCACAGCAGCCCTGGGGATCTGTGCTTTCCCAGAGACGGAAGGTCTCATGGTGCCCATTCTCGGCAGAGCCTTTTTCCGAAACGGCAAACGTCCGGCTCCTCCTCCCACCAGGAAGGGGCCAGCCCTGAAAGCTGTTGCTGGTCTTCGCCTTCCCTGGGCAGCCTATTCACAGGCACAGCAGCCCTGGGCATCTGTGCTTTCCCAGAGACGGAAGGTCTCATGGTGCCCGTTCTCGGCAGAGCCTTTTTCCGAAACGGCAAACGTCCGGCTCCTCCTCCCACCAGGAAGCAGCCAGCCCTGAAAGCTGTTGCTGCTGTTCACCTTCCCTGGGCAGCCTATTCACAGGCACAACAGCCCTGGGGATCTGTGCATTCCCAGAGACGGAAGGTCTCATGGTGCCCGTTCTCGGCAGAGCCTTTTTCCGAAACGGCAAACGTCCGGCTCCTCCTCCCACCAGGAAGCAGTGAGCCCTCAAAGCTGTTGCTGGTCTTCGCCTTCCCTGGGCAGCCTATTCACAGGCACAGCAGCCCTGGGGATCTGTGCTTTCCCAGAGACGGAAGGTCTCATGGTGCCCGTTCTCGGCAGAGCCTTTTTCCGAAACGGCACACGTCCGGCTCCTCCTCCCACCAGGAAGGGACCAGCCCTGAAAGCTGTTGCTGGTCTTCGCCTTCTCTGGGCAGCGCATTCACAGGCACAGCAGCCCTGGGGATCTGTGCTTTCCCAGAGACGGAAGGTCTTATGGTGCCCGTTCTCGGCAGAGCCTTTTTCCAAAACGGCAAACGTCCGGCTCCTCGTCCCACTGGGAAGGGACCAGCCCTGAAAGCTGTTGCTGCTCTTCGCCTTCCCTGGGCAGCCTCTTCACAGGCACAGCAGCCCTGGGGATCTGTGCTTTCCCAGAGACGGAAGGTCTCATGGTGCCCGTTCTCGGCAGAGACTTTTTCCGAAACGGCAAACGTCCATGTCCTCCTCCCACCGGGAAGGGACCAGACCTGAAAGCTGTTGCTGGTCTTCACCTTCCCTGGGCAGCCTATTCACAGGCACAGCAGCCCTGGGGATCTGTGCATTCCCAGAGACGGAAGGTCTCATGGTGCCCGTTCTCGGCAGAGCCTTTTTCCGAAACGGCAAACGTCCGGCTCCTCCTCCCACCAGGAAGCAGTGAGCCCTCAAAGCTGTTGCTGGTCTTCGCCTTCCCTGGGCAGCCTATTCACAGGCACAGCAGCCCTGGGGATCTGTGCTTTCCCAGAGACGGAAGGTCTCATGGTGCCCGTTCTCGGCAGAGCCTTTTTCCGAAACGGCACACGTCCGGCTCCTCCTCCCACCAGGAAGGGGCCAGCCCTGAAAGCTGTTGCTGGTCTTCGCCTTCCCTGGGCAGCCTATTCACAGGCACAGCAGCCCTGGGCATCTGTGCTTTCCCAGAGACGGAAGGTCTCATGGTGCCCGTTCTCGGCAGAGCCTTTTTCCGAAACCGCAAACGTCCGGCTCCTCCTCCCACCAGGAAGGGAGCAGCCCTGAAAGCTGTTGCTGGTCTTCGCCTTCCCTGGGCAGCCTCTTCACAGGCACAGCAGCCCTGGGCATCTGTGCTTTCCCAGAGACGGAAGGTCTCATGGTGCCCGTTCTCGGCAGAGCCTTTTTCCGAAACCGCAAACGTCCGGCTCCTCGTCCCACTGGGAAGGGACCAGCCCTGAAAGCTGTTGCTGCTCTTCGCCTTCCCTGGGCAGCCTCTTCACAGGCACAGCAGCCCTGGGGATCTGTGCTTTCCCAGAGACGGAAGGTCACATGGTGCCCGTTCTCGGCAGAGCCTTTTTCCGAAACGGCAAACGTCCAGGTCCTCCTCCCACCGGGAGGGGACCAGCCCTGAAAGCTGTCGCTGCTCTTCACCTTCCCTGGGCAGCCTATTCACAGGCACAGCAGCCCTGGGGATCTGTGCTTTCCCAGAGACGGAAGGTCTCATGGTGCCCGTTCTCGGCAGAGCCTTTTTCCGAAACGGCAAACGTCCGGCTTCTTGTCCCACCGGGAAGGGAGCAGCCCTGAAAGCTGTTGCTGGTCTTCGCCTTCCCTGGGCAGCCTATTCACAGGCACAACAGCACTGGGGATCTGTGCGTTCCCAGAGACGGAAGGTCTCATGGTGCCCGTTCTCGGCAGAGCCTTTTTCCGAAACGGCAAACGTCCGGCTCCTCCTCCCACCAGGAAGGGAGCAGCCCTGAAAGCTGTTGCTGCTGTTCACCTTCCCTGGGCAGCCTATTCACAGGCACAGCAGCCCTGGGCATCTGTGCTTTCCCAGAGACGGAAGGTCTCATGGTGCCCGTTCTCGGCAGCGCCTTTTCCCAAAACGGCAAACGTCCGGCTTCTTGTCCCACCGGGAAGGGAGCAGCCCTGAAAGCTGTTGCTGCTGTTCACCTTCCCTGGGCAGCCTATTCACAGCCACAACAGCCCTGGGCATCTGTGCATTCCCAGAGACGGAAGGTCTCATGGTGCCCGTTCTCGGCAGAGCCTTTTTCCGAAACGGCAAACGTCCGGCTCCTCGTCCCACCAGGAAGGGACCAGCCCTGAAAGCTGTTGCTGCTGTTCACCTTCCCTGGGCAGCCTATTCACAGGCACAACAGCCCTGGGGATCTGTGCTTTCCCAGAGACGGAAGGTCTCATGGTGCCCGTTCTCGGCAGAGCCTTTTCCCAAAATGGCTAACGTCCGGCTTCTTGTCCCACCGGGAAGGGAGCAGCCCTGAAAGCTGTTGCTGGTCTTCGCCTTCCCTGGGCAGCCTATTCACAGGCACAGCAGCCCTGGGCATCTGTGCTTTCCCAGAGACGGAAGGTCTCATGGTGCCCGTTCTCGGCAGAGCCTTTTTCCGAAACGGCAAACGTCCGGCTCCTCCTCCCACCAGGAAGGGAGCAGCCCTGAAAGCTGTTGCTGCTGTTCACCTTCCCTGGGCAGCCTATTCAGAGGCACAGCAGCCCTGGGGATCTGTGCTTTCCCAGAGACGGAAGGTCTCATGGTGCCCGTTCTCGGCAGCGCCTTTTCCCAAAACGGCAAACGTCCGGCTTCTTGTCCCACCGGGAAGGGAGCAGCCCTGAAAGCTGTTGCTGGTCTTCGCCTTCCCTGGGCAGCCTATTCACAGGCACAACAGCCCTGGGCATCTGTGCTTTCCCAGAGACGGAAGGTCTCATGGTGCCCGTTCTCGGCAGAGGCTTTTTCCGAAACGGCAAACGTCCGGCTCCTCGTCCCACCAGGAAGGGACCAGCCCTGAAAGCTGTTGCTGCTGTTCACCTTCCCTGGGCAGCCTATTCACAGGCACAACAGCCCTGGGGATCTGTGCTTTCCCAGAGACGGAAGGTCTCATGGTGCCCGTTCTCGGCAGAGCCTTTTTCCGAAACGGCAAACGTCCGGCTTCTTGTCCCACCGGGAAGGGAGCAGCCCTGAAAGCTGTTGCTGGTCTTCGCCTTCCCTGGGCAGCCTATTCACAGGCACAGCAGCCCTGGGCATCTGTGCTTTCCCAGAGACGGAAGGTCTCATGGTGCCCGTTCTCGGCAGAGCCTTTTCCCAAAACGGCAAACGTCCGGCTCCTCGTCCCACCGGGAAGGGAGCAGCCCTGAAAGCTGTTGCTGGTCTTCGCCTTCCCTGGGCAGCCTATTCACAGGCACAGCAGCCCTGGGGATCTGTGCTTTCCCAGAGATGGAAGGTCTCATGGTGCCCGTTCTCGGCAGAGCCTTTTTCCGAAACGGCAAACGTCCGCCTCCTCCTCCCACCAGGAAGGGGCCAGCCCTGAAAGCTGTTGCTGGTCTTCGCCTTCCCTGGGCAGCCTATTCACAGGCACAGCAGCCCTGGGGATCTGTGCTTTCCCAGAGACGGAAGGTCTCATGGTGCCCGTTCTCGGCAGAGCCTTTTTCCGAAACGGCAAACGTCCGGCTCCTCCTCCCACCAGGAAGGGGCCAGCCCTGAAAGCTGTTGCTGGTCTTCGCCTTCCCTGGGCAGCCTATTCACAGGCACAGCAGCCCTGGGCATCTGTGCTTTCCCAGAGACGGAAGGTCTCATGGTGCCCGTTCTCGGCAGAGCCTTTTTCCGAAACGGCAAACGTCCGGCTCCTCCTCCCACCAGGAAGCAGCCAGCCCTGAAAGCTGTTGCTGCTGTTCACCTTCCCTGGGCAGCCTATTCACAAGGCACAACAGCCCTGGGGATCTGTGCATTCCCAGAGACGGAAGGTCTCATGGTGCCCGTTCTCGGCAGAGCCTTTTTCCGAAACGGCAAACGTCCGGCTCCTCCTCCCACCAGGAAGCAGTGAGCCCTCAAAGCTGTTGCTGGTCTTCGCCTTCCCTGGGCAGCCTATTCACAGGCACAGCAGCCCTGGGGATCTGTGCTTTCCCAGAGACGGAAGGTCTCATGGTGCCCGTTCTCGGCAGAGCCTTTTTCCGAAACGGCACACGTCCGGCTCCTCCTCCCACCAGGAAGGGACCAGCCCTGAAAGCTGTTGCTGGTCTTCGCCTTCTCTGGGCAGCGCATTCACAGGCACAGCAGCCCTGGGCATCTGTGCTTTCCCAGAGACGGAAGGTCTTATGGTGCCCGTTCTCGGCAGAGCCTTTTTCCAAAACGGCAAACGTCCGGCTCCTCGTCCCACTGGGAAGGGACCAGCCCTGAAAGCTGTTGCTGCTCTTCGCCTTCCCTGGGCAGCCTCTTCACAGGCACAGCAGCCCTGGGGATCTGTGCTTTCCCAGAGACGGAAGGTCTCATGGTGCCCGTTCTCGGCAGAGACTTTTTCCGAAACGGCAAACGTCCAGGTCCTCCTCCCACCGGGAAGGGACCAGCCCTGAAAGCTGTTGCTGGTCTTCACCTTCCCTGGGCAGCCTATTCACAGGCACAGCAGCCCTGGGGATCTGTGCATTCCCAGAGACGGAAGGTCTCATGGTGCCCGTTCTCGGCAGAGGCCTTTTTCCGAAACCGCAAACGTCCGGCTCCTCCTCCCACCAGGAAGGGAGCAGCCCTGAAAGCTGTTGCTGCTCTTCGCCTTCCCTGGGCAGCCTCTTCACAGGCACAGCAGCCCTGGGGATCTGTGCTTTCCCAGAGACGGAAGGTCTCATGGTGCCCGTTCTCGGCAGAGCCTTTTCCCAAAACGGCTAACGTCCGGCTTCTTGTCCCACCGGGAAGGGGAGCAGCCCTGAAAGCTGTTGCTGGTCTTCGCCTTCCCTGGGCAGCCTATTCACAGGCACAGCAGCCCCTGGGGATCTGTGCTTTCCCAGAGATGGAAGGTCTCATGGTGCCCGTTCTCGCAGAGCCTTTTTCCAAAACGGCAAACGTCCGTGCTCCTCCTCCCACCAGGAAGGGGCCAGCCCTGAAAGCGGTTGCTGCTGTTCACCTTCCCTGGGCAGCCTATTCACAGGCACAGCAGCCCTGGGGATCTGTGCTTTCCCAGAGACGGAAGGTCTCATGGTGCCCATTCTCGGCAGAGCCTTTTTCCGAAACGGCAAACGTCCGGCTCCTCCTCCCACCAGGAAGGGGCCAGCCCTGAAAGCTGTTGCTGGTCTTCGCCTTCCCTGGGCAGCCTATTCACAGGCACAGCAGCCCTGGGCATCTGTGCTTTCCCAGAGACGGAAGGTCTCATGGTGCCCGTTCTCGGCAGAGCCTTTTTCCGAAACGGCAAACGTCTGGCTCCTCCTCCCACCAGGAAGCAGCCAGCCCTGAAAGCTGTTGCTGCTGTTCACCTTCCCTGGGCAGCCTATTCACAGGCACAACAGCCCTGGGGATCTGTGCATTCCCAGAGACGGAAGGTCTCATGGTGCCCGTTCTCGGCAGAGCCTTTTTCCGAAACGGCAAACGTCCGGCTCCTCCTCCCACCAGGAAGCAGTGAGCCCTCAAAGCTGTTGCTGGTCTTCGCCTTCCCTGGGCAGCCTATTCACAGGCACAGCAGCCCTGGGGATCTGTGCTTTCCCAGAGACGGAAGGTCTCATGGTGCCCGTTCTCGGCAGAGCCTTTTTCCGAAACGGCACACGTCCGGCTCCTCCTCCCACCAGGAAGGGACCAGCCCTGAAAGCTGTTGCTGGTCTTCGCCTTCTCTGGGCAGCGCATTCACAGGCACAGCAGCCCTGGGGATCTGTGCTTTCCCAGAGACGGAAGGTCTTATGGTGCCCGTTCTCGGCAGAGCCTTTTTCCGAAACCGCAAACGTCCGGCTCCTCGTCCCACTGGGAAGGGACCAGCCCTGAAAGCTGTTGCTGCTCTTCGCCTTCCCCTGGGCAGCCTCTTCACAGGCACAGCAGCCCTGGGGATCTGTGCTTTCCCAGAGACGGAAGGTCTCATGGTGCCCGTTCTCGGCAGAGACTTTTTCCGAAACGGCAAACGTCCATGTCCTCCTCCCACCGGGAAGGGACCAGACCTGAAAGCTGTTGCTGCTCTTCACCTTCCCTGGGCAGCCTATTCACAGGCACAGCAGCCCTGGGGATCTGTGCATTCCCAGAGACGGAAGGTCTCATGGTGCCCGTTCTCGGCAGAGCCTTTTTCCGAAACGGCAAACGTCCGGCTCCTCCTCCCACCAGGAAGCAGTGAGCCCTCAAAGCTGTTGCTGGTCTTCGCCTTCCCTGGGCAGCCTATTCACAGGCACAGCAGCCCCTGGGCATCTGTGCTTTCCCAGAGACGGAAGGTCTCATGGTGCCCGTTCTCGGCAGAGCCTTTTTCCGAAACGGCACACGTCCGGCTCCTCCTCCCACCAGGAAGGGGCCAGCCCTGAAAGCTGTTGCTGGTCTTCGCCTTCCCTGGGCAGCCTATTCACAGGCACAGCAGCCCTGGGCATCTGTGCTTTCCCAGAGACCGAAGGTCTCATGGTGCCCGTTCTCGGCAGAGCCTTTTTCCGAAACCGCAAACGTCCGGCTCCTCCTCCCACCAGGAAGGGAGCAGCCCTGAAAGCTGTTGCTGCTGTTCACCTTCCCTGGGCAGCCTATTCACAGGCACAGCAGCCCTGGGCATCTGTGCTTTCCCAGAGACGGAAGGTCTCATGGTGCCCGTTCTCGGCAGAGCCTTTTTCCGAAACGGCAAACGTCCGGCTCCTCGTCCCACCGGGAAGGGACCAGCCCTGAAAGCTGTTGCTGCTCTTCGCCTTCCCTGGGCAGCCTCTTCACAGGCACAGCAGCCCTGGGGATCTGTGCTTTCCCAGAGACGGAAGGTCTCATGGTGCCCGTTCTCGGCAGAGCCTTTTTCCGAAACGGCAAACGTCCAGGTCCTCCTCCCACCGGGAGGGGACCAGCCCTGAAAGCTGTCGCTGCTCTTCACCTTCCCTGGGCAGCCTATTCACAGGCACAGCAGCCCTGGGGATCTGTGCTTTCCCAGAGACGGAAGGTCTCATGGTGCCCGTTCTCGGCAGAGCCTTTTTCCGAAACGGCAAAACGTCCGGCTTCTTGTCCCACCGGGAAGGGAGCAGCCCTGAAAGCTGTTGCTGGTCTTCGCCTTCCCTGGGCAGCCTATTCACAGGCACAACAGCACTGGGGATCTGTGCTTTCCCAGAGACGGAAGGTCTCATGGTGCCCGTTCTCGGCAGAGCCTTTTTCCGAAACGGCAAACGTCCGGCTCCTCCTCCCACCAGGAAGGGAGCAGCCCTGAAAGCTGTTGCTGCTGTTCACCTTCCCCTGGGCAGCCTATTCACAGGCACAGCAGCCCTGGGCATCTGTGCTTTCCCAGAGACGGAAGGTCTCATGGTGCCCGTTCTCGGCAGCGCCTTTTCCCAAAACGGCAAACGTCCGGCTTCTTGTCCCACCGGGAAGGGAGCAGCCCTGAAAGCTGTTGCTGCTGTTCACCTTCCCTGGGCAGCCTATTCACAGGCACAGCAGCCCTGGGCATCTGTGCATTCCCAGAGACGGAAGGTCTCATGGTGCCCGTTCTCGGCAGAGCCTTTTTCCGAAACGGCAAACGTCCGGCTCCTCGTCCCACCAGGAAGGGACCAGCCCTGAAAGCTGTTGCTGCTGTTCACCTTCCCTGGGCAGCCTATTCACAGGCACAACAGCCCTGGGGATCTGTGCTTTCCCAGAGACGGAAGGTCTCATGGTGCCCGTTCTCGGCAGAGCCTTTTCCCTAAACGGCTAACGTCCGGCTTCTTGTCCCACCGGGAAGGGAGCAGCCCTGAAAGCTGTTGCTGGTCTTCGCCTTCCCTGGGCAGCCTATTCACAGGCACAGCAGCCCTGGGGATCTGTGCTTTCCCAGAGATGGAAGGTCTCATGGTGCCCGTTCTCGGCAGAGCCTTTTTCCAAAACGGCAAACGTCCGGCTCCTCCTCCACACCAGGAAGGGGCCAGCCCTGAAAGCGGTTGCTGCTGTTCACCTTCCCCTGGGCAGCCTATTCACAGGCACAGCAGCCCTGGGGATCTGTGCTTTCCCAGAGACGGAAGGTCTCATGGTGCCCATTCTCGGCAGAGCCTTTTCCGAAACGGCAAACGTCCGGCTCCTCCTCCCACCAGGAAGGGGCAAGCCCTGAAAGCTGTTGCTGGTCTTCGCCTTCCCTGGGCAGCCTATTCACAGGCACAGCAGCCCTGGGCATCTGTGCTTTCCCAGAGACGGAAGGTCTCATGGTGCCCGTTCTCGGCAGAGCCTTTTTCCGAAACGGCAAACGTCCGGCTCCTCCTCCCACCAGGAAGCAGCCAGCCCTGAAAGCTGTTGCTGCTGTTCACCTTCCCTGGGCAGCCTATTCACAGGCACAACAGCCCTGGGGATCTGTGCATTCCCAGAGACGGAAGGTCTCATGGTGCCCGTTCTCGGCAGAGCCTTTTTCCGAAACGGCAAACGTCCGGCTCCTCCTCCCACCAGGAAGCAGTGAGCCCTCAAAGCTGTTGCTGGTCTTCGCCTTCCCTGGGCAGCCTATTCACAGGCACAGCAGCCCTGGGGATCTGTGCTTTCCCAGAGACGGAAGGTCTCATGGTGCCCGTTCTCGGCAGAGCCTTTTTCCGAAACGGCACACGTCCGGCTCCTCCTCCCACCAGGAAGGGACCAGCCCTGAAAGCTGTTGCTGGTCTTCGCCTTCTCTGGGCAGCGCATTCACAGGCACAGCAGCCCTGGGGATCTGTGCTTTCCCAGAGACGGAAGGTCTTATGGTGCCCGTTCTCGGGCAGAGCCTTTTTCCAAAACGGCAAACGTCCGGCTCCTCGTCCCACTGGGAAGGGACCAGCCCTGAAAAGCTGTTGCTGCTCTTCGCCTTCCCTGGGCAGCCCTCTTCACAGGCACAGCAGCCCTGGGGATCTGTGCTTTCCCAGAGACGGAAGGTCTCATGGTGCCCGTTCTCGGGCAGAGACTTTTTCCGAAACGGCAAACGTCCATGTCCTCCTCCCACCGGGAAGGGACCAGACCTGAAAGCTGTTGCTGCTCTTCACCTTCCCTGGGCAGCCTATTCACAGGCACAGCAGCCCTGGGGATCTGTGCATTCCCAGAGACGGAAGGTCTCATGGTGCCCGTTCTCGGCAGAGCCTTTTTCCGAAACGGCAAACGTCCGGCTCCTCCTCCCACCAGGAAGCAGTGAGCCCTCAAAGCTGTTGCTGGTCTTCGCCTTCCCTGGGCAGCCTATTCACAGGCACAGCAGCCCTGGGGATCTGTGCTTTCCCAGAGACGGAAGGGTCTCATGGTGCCCGTTCTCGCAGAGCCTTTTTCCGAAACGGCACACGTCCGGCTCCTCCTCCCACCAGGAAGGGAGCAGCCCTGAAAGCTGTTGCTGGTCTTCGCCTTCCCTGGGCAGCCTATTCACAGGCACAGCAGCCCTGGGCATCTGTGCTTTCCCAGAGACGGAAGGTCTCATGGTGCCCGTTCTCGGCAGAGCCTTTTTCCGAAACCGCAAACGTCCGGCTCCTCCTCCCACCAGGAAGGGAGCAGCCCTGAAAGCTGTTGCTGCTCTTCGCCTTCCCTGGGCAGCCTCTTCACAGGCACAGCAGCCCTGGGCATCTGTGCTTTCCCAGAGACGGAAGGTCTCATGGTGCCCGTTCTCGGCAGAGCCTTTTTCCGAAACCGCAAACGTCCGGCTCCTCGTCCCACTGGGAAGGGACCAGCCCTGAAAGCTGTTGCTGCTCTTCGCCTTCCCTGGGCAGCCTCTTCACAGGCACAGCAGCCCTGGGGATCTGTGCTTTCCCAGAGACGGAAGGTCTCATGGTGCCCGTTCTCGGCAGAGCCTTTTTCCGAAACGGCAAACGTCCAGGTCCTCCTCCCACCGGGAGGGGACCAGCCCTGAAAGCTGTCGCTGCTCTTCACCTTCCCTGGGCAGCCTATTCACAGGCACAGCAGCCCTGGGGATCTGTGCTTTCCCAGAGACGGAAGGTCTCATGGTGCCCGTTCTCGGCAGAGCCTTTTTCCGAAACGGCAAACGTCCGGCTTCTTGTCCCACCGGGAAGGGAGCAGCCCTGAAAGCTGTTGCTGGTCTTCGCCTTCCCTGGGCAGCCTATTCACAGGCACAACAGCACTGGGGATCTGTGCTTTCCCAGAGACGGAAGGTCTCATGGTGCCCGTTTTCGGCAGAGCCTTTTTCCGAAACGGCAAACGTCCGGCTCCTCGTCCCACCAGGAAGGGACCAGCCCTGAAAGCTGTTGCTGCTGTTCACCTTCCCTGGGCAGCCTATTCACAGGCACAACAGCCCTGGGGATCTGTGCTTTCCCAGAGACGGAAGGTCTCATGGTGCCCGTTCTCGGCAGAGCCTTTTCCCAAAATGGCTAACGTCCGGCTTCTTGTCCCACCGGGAAGGGAGCAGCCCTGAAAGCTGTTGCTGGTCTTCGCCTTCCCTGGGCAGCCTATTCACAGGCACAGCAGCCCTGGGCATCTGTGCTTTCCCAGAGACGGAAGGTCTCATGGTGCCCGTTCTCGGCAGAGCCTTTTTCCGAAACGGCAAACGTCCGGCTCCTCCTCCCACCAGGAAGGGAGCAGCCCTGAAAGCTGTTGCTGCTGTTCACCTTCCCTGGGCAGCCTATTCACAGGCACAGCAGCCCTGGGCATCTGTGCTTTCCCAGAGACGGAAGGTCTCATGGTGCCCGTTCTCGGCAGCGCCTTTTCCCAAAACGGCAAACGTCCGGCTTCTTGTCCCACCGGGAAGGGAGCAGCCCTGAAAGCTGTTGCTGCTGTTCACCTTCCCTGGGCAGCCTATTCACAGGCACAACAGCCCTGGGCACCTGTGCTTTCCCAGAGACGGAAGGTCTCATGGTGCCCGTTCTCGGCAGAGCCTTTTTCCGAAACGGCAAACGTCCGGCTCCTCGTCCCACCAGGAAGGGACCAGCCCTGAAAGCTGTTGCTGCTGTTCACCTTCCCTGGGCAGCCTATTCACAGGCACAACAGCCCTGGGGATCTGTGCTTTCCCAGAGACGGAAGGTCTCATGGTGCCCGTTCTCGGCAGAGCCTTTTCCCAAAATGGCTAACCTCCGGCTTCTTGTCCCACCGGGAAGGGAGCAGCCCTGAAAGCTGTTGCTGGTCTTCGCCTTCCCTGGGCAGCCTATTCACAGGCACAGCAGCCCTGGGCATCTGTGCTTTCCCAGAGACGGAAGGTCTCATGGTGCCCGTTCTCGGCAGAGCCTTTTCCCAAAACGGCAAACGTCCGGCTCCTCGTCCCACCGGGAAGGGAGCAGCCCTGAAAGCTGTTGCTGGTCTTCGCCTTCCCTGGGCAGCCTATTCACAGGCACAGCAGCCCTGGGGATCTGTGCTTTCCCAGAGATGGAAGGTCTCATGGTGCCCGTTCTCGGCAGAGCCTTTTTCCGAAACGGCAAACGTCCGCCTCCTCCTCCCACCAGGAAGGGGCCAGCCCTGAAAGCTGTTGCTGGTCTTCGCCTTCCCTGGGCAGCCTATTCACAGGCACAGCAGCCCTGGGCATCTGTGCTTTCCCAGAGACGGAAGGTCTCATGGTGCCCGTTCTCGGCAGAGCCTTTTTCCGAAACGGCAAACGTCCGGCTCCTCCTCCCACCAGGAAGGGGCCAGCCCTGAAAGCTGTTGCTGGTCTTCGCCTTCCCTGGGCAGCCTATTCACAGGCACAGCAGCCCTGGGCATCTGTGCTTTCCCAGAGACGGAAGGTCTCATGGTGCCCGTTCTCGGCAGAGCCTTTTTCCGAAACGGCAAACGTCCGGCTCCTCCTCCCACCAGGAAGCAGCCAGCCCTGAAAGCTGTTGCTGCTGTTCACCTTCCCTGGGCAGCCTATTCACAGGCACAACAGCCCTGGGGATCTGTGCTTTCCCAGAGACGGAAGGTCTCATGGTGCCCGTTCTCGGCAGAGCCTTTTTCCGAAACCGCAAACGTCCGGCTCCTCGTCCCACTGGGAAGGGGACCAGCCCTGAAAGCTGTTGCTGCTCTTCGCCTTCCCTGGGCAGCCTCTTCACAGGCACAGCAGCCCTGGGCATCTGTGCTTTCCCAGAGACGGAAGGTCTCATGGTGCCCGTTCTCGGCAGAGCCTTTTTCCGAAACGGCAAACGTCCGGCTTCTTGTCCCACCGGGAAGGGAGCAGCCCTGAAATCTGTTGCTGGTCTTCGCCTTCCCTGGGCAGCCTATTCACAGGCACAGCAGCCCTGGGCATCTGTGCTTTCCCAGAGACGGAAGGTCTCATGGTGCCCGTTCTCGGCAGAGCCTTTTTCCGAAACGGCAAACGTCCAGCTCCTCCTCCCACCAGGAAGCAGTGAGCCCTCAAAGCTGTTGCTGGTCTTCGCCTTCCCTGGGCAGCCTATTCACAGGCACAGCAGCCCTGGGGATCTGTGCTTTCCCAGAGACGGAAGGTCTCATGGTGCCCGTTCTCGGCAGAGCCTTTTTCCGAAACGGCACACGTCCGGCTCCTCCTCCCACCAGGAAGGGGCCAGCCCTGAAAGCTGTTGCTGGTCTTCGCCTTCCCTGGGCAGCCTATTCACAGGCACAGCAGCCCTGGGGATCTGTGCTTTCCCAGAGACCGAAGGTCTCATGGTGCCCGTTCTCGGCAGAGCCTTTTTCCGAAACCGCAAACGTCCGGCTCCTCCTCCCACCAGGAAGGGAGCAGCCCTGAAAGCTGTTGCTGCTGTTCACCTTCCCTGGGCAGCCTATTCACAGGCACAACAGCCCTGGGCATCTGTGCATTCCCAGAGACGGAAGGTCTCATGGTGCCCGTTCTCGGCAGAGCCTTTTTCCGAAACGGCAAACGTCCGGCTCCTCGTCCCACCAGGAAGGGACCAGCCCTGAAAGCTGTTGCTGCTGTTCACCTTCCCTGGGCAGCCTATTCACAGGCACAACAGCCCTGGGCATCTGTGCATTCCCAGAGACGGAAGGTCTCATGGTGCCCGTTCTCGGCAGAGCCTTTTCCCAAAATGGCTAACGTCCGGCTCCTCGTCCCACCAGGAAGGGACCAGCCCTGAAAGCTGTTGCTGCTGTTCACCTTCCCTGGGCAGCCTATTCACAGGCACAGCAGCCCTGGGGATCTGTGCTTTCCCAGAGACGGAAGGTCTCATGGTGCCCGTTCTCGGCAGAGCCTTTTCCCAAACCGGCAAACGTCCGGCTCCTCGTCCCACCGGGAAGGGAGCAGCCCTGAAAGCTGTTGCTGGTCTTCGCCTTCCCTGGGCAGCCTATTCACAGGCACAGCAGCCCTGGGGATCTGTGCTTTCCCAGAGATGGAAGGTCTCATGGTGCCCGTTCTCGGCAGAGCCTTTTTCCGAAACGGCAAACATCCGGCTTCTTGTCCCACCGGGAAGGGAGCAGCCCTGAAAGCTGTTGCTGGTCTTCGCCTTCCCTGGGCAGCCTATTCACAGGCACAACAGCACTGGGGATCTGTGCTTTCCCAGAGACCGAAGGTCTCATGGTGCCCGTTCTCGGCAGAGCCTTTTTCCAAAACGGCAAACGTCCGGCTCCTCCTCCCACCAGGAAGGGGCCAGCCCTGAAAGCTGTTGCTGGTCTTCGCCTTCCCTGGGCAGCCTATTCACAGGCACAGCAGCCCTGGGCATCTGTGCTTTCCCAGAGACGGAAGGTCTCATGGTGCCCGTTCTCGGCAGAGCCTTTTTCCGAAACCGCAAACGTCCGGCTCCTCCTCCCACCAGGAAGGGAGCAGCCCTGAAAGCTGTTGCTGCTGTTCACCTTCCCTGGGCAGCCTATTCACAGGCACAGCAGCCCTGGGCATCTGTGCTTTCCCAGAGACGGAAGGTCTCATGGTGCCCGTTCTCGGCAGAGCCTTTTTCCGAAACCGCAAACGTCCGGCTCCTCGTCCCACTGGGAAGGGACCAGCCCTGAAAGCTGTTGCTGCTCTTCGCCTTCCCTGGGCAGCCTCTTCACAGGCACAGCAGCCCTGGGGATCTGTGCTTTCCCAGAGACGGAAGGTCTCATGGTGCCCGTTCTCGGCAGAGCCTTTTTCCGAAACGGCAAACGTCCGGCTTCTTGTCCCACCGGGAAGGGAGCAGCCCTGAAAGCTGTTGCTGGTCTTCGCCTTCCCTGGGCAGCCTATTCACAGGCACAGCAGCCCTGGGCATCTGTGCTTTCCCAGAGACGGAAGGTCTCATGGTGCCCGTTCTCGGCAGAGCCTTTTTCCGAAACGGCAAACGTCCAGCTCCTCCTCCCACCAGGAAGCAGTGAGCCCTCAAAGCTGTTGCTGGTCTTCGCCTTCCCTGGGCAGCCTATTGACAGGCACAGCAGCCCTGGGGATCTGTGCTTTCCCAGAGACGGAAGGTCTCATGGTGCCCGTTCTCGGCAGAGCCTTTTTCCGAAACGGCACACGTCCGGCTCCTCCTCCCACCAGGAAGGGGCCAGCCCTGAAAGCTGTTGCTGGTCTTCGCCTTCCCTGGGCAGCCTATTCACAGGCACAGCAGCCCTGGGGATCTGTGCTTTCCCAGAGACCGAAGGTCTCATGGTGCCCGTTCTCGGCAGAGACTTTTCCCAAAACGGCAAACGTCCGGCTTCTTGTCCCACCGGGAAGGGAGCAGCCCTGAAAGCTGTTGCTGGTCTTCGCCTTCCCTGGGCAGCCTATTCACAGGCACAACAGCCCTGGGCATCTGTGCATTCCCAGAGACGGAAGGTCTCATGGTGCCCGTTCTCGGCAGAGCCTTTTTCCGAAAACGGCAAACGTCCGGCTTCTTGTCCCACCGGGAAGGGAGCAGCCCTGAAAGCTGTTGCTGGTCTTCGCCTTCCCTGGGCAGCCTATTCACAGGCACAACAGCACTGGGGATCTGTGCTTTCCCAGAGACGGAAGGTCTCATGGTGCCCGTTCTCGGCAGAGCCTTTTTCCGAAACGGCAAACGTCCGGCTCCTCCTCCCACCAGGAAGGGGCCAGCCCTGAAAGCTGTTGCTGGTCTTCGCCTTCCCTGGGCAGCCTATTCACAGGCACAGCAGCCCTGGGCATCTGTGCTTTCCCAGAGACGGAAGGTCTCATGGTGCCCGTTCTCGGCAGAGCCTTTTTCCGAAACCGCAAACGTCCGGCTCCTCCTCCCACCAGGAAGGGAGCAGCCCTGAAAGCTGTTGCTGCTGTTCACCTTCCCTGGGCAGCCTCTTCACAGTCACAGCAGCCCTGGGCATCTGTGCTTTCCCAGAGACGGAAGGTCTCATGGTGCCCGTTCTCGGCAGAGCCTTTTTCCAAAACCGCAAACGTCCGTCTCCTCGTCCCACTGGGAAGGGACCAGCCCTGAAAGCTGTTGCTGCTCTTCGCCTTCCCTGGGCAGCCTATTCACAGGCACAGCAGCCCTGGCCATCTGTGCTTTCCCAGAGACGGAAGGTCTCATGGTGCCCGTTCTCGGCAGAGCCTTTTTCCGAAACGGCAAACGTCCAGGTCCTCCTCCCACCGGGAGGGGACCAGCCCTGAAAGCTGTCGCTGCTCTTCACCTTCCCTGGGCAGCCTATTCACAGGCACAGCAGCCCTGGGGATCTGTGCTTTCCCAGAGACGGAAGGTCTCATGGTGCCCGTTCTCGGCAGAGCCTTTTTCCGAAACGGCAAACGTCCGGCTTCTTGTCCCACCGGGAAGGGAGCAGCCCTGAAAGCTGTTGCTGGTCTTCGCCTTCCCTGGGCAGCCTATTCACAGGCACAACAGCACTGGGGATCTGTGCTTTCCCAGAGACGGAAGGTCTCATGGTGCCCGTTCTCGGCAGAGCCTTTTTCCGAAAACGGCAAACGTCCGGCTTCTTGTCCCACCGGGAAGGGAGCAGCCCTGAAAGCTGTTGCTGGTCTTCGCCTTCCCTGGGCAGCCTATTCACAGGCACAACAGCACTGGGGATCTGTGCTTTCCCAGAGACGGAAGGTCTCATGGTGCCCGTTCTCGGCAGAGCCTTTTTCCGAAACGGCAAACGTCCGGCTCCTCCTCCCACCAGGAAGGGGCCAGCCCTGAAAGCTGTTGCTGGTCTTCGCCTTCCCTGGGCAGCCTATTCACAGGCACAGCAGCCCTGGGCATCTGTGCTTTCCCAGAGACGGAAGGTCTCATGGTGCCCGTTCTCGGCAGAGCCTTTTTCCGAAACCGCAAACGTCCGGCTCCTCCTCCCACCAGGAAGGGAGCAGCCCTGAAAGCTGTTGCTGCTGTTCACCTTCCCTGGGCAGCCTCTTCACAGTCACAGCAGCCCTGGGCATCTGTGCTTTCCCAGAGACGGAAGGTCTCATGGTGCCCGTTCTCGGCAGAGCCTTTTTCCCAAAACCGCAAACGTCCGTCTCCTCGTCCCACTGGGAAGGGACCAGCCCTGAAAGCTGTTGCTGCTCTTCGCCTTCCCTGGGCAGCCTATTCACAGGCACAGCAGCCCTGGCCATCTGTGCTTTCCCAGAGACGGAAGGTCTCATGGTGCCCGTTCTCGGCAGAGCCTTTTTCCGAAACGGCAAACGTCAGGTCCTCCTCCCACCGGGAGGGGACCAGCCCTGAAAGCTGTCGCTGCTCTTCACCTTCCCTGGGCAGCCTATTCACAGGCACAGCAGCCCTGGGGATCTGTGCTTTCCCAGAGACGGAAGGTCTCATGGTGCCCGTTCTCGGCAGAGCCTTTTTCCGAAACGGCAAACGTCCGGCTTCTTGTCCCACCGGGAAGGGAGCAGCCCTGAAAGCTGTTGCTGGTCTTCGCCTTCCCTGGGCAGCCTATTCACAGGCACAACAGCACTGGGGATCTGTGCTTTCCCAGAGACGGAAGGTCTCATGGTGCCCGTTCTCGGCAGAGCCTTTTTCCGAAACGGCAAACGTCCGGCTCCTCCTCCCACCAGGAAGGAGCAGCCCTGAAAGCTGTTGCTGCTGTTCACCTCCCTGGGCAGCCTATTCACAGGCACAGCAGCCCTGGGGATCTGTGCTTTCCCAGAGACGGAAGTCTCATGGTGCCCGTTCTCGGCAGCGCCTTTTCCCAAAACGGCAAACGTCCGGCTTCTTGTCCCACCGGGAAGGGAGCAGCCCTGAAAGCTGTTGCTGCTGTTCACCTTCCCTGGGCAGCCTATTCACAGGCACAACAGCCCTGGGCATCTGTGCATTCCCAGAGACGGAAGGTCTCATGGTGCCCGTTCTCGGCAGAGCCTTTTTCCGAAACGGCAAACGTCCGCTCCTCCTCCCACCAGGAAGGGGCCAGCCCTGAAAGCGATTGCTGCTGTTCACCTTCCCTGGGCAGCCTATTCACAGGCACAGCAGCCCTGGGGATCTGTGCTTTCCCAGAGACGGAAGGTCTCATGGTGCCCGTTCTCGGCAGAGCCTTTTTCCAAAACGGCAAACATCCGGCTCCTCGTCCCACTGGGAAGGGACCAGCCCTGAAAGCTGTTGCTGCTCTTCGCCTTCCCTGGGCAGCCTATTCACAGGCACAGCAGCCCTGGGCATCTGTGCTTTCCCAGAGACGGAAGGTCTCATGGTGCCCGTTCTCGGCAGAGCCTTTTTCAAAAGGGCAAACGTCCGGCTTCTTGTCCCACCGGGAAGGGAGCAGCCCTGAAAGCTGTCGCTGCTCTTCACCTTCCCTGGGCAGCCTATTCACAGGCACAGCAGCCCTGGGGATCTGTGCTTTCCCAGAGACGGAAGGTCTCATGGTGCCCGTTCTCGGCAGAGCCTTTTTCCGAAACGGCAAACGTCCGGCTTCTTGTCCCACCGGAAGGGAGCAGCCCTGAAAGCTGTTGCTGGTCTTCGCCTTCTCTGGGCAGCCTATTCACAGGCACAACAGCACTGGGGATCTGTGCTTTCCCAGAGATGGAAGGTCTCATGGTGCCCGTTCTCGGCAGAGCCTTTTTCCGAAACGGCAAACGTCCGGCTCCTCCTCCCACCAGGAAGCAGCCAGCCCTGAAAGCTGTTGCTGCTGTTCACCTTCCCTGGGCAGCCTATTCACAGGCACAACAGCCCTGGGCATCTGTGCATTCCCAGAGACGGAAGGTCTCATGGTGCCCGTTCTCGGCAGAGCCTTTTTCCGAAACGGCAAACGTCCGGCTCCTCCTCCCACCAGGAAGGGGCCAGCCCTGAAAGCTGTTGCTGGTCTTAGCCTTCCCTGGGCAGCCTATTCACAGGCACAGCAGCCCTGGCCATCTGTGCTTTCCCAGAGACGGAAGGTCTCATGGTGCCCGTTCTCGGCAGAGCCTTTTTCCGAAACGGCAAACGTCCGGCTCCTCCTCCCACCAGGAAGGGAGCAGCCCTGAAAGCTGTTGCTGCTGTTCACCTTCACTGGGCAGCCTATTCAACAGGCACAACAGCCCTGGGCATCTGTGCTTTCCCAGAGACGGAAGGTCTCATGGTGCCCGTTCTCGGCAGAGCCTTTTTCCGAAACCGCAAACGTCCGGCTCCTCCTCCCACCAGGAAGGGAGCAGCCCTGAAAGCTGTTGCTGCTGTTCACCTTCCCTGGGCAGCCTATTCACAGGCACAAGAGCATTGGGGATCTGTGCTTTCCCAGAGACGGAAGGTCTCATGGTGCCCGTTCTCGGCAGCGCCTTTTCCCAAAACGGCAAACGTCCGGCTTCTTGTCCCACCGGGAAGGGAGCAGCCCTGAAAGCTGTTGCTGCTGTTCACCTTCCCTGGGCAGCCTATTCACAGGCACAACAGCCCTGGGCATCTGTGCATTCCCAGAGACGGAAGGTCTCATGGTGCCCGTTCTCGGCAGAGCCTTTTTCCGAAACGGCAAACGTCCGGCTCCTCGTCCCACCAGGAAGGGACCAGCCCTGAAAGCTGTTGCTGCTGTTCACCTTCCCTGGGCAGCCTATTCAGAGGCACAGCAGCCCTGGGGATCTGTGCTTTCCCAGAGACGGAAGGTCTCATGGTGCCCGTTCTCGGCAGAGCCTTTTCCCAAAATGGCTAACTTCCGGCTTCTTGTCCCACCGGGAAGGGAGCAGCCCTGAAAGCTGTTGCTGCTCTCCACCTTCCCTGGGCAGCCTATTGACAGGCACAGCAGCCCTGGCCATCTGTGCTTTCCCAGAGACGGAAGGTCTCATGGTGCCCGTTCTCGGCAGAGCCTTTTTCCGAAACCGCAAACGTCCGGCTCCTCCTCCCACCAGGAAGGGAGCAGCCCTGAAAGCTGTTGCTGCTGTTCACCTTCCCTGGGCAGCCTATTCACAGGCACAACAGCCCTGGGCATCTGTGCTTTCCCAGAGACGGAAGGTCTCATGGTGCCCGTTCTCGGCAGAGCCTTTTTCCGAAACCGCAAACGTCCGGCTCCTCGTCCCACTGGGAAGGGACCAGCCCTGAAAGCTGTTGCTGCTCTTCGCCTTCCCTGGGCAGCCTCTTCACAGGCACAGCAGCCCTGGGGATCTGTGCTTTCCCAGAGACGGAAGGTCTCATGGTGCCCGTTCTCGGCAGAGCCTTTTTCCGAAACGGCAAACGTCCAGGTCCTCCTCCCACCGGGAGGGGACCAGCCCTGAAAGCTCTCGCTGCTCTTCACCTTCCCTGGGCAGCCTATTCACAGGCACAGCAGCCCTGGGGATCTGTGCTTTCCCAGAGACGGAAGGTCTCATGGTGCCCGTTCTCGGCAGAGCCTTTTTCCGAAACGGCAAACGTCCGGCTTCTTGTCCCACCGGGAAGGGAGCAGCCCTGAAAGCTGTTGCTGGTCTTCGCCTTCCCTGGGCAGCCTATTCACAGGCACAAGAGCACTGGGGATCTGTGCTTTCCCAGAGACGGAAGGTCTCATGGTGCCCGTTCTCGGCAGCGCCTTTTCCCAAAACGGCAAACGTCCGGCTTCTTGTCCCACCGGGAAGGGAGCAGCCCTGAAAGCTGTTGCTGCTGTTCACCTTCCCTGGGCAGCCTATTCACAGGCACAACAGCCCTGGGCATCTGTGCATTCCCAGAGACGGTAGGTCTCATGGTGCCCGTTCTCGGCAGAGCCTTTTTCCGAAACGGCAAACGTCCGGCTCCTCGTCCCACCAGGAAGGGACCAGCCCTGAAAGCTGTTGCTGCTGTTCACCTTCCTGGGCAGCCTATTCACAGGCACAGCAGCCCTGGGGATCTGTGCTTTCCCAGAGACGGAAGGTCTCATGGTGCCCGTTCTCGGCAGAGCCTTTTCCCAAAATGGCTAACGTCCGGCTTCTTGTCCCACCGGGAAGGGAGCAGCCCTGAAAGCTGTTGCTGGTCTTTGCCTTCCCTGGGCAGCCTATTCACAGGCACATCAGCCCTGGGCATCTGTGCTTTCACAGAGACGGAAGGTCTCATGGTGCCCGTTCTCGGCAGAGCCTTTTTCCGAAACGGCAAACGTCCGGCTCCTCCTCCCACCAGGAAGGGGCCAGCCCTGAAAGCGGTTGCTGCTGTTCACCTTCCCTGGGCAGCCTATTCACAGGCACAGCAGCCCTGGGGATCTGTGCTTTCCCAGAGACGGAAGGTCTCATGGTGCCCGTTCTCGGCAGAGCCTTTTTCCGAAACGGCAAACATCCGGCTCCTCGTCCCACTGGGAAGGGACCAGCCCTGAAAGCTGTTGCTGCTCTTCGCCTTCCCTGGGCAGCCTATTCACAGGCAGAGCAGCCCTGGGCATATGTGCTTTCCCAGAGACGGAAGGTCTCATGGTGCCCGTTCTCGGCAGAGCCTTTTTCCGAAACGGCAAACGTCCGGCTCCTCCTCCCACCGGGAAGGGACCAGCCCTGAAAGCTGTCGCTGCTCTTCACCTTCCCTGGGCAGCCTATTCACAGGCACAGCAGCCCTGGGGATCTGTGCTTTCCCAGAGACGGAAGGTCTCATGGTGCCCGTTCTCGGCAGAGCCTTTTTCCGAAACGGCAAACGTCCGGCTTCTTGTCCCACCGGGAAGGGAGCAGCCCTGAAAGCTGTTGCTGGTCTTCGCCTTCTCTGGGCAGCCTATTCACAGGCACAACAGCACTGGGGATCTGTGCTTTCCCAGAGATGGAAGGTCTCATGGTGCCCGTTCTCGGCAGAGCCTTTTTCCGAAACGGCAAACGTCCGGCTCCTCCTCCCACCAGGAAGCAGCCAGCCCTGAAAGCTGTTGCTGCTGTTCACCTTCCCTGGGCAGCCTATTCACAGGCACAACAGCCCTGGGGATCTGTGCATTCCCAGAGACGGAAGGTCTCATGGTGGCCGTTCTCGGCAGCGCCTTTTTCCGAAACGGTAAACGTCCGGCTCCTCCTCCCACCAGGAAGGGGCCAGCCCTGAAAGCTGTTGCTGGTCTTAGCCTTCCCTGGGCAGCCTATTCACAGGCACAGCAGCCCTGGCCATCTGTGCTTTCCCAGAGACGGAAGGTCTCATGGTGCCCGTTCTCGGCAGAGCCTTTTTCCGAAACGGCAAACGTCCAGGTCCTCCTCCCACCAGGAAGGGAGCAGCCCTGAAAGCTGTTGCTGCTGTTCACCTTCCCTGGGCAGCCTATTCACAGGCACAGCAGCCCTGGGCATCTGTGCTTTCCCAGAGACGGAAGGTCTCATGGTGCCCGTTCTCGGCAGAGCCTTTTTCCGAAACGGCAAACGTCCGGCTTCTTGTCCCACCGGGAAGGGAGCAGCCCTGAAAGCTGTTGCTGGTCTTCGCCTTCCCTGGGCAGCCTATTCACAGGCACAAGAGCACTGGGGATCTGTGCTTTCCCAGAGACGGAAGGTCTCATGGTGCCCGTTCTCGGCAGAGCCTTTTCCCAAAACGGCAAACGTCCGGCTTCTTGTCCCACCGGGAAGGGAGCAGCCCTGAAAGCTGTTGCTGCTGTTCACCTTCCCTGGGCAGCCTATTCACAGGCACAACAGCCCTGGGCATCTGTGCATTCCCAGAGACGGAAGGTCTCATGGTGCCCGTTCTCGGCAGAGCCTTTTTCCGAAACGGCAAACGTCCGGCTCCTCGTCCCAGCAGGAAGGGACCAGCCCTGAAAGCTGTTGCTGCTGTTCACCTTCCCTGGGCAGCCTATTCACAGGCACAACAGCCCTGGGGATCTGTGCTTTCCCAGAGACGGAAGGTCTCATGGTGCCCGTTCTCGGCAGAGCCTTTTCCCAAAATGGCTAACGTCCGGCTTCTTGTCCCACCGGGAAGGGAGCAGCCCTGAAAGCTGTTGCTGGTCTTCGCCTTCCCTGGGCAGCCTATTCACAGGCACATCAGCCCTGGGCATCTGTGCTTTCACAGAGACGGAAGGTCTCATGGTGCCCGTTCTCGGCAGAGCCTTTTTCCGAAACGGCAAACGTCCGGCTCCTCCTCCCACCAGGAAGGGGCCAGCCCAGAAAGCGGTTGCTGCTGTTCACCTTCCCTGGGCAGCCTATTCACAGGCACAGCAGCCCTGGGGATCTGTGCTTTCCCAGAGACGGAAGGTCTCATGGTGCCCGTTCTCGGCAGAGCCTTTTTCCGAAACGGCAAACATCCGGCTCCTCGTCCCACTGGGAAGGGACCAGCCCTGAAAGCTGTTGCTGCTCTTCGCCTTCCCTGGGCAGCCTATTCACAGGCACATCAGCCCTGGGCATCTGTGCTTTCCCAGAGACGGAAGGTCTCATGGTGCCCGTTCTCGGCAGAGCCTTTTTCCGAAACGGCAAACGTCCGGCTCCTCCTCCCACCGGGAAGGGACCAGCCCTGAAAGCTGTCGCTGCTCTTCACCTTCCCTGGGCAGCCTATTCACAGGCACAGCAGCCCTGGGCATCTGTGCTTTCCCAGAGACGGAAGGTCTCATGGTGCCCGTTCTCGGCAGCGCCTTTTCCCAAAACGGCAAACGTCCGGCTTCTTGTCCCACCGGGAAGGGAGCAGCCCTGAAAGCTGTTGCGGGTCTTCGCATTCCCTGCGCAGCCTATTCACAGGCACAGCAGCCCTGGGCATCTGTGCTTTCCCAGAGATGGCAGGTCTCATGGTGCCCGTTCTCGGCAGAGCCTTTTTCCGAAACGGCAAACGTCCGGCTCCTCCTCCCACGAGGAAGGGGCCAGCCCTGAAAGCTGTTGCTGGTCTTCGCCTTCCCTCGGCAGCCTATTCACAGGCACAACAGCCCTGGGCATCTGTGCTTTCCCAGAGACGGAAGGTCTCATGGTGCCCGTTCTTGGCAGCACCTTTTCCCAAAACGGCAAACGTCCGGCTTCTTGTCCCACCGGGAAGGGAGCAGCCCTGAAAGCTGTTGCTGGTCTTCACCTTCCCTGGGCAGCCTATTCACAGGCACAACAGCCCTGGGCATCTGTGCTTTCGCAGAGATGGAAGGTCTCATGGTGCCCGTTCTCGGCAGAGCCTTTTTCCGAAAAGGCAAACGTCCAGCTCCTCCTCCCACCGCGAAGCAGCCAGCCCTGAAAGCTGTTGCTGGTCTTCGCCTTCCCTGGGCAGCCTATTCACAGGCACAGCAGCCCTGGGCATCTGTGCTTTCCCAGAGACGGAAGGTCTCATGGTGCCCGGTCTCGGCAGAGCCTTTTTCCAAAACGGCAAACGTCCGGCTCCTCCTCCCACCAGGAAGGGAGCAGCCCTGAAAGCTGTTGCTGCTCATCGCCTTCCCTGGGCAGCCTATTCACAGGCACAGCAGCCCTGGGGATCTGTGCTTTCCCAGAGACGGAAGGTCTCATGGTGCCCGTTCTCGGCAGCGCCTTTTCCCAAAACGGCAAACGTCCGGCTTCTTGTCCCACCGGGAAGGGAGCAGCTCTGAAAGCTGTTGCTGCTCTTCGCCTTCCCTGGGCAGCCTATTCACAGGCACAACAGCCCTGGGCATCTGTGCTTTCCCAGAGACGGAAGGTCTCATGGTGCCCGTTCTCGGCAACACCTTTTTCCGAAACGGCAAACGTCCGGCTCCTCGTCCCACTGGGAAGGGACCAGCCCTGAAAGCTGTTGCTGCTCTTCGCCTTCCCTGGGCAGCCTCTTCACAGGCACAGCAGCCCTGGGCATCTGTGCTTTCCCAGAGACGGAAGGTCTCATGGTGGCCGTTCTCGGCAGCGCCTTTTCCCAAAACGGCAAACGTCCGGCTCCTCCTCCCACCAGGAAGGGAGCAGCCCTGAAAGCTGTTGCTGGTCTTCGCCTTCCCTGGGCAGCCTCGTCACAGGCACAGCAGCCCTGGGGATCTGTGCTTTCCCAGAGATGGAAGGTCTCATGGTGCCCGTTCTCGGCAGAGCCTTTTTCCGAAACGGCAAACATCTGGCTCCTCCTCCCACCAGGAAGGGACCAGCCCTGAAAGCTGTTGCTGCTCTTCACCTTCTCTGGGCAGCCTATTCACAGCCACAAGGATTGGGGATCTGTGCTTTCCCAGACACGGAAGGTCTCATGGTGCCCGGTCTCGGCAGAGCCTTTTTCCGAAACAGCAAACGTCCAGCTCCTCCTCCCACCAGGAAGGGAGCAGCCCTGAAAGCTGTTGCTGCTGTTCACCTTCCCTGGGCAGCCTATTCACAGGCACATCAGCCCTGGGCATCTGTGCTTTCCCAGAGACGGAAGGTCTCATGGTGCCCGTACTAGGCAGAGCCTTTTTCCGAAACGGCACACGTCCGGCTCCTCCTCCCACCAGGAAGGGGCCAGCCCTGCAAGCTGTTGCTGCTGTTCACCTTCCCTGGGCAGCGTATTCACAGGCACAACAGCCCTGGGCATCTGTGCATTCCCAGAGACGGAAGGTCTCATGGTGCCCGTTCTCGGCAGAGCCTTTTTCCGAAAAGGCAAACGTCCGGATCATCCTCCCACCAGGAAGCAGCCAGCCCTGAAAGCTGTTGCTGCTGTTCACCTTCCCTGGGCAGCCTCTTCACAGGCACAGCAGCCCTGGGCATCTGTGCTTTCCCAGAGACGGAAGGTCTCATGGTGCCCGTTCTCGGCAGCGCCTTTTGCCGAAACGGCAAACGTCCGGCTTCTTGTCCCACCGGGAAGGGAGCAGCCCTGAAAGCTGTTGCTGGTCTTCGCCTTCCCTGGGCAGCCTATTCACAGGCACAGCAGCCCTGGGCATCTGTGCTTTCCCAGAGACGGAAGGTCTCATGGTGCCCGTTCTTGGCAGCACCTTTTCCCAAAACGGCAAACGTCCGGCTTCTTGTCCCACCGGGAAGGGAGCAGCCCTGAAAGCTGTTGCTGCTGTTCACCTTCCCTGGGCAGCCTATTCACAGGCACAACAGCCCTGGGCATCTGTGCTTTCCCAGAGATGGAAGGTCTCATGGTGCCCGTTCTCGGCAGAGCCTTTTTCCGAAAGGGCAAACGTCCGGCTTCTTGTCCCACCGGGAAGGGAGCAGCCCTGAAAGCTGTTGCTGGTCTTCGCCTTCCCTGGGCAGCCTCTTCACAGGCACAGCAGCCCTGGGCATCTGTGCTTTCCCAGAGACGGAAGGTCTCATGGTGCCCGTTCTCGGCAGAGCCTTTTTCCGAAACGGCAAACGTCCGGCTCCTCCTCCCACCAGGAAGGGGCCAGCCCTGAAAGCTGTTGCTGCTGTTCACCTTCCCTGGGCAGCCTATTCACAGGCACAACAGCCCTGGGCATCTGTGCATTCCCAGAGACGGAAGGTCTCATGGTGCCCGTTCTCTGCAGCGCCTTTTTCCGAAACGGCAAACGTCCGGCTCCTCGTCCCACCGGGAAGGGACCAGCCCTGAAAGCTGTTGCTGCTCTTCGCCTTCCCTGGGCAGCCTATTCACAGGCACAGCAGCCCTGGGGATCTGTGCTTTCCCAGAGACGGAAGGTCTCATGGTGGCCGTTCTCGGCAGCGCCTTTTCCCAAAACGGCAAACGTCCGGCTCCTCCTCCCACCAGGAAGGGACCAGCCCTGAAAGCTGTTGCTGCTCTTCGCCTTCCCTGGGCAGCCTATTCACAGGCACAACAGCCCTGGGGATCTGTGCTTTCCCAGAGACGGAAGGTCTCATGGTGCCCATTCTCGGCAGAGCCTTTTTCCGAAACGGCAAACATCCGGTTCCTCCTCCCACCAGGAAGGGACCAGCCCTGAAAGCTGTTGCTGCTCTTCACCTTCTCTGGGCAGCCTATTCACAGGCACAAGGATTGCGGATCTGTGCTTTCCCAGAGACGGAAGGTCTCATGGTGCCCGGTCTCGGCAGAGCCTTTTTCCGAAACGGCAAACGTCCGTCTCCTCCTCCCACCAGGAAGCAGTGAGCCCTCAAAGCTGTTGCTGGTCTTCGCCTTCCCTGGGCAGCCTATTCACAGGCACAGCAGCCCTGGGCATCTGTGCTTTCCCAGAGACGGAAGGTCTCATGGTGCCCGTTCTCGGCAGAGCCTTTTTCCGAAACGGCAAACGTCCGGCTCCTCCTCCCACCAGGAAGGGGCCAGCCCTGAAAGCTGTTGCTGCTGTTCACCTTCCCTGGGCAGCCTATTCACAGGCACAACAGCCCTGGGCATCTGTGCATTCCCAGAGACGGAAGGTCTCATGGTGCCCGTTCTCTGCAGCGCCTTTTTCCGAAACGGCAAACGTCCGGCTCCTCGTCCCACCGGGAAGGGACCAGCCCTGAAAGCTGTTGCTGCTCTTCGCCTTCCCTGGGCAGCCTATTCACAGGCACAACAGCCCTGGGGATCTGTGCTTTCCCAGAGACGGAAGGTCTCATGGTGCCCATTCTCGGCAGAGCCTTTTTCCGAAACGGCAAACATCCGGTTCCTCCTCCCACCAGGAAGGGACCAGCCCTGAAAGCTGTTGCTGCTCTTCACCTTCTCTGGGCAGCCTATTCACAGGCACAAGGATTGGGGATCTGTGCTTTCCCAGAGACGGAAGGTCTCATGGTGCCCGGTCTCGGCAGAGCCTTTTTCCGAAACAGCAAACGTCCGTCTCCTCCTCCCACCAGGAAGCAGTGAGCCCTCAAAGCTGTTGCTGGTCTTCGCCTTCCCTGGGCAGCCTATTCACAGGCACAGCAGCCCTGGGCATCTGTGCTTTCCCAGAGACGGAAGGTCTCATGGTGCCCGTTCTCGGCAGAGCCTTTTTCCGAAACCGCAAACGTCCGGCTTCTTGTCCCACCGGGAATAGAGCAGCCCTGAAAGCTGTTGCTGCTGTTCACCTTCCCTGGGCAGCCTATTCACAGGCACAACAGCCCTGGGGATCTGTGCTTTCCCAGAGACGGAAGGTCTCACGGTGCCCGTTCTCGGCAGAGCCTTTTTCTGAAACGGCAAACGTCCGGCTCCTCCTCCTACCAGGAAGGGGCCAGCCCTGAAAGCTGTTGCTGCTGTTCACCTTCCCTGGGCAGCGTATTCACAGGCACAACAGCCCTGGGGATCTGTGCATTCCCAGAGACGGAAGGTCTCATGGTGCCCGTTCTCGGCAGAGCCTTTTTCCGAAAAGGCAAACGTCCGGCTCCTCCTCCCACCAGGAAGGGAGCATCCCTGAAAGCTGTTGCTGCTCTTCGCCTTCCCTGGGCAGCCTCTTCACAGGCACAGCAGCCCTGGGCATCTGTGCTTTCCCAGAGACGGAAGGTCTCATGGTGCCCGTTCTCGGCAGAGCCTTTTCCCGAAACGGCAAACGTCCGGCTTCTTGTCCCACCGGGAAGGGAGCAGCCCTGAAAGCTGTTGCTGCTGTTCACCTTCCCTGGGCAGCCTATTCACAGGCACAACAGCCCTGGGCATCTGTGCTTTCCCAGAGATGGAAGGTCTCATGGTGCCCGTTCTCGGCAGAGCCTTTTTCCGAAAGGGCAAACCTCCGGCTTCTTGTCCCACCAGGAAGGGAGCAGCCCTGAAAGCTGTTGCTGGTCTTCGCCTTCCCTGGGCAGCCTCTTCACAGGCACAGCAGCCCTGGGCATCTGTGCTTTCCCAGAGACGGAAGGTCTCATGGTGCCCGTTCTCGGCAGAGCCTTTTTCCGAAACCGCAAACGTCCGGCTTCTTGTCCCACCGGGAAGAGAGCAGCCCTGAAAGCTGTTGCTGCTGTTCACCTTCCCTGGGCAGCCTATTCACAGGCACAACAGCCCTGGGGATCTGTGCTTTCCCAGAGACGGAAGGTCTCATGGTGCCCGTTCTCGGCAGAGCCTTTTTCTGAAACGGCAAACGTCCGGCTCCTCCTCCTACCAGGAAGGGGCCAGCCCTGAAAGCTGTTGCTGCTGTTCACCTTCCCTGGGCAGCGTATTCACAGGCACAACAGCCCTGGGGATCTGTGCATTCCCAGAGACGGAAGGTCTCATGGTGCCCGTTCTCGGCAGAGCCTTTTTCCGAAAAGGCAAACGTCCGGATCATCCTCCCACCAGGAAGCAGCCAGCCCTGAAAGCTGTTGCTGCTCTTCGCCTTCCCTGGGCAGCCTATTCACAGGCACAGCAGCCCTGGGGATCTGTGCTTTCCCAGAGACGGAAGGTCTCATGGTGCCCGTTCTCGGCAGCGCCTTTTCCCGAAACGGCAAACGTCCGGCTTCTTGTCCCACCGGGAAGGGAGCAGCCCTGAAAGCTGTTGCTGCTGTTCACCTTCCCTGGGCAGCCTATTCACAGGCACAACAGCCCTGGGCATCTGTGCTTTCCCAGAGATGGAAGGTCTCATGGTGCCCGTTCTCGGCAGAGCCTTTTTCCGAAAGGGCAAACCTCCGGCTTCTTGTCCCACCGGGAAGGGAGCAGCCCTGAAAGCTGTTGCTGGTCTTCGCCTTCCCTGGGCAGCCTCTTCACAGGCACAGCAGCCCTGGGCATCTGTGCTTTCCCAGAGACGGAAGGTCTCATGGTGCCCGTTCTCGGCAGAGCCTTTTTCCGAAACGGCAAACGTCCGGCTCCTCCTCCCACAAGGAAGGGGCCAGCCCTGAAAGCTGTTGCTGCTGTTCACCTTCCCTGGGCAGCCTATTCACAGGCACAACAGCCCTGGGCATCTGTGCATTCCCAGAGACGGAAGGTCTCATGGTGCCCGTTCTCTGCAGCGCCTTTTTCCGAAACGGCAAACGTCCGGCTCCTCGTCCCACCGGGAAGGGACCAGCCCTGAAAGCTGTTGCTGCTCTTCGCCTTCCCTGGGCAGCCTATTCACAGGCACAGCAGCCCTGGGGATCTGTGCTTTCCCAGAGACGGAAGGTCTCATGGTGCCCGTTCTCGGCAGCGCCTTTTCCCAAAACGGCAAACGTCCGGCTCCTCCTCCCACCAGGAAGCAGCCAGCCCTGAAAGCTGTTGCTGCTCTTAGCCTTCCCTGGGCAGCCTATTCACAGGCACAGCAGCCCTGGGGATCTGTGCTTTCCCAGTGATGGAAGGTCTCATGGTGCCCATTCTCGGCAGAACCTTTTTCCGAAACGGCAAACATCCGGTTCCTCCTCCCACCAGGAAGGGACCAGCCCTGAAAGCTGTTGCTGCTCTTCACCTTCTCTGGGCAGCCTATTCACAGGCACAAGGATTGGGGATCTGTGCTTTCCCAGAGACGGAAGGTCTCATGGTGCCCGGTCTCGGCAGAGCCTTTTTCCGAAATGGCAAACGTCCGTCTCCTCCTCCCACCAGGAAGCAATGAGCCCTCAAAGCTGTTGCTGGTCTTCGCCTTCCCTGGGCAGCCTATTCACAGGCACAGCAGCCCTGGGCATCTGTGCTTTCCCAGAGACGGAAGGTCTCATGGTGCCCGTTCTCGGCAGAGCCTTTTTCCGAAACCGCAAACGTCCGGCTTCTTGTCCCACCGGGAAGAGAGCAGCCCTGAAAGCTGTTGCTGCTGTTCACCTTCCCTGGGCAGCCTATTCACAGGCACAACAGCCCTGGGGATCTGTGCTTTCCCAGAGACGGAAGGTCTCATGGTGCCCGTTCTCGGCAGAGCCTTTTTCTGAAACGGCAAACGTCCGGCTCCTCCTCCCACCAGGAAGGGGCCAGCCCTGCAAGCTGTTGCTGCTGTTCACCTTCCCTGGGCAGCGTATTCACAGGCACAACAGCCCTGGGGATCTGTGCATTCCCAGAGACGGAAGGTCTCATGGTGCCCGTTCTCGGCAGAGCCTTTTTCCGAAAAGGCAAACGTCCGGATCATCCTCCCACCAGGAAGCAGCCAGCCCTGAAAGCTGTTGCTGGTCTTCGCCTTCCCTGGGCAGCCTATTCACAGGCACAGCAGCCCTGGGCATCTGTGCTTTCCCAGAGACGGAAGGTCTCATGGTGCCCGTTCTCGGCAGCGCCTTTTCCCGAAACGGCAAACGTCCGGCTTCTTGTCCCACCGGGAAGGGAGCAGCCCTGAAAGCTGTTGCTGCTCTTCGCCTTCCCTGGGCAGCCTATTCACAGGCACAGCAGCCCTGGGCATCTGTGCTTTCCCAGAGACGGAAGGTCTCATGGTGCCCGTTCTTGGCAGCACCTTTTCCCAAAACGGCAAACGTCCGGCTTCTTGGCCCACCGGGAAGGGAGCAGCCCTGAAAGCTGTTGCTGCTGTTCACCTTCCCTGGGCAGCCTATTCACAGGCACAACAGCCCTGGGCATCTGTGCTTTCCCAGAGATGGAAGGTCTCATGGTGCCCGTTCTCGGCAGCGCCTTTTTCCGAAACGGCAAACGTCCGGCTCCTCGTCCCACCGGGAAGGGACCAGCCCTGAAAGCTGTTGCTGCTCTTCGCCTTCCCTGGGCAGCCTATTCACAGGCACAGCAGCCCTGGGGATCTGTGCTTTCCCAGAGACGGAAGGTCTCATGGTGCCCGTTCTCGGCAGCGCCTTTTCCCAAAACGGCAAACGTCCGGCTCCTCCTCCCACCAGGAAGGGACCAGCCCTGAAAGCTGTTGCTGCTCTTAGCCTTCCCTGGGCAGCCTATTCACAGGCACAACAGCCCTGGGGATCTGTGCTTTCCCAGAGACGGAAGGTCTCATGGTGCCCATTCTCGGCAGAGCCTTTTTCCGAAACGGCAAACATCCGGTTCCTCCTCCCACCAGGAAGGGACCAGCCCTGAAAGCTGTTGCTGCTCTTCACCTTCTCTGGGCAGCCTATTCACAGGCACAAGGATTGGGGATCTGTGCTTTCCCAGAGACGGAAGGTCTCATGGTGCCCGGTCTCGGCAGAGCCTTTTTCCGAAACGGCAAACGTCCGTCTCCTCCTCCCACCAGGAAGCAGTGAGCCCTCAAAGCTGTTGCTGGTCTTCGCCTTCCCTGGGCAGCCTATTCACAGGCACAGCAGCCCTGGGCATCTGTGCTTTCCCAGAGACGGAAGGTCTCATGGTGCCCGTTCTCGGCAGAGCCTTTTTCCGAAACCGCAAACGTCCGGCTTCTTGTCCCACCGGGAAGAGAGCAGCCCTGAAAGCTGTTGCTGCTGTTCACCTTCCCTGGGCAGCCTATTCACAGGCACAACAGCCCTGGGGATCTGTGCTTTCCCAGAGACGGAAGGTCTCATGGTGCCCGTTCTCGGCAGAGCCTTTTTCTGAAACGGCAAACGTCCGGCTCCTCCTCCTACCAGGAAGGGGCCAGCCCTGAAAGCTGTTGCTGCTGTTCACCTTCCCTGGGCAGCGTATTCACAGGCACAACAGCCCTGGGGATCTGTGCATTCCCAGAGACGGAAGGTCTCATGGTGCCCGTTCTCGGCAGAGCCTTTTTCCGAAAAGGCAAACGTCCGGCTCCTCCTCCCACCAGGAAGGGAGCAGCCCTGAAAGCTGTTGCTGGTCTTCGCCTTCCCTGGGCAGCCTCTTCACAGGCACAGCAGCCCTGGGCATCTGTGCTTTCCCAGAGACGGAAGGTCTCATGGTGCCCGTTCTCGGCAGAGCCTTTTCCCGAAACGGCAAACGTCCGGCTTCTTGTCCCACCGGGAAGGGAGCAGCCCTGAAAGCTGTTGCTGCTGTTCACCTTCCCTGGGCAGCCTATTCACAGGCACAACAGCCCTGGGCATCTGTGCTTTCCCAGAGATGGAAGGTCTCATGGTGCCCGTTCTCGGCAGAGCCTTTTTCCGAAAGGGCAAACCTCCGGCTTCTTGTCCCACCGGGAAGGGAGCAGCCCTGAAAGCTGTTGCTGGTCTTCGCCTTCCCTGGGCAGCCTCTTCACAGGCACAGCAGCCCTGGGCATCTGTGCTTTCCCAGAGACGGAAGGTCTCATGGTGCCCGTTCTCGGCAGAGCCTTTTTCCGAAACCGCAAACGTCCGGCTTCTTGTCCCACCGGGAAGAGAGCAGCCCTGAAAGCTGTTGCTGCTGTTCACCTTCCCTGGGCAGCCTATTCACAGGCACAACAGCCCTGGGGATCTGTGCTTTCCCAGAGACGGAAGGTCTCATGGTGCCCGTTCTCGGCAGAGCCTTTTTCTGAAACGGCAAACGTCCGGCTCCTCCTCCTACCAGGAAGGGGCCAGCCCTGAAAGCTGTTGCTGCTGTTCACCTTCCCTGGGCAGCGTATTCACAGGCACAACAGCCCTGGGGATCTGTGCATTCCCAGAGACGGAAGGTCTCATGGTGCCCGTTCTCGGCAGAGCCTTTTTCCGAAAAGGCAAACGTCCGGATCATCCTCCCACCAGGAAGCAGCCAGCCCTGAAAGCTGTTGCTGCTCTTCGCCTTCCCTGGGCAGCCTATTCACAGGCACAGCAGCCCTGGGCATCTGTGCTTTCCCAGAGACGGAAGGTCTCATGATGCCCGTTCTCGGCAGCGCCTTTTCCCGAAACGGCAAACGTCCGGCTTCTTGTCCCACCGGGAAGGGAGCAGCCCTGAAAGCTGTTGCTGCTGTTCACCTTCCCTGGGCAGCCTATTCACAGGCACAACAGCCCTGGGCATCTGTGCTTTCCCAGAGATGGAAGGTCTCATGGTGCCCGTTCTCGGCAGAGCCTTTTTCCGAAAGGGCAAACCTCCGGCTTCTTGTCCCACCGGGAAGGGAGCAGCCCTGAAAGCTGTTGCTGGTCTTCGCCTTCCCTGGGCAGCCTCTTCACAGGCACAGCAGCCCTGGGCATCTGTGCTTTCCCAGAGACGGAAGGTCTCATGGTGCCCGTTCTCGGCAGAGCCTTTTTCCGAAACGGCAAACGTCCGGCTCCTCCTCCCACAAGGAAGGGGCCAGCCCTGAAAGCTGTTGCTGCTGTTCACCTTCCCTGGGCAGCCTATTCACAGGCACAACAGCCCTGGGCATCTGTGCATTCCCAGAGACGGAAGGTCTCATGGTGCCCGTTCTCTGCAGCGCCTTTTTCCTAAACGGCAAACGTCCGGCTCCTCGTCCCACCGGGAAGGGACCAGCCCTGAAAGCTGTTGCTGCTCTTCGCCTTCCCTGGGCAGCCTATTCACAGGCACAGCAGCCCTGGGGATCTGTGCTTTCCCAGAGACGGAAGGTCTCATGGTGCCCGTTCTCGGCAGCGCCTTTTCCCAAAACGGCAAACGTCCGGCTCCTCCTCCCACCAGGAAGCAGCCAGCCCTGAAAGCTGTTGCTGCTCTTCGCCTTCCCTGGGCAGCCTATTCACAGGCACAGCAGCCCTGGGGATCTGTGCTTTCCCAGTGATGGAAGGTCTCATGGTGCCCATTCTCGGCAGAACCTTTTTCCGAAACGGCAAACATCCGGTTCCTCCTCCCACCAGGAAGGGACCAGCCCTGAAAGCTGTTGCTGCTCTTCACCTTCTCTGGGCAGCCTATTCACAGGCACAAGGATTGGGGATCTGTGCTTTCCCAGAGACGGAAGGTCTCATGGTGCCCGGTCTCGGCAGAGCCTTTTTCCGAAATGGCAAACGTCCGTCTCCTCCTCCCACCAGGAAGCAGTGAGCCCTCAAAGCTGTTGCTGGTCTTCGCCTTCCCTGGGCAGCCTATTCACAGGCACAGCAGCCCTGGGCATCTGTGCTTTCCCAGAGACGGAAGGTCTCATGGTGCCCGTTCTCGGCAGAGCCTTTTTCCGAAACCGCAAACGTCCGGCTTCTTGTCCCACCGGGAAGAGAGCAGCCCTGAAAGCTGTTGCTGCTGTTCACCTTCCCTGGGCAGCCTATTCACAGGCACAACAGCCCTGGGGATCTGTGCTTTCCCAGAGACGGAAGGTCTCATGGTGCCCGTTCTCGGCAGAGCCTTTTTCTGAAACGGCAAACGTCCGGCTCCTCCTCCCACCAGGAAGGGGCCAGCCCTGCAAGCTGTTGCTGCTGTTCACCTTCCCTGGGCAGCGTATTCACAGGCAGAACAGCCCTGGGGATCTGTGCATTCCCAGAGACGGAAGGTCTCATGGTGCCCGTTCTCGGCAGAGCCTTTTTCCGAAAAGGCAAACGTCCGGATCATCCTCCCACCAGGAAGCAGCCAGCCCTGAAAGCTGTTGCTGGTCTTCGCCTTCCCTGGGCAGCCTATTCACAGGCACAGCAGCCCTGGGCATCTGTGCTTTCCCAGAGACGGAAGGTCTCATGGTGCCCGTTCTCGGCAGCGCCTTTTCCCGAAACGGCAAACGTCCGGCTTCTTGTCCCACCGGGAAGGGAGCAGCCCTGAAAGCTGTTGCTGCTCTTCGCCTTCCCTGGGCAGCCTATTCACAGGCACAGCAGCCCTGGGCATCTGTGCTTTCCCAGAGACGGAAGGTCTCATGGTGCCCATTCTTGGCAGCACCTTTTCCCAAAACGGCAAACGTCCGGCTTCTTGGCCCACCGGGAAGGGAGCAGCCCTGAAAGCTGTTGCTGCTGTTCACCTTCCCTGGGCAGCCTATTCACAGGCACAACAGCCCTGGGCATCTGTGCTTTCCCAGAGATGGAAGGTCTCATGGTGCCCGTTCTCGGCAGCGCCTTTTTCCGAAACGGCAAACGTCCGGCTCCTCGTCCCACCGGGAAGGGACCAGCCCTGAAAGCTGTTGCTGCTCTTCGCCTTCCCTGGGCAGCCTATTCACAGGCACAGCAGCCCTGGGGATCTGTGCTTTCCCAGAGACGGAAGGTCTCATGGTGCCCGTTCTCGGCAGCGCCTTTTCCCAAAACGGCAAACGTCCGGCTCCTCCTCCCACCAGGAAGGGACCAGCCCTGAAAGCTGTTGCTGCTCTTCGCCTTCCCTGGGCAGCCTATTCACAGGCACAACAGCCCTGGGGATCTGTGCTTTCCCAGAGACGGAAGGTCTCATGGTGCCCATTCTCGGCAGAGCCTTTTTCCGAAACGGCAAACATCCGGTTCCTCCTCCCACCAGGAAGGGACCAGCCCTGAAAGCTGTTGCTGCTCTTCACCTTCTCTGGGCAGCCTATTCACAGGCACAAGGATTGGGGATCTGTGCTTTCCCAGAGACGGAAGGTCTCATGGTGCCCGGTCTCGGCAGAGCCTTTTTCCGAAACGGCAAACGTCCGTCTCCTCCTCCCACCAGGAAGCAGTGAGCCCTCAAAGCTGTTGCTGGTCTTCGCCTTCCCTGGGCAGCCTATTCACAGGCACAGCAGCCCTGGGCATCTGTGCTTTCCCAGAGACGGAAGGTCTCATGGTGCCCGTTCTCGGCAGAGCCTTTTTCCGAAACCGCAAACGTCCGGCTTCTTGTCCCACCGGGAAGAGAGCAGCCCTGAAAGCTGTTGCTGCTGTTCACCTTCCCTGGGCAGCCTATTCACAGGCACAACAGCCCTGGGGATCTGTGCTTTCCCAGAGACGGAAGGTCTCATGGTGCCCGTTCTCGGCAGAGCCTTTTTCTGAAACGGCAAACGTCCGGCTCCTCCTCCTACCAGGAAGGGGCCAGCCCTGAAAGCTGTTGCTGCTGTTCACCTTCCCTGGGCAGCGTATTCACAGGCACAACAGCCCTGGGGATCTGTGCATTCCCAGAGACGGAAGGTCTCATGGTGCCCGTTCTCGGCAGAGCCTTTTTCCGAAAAGGCAAACGTCCGGCTCCTCCTCCCACCAGGAAGGGAGCAGCCCTGAAAGCTGTTGCTGCTCTTCGCCTTCCCTGGGCAGCCTCTTCACAGGCACAGCAGCCCTGGGCATCTGTGCTTTCCCAGAGACGGAAGGTCTCATGGTGCCCGTTCTCGGCAGAGCCTTTTCCCGAAACGGCAAACGTCTGGCTTCTTGTCCCACCGGGAAGGGAGCAGCCCTGAAAGCTGTTGCTGCTGTTCACCTTCCCTGGGCAGCCTATTCACAGGCACAACAGCCCTGGGCATCTGTGCTTTCCCAGAGATGGAAGGTCTCATGGTGCCCGTTCTCGGCAGAGCCTTTTTCCGAAAGGGCAAACCTCCGGCTTCTTGTCCCACCGGGAAGGGAGCAGCCCTGAAAGCTGTTGCTGGTCTTCGCCTTCCCTGGGCAGCCTCTTCACAGGCACAGCAGCCCTGGGCATCTGTGCTTTCCCAGAGACGGAAGGTCTCATGGTGCCCGTTCTCGGCAGAGCCTTTTTCCGAAACCGCAAACGTCCGGCTTCTTGTCCCACCGGGAAGAGAGCAGCCCTGAAAGCTGTTGCTGCTGTTCACCTTCCCTGGGCAGCCTATTCACAGGCACAACAGCCCTGGGGATCTGTGCTTTCCCAGAGACGGAAGGTCTCATGGTGCCCGTTCTCGGCAGAGCCTTTTTCTGAAACGGCAAACGTCCGGCTCCTCCTCCTACCAGGAAGGGGCCAGCCCTGAAAGCTGTTGCTGCTGTTCACCTTCCCTGGGCAGCGTATTCACAGGCACAACAGCCCTGGGGATCTGTGCATTCCCAGAGACGGAAGGTCTCATGGTGCCCGTTCTCGGCAGAGCCTTTTTCCGAAAAGGCAAACGTCCGGATCATCCTCCCACCAGGAAGCAGCCAGCCCTGAAAGCTGTTGCTGCTCTTCGCCTTCCCTGGGCAGCCTATTCACAGGCACAGCAGCCCTGGGCATCTGTGCTTTCCCAGAGACGGAAGGTCTCATGATGCCCGTTCTCGGCAGCGCCTTTTCCCGAAACGGCAAACGTCCGGCTTCTTGTCCCACCGGGAAGGGAGCAGCCCTGAAAGCTGTTGCTGCTGTTCACCTTCCCTGGGCAGCCTATTCACAGGCACAACAGCCCTGGGCATCTGTGCTTTCCCAGAGATGGAAGGTCTCATGGTGCCCGTTCTCGGCAGAGCCTTTTTCCGAAAGGGCAAACCTCCGGCTTCTTGTCCCACCGGGAAGGGAGCAGCCCTGAAAGCTGTTGCTGGTCTTCGCCTTCCCTGGGCAGCCTCTTCACAGGCACAGCAGCCCTGGGCATCTGTGCTTTCCCAGAGACGGAAGGTCTCATGGTGCCCGTTCTCGGCAGAGCCTTTTTCCGAAACGGCAAACGTCCGGCTCCTCCTCCCACAAGGAAGGGGCCAGCCCTGAAAGCTGTTGCTGCTGTTCACCTTCCCTGGGCAGCCTATTCACAGGCACAACAGCCCTGGGCATCTGTGCATTCCCAGAGACGGAAGGTCTCATGGTGCCCGTTCTCGGCAGCGCCTTTTCCCAAAACGGCAAACGTCCGGCTCCTCCTCCCACCAGGAAGCAGCCAGCCCTGAAAGCTGTTGCTGCTCTTCGCCTTCCCTGGGCAGCCTATTCACAGGCACAGCAGCCCTGGGGATCTGTGCTTTCCCAGTGATGGAAGGTCTCATGGTGCCCATTCTCGGCAGAACCTTTTTCCGAAACGGCAAACATCCGGTTCCTCCTCCCACCAGGAAGGGACCAGCCCTGAAAGCTGTTGCTGCTCTTCACCTTCTCTGGGCAGCCTATTCACAGGCACAAGGATTGGGGATCTGTGCTTTCCCAGAGACGGAAGGTCTCATGGTGCCCGGTCTCGGCAGAGCCTTTTTCCGAAATGGCAAACGTCCGTCTCCTCCTCCCACCAGGAAGCAGTGAGCCCTCAAAGCTGTTGCTGGTCTTTGCCTTCCCTGGGCAGCCTATTCACAGGCACAGCAGCCCTGGGCATCTGTGCTTTCCCAGAGACGGAAGGTCTCATGGTGCCCGTTCTCGGCAGAGCCTTTTTCCGAAACCGCAAACGTCCGGCTTCTTGTCCCACCGGGAAGAGAGCAGCCCTGCAAGCTGTTGCTGCTATTCACCTTCCCTGGGCAGCCTATTCACAGGCACAACAGCCCTGGGGATCTGTGCTTTCCCAGAGACGGAAGGTCTCATGGTGCCCGTTCTCGGCAGAGCCTTTTTCTGAAACGGCAAACGTCCGGCTCCTCCTCCCACCAGGAAGGGGCCAGCCCTGCAAGCTGTTGCTGCTGTTCACCTTCCCTGGGCAGCGTATTCACAGGCACAACAGCCCTGGGGATCTGTGCATTCCCAGAGACGGAAGGTCTCATGGTGCCCGTTCTCGGCAGAGCCTTTTTCCGAAAAGGCAAACGTCCGGATCATCCTCCCACCAGGAAGCAGCCAGCCCTGAAAGCTGTTGCTGGTCTTCGCCTTCCCTGGGCAGCCTATTCACAGGCACAGCAGCCCTGGGCATCTGTGCTTTCCCAGAGACGGAAGGTCTCATGGTGCCCGTTCTCGGCAGCGCATTTTCCCGAAACGGCAAACGTCCGGCTTCTTGTCCCACCGGGAAGGGAGCAGCCCTGAAAGCTGTTGCTGCTCTTCGCCTTCCCTGGGCAGCCTATTCACAGGCACAGCAGCCCTGGGCATCTGTGCTTTCCCAGAGACGGAAGGTCTCATGGTGCCCGTTCTTGGCAGCACCTTTTCCCAAAACGGCAAACGTCCGGCTTCTTGGCCCACCGGGAAGGGAGCAGCCCTGAAAGCTGTTGCTGCTGTTCACCTTCCCTGGGCAGCCTATTCACAGGCACAACAGCCCTGGGCATCTGTGCTTTCCCAGAGATGGAAGGTCTCATGGTGCCCGTTCTCGGCAGAGCCTTTTTCCGAAACGGCAAACGTCCGGCTTCTTGTCCCACCGGGAAGGGAGCAGCCCTGAAAGCTGTTGCTGGTCTTCGCCTTCCCTGGGCAGCCTCTTCACAGGCACAGCAGCCCTGGGGATCTGTGCTTTCCCAGAGACGGAAGGTCTCATGGTGCCCGTTCTCGGCAGAGCCTTTTCCCAAAACGGCAAACGTCCGGCTCCTCCTCCCACCAGGAAGGGAGCAGCCCTGAAAGCTGTTGCTGGTCTTCGCCTTACCTGGGCAGCCCATTCACAGGCACAGCAGCCCTGGGGATCTGTGCTTTCCCAGAGACGGAAGGTCTCATGGTGCCCGTTCTCGGCAGAGCCTTTTTCCGAAACGGCAAACATCCGGCTCCTCCTCCCACCAGGAAGGGAGCAGCCCTGAAAGCTGTTGCTGCTCTTCACCTTCTCTGGGCAGCCTATTCACAGGCACAAGGATTGGGGATCTGTGCTTTCCCAGAGACGGAAGGTCTCATGGTGCCCGTTCTCGGCAGAGCCTTTTTCCGAAACAGCAAACGTCCGGCTCCTCCTCCCACCAGGAAGGGAGCAGCCCTGAAAGCTGTTGCTGCTGTTCACCTTCCCTGGGCAGCCTATTCACAGGCACAGCAGCCCTGGGGATCTGTGCTTTCCCAGAGACGGAAGGTCTCATGGTGCCCGTTCTCGGCAGCGCCTTTTCCCAAAACGGCAAACGGCCGGCTTCTTGTCCCACCGGGAAGAGAGCAGCCCTGAAAGCTGTTGCTGCTGTTCACCTTCCCTGGGCAGCCTATTCACAGGCACAGCAGCCCTGGGCATCTGTGCTTTCCCAGAGACGAAAGGTCTCATGGTGCCCGTTCTCGGCAGAGCCTTTTTCCGAAACGGCAAACGTCCGGCTCCTCCTCCCACCAGGAAAGGGCCAGCCCTGAAAGCTGTTGCTGCTCTTCGCCTTCCCTGGGCAGCCTATTCACAGGCACAGCAGCCCTGGGGATCTGTGCTTTCCCAGAGACGGAAGGTCTCATGGTGCCCGTTCTCGGCAGAGCCTTTTTCCGAAACGGCAAACGTCCGGCTCCTCCTCCCACCAGGAAGGGAGCAGCCCTGAAAGCTGTTGCTGGTCTTCGCCTTCCCTGGGCAGCCTATTCACAGGCACAGCAGCCCTGGGCATCTGTGCTTTCCCAGAGATGGAAGGTCTCATGGTGCCCGTTCTCGGCAGAGCCTTTTTCCAAAACGGCAAACGTCCGGCTCCTCCTCCCACCAGGAAGGGAGCAGCCCTGAAAGCTGTTGCTGGTCTTCGCCTTCCCTGGGCAGCCTATTCACAGGCACAGCAGCCCTGGGCATCTGTGCTTTCCCAGAGACGGAAGGTCTCATGGTGCCCGTTCTCGGCAGAGCCTTTTTCCAAAACGGCAAACGTCCGGCTCCTCCTCCCACCAGGAAGGGAGCAGCCCTGAAAGCTGTTGCTGCTGTTCACCTTCCCTGGGCAGCCTATTCACAGGCACAGCAGCCCTGGGGATCTGTGCTTTCCCAGAGACGGAAGGTCTCATGGTGCCCGTTCTCGGCAGCGCCTTTTCCCAAAACGGCAAACGTCCGGCTCCTCCTCCCACCAGGAAGGGAGCAGCCCTGAAAGCTGTTGCTGCTCTTCGCCTTCCCTGGGCAGCCTATTCACAGGCACAGCAGCCCTGGGCATCTGTGCTTTCCCAGAGACGGAAGGTCTCATGGTGCCCGTTCTCGGCAGAGCCTTTTTCCGAAACGGCAAACGTCCGGCTCCTCCTCCCACCAGGAAGGGACCAGCCCTGAAAGCTGTTGCTGCTCTTCGCCTTCCCTGGGCAGCCTCTTCACAGGCACAGCAGCCCTGGGCATCTGTGCTTTCCCAGAGACGGAAGGTCTCATGGTGCCCGTTCTCGGCAGCGCCTTTTTCCGAAACGGCAAACGTCCGGCTCCTCCTCCCACCAGGAAGGGAGAAGCCCTGAAAGCTGTTGCTGGTCTTCGCCTTCTCTGGGCAGCGTATTCACAGGCACAGCAGCCCTGGGGATCTGTGCTTTCCCAGAGACGGAAGGTCTCATGGTGCCCGTTCTCGGCAGCGCCTTTTCCCAAAACGGCAAACGTCCGGCTTCTTGTCCCACCGGGAAGGGAGCAGCCCTGAAAGCTGTTGCTGGTCTTCGCATTCCCTGGGCCGCCTATTCACAGGCACAACAGCCCTGGGCATCTGTGCTTTCCCAGAGACGGAAGGTCTCATGGTGCCCGTTCTCGGCAGAGCCTTTTTCCGAAACGGCAAACGTCCGGCTCCTCCTCCCACCAGGAAGGGGCCAGCCCTGAAAGCTGTTGCTGGTCTTCACCTTCTCTGGGCAGCCTATTCACAGGCACAAGGATTGGGGATCTGTGCTTTCCCAGAGACGGAAGGTCTCATGGTGTCCGGTCTCGGCAGAGCCTTTTTCCGAAACAGCAAACGTCCGGCTCCTCCTCCCACCAGGAAGGGAGCAGCCCTGAAAGCTGTTGCTGCTGTTCACCTTCCCTGGGCAGCCTATTCACAGGCACAGCAGCCCTGGGGATCTGTGCTTTCCCAGAGACGGAAGGTCTCATGGTGCCCGTTCTCGGCAGCGCCTTTTCCCAAAACGGCAAACGGCCGGCTTCTTGTCCCACCGGGAAGAGAGCAGCTCTGAAAGCTGTTGCTGCTGTTCACCTTCCCTGGGCAGCCTCTTCACAGGCACAGCAGCCCTGGGCATCTGTGCTTTCCCAGAGACGGAAGGTCTCATGGTGCCCGTTCTCGGCAGAGCCTTTTTCCGAAACGGCAAACGTCCGGCTCCTCCTCCCACCAGGAAGCAGCCAGCCCTGAAAGCTGTTGCTGGTCTTCGCCTTCCCTGGGCAGCCTATTCACAGGCACAGCAGCCCTGGGGATCTGTGCTTTCCCAGAGACGGAAGGTCTCATGGTGCCCGTTCTCGGCAGAGCCTTTTCCCAAAACGGCAAACGTCCAGCTTCTTGTCCCACCGGGAAGGGAGCAGCTCTGAAAGCTGTTGCTGCTGTTCACCTTCCCTGGGCAGCCTATTCACAGGCACAGCAGCCCTGGGCATCTGTGCATTCCCAGAGACGGAAGGTCTCATGGTGCCCGTTCTCTGCAGCGCCTTTTTCCGAAACGGCAAACGTCCGGCTCCTCGTCCCACCGGGAAGGGAGCAGCCCTGAAAGCTGTTGCTGCTCTTCGCCTTCCCTGGGCAGCCTATTCACAGGCACAGCAGCCCTGGGGATCTGTGCTTTCCCAGAGACGGAAGGTCTCATGGTGGCCGTTTTCGGCAGCGCCTTTTCCCAAAACGGCAAACGTCCGGCTCCTCCTCCCACCAGGAAGGGAGCAGCCCTGAAAGCTGTTGCTGCTCTTCGCCTTCCCTGGGCAGCCTATTCACAGGCACAGCAGCCCTGGGGATCTGTGCTTTCCCAGAGATGGAAGGTCTCATGGTGCCCATTCTCGGCAGAGCCTTTTTCCGAAACGGCAAACATCCGGCTCCTCCTCCCACCAGGAAGGGACCAGCCCTGAAAGCTGTTGCTGCTCTTCACCTTCTCTGGGCAGCCTATTCACAGGCACAAGGATTGGGGATCTGTGCTTTCCCAGAGACGGAAGGTCTCATGGTGCCCGTTCTCGGCAGAGCCTTTTTCCGAAACGGCAAACGTCCGTCTCCTCCTACCACCAGGAAGCAGTGAGCCCTCAAAGCTGTTCTAGTCTTCGCCTTCCCTGGGCAGCCTATTCACAGGCACAGCAGCACTGGGGATCTGTGCTTTCCCAGAGACGGAAGGTCTCATGGTGCCCGTTCTCGGCAGAGCCTTTTTCCGAAACCGCAAACGTCCGGCTCCTCCTCCCACCAGGAAGGGAGCAGCCCTGAAAGCTGTTGCTGGTCTTCGCCTTCCCTGGGCAGCCTATTCACAGGCACAGCAGCCCTGGGCATCTGTGCTTTCCCAGAGACGGAAGGTCTCATGGTGCCCGTTCTCGGCAGCGCCTTTTCCCGAAACGGCAAACGTCCGGCTTCTTGTCCCACCGGGAAGGGAGCAGCCCTGAAAGCTGTTGCTGGTCTTCGCCTTCCCTGGGCAGCCTATTCACAGGCACAACAGCCCTGGGCATCTGTGCTTTCCCAGAGACGGAAGGTCTCATGGTGCCCGTTCTCGGCAGAGCCTTTTTCCGAAACGGCAAACGTCCGGCTCCTCCTCCCACCAGGAAGGGGCCAGCCCTGAAAGCTGTTGCTGCTCTTCACCTTCCCTGGGCAGCCTATTCACAGGCACAAGGATTGGGGATCTGTGCTTTCCCAGAGACGGAAGGTCTCATGGTGTCCGGTCTCGGCAGAGCCTTTTTCCGAAACAGCAAACGTCCGGCTCCTCCTCCCACCAGGAAGGGAGCAGCCCTGAAAGCTGTTGCTGCTGTTCACCTTCCCTGGGCAGCCTATTCACAGGCACAGCAGCCCTGGGGATCTGTGCTTTCCCAGAGACGGAAGGTCTCATGGTGCCCGTTCTCGGCAGTGCCTTTTCCCAAAACGGCAAACGGCCGGCTTCTTGTCCCACCGGGAAGAGAGCAGCTCTGAAAGCTGTTGCTGCTGTTCACCTTCCCTGGGCAGCCTATTCACAGGCACAGCAGCCCTGGGCATCTGTGCTTTCCCAGAGACGGAAGGTCTCATGGTGCCCGTTCTCGGCAGAGACTTTTTCCGAAACGGCAAACGTCCGGCTCCTCCTCCCACCAGGAAGCAGCCAGCCCTGAAAGCTGTTGCTGCTCTTCGCCTTCCCTGGGCAGCCTATTCACAGGCACAGCAGCCCTGGGCATCTGTGCTTTCCCAGAGACGGAAGGTCTCATGGTGCCCGTTCTCGGCAGAGCCTTTTTCCGAAAGGGCAAACGTCCGGCTTCTTGTCCCACCGGGAAGGGAGCAGCCCTGAAAGCTGTTGCTGCTCTTCGCCTTCCCTGGGCAGCCTCTTCACAGGCACAGCAGCCCTGGGCATCTGTGCTTTCCCAGAGACGGAAGGTCTCATGGTGCCCGTTCTCGGCAGAGCCTTTTTCCGAAACGGCAAACGTCCGGCTCCTCCTCCCACCAGGAAGCAGCCAGCCCTGAAAGCTGTTGCTGGTCTTCGCCTTCCCTGGGCAGCTTATTCACAGGCACAGCAGCCCTGGGGATCTGTGCTTTCCCAGAGACGGAAGGTCTCATGGTGCCCGTTCTCGGCAGAGCCATTTCCCAAAACGGCAAACGTCCAGCTTCTTGTCCCACCGGGAAGGGAGCAGCTCTGAAAGCTGTTGCTGCTGTTCACCTTCCCTGGGCAGCCTCTTCACAGGCACAGCAGCCCTGGGCATCTGTGCATTCCCAGAGACGGAAGGTCTCATGGTGCCCGTTCTCTGCAGCGCCTTTTTCCGAAAGGGCAAACGTCCGGCTCCTCCTCCCACCGGGAAGGGAGCAGCCCTGAAAGCTGTTGCTGCTCTTCGCCTTCCCTGGGCAGCCTATTCACAGGCACAGCAGCCCTGGGGATCTGTGCTTTCCCAGAGACGGAAGGTCTCATGGTGGCCGTTCTCGGCAGCGCCTTTTCCCAAAACGGCAAACGTCCGGCTCCTCCTCCCACCAGGAAGGGAGCAGCCCTGAAAGCTGTTGCTGCTCTTCGCCTTCCCTGGGCAGCCTATTCACAGGCACAGCAGCCCTGGGGATCTGTGCTTTCCCAGAGATGGAAGGTCTCATGGTGCCCGTTCTCGGCAGAGCCTTTTTCCGAAACGGCAAACATCCGGCTCCTCCTCCCACCAGGAAGGGACCAGCCCTGAAAGCTGTTGCTGCTCTTCACCTTCTCTGGGCAGCCTATTCACAGGCACAAGGATTGGGGATCTGTGCTTTCCCAGAGACGGAAGGTCTCATGGTGCCCGGTCTCGGCAGAGCCTTTTTCCGAAACGGCAAACGTCCGTCTCCTCCTACCACCAGGAAGCAGTGAGCCCTCAAAGCTGTTCTAGTCTTCGCCTTCCCTGGGCAGCCTATTCACAGGCACAGCAGCACTGGGGATCTGTGCTTTCCCAGAGACGGAAGGTCTCATGGTGCCCGTTCTCGGCAGAGCCTTTTTCCGAAACGGCAAACGTCCGGCTCCTCCTCCCACCAGGAAGGGAGCAGCCCTGAAAGCTGTTGCTGGTCTTCGCCTTCCCTGGGCAGCCTCTTCACAGGCACAGCAGCCCTGGGCATCTGTGCTTTCCCAGAGACGGAAGGTCTCATGGTGCCCGTTCTCGGCAGCGCCTTTTCCCGAAACGGCAAACGTCCGGCTTCTTGTCCCACCGGGAAGGGAGCAGCCCTGAAAGCTGTTGCTGGTCTTCGCCTTCCCTGGGCAGCCTATTCACAGGCACAGCAGCCCTGGGGATCTGTGCTTTCCCAGAGACGGAAGGTCTCATGGTGCCCGTTCTTGGCAGCACCTTTTCTTAAAACGGCAAACGTCCGGCTTCTTGTCCCACCGGGAAGGGAGCAGCCCTGAAAGCTGTTGCTGCTGTTCACCTTCCCTGGGCAGCCTATTCACAGGCACAACAGCCCTGGGCATCTGTGCTTTCCCAGAGATGGAAGGTCTCATGGTGCCCGTTCTCGGCAGAGCCTTTTTCCGAAAGGGCAAACGTCCGGCTCCTCCTCCCACCAGGAAGGGAGCAGCCCTGAAAGCTGTTGCTGCTGTTCACCTTCCCTGGGCAGCCTATTCACAGGCACAGCAGCCCTGGGGATCTGTGCTTTCCCAGAGACGGAAGGTCTCATGGTGCCCGTTCTCGGCAGCGCCTTTTCCCAAAACGGCAAACGGCCGGCTTCTTGTCCCACCGGGAAGAGAGCAGCCCTGAAAGCTGTTGCTGGTCTTCACCTTCCCTGGGCAGCCTATTCACAGGCACAACAGCCCTGGGGATCTGTGCTTTCCCAGAGACGGAAGGTCTCATGGTGCCCGTTCTCGGCAGAGCCTTTTTCCGAAACGGCAAATGTCCGGCTCCTCCTCCCACCAGGAAGGGACCAGCCCTGAAAGCTGTTGCTGCTCTTCGCCTTCCCTGGGCAGCCTATTCACAGGCACAGCAGCCCTGGGGATCTGTGCTTTCCCAGAGATGGAAGGTCTCATGGTGCCCATTCTCGGCAGAGCCTTTTTCCGAAACGGCAAACATCCGGTTCCTCCTCCCACCAGGAAGGGACCAGCCCTGAAAGCTGTTGCTGCTCTTCACCTTCTCTGGGCAGCCTATTCACAGGCACAAGGATTGGGGATCTGTGCTTTCCCAGAGACGGAAGGTCTCATGGTGCCCGGTCTCGGCAGAGCCTTTTTCCAAAACGGCAAACGTCCGTCTCCTCCTCCCACCAGGAAGCAGTGAGCCCTCAAAGCTGTTCTAGTCTTCGCCTTCCCTGGGCAGCCTATTCACAGGCACAGCAGCCCTGGGCATCTGTGCTTTCCCAGAGACGGAAGGTCTCATGGTGCCCGTTCTCGGCAGAGCCTTTTTCCGAAACCGCAAACGTCCGGCTCCTCCTCCCACCAGGAAGCAGCCAGCCCTGAAAGCTGTTGCTGGTCTTCGCCTTCCCTGGGCAGCCTATTCACAGGCACAGCAGCCCTGGGCATCTGTGCTTTCCCAGAGACGGAAGGTCTCATGGTGCCCGTTCTCGGCAGAGCCTTTTTCCGAAACGGCAAACGTCCAGGTCCTTGTCCCACCAGGAAGGGGCCAGCCCTGAAAGCTGTTGCTGGTCTTCGCCTTCCCTGGGCAGCCTATTCACAGGCACAGCAGCCCTGGGCATCTGTGCTTTCCCAGAGACGGAAGGTCTCATGGTGCCCGTTCTCGGCAGAGCCTTTTTCCGAAACGGCAAACGTCCGGCTCCTCCTCCCACCAGGAAGGGAGCAGCCCTGAAAGCTGTTGCTGCTGTTCACCTTCCCTGGGCAGCCTATTCACAGGCACAGCAGCCCTGGGCATCTGTGCTTTCCCAGAGACGGAAGGTCTCATGGTGCCCGTTCTCGGCAGCGCCTTTTCCCAAAACGGCAAACGTCCGCCTCCTCCTCCCACCGGGAAGGGAGCAGCCCTGAAAGCTGTTGCTGCTCTTCGCCTTCCCTGGGCAGCCTATTCACAGGCACAGCAGCCCTGGGCATCTGTGCTTTCCCAGAGACGGAACGTCTCATGGTGCCCGTTCTCGGCAGAGCCTTTTTCCGAAACGGCAAACGTCAGTCTCCTCGTCCCACTGGGAAGGGACCAGCCCTGAAAGCTGTTGCTGCTCTTCGCCTTCCCTGGGCAGCCTCTTCACAGGCACAGCAGCCCTGGGCATCTGTGCTTTCCCAGAGACGGAAGGTCTCATGGTGGCCGTTCTCGGCAGCGCCTTTTCCCAAAACGGCAAACGTCCGGCGTCTTGTCCCACCGGGAAGGGAGCAGCCCTGAAAGCTGTTGCTGGTCTTCACATTCCCTGGGCAGCCTATTCACAGGCACAACAGCACTGGGCATCTGTGCTTTCCCAGAGACGGAAGGTCTCATGGTGCCCGTTCTCGGCAGAGCCTTTTTCCGAAACGGCAAACGTCCGGCTCCTCCTCCCACCAGGAAGGGGCCAGCCCTGAAAGCTGTTGCTGCTCTTCACCTTCTCTGGGCAGCCTATTCACAGGCACAAGGATTGGGCATCTGTGCTTTCCCAGAGACGGAAGGTCTCATGGTGTCCGGTCTCGGCACAGCCTTTTTCCGAAACAGCAAACGTCCGGCTCCTCCTCCCACCAGGAAGGGAGCAGCCCTGAAAGCTGTTGCTGCTGTTCACCTTCCCTGGGCAGCCTATTCACAGGCACAGCAGCCCTGGGGATCTGTGCTTTCCCAGAGACGGAAGGTCTCATGGTGCCCGTTCTCGGCAGCGCCTTTTCCCAAAACGGCAAACGGCCGGCTTCTTGTCCCACCGGGAAGGGAGCAGCCCTGAAAGCTGTTGCTGCTGTTCACCTTCCCTGGACAGCCTATTCACAGGCACAGCAGCCCTGGGCATCTGTGCTTTCCCAGAGACGGAAGGTCTCATGGTGCCCGTTCTCGGCAGAGCCTTTTTCCGAAACGGCAAACGTCCGGCTCCTCCTCCCACCAGGAAGCAGCCAGCCCTGAAAGCTGTTGCTGCTGTTCACCTTCCCTGGGCAGCCTATTCACAGGCACAACAGCCCTGGGCATCTGTGCTTTCCCAGAGACGGAAGGTCTCATGGTGCCCGTTCTCGGCAGAGCCTTTTCCCAAAACGGCAAACGTCCAGCTTCTTGTCCCACCGGGAAGGGAGCAGCTCTGAAAGCTGTTGCTGCTGTTCACCTTCCCTGGGCAGCCTATTCACAGGCACAGCAGCCCTGGGCATCTGTGCATTCCCAGAGACGGAAGGTCTCATGGTGCCCGTTCTCTGCAGCGCCTTTTTCCGAAACGGCAAACGTCCGGCTCCTCGTCCCACCGGGAAAGGACCAGCCCTGAAAGCTGTTGCTGCTCTTCGCCTTCCCTGGGCAGCCTATTCACAGGCACAGCAGCCCTGGGCATCTGTGCTTTCCCAGAGACGGAAGGTCTCATGGTGGCCGTTCTCGGCAGCGCCTTTTCCCAAAACGGCAAACGTCCGGCTCCTCCTCCCACCAGGAAGGGACCAGCCCTGAAAGCTGTTGCTGCTCTTCGCCTTCCCTGGGCAGCCTATTCACAGGCACAGCAGCCCTGGGGATCTGTGCTTTCCCAGAGATGGAAGGTCTCATGGTGCCCATTCTCGGCAGAGCCTTTTTCCGAAACGGCAAACATCCGGTTCCTCCTCCCACCAGGAAGGGACCAGCCCTGAAAGCTGTTGCTGCTCTTCACCTTCTCTGGGCAGCCTATTCACAGGCACAAGGATTGGGGATCTGTGCTTTCCCAGAGACGGAAGGTCTCATGGTGCCCGGTCTCGGCAGAGCCTTTTTCCGAAACGGCAAACGTCCGTCTCCTCCTCCCACCAGGAAGCAGTGAGCCCTCAAAGCTGTTCTAGTCTTCGCCTTCCCTGGGCAGCCTATTCACAGGCACAACAGCCCTGGGCATCTGTGCTTTCCCAGAGACGGAAGGTCTCATGGTGCCCGTTCTCGGCAGAGCCTTTTTCCGAAACCGCAAACGTCCGGCTCCTCCTCCCACCAGGAAGCAGCCAGCCCTGAAAGCTGTTGCTGGTCTTCGCCTTCCCTGGGCAGCCTATTCACAGGCACAGCAGCCCTGGGCATCTGTGCTTTCCCAGAGACGGAAGGTCTCATGGTGCCCGTTCTCGGCAGAGCCTTTTTCCGAAACGGCAAACGTCCAGGTCCTTGTCCCACCAGGAAGGGGCCAGCCCTGAAAGCTGTTGCTGGTCTTCGCCTTCCCTGGGCAGCCTATTCACAGGCACAGCAGCCCTGGGCATCTGTGCTTTCCCAGAGACGGAAGGTCTCATGGTGCCCGTTCTCGGCAGAGCCTTTTTCCGAAACCGCAAACGTCCGGCTCCTCCTCCCACCAGGAAGGGAGCAGCCCTGAAAGCTGTTGCTGCTGTTCACCTTCCCTGGGCAGCCTATTCACAGGCACAGCAGCCCTGGGGATCTGTGCTTTCCCAGAGACGGAAGGTCTCATGGTGCCCGTTCTCGGCAGCGCCTTTTCCCAAAACGGCAAACGGCCGGCTTCTTGTCCCACCGGGAAGGGAGCAGCCCTGAAAGCTGTTGCTGCTGTTCACCTTCCCTGGGCAGCCTATTCACAGGCACAGCAGCCCTGGGCATCTGTGCTTTCCCAGAGACGGAAGGTCTCATGGTGCCCGTTCTCGGCAGAGCCTTTTTCCGAAACGGCAAACGTCCGGCTCCTCCTCCCACCAGGAAGCAGCCAGCCCTGAAAGCTGTTGCTGCTGTTCACCTTCCCTGGGCAGCCTATTCACAGGCACAACAGCCCTGGGCATCTGTGCTTTCCCAGAGACGGAAGGTCTCATGGTGCCCGTTCTCGGCAGAGCCTTTTCCCAAAACGGCAAACGTCCAGCTTCTTGTCCCACCGGGAAGGGAGCAGCTCTGAAAGCTGTTGCTGCTGTTCACCTTCCCTGGGCAGCCTATTCACAGGCACAGCAGCCCTGGGCATCTGTGCATTCCCAGAGACGGAAGGTCTCATGGTGCCCGTTCTCTGCAGCACCTTTTTCCGAAACGGCAAACGTCCGGCTCCTCGTCCTACCGGGAAAGGACCAGCCCTGAAAGCTGTTGCTGGTCTTCGCCTTCCCTGGGCAGCCTATTCACAGGCTCAGCAGCCCTGGGGATCTGTGCTTTCCCAGAGACGGAAGGTCTCATGGTGGCCGTTCTCGGCAGCGCCTTTTCCCAAAACGGCAAACGTCCGGCTCCTCCTCCCAGCAGGAAGGGACCAGCCCTGAAAGCTGTTGCTGCTCTTCGCCTTCCCTGGGCAGCCTATTCACAGGCACAGCAGCCCTGGGGATCTGTGCTTTCCCAGAGATGGAAGGTCTCATGGTGCCCATTCTCGGCAGAGCCTTTTTCCGAAACGGCAAACATCCGGTTCCTCCTCCCACCGGGAGGGACCAGCCCTGAAAGCTGTTGCTGCTCTTCACCTTCTCTGGGCAGCCTATTCACAGGCACAAGGATTGGGGATCTGTGCTTTCCCAGAGACGGAAGGTCTCATGGTGCCCGGTCTCGGCAGAGCCTTTTTCCGAAACGGCAAACGTCCGTCTCCTCCTCCCACCAGGAAGCAGTGAGCCCTCAAAGCTGTTCTAGTCTTCGCCTTCCCTGGGCAGCCTATTCACAGGCACAACAGCCCTGGGCATCTGTGCTTTCCCAGAGACGGAAGGTCTCATGGTGCCCGTTCTCGGCAGAGCCTTTTTCCGAAACCGCAAACGTCCGGCTCCTCCTCCCACCAGGAAGCAGCCAGCCCTGAAAGCTGTTGCTGGTCTTCGCCTTCCCTGGGCAGCCTATTCACAGGCACAGCAGCCCTGGGCATCTGTGCTTTCCCAGAGACGGAAGGTCTCATGGTGCCCGTTCTCGGCAGAGCCTTTTTCCGAAACGGCAAACGTCCAGGTCCTTGTCCCACCAGGAAGGGGCCAGCCCTGAAAGCTGTTGCTGGTCTTCGCCTTCCCTGGGCAGCCTCTTCACAGGCACAGCAGCCCTGGGCATCTGTGCTTTCCCAGAGACGGAAGGTCTCATGGTGCCCGTTCTCGGCAGAGCCTTTTTCCGAAACCGCAAACGTCCGGCTCCTCCTCCCACCAGGAAGGGAGCAGCCCTGAAAGCTGTTGCTGCTGTTCACCTTCCCTGGGCAGCCTATTCACAGGCACAGCAGCCCTGGGCATCTGTGCTTTCCCAGAGACGGAAGGTCTCATGGTGCCCGTTCTCGGCAGCGCCTTTTCCCAAAACGGCAAATGTCCGCCTCCTCCTCCCACCGGGAAGGGACCAGCCCTGAAAGCTGTTGCTGCTCTTCGCCTTCCCTGGGCAGCCTATTCACAGGCACAGCAGCCCTGGGCATCTGTGCTTTCCCAGAGACGGAAGGTCTCATGGTGCCCGTTCTCGGCAGAGCCTTTTTCCGAAACGGCAAACGTCAGTCTCCTCGTCCCACTGGGAAGGGACCAGCCCTGAAAGCTGTTGCTGCTCTTCGCCTTCCCTGGGCAGCCTCTTCACAGGCACAGCAGCCCTGGGCATCTGTGCTTTCCCAGAGACGGAAGGTCTCATGGTGGCCGTTCTCGGCAGCGCCTTTTCCCAAAACGGCAAACGTCCGGCGTCTTGTCCCACCGGGAAGGGAGCAGCCCTGAAAGCTGTTGCTGGTCTTCACATTCCCTGGGCAGCCTATTCACAGGCACAACAGCACTGGGCATCTGTGCTTTCCCAGAGACGGAAGGTCTCATGGTGCCCGTTCTCGGCAGAGCCTTTTTCCGAAACGGCAAACGTCCGGCTCCTCCTCCCACCAGGAAGGGGCCAGCCCTGAAAGCTGTTGCTGCTCTTCACCTTCTCTGGGCAGCCTATTCACAGGCACAAGGATTGGGCATCTGTGCTTTCCCAGAGACGGAAGGTCTCATGGTGTCCGGTCTCGGCACAGCCTTTTTCCGAAACAGCAAACGTCCGGCTCCTCCTCCCACCAGGAAGGGAGCAGCCCTGAAAGCTGTTGCTGCTGTTCACCTTCCCTGGGCAGCCTATTCACAGGCACAGCAGCCCTGGGGATCTGTGCTTTCCCAGAGACGGAAGGTCTCATGGTGCCCGTTCTCGGCAGCGCCTTTTCCCAAAACGGCAAACGGCCGGCTTCTTGTCCCACCGGGAAGGGAGCAGCCCTGAAAGCTGTTGCTGCTGTTCACCTTCCCTGGGCAGCCTATTCACAGGCACAGCAGCCCTGGGCATCTGTGCTTTCCCAGAGACGGAAGGTCTCATGGTGCCCGTTCTCGGCAGAGCCTTTTTCCGAAACGGCAAACATCCGGCTCCTCCTCCCACCAGGATGCAGTGAGCCCTGAAAGCTGTTGCTGCTGTTCACCTTCCCTGGGCAGCCTATTCACAGGCACAACAGCCCTGGGCATCTGTGCTTTCCCAGAGACGGAAGGTCTCATGGTGCCCGTTCTCGGCAGAGCCTTTTCCCAAAACGGCAAACGTCCAGCTTCTTGTCCCACCGGGAAGGGAGCAGCTCTGAAAGCTGTTGCTGCTGTTCACCTTCCCTGGGCAGCCTATTCACAGGCACAGCAGCCCTGGGCATCTGTGCATTCCCAGAGACGGAAGGTCTCATGGTGCCCGTTCTCTGCAGCGCCTTTTTCCGAAACGGCAAACGTCCGGCTCCTCGTCCCACCGGGAAAGGACCAGCCCTGAAAGCTGTTGCTGCTCTTCGCCTTCCCTGGGCAGCCTATTCACAGGCACAGCAGCCCTGGGCATCTGTGCTTTCCCAGAGACGGAAGGTCTCATGGTGGCCGTTCTCGGCAGCGCCTTTTCCCAAAACGGCAAACGTCCGGCTCCTCCTCCCACCAGGAAGGGACCAGCCCTGAAAGCTGTTGCTGCTCTTCGCCTTCCCTGGGCAGCCTATTCACAGGCACAGCAGCCCTGGGCATCTGTGCTTTCCCAGAGACGGAAGGTCTCATGGTGCCCATTCTCGGCAGAGCCTTTTTCTGAAACGGCAAACATCCGGCTCCTCCTCCCACCAGGAAGGGACCAGCCCTGAAAGCTGTTGCTGCTCTTCACCTTCTCTGGGCAGCCTATTCACAGGCACAAGGATTGGGGATCTGTGCTTTCCCAGAGACGGAAGGTCTCATGGTGCCCGGTCTCGGCAGAGCCTTTTTCCGAAACGGCAAACGTCCGTCTCCTCCTCCCACCAGGAAGCAGTGAGCCCTCAAAGCTGTTCTAGTCTTCGCCTTCCCTGGGCAGCCTATTCACAGGCACAGCAGCCCTGGGGATCTGTGCTTTCCCAGAGACGGAAGGTCTCATGGTGCCCGTTCTCGGCAGAGCCTTTTTCCGAAACGGCAAACGTCCGGCTCCTCCTCCCACCAGGAAGGGAGCAGCCCTGAAAGCTGTTGCTGGTCTTCGCCTTCCCTGGGCAGCCTATTCACAGGCACAGCAGCCCTGGGCATCTGTGCTTTCCCAGAGACGGAAGGTCTCATGGTGCCCGTTCTCGGCAGAGCCTTTTTCCGAAACGGCAAACGTCCAGGTCCTTGTCCCACCAGGAAGGGGCCAGCCCTGAAAGCTGTTGCTGGTCTTCGCCTTCCCTGGGCAGCCTATTCACAGGCACAGCAGCCCTGGGCATCTGTGCTTTCCCAGAGACGGAAGGTCTCATGGTGCCCGTTCTCGGCAGAGCCTTTTTCCGAAACCGCAAACGTCCGGCTCCTCCTCCCACCAGGAAGGGAGCAGCCCTGAAAGCTGTTGCTGCTGTTCACCTTCCCTGGGCAGCCTATTCACAGGCACAGCAGCCCTGGGGATCTGTGCTTTCCCAGAGACGGAAGGTCTCATGGTGCCCGTTCTCGGCAGAGCCTTTTCCCAAAACGGCAAACGTCCGCCTCCTCCTCCCACCGGGAAGGGACCAGCCCTGAAAGCTGTTGCTGCTCTTCGCCTTCCCTGGGCAGCCTATTCACAGGCACAGCAGCCCTGGGCATCTGTGCTTTCCCAGAGACGGAAGGTCTCATGGTGCCCGTTCTCGGCAGAGCCTTTTTCCGAAACGGCAAACGTCAGTCTCCTCGTCCCACTGGGAAGGGACCAGCCCTGAAAGCTGTTGCTGCTCTTCGCCTTCCCTGGGCAGCCTCTTCACAGGCACAGCAGCCCTGGGCATCTGTGCTTTCCCAGAGACGGAAGGTCTCATGGTGGCCGTTCTCGGCAGCGCCTTTTCCCAAAACGGCAAACGTCCGGCGTCTTGTCCCACCGGAAAGGGAGCAGCCCTGAAAGCTGTTGCTGGTCTTCACATTCCCTGGGCAGCCTATTCACAGGCACAACAGCACTGGGCATCTGTGCTTTCCCAGAGACGGAAGGTCTCATGGTGCCCGTTCTCGGCAGAGCCTTTTTCCGAAACGGCAAACGTCCGGCTCCTCCTCCCACCAGGAAGGGGCCAGCCCTGAAAGCTGTTGCTGCTCTTCACCTTCTCTGGGCAGCCTATTCACAGGCACAAGGATTGGGCATCTGTGCTTTCCCAGAGACGGAAGGTCTCATGGTGTCCGGTCTCGGCACAGCCTTTTTCCGAAATAGCAAACGTCCGGCTCCTCCTCCCACCAGGAAGGGACCAGCCCTGAAAGCTGTTGCTGCTCTCCACCTTCCCTGGGCAGCCTATTCACAGGCACAGCAGCCCTGGGGATCTGTGCTTTCCCAGAGACGGAAGGTCTCATGGTGCCCGTTCTCGGCAGCGCCTTTTCCCAAAACGGCAAACGGCCGGCTTCTTGTCCCACCGGGAAGGGAGCAGCCCTGAAAGCTGTTGCTGCTGTTCACCTTCCCTGGGCAGCCTATTCACAGGCACAGCAGCCCTGGGCATCTGTGCTTTCCCAGAGACGGAAGGTCTCATGGTGCCCGTTCTCGGCAGAGCCTTTTTCCGAAACGGCAAACGTCCGGCTCCTCCTCCCACCAGGAAGGGGCCAGCCCTGAAAGCTGTTGCTGCTCTTCACCTTCTCTGGGCAGCCTATTCACAGGCACAAGGATTGGGCATCTGTGCTTTCCCAGAGACGGAAGGTCTCATGGTGTCCGGTCTCGGCACAGCCTTTTTCCGAAACAGCAAACGTCCGGCTCCTCCTCCCACCAGGAAGGGAGCAGCCCTGAAAGCTGTTGCTGCTGTTCACCTTCCCTGGGCAGCCTATTCACAGGCACAGCAGCCCTGGGGATCTGTGCTTTCCCAGAGACGGAAGGTCTCATGGTGCCCGTTCTCGGCAGCGCCTTTTCCCAAAACGGCAAACGGCCGGCTTCTTGTCCCACCGGGAAGGGAGCAGCCCTGAAAGCTGTTGCTGCTGTTCACCTTCCCTGGGCAGCCTATTCACAGGCACAGCAGCCCTGGGCATCTGTGCTTTCCCAGAGACGGAAGGTCTCATGGTGCCCGTTCTCGGCAGAGCCTTTTTCCGAAACGGCAAACATCCGGCTCCTCCTCCCACCAGGATGCAGTGAGCCCTGAAAGCTGTTGCTGCTGTTCACCTTCCCTGGGCAGCCTATTCACAGGCACAACAGCCCTGGGCATCTGTGCTTTCCCAGAGACGGAAGGTCTCATGGTGCCCGTTCTCGGCAGAGCCTTTTCCCAAAACGGCAAACGTCCAGCTTCTTGTCCCACCGGGAAGGGAGCAGCTCTGAAAGCTGTTGCTGCTGTTCACCTTCCCTGGGCAGCCTATTCACAGGCACAGCAGCCCTGGGCATCTGTGCATTCCCAGAGACGGAAGGTCTCATGGTGCCCGTTCTCTGCAGCGCCTTTTTCCGAAACGGCAAACGTCCGGCTCCTCGTCCCACCGGGAAAGGACCAGCCCTGAAAGCTGTTGCTGCTCTTCGCCTTCCCTGGGCAGCCTATTCACAGGCACAGCAGCCCTGGGCATCTGTGCTTTCCCAGAGACGGAAGGTCTCATGGTGGCCGTTCTCGGCAGCGCCTTTTCCCAAAACGGCAAACGTCCGGCTCCTCCTCCCACCAGGAAGGGACCAGCCCTGAAAGCTGTTGCTGCTCTTCGCCTTCCCTGGGCAGCCTATTCACAGGCACAGCAGCCCTGGGCATCTGTGCTTTCCCAGAGACGGAAGGTCTCATGGTGCCCATTCTCGGCAGAGCCTTTTTCTGAAACGGCAAACATCCGGCTCCTCCTCCCACCAGGAAGGGACCAGCCCTGAAAGCTGTTGCTGCTCTTCACCTTCTCTGGGCAGCCTATTCACAGGCACAAGGATTGGGGATCTGTGCTTTCCCAGAGACGGAAGGTCTCATGGTGCCCGGTCTCGGCAGAGCCTTTTTCCGAAACGGCAAACGTCCGTCTCCTCCTCCCACCAGGAAGCAGTGAGCCCTCAAAGCTGTTCTAGTCTTCGCCTTCCCTGGGCAGCCTATTCACAGGCACAGCAGCCCTGGGGATCTGTGCTTTCCCAGAGACGGAAGGTCTCATGGTGCCCGTTCTCGGCAGAGCCTTTTTCCGAAACGGCAAACGTCCGGCTCCTCCTCCCACCAGGAAGGGAGCAGCCCTGAAAGCTGTTGCTGGTCTTCGCCTTCCCTGGGCAGCCTATTCACAGGCACAGCAGCCCTGGGCATCTGTGCTTTCCCAGAGACGGAAGGTCTCATGGTGCCCGTTCTCGGCAGAGCCTTTTTCCGAAACGGCAAACGTCCAGGTCCTTGTCCCACCAGGAAGGGGCCAGCCCTGAAAGCTGTTGCTGGTCTTCGCCTTCCCTGGGCAGCCTATTCACAGGCACAGCAGCCCTGGGCATCTGTGCTTTCCCAGAGACGGAAGGTCTCATGGTGCCCGTTCTCGGCAGAGCCTTTTTCCGAAACCGCAAACGTCCGGCTCCTCCTCCCACCAGGAAGGGAGCAGCCCTGAAAGCTGTTGCTGCTGTTCACCTTCCCTGGGCAGCCTATTCACAGGCACAGCAGCCCTGGGGATCTGTGCTTTCCCAGAGACGGAAGGTCTCATGGTGCCCGTTCTCGGCAGAGCCTTTTCCCAAAACGGCAAACGTCCGCCTCCTCCTCCCACCGGGAAGGGACCAGCCCTGAAAGCTGTTGCTGCTCTTCGCCTTCCCTGGGCAGCCTATTCACAGGCACAGCAGCCCTGGGCATCTGTGCTTTCCCAGAGACGGAAGGTCTCATGGTGCCCGTTCTCGGCAGAGCCTTTTTCCGAAACGGCAAACGTCAGTCTCCTCGTCCCACTGGGAAGGGACCAGCCCTGAAAGCTGTTGCTGCTCTTCGCCTTCCCTGGGCAGCCTCTTCACAGGCACAGCAGCCCTGGGCATCTGTGCTTTCCCAGAGACGGAAGGTCTCATGGTGGCCGTTCTCGGCAGCGCCTTTTCCCAAAACGGCAAACGTCCGGCGTCTTGTCCCACCGGAAAGGGAGCAGCCCTGAAAGCTGTTGCTGGTCTTCACATTCCCTGGGCAGCCTATTCACAGGCACAACAGCACTGGGCATCTGTGCTTTCCCAGAGACGGAAGGTCTCATGGTGCCCGTTCTCGGCAGAGCCTTTTTCCGAAACGGCAAACGTCCGGCTCCTCCTCCCACCAGGAAGGGGCCAGCCCTGAAAGCTGTTGCTGCTCTTCACCTTCTCTGGGCAGCCTATTCACAGGCACAAGGATTGGGCATCTGTGCTTTCCCAGAGACGGAAGGTCTCATGGTGTCCGGTCTCGGCACAGCCTTTTTCCGAAATAGCAAACGTCCGGCTCCTCCTCCCACCAGGAAGGGACCAGCCCTGAAAGCTGTTGCTGCTCTCCACCTTCCCTGGGCAGCCTATTCACAGGCACAGCAGCCCTGGGGATCTGTGCTTTCCCAGAGACGGAAGGTCTCATGGTGCCCGTTCTCGGCAGCGCCTTTTCCCAAAACGGCAAACGGCCGGCTTCTTGTCCCACCGGGAAGGGAGCAGCCCTGAAAGCTGTTGCTGCTGTTCACCTTCCCTGGGCAGCCTATTCACAGGCACAGCAGCCCTGGGCATCTGTGCTTTCCCAGAGACGGAAGGTCTCATGGTGCCCGTTCTCGGCAGAGCCTTTTTCCGAAACGGCAAACGTCCGGCTCCTCCTCCCACCAGGAAGCAGTGAGCCCTGAAAGCTGTTGCTGCTGTTCACCTTCCCTGGGCAGCCTATTCACAGGCACAACAGCCCTGGGCATCTGTGCTTTCCCAGAGACGGAAGGTCTCATGGTGCCCGTTCTCGGCAGAGCCTTTTCCCAAAACGGCAAACGTCCAGCTTCTTGTCCCACCGGGAAGGGAGCAGCTCTGAAAGCTGTTGCTGCTGTTCACCTTCCCTGGGCAGCCTATTCACAGGCACAGCAGCCCTGGGCATCTGTGCATTCCCAGAGACGGAAGGTCTCATGGTGCCCGTTCTCTGCAGCGCCTTTTTCCGAAACGGCAAACGTCCGGCTCCTCGTCCCACCGCGAAAGGACCAGCCCTGAAAGCTGTTGCTGCTCTTCGCCTTCCCTGGGCAGCCTATTCACAGGCACAGCAGCCCTGGGGATCTGTGCTTTCCCAGAGACGGAAGGTCTCATGGTGGCCGTTCTCGGCAGCGCCTTTTCCCAAAACGGCAAACGTCCGGCTTCTTGTCCCACCGGGAAGGGAGCAGCCCTGAAAGCTGTTGCTGGTCTTCGCCTTCCCTGGGCAGCCTATTCACAGGCACAGCAGCCCTGGGGATCTGTGCTTTCCCAGAGACGGAAGGTCTCATGGTGCCCGTTCTCGGCAGAGCCTTTTTCCGAAACGGCAAACGTCCGGCTCCTCCTCCCACCAGGAAGCAGCCAGCCCTGAAAGCTGTTGCTGGTCTTCGCCTTCCCTGGGCAGCCTATTCACAGGCCCAGCAGCCCTGGGCATCTGTGCTTTAACAGAGACGGAAGGTCTCATGGTGCCCGTTCTCGGCAGAGCCTTTTTCCAAAACGGCAAACGTCCGGCTCCTCCTCCAACCAGGAAGCAGCCAGCCCTGAAAGCTGTTGCTGGTCTTCGCCTTCCCTGGGCAGCGCATTCACAGGCACAGCAGCCCTGGGGATCTGTGCTTTCCCAGAGACCGAAGGTCTCATGGTGCCCGTTCTCGGCAGCGCCTTTTCCCAAAACGGCAAACGTCCGGCTTCTTGTCCCACCGGGAAGGGAGCAGCCCTGAAAGCTGTTGCTGGTCTTCGCCTTCCCTGGGCAGCCTCTTCACAGGCACAGCAGCCCTGGGGATCTGTGCTTTCCCAGAGACGGAAGGTCTCATGGTGCCCGTTCTCAGCAGAGCCTTTTTCCGAAACGGCAAACGTCCGGCTTCTTGTCCCACCGGGAAGGGAGCAGCCCTGAAAGCTGTTGCTGGTCTTCGCCTTCCCTGGGCAGCCTATTCACAGGCACAGCAGCCCTGGGGATCTGTGCTTTCCCAGAGACGGAAGGTCTCATGGTGCCCGTTCTCGGCAGAGCCTTTTTCCGAAACGGCAAACGTCCGGCTCCTCCTCCCACCAGGAAGGGAGCAGCCCTGAAAGCTGTTGCTGGTCTTCGCCTTCCCTGGGCAGCCTATTCACAGGCACAGCAGCCCTGGGGATCTGTGCTTTCCCAGAGACGGAAGGTCTCATGGTGCCCATTCTCGGCAGAGCCTTTTTCCGAAACTGCAAACGTCCAGCTCCTTGTCCCACTGGGAAGGGACCAGCCCTGAAAGCTGTTGCCGGTCTTCGCCTTCCCTGGGCAGCCTATTCACAGGCACAGCAGCCCTGGGCATCTGTGCTTTCTCAGAGACGGAAGGTCTCATGGTGCCCGTTCTCGGCAGAGCCTTTTTCCAAAACGGCAAACGTCCGGCTCCTCCTCCCACCAGGAAGGGGCCAGCCCTGAAAGCTGTTGCTGGTCTTCGCCTTCCCTGGGCAGCCTCTTCACAGGCACAGCAGCCCTGGCGTCTGTGCTTTCCCAGAGATGGAAGGTCTCATGTTGCCCATTCTCGGCAGAGCCTTTTTCCGAAAGGGCAAACGTCCGGCTCCTCCTCCCAGCAGGAAGGGACCAGCCCTGAAAGCTGTTGCTGGTCTTCGCCTTCCCTGGGCAGCCTATTCACAGGCACAAGGATTGGGGATCTGTGCTTTCCCAGAGACGTAAGGTCTCATGGTGCCCGTTCTCGGCAGAGCCTTTTTCCGAAACGGCAAACGTCCGGCTCCTCCTCCCACCAGGAAGCAGCCAGCCCTGAAAGCTGTTGCTGGTCTTCGCCTTCCCTGGGCAGCCTATTCACAGGCACAGCAGCCCTGGGGATCTGTGCTTTCCCAGAGACGGAAGGTCTCATGGTGCCCGTTCTCGGCAGAGCCTTTTTCCGAAACGGCAAACGTCCAGGTCCTCCTCCCACCGGGAAGGGACCAGCCCTGAAAGCTGTCGCTGCTCTTCACCTTCCCTGGGCAGCCTATTCACAGGCACAGCAGCCCTGGGGATCTGTGCTTTCCCAGAGACGGAAGGTCTCATGGTGCCCGTTCTCGGCAGAGCCTTTTTCCGAAACGGCAAACGTCCGGCTTCTTGTCCCACCAGGAAGGGAGCAGCCCTGAAAGCTGTTGCTGGTCTTCGCCTTCCCTGGGCAGCCTATTCACAGGCACAGCAGCCCTGGGGATCTGTGCTTTCCCAGAGACGGAAGGTCTCATGGTGCCCGTTCTCGGCAGAGCCTTTTTCCGAAACGGCAAACGTCCGGCTTCTTGTCCCACCGGGAAGGGAGCAGCCCTGAAAGCTGTTGCTGGTCTTCGCCTTCCCTGGGCAGCCTATTCACAGGCACAGCAGCCCTGGGGATCTGTGCTTTCCCAGAGACGGAAGGTCTCATGGTGCCCGTTCTCGGCAGAGCCTTTTTCCGAAACGGCAAACGTCCGGCTCCTCCTCCCACCAGGAAGGGAGCAGCCCTGAAAGCTGTTGCTGGTCTTCGCCTTCCCTGGGCAGCCTATTCACAGGCACAGCAGCCCTGGGCATCTGTGCTTTCCCAGAGACGGAAGGTCTCATGGTGCCCATTCTCGGCAGAGCCTTTTTCCGAAACTGCAAACGTCCAGCTCCTTGTCCCACTGGGAAGGGACCAGCCCTGAAAGCTGTTGCCGGTCTTCGCCTTCCCTGGGCAGCCTATTCACAGGCACAGCAGCCCTGGGCATCTGTGCTTTCCCAGAGACGGAAGGTCTCATGGTGCCCGTTCTCGGCAGAGCCTTTTTCCAAAACGGCAAACGTCCGGCTCCTCCTCCCACCAGGAAGGGGCCAGCCCTGAAAGCTGTTGCTGGTCTTCGCCTTCCCTGGGCAGCCTCTTCACAGGCACAGCAGCCCTGGCGTCTGTGCTTTCCCAGAGATGGAAGGTCTCATGTTGCCCATTCTCGGCAGAGCCTTTTTCCGAAACGGCAAACGTCCGGCTCCTCCTCCCAGCAGGAAGGGACCAGCCCTGAAAGCTGTTGCTGGTCTTCGCCTTCCCTGGGCAGCCTATTCACAGGCACAAGGATTGGGGATCTGTGCTTTCCCAGAGACGTAAGGTCTCATGGTGCCCGTTCTCGGCAGAGCCTTTTTCCGAAACGGCAAACGTCCGGCTCCTCCTCCCACCAGGAAGCAGCCAGCCCTGAAAGCTGTTGCTGGTCTTCGCCTTCCCTGGGCAGCCTATTCACAGGCACAGCAGCCCTGGGCATCTGTGCTTTCCCAGAGACGGAAGGTCTCATGGTGCCCGTTCTCGGCAGAGCCTTTTTCCAAAACGGCAAACGTCCGGCTCCTCCTCCCACCAGGAAGCAGCCAGCCCTGAAAGCTTTTGCTGGTCTTCGCCTTCCCTGGGCAGCGCATTCACAGGCACAGCAGCCCTGGGGATCTGTGCTTTCCCAGAGACCGAAGGTCTCATGGTGCCCGTTCTCGGCAGCGCCTTTTCCCAAAACGGCAAACGTCCGGCTTCTTGTCCCACCGGGAAGGGAGCAGCCCTGAAAGCTGTTGCTGGTCTTCGCCTTCCCTGGGCAGCCTATTCACAGGCACAGCAGCCCTGGGGATCTGTGCTTTCCCAGAGACGGAAGGTCTCATGGTGCCCGTTCTCGGCAGAGCCTTTTTCCGAAACGGCAAACGTCCAGGTCCTCCTCCCACCGGGAAGGGACCAGCCCTGAAAGCTGTCGCTGCTCTTCACCTTCCCTGGGCAGCCTATTCACAGGCACAGCAGCCCTGGGCATCTGTGCTTTCCCAGAGACGGAAGGTCTCATGGTGCCCGTTCTCGGCAGAGCCTTTTTCCGAAACGGCAAACGTCCGGCTCCTCGTCCCACCAGGAAGGGACCAGCCCTGAAAGCTGTTGCTGGTCTTCGCCTTCCCTGGGCAGCCTATTCACAGGCACAGCAGCCCTGGGGATCTGTGCTTTCCCAGAGACGGAAGGTCTCATGGTGCCCGTTCTCGGCAGAGCCTTTTTCCGAAAGGGCAAACGTCCGGCTCCTCCTCCCACCAGGAAGGGAGCAGCCCTGAAAGCTGTTCCTGGTCTTCGCCTTCCCTGGGCAGCCTATTCACAGGCACAGCAGCCCTGGGGATCTGTGCTTTCCCAGAGACGGAAGGTCTCATGGTGCCCATTCTCGGCAGAGCCTTTTTCCGAAACTGCAAACGTCCGGCTCCTTGTCCCACTGGGAAGGGACCAGCCCTGAAAGCTGTTGCTGCTCTTCGCCTTCCCTGGGCAGCCTATTCACAGGCACAGCAGCCCTGGGCATCTGTGCTTTCCCAGAGACGGAAGGTCTCATGGTGCCCGTTCTCGGCAGAGCCTTTTTCCAAAACGGCAAACGTCCGGCTCCTCCTCCCACCAGGAAGGGGCCAGCCCTGAAAGCTGTTGCTGGTCTTCGCCTTCCCTGGGCAGCCTCTTCACAGGCACAGCAGCCCTGGGCATCTGTGCTTTCCCAGAGACGGAAGGTCTCATGGTGCCCGTTCTCGGCAGAGCCTTTTCCCAAAACGGCAAACGTCCGGCTTCTTGTCCCACCGGGAAGGGGCCAGCCCTGAAAGCTGTTGCTGGTCTTCGCCTTCCCTGGGCAGCCTATTCACAGGCACAGCAGCCCTGGGGATCTGTGCTTTCCCAGAGACGGAAGGTCTCATGGTGCCCGTTCTCGGCAGAGCCTTTTTCCGAAACGGCAAACGTCCGGCTCCTCCTCCCACCAGGAAGGGAGCAGCCCTGAAAGCTGTTGCTGGTCTTCGCCTTCCCTGGGCAGCCTATTCACAGGCACAGCAGCCCTGGGCATCTGTGCTTTCCCAGAGACGGAAGGTCTCATGGTGCCCATTCTCGGCAGAGCCTTTTTCCGAAACTGCAAACGTCCAGCTCCTTGTCCCACTGGGAAGGGACCAGCCCTGAAAGCTGTTGCCGGTCTTCGCCTTCCCTGGGCAGCCTATTCACAGGCACAGCAGCCCTGGGCATCTGTGCTTTCCCAGAGACGGAAGGTCTCATGGTGCCCGTTCTCGGCAGAGCCTTTTTCCAAAACGGCAAACGTCCGGCTCCTCCTCCCACCAGGAAGGGGCCAGCCCTGAAAGCTGTTGCTGGTCTTCGCCTTCCCTGGGCAGCCTCTTCACAGGCACAGCAGCCCTGGCGTCTGTGCTTTCCCAGAGATGGAAGGTCTCATGTTGCCCATTCTCGGCAGAGCCTTTTTCCGAAACGGCAAACGTCCGGCTCCTCCTCCCAGCAGGAAGGGACCAGCCCTGAAAGCTGTTGCTGGTCTTCGCCTTCCCTGGGCAGCCTATTCACAGGCACAAGGATTGGGGATCTGTGCTTTCCCAGAGACGTAAGGTCTCATGGTGCCCGTTCTCGGCAGAGCCTTTTTCCGAAACGGCAAACGTCCGGCTCCTCCTCCCACCAGGAAGCAGCCAGCCCTGAAAGCTGTTGCTGGTCTTCGCCTTCCCTGGGCAGCCTATTCACAGGCACAGCAGCCCTGGGCATCTGTGCTTTCCCAGAGACGGAAGGTCTCATGGTGCCCGTTCTCGGCAGAGCCTTTTTCCAAAACGGCAAACGTCCGGCTCCTCCTCCCACCAGGAAGCAGCCAGCCCTGAAAGCTTTTGCTGGTCTTCGCCTTCCCTGGGCAGCGCATTCACAGGCACAGCAGCCCTGGGGATCTGTGCTTTCCCAGAGACCGAAGGTCTCATGGTGCCCGTTCTCGGCAGCGCCTTTTCCCAAAACGGCAAACGTCCGGCTTCTTGTCCCACCGGGAAGGGAGCAGCCCTGAAAGCTGTTGCTGGTCTTCGCCTTCCCTGGGCAGCCTATTCACAGGCACAGCAGCCCTGGGGATCTGTGCTTTCCCAGAGACGGAAGGTCTCATGGTGCCCGTTCTCGGCAGAGCCTTTTTCCGAAACGGCAAACGTCCAGGTCCTCCTCCCACCGGGAAGGGACCAGCCCTGAAAGCTGTCGCTGCTCTTCACCTTCCCTGGGCAGCCTATTCACAGGCACAGCAGCCCTGGGCATCTGTGCTTTCCCAGAGACGGAAGGTCTCATGGTGCCCGTTCTCGGCAGAGCCTTTTTCCGAAACGGCAAACGTCCGGCTCCTCGTCCCACCAGGAAGGGACCAGCCCTGAAAGCTGTTGCTGGTCTTCGCCTTCCCTGGGCAGCCTATTCACAGGCACAGCAGCCCTGGGGATCTGTGCTTTCCCAGAGACGGAAGGTCTCATGGTGCCCGTTCTCGGCAGAGCCTTTTTCCGAAAGGGCAAACGTCCGGCTCCTCCTCCCACCAGGAAGGGAGCAGCCCTGAAAGCTGTTCCTGGTCTTCGCCTTCCCTGGGCAGCCTATTCACAGGCACAGCAGCCCTGGGGATCTGTGCTTTCCCAGAGACGGAAGGTCTCATGGTGCCCATTCTCGGCAGAGCCTTTTTCCGAAACTGCAAACGTCCGGCTCCTTGTCCCACTGGGAAGGGACCAGCCCTGAAAGCTGTTGCTGCTCTTCGCCTTCCCTGGGCAGCCTATTCACAGGCACAGCAGCCCTGGGCATCTGTGCTTTCCCAGAGACGGAAGGTCTCATGGTGCCCGTTCTCGGCAGAGCCTTTTTCCAAAACGGCAAACGTCCGGCTCCTCCTCCCACCAGGAAGGGGCCAGCCCTGAAAGCTGTTGCTGGTCTTCGCCTTCCCTGGGCAGCCTCTTCACAGGCACAGCAGCCCTGGGCATCTGTGCTTTCCCAGAGACGGAAGGTCTCATGGTGCCCGTTCTCGGCAGAGCCTTTTCCCAAAACGGCAAACGTCCGGCTTCTTGTCCCACCGGGAAGGGGCCAGCCCTGAAAGCTGTTGCTGGTCTTCACCTTCCCTGGGCAGCCTATTCACAGGCACAGCAGCCCTGGGGATCTGTGCTTTCCCAGAGACGGAAGGTCTCATGGTGCCCGTTCTCGGCAGAGCCTTTTTCCAAAACGGCACACGTCCGGCTCCTCCTCCCACCAGGAAGGGGCCAGCCCTGAAAGCTGTTGCTGGTCTTCGCCTTCCCTGGCAGCCTATTCACAGGCACAGCAGCCCTGGGCATCTGTGCTTTCCCAGAGACAGAAGGTCTCATGGTGCCCGTTCTCGGCAGAGCCTTTTTCCGAAACGGCAAACGTCCGGCTCCTCCTCCCACCAGGAAGGGAGCAGCCCTGAAAGCTGTTGCTGCTGTTCACCTTCCCTGGGCAGCCTATTCACAGGCACAGTAGCCCTGGGCATCTGTGCTTTCCCAGAGACGGAAGGTCTCATGGTGCCCGTTCTCGGCAGCACCTTTTCCCAAAACGGCAAACGGCCGGCTTCTTGTCCCACCGGGAAGGGAGCAGCCCTGAAAGCTGTTGCTGCTGTTCACCTTCCCTGGGCAGCCTATTCACAGGCACAACAGCCCTGGGCATCTGTGCATTCCCAGAGACGGAAGGTCTCATGGTGCCCATTCTCGGCAGAGCCTTTTTCCGAAACTGCAAACGTCCGGCTCCTTGTCCCACTGGGAAGGGACCAGCCCTGAAAGCTGTTGCCGGTCTTCGCCTTCCCTGGGCAGCCTATTCACAGGCACAGCAGCCCTGGGCATCTGTGCTTTCCCAGAGACGGAAGGTCTCATGGTGCCCGTTCTCGGCAGAGCCTTTTTCCAATACGGCAAACGTCCGGCTCCTCCTCCCACCAGGAAGGGGCCAGCCCTGAAAGCTGTTGCTGGTCTTCGCCTTCCCTGGGCAGCCTCTTCACAGGCACAGCAGCCCTGGGGATCTGTGCTTTCCCAGAGATGGAAGGTCTCATGTTGCCCATTCTCGGCAGAGCCTTTTTCCGAAACAGCAAACGTCCGGCTCCTCCTCCCAGCAGGAAGGGACCAGCCCTGAAAGCTGTTGCTGGTCTTCGCCTTCCCTGGGCAGCCTCTTCACAGGCACAAGGATTGGGGATCTGTGCTTTCCCAGACACGGAAGGTCTCATGGTGCCCGTTCTCGGCAGACCCTTTTTCCCAAAACGGCAAACGTCCGGCTCCTCCTCCCACCAGGAAGGGAGCAGCCCTGAAAGCTGTTGCTGCTCTTCGCCTTCCCTGGGCAGCCTATTCACAGGCACAGCAGCCCTGGGCATCTGTGCTTTCCCAGAGACGGAAGGTCTCATGGTGCCCGTTCTCGGCAGAGCCTTTTCCCAAAACGGCAAACGTCCGGCTTCTTGTCCCACCGGGAAGGGGCCAGCTCTGAAAGCTGTTGCTGCTCTTCGCCTTCCCTGGGCAGCCTATTCACAGGCACAGCAGCCCTGGGGATCTGTGCTTTCCCAGAGACGGAAGGTCTCATGGTGCCCGTTCTCGGCAGAGCCTTTTTCCGAAACGGCAAACGTCCGGCTCCTCCTCCCACCAGGAAGGGAGCAGCCCTGAAAGCTGTTGCTGCTCTTCGCCTTCCCTGGGCAGCCTATTCACAGGCACAGCAGCCCTGGGCATCTGTGCTTTCCCAGAGACGGAAGGTCTCATGGTGCCCGTTCTCGGCAGAGCCTTTTTCCGAAAGGGCAAACGTCCGGCTCCTCCTCCCACCAGGAAGGGAGCAGCCCTGAAAGCTGTTGCTGCTCTTCACCTTCCCTGGGCAGCCTATTCAGAGGCACAGCAGCCCTGGGGATCTGTGCTTTCCCAGAGACGGAAGGTCTCATGGTGCCCGTTCTCGGCAGCGCCTTTTCCCAAAACGGCAAACGTCCGGCTTCTTGTCCCACCGGGAAGGGAGCAGCCCTGAAAGCTGTTCCTGCTCTTCGCCTTCCCTGGGCAGCCTCTTCACAGGCACAGCAGCCCTGGGGATCTGTGCTTTCCCAGAGACGGAAGGTCTCATGGTGCCCGTTCTCGGCAGAGCCTTTTTCCGAAACGGCAAACGTCCAGGTCCTCCTCCCACCGGGAAGGGACCAGCCCTGAAAGCTGTCGCTGCTCTTCACCTTCCCTGGGCAGCCTATTCACAGGCACAGCAGCCCTGGGCATCTGTGCTTTCCCAGAGACGGAAGGTCTCATGGTGCCCGTTCTCGGCAGAGCCTTTTTCCGAAACGGCAAACGTCCGGCTTCTTGTCCCACCGGGAAGGGAGCAGCCCTGAAAGCTGTTGCTGGTCTTCGCCTTCCCTGGGCAGCCTATTCACAGGCACAACAGCACTGGGGATCTGTGCTTTCCCAGAGATGGAAGGTCTCATGGTGCCCGTTCTCGGCAGAGCCTTTTTCCAAAACGGCAAACGTCCGGCTCCTCCTCCCACCAGGAAGCAGCCAGCCCTGAAAGCTGTTGCTGCTCTTCGCCTTCCCTGGCAGCCTATTCACAGGCACAGCAGCCCTGGGCATCTGTGCTTTCCCAGAGACGGAAGGTCTCATGGTGCCCGTTCTCGGCAGAGCCTTTTTCCGAAACGGCAAACGTCCGGCTCCTCCTCCCACCAGGAAGGGAGCAGCCCTGAAAGCTGTTGCTGCTGTTCACCTTCCCTGGGCAGCCTATTCACAGGCACAGCAGCCCTGGGCATCTGTGCTTTCCCAGAGACGGAAGGTCTCATGGTGCCCGTTCTCGGCAGCGCCTTTTCCCAAAACGGCAAACAGCCGGCTTCTTGTCCCACCGGGAAGGGAGCAGCCCTGAAAGCTGTTGCTGCTGTTCACCTTCCCTGGGCAGCCTATTCACAGGCACAACAGCCCTGGGCATCTGTGCATTCCCAGAGACGGAAGGTCTCATGGTGCCCATTCTCGGCAGAGCCTTTTTCCGAAACTGCAAACGTCCGGCTCCTTGTCCCACTGGGAAGGGACCAGCCCTGAAAGCTGTTGCCGGTCTTCGCCTTCCCTGGGCAGCCTATTCACAGGCACAGCAGCCCTGGGGATCTGTGCTTTCCCAGAGACGGAAGGTCTCATGGTGCCCGTTCTCGGCAGAGCCTTTTTCCAAAACGGCAAACGTCCGGCTCCTCCTCCCACCAGGAAGGGGCCAGCCCTGAAAGCTGTTGCTGGTCTTCGCCTTCCCTGGGCAGCCTCTTCACAGGCACAGCAGCCCTGGGGATCTGTGCTTTCCCAGAGATGGAAGGTCTCATTTTGCCCATTCTCGGCAGAGCCTTTTTCCGAAACGGCAAACGTCCGGCTCCTCCTCCCAGCAGGAAGGGACCAGCCCTGAAAGCTGTTGCTGGTCTTCGCCTTCCCTGGGCAGCCTCTTCACAGGCACAAGGATTGGGGATCTGTGCTTTCCCAGACACGGAAGGTCTCATGGTGCCCGTTCTCGGCAGACCCTTTTTCCGAAACGGCAAACGTCCGGCTCCTCCTCCCACCAGGAAGGGAGCAGCCCTGAAAGCTGTTGCTGGTCTTCGCCTTCCCTGGGCAGCCTCTTCACAGGCACAGCAGCCCTGGGCATCTGTGCTTTCCCAGAGACGGAAGGTCTCATGGTGCCCGTTCTCGGCAGAGCCTTTTCCCAAAACGGCAAACGTCCGGCTTCTTGTCCCACCGGGAAGGGGCCAGCTCTGAAAGCTGTTGCTGCTCTTCGCCTTCCCTGGGCAGCCTATTCACAGGCACAGCAGCCCTGGGGATCTGTGCTTTCCCAGAGACGGAAGGTCTCATGGTGCCCGTTCTCGGCAGAGCCTTTTTCCGAAACGGCAAACGTCCGGCTCCTCCTCCCACCAGGAAGCAGCCAGCCCTGAAAGCTGTTGCTGGTCTTCGCCTTCCCTGGGCAGCCTATTCACAGGCACAGCAGCCCTGGGCATCTGTGCTTTCCCAGAGACGGAAGGTCTCATGGTGCCCGTTCTCGGCAGAGCCTTTTTCCAAAACGGCAAACGTCCGGCTCCTCCTCCCACCAGGAAGGGGCCAGCCCTGAAAGCTGTCGCTGCTCTTCGCCTTCCCTGGGCAGCCTATTCACAGGCACAGCAGCCCTGGGGATCTGTGCTTTCCCAGAGACGGAAGGTCTCATGGTGCCCGTTCTCGGCAGCGCCTTTTCCCAAAACGGCAAACGTCCGGCTTCTTGTCCCACCGGGAAGGGAGCAGCCCTGAAAGCTGTTCCTGCTCTTCGCCTTCCCTGGGCAGCCTCTTCACAGGCACAGCAGCCCTGGGGATCTGTGCTTTCCCAGAGACGGAAGGTCTCATGGTGCCCGTTCTCGGCAGAGCCTTTTTCCAAAACGGCAAACGTCCGGCTCCTCCTCCCAGCAGGAAGGGGCCAGCCCTGAAAGCTGTTGCTGGTCTTCGCCTTCCCTGGGCAGCCTATTCACAGGCACAGCAGCCCTGGGCATCTGTGCTTTCCCAGAGACGGAAGGTCTCATGGTGCCCGTTCTCGGCAGCGCCTTTTCCCAAAACGGCAAACGTCCGGCTTCTTGTCCCACTGGGAAGGGGCCAGCCCTGAAAGCTGTTGCTGGTCTTCGCCTTCCCTGGGCAGCCTATTCACAGGCAGAGCAGCCCTGGGGATCTGTGCTTTCCCAGAGATGGAAGGTCTCATGGTGCCCGTTCTCGGCAGAGCCTTTTCCCAAAACGGCAAACGTCCGGCTCCTCCTCCCACCAGGAAGCAGCCAGCCCTGAAAGCTGTTGCTGGTCTTCGCCTTCCCTGGGCAGCCTATTCACAGGCACAACAGCCCTGGGGATCTGTGCTTTCCCAGAGACGGAAGGTCTCATGGTGCCCGTTCTCGGCAGAGCCTTTTTCCGAAAGGGCAAACGTCCGGCTCCTCCTCCCACCAGGAAGGGAGCAGCCCTGAAAGCTGTTGCTGCTGTTCACCTTCCCTGGGCAGCCTATTCACAGGCACAGCAGCCCTGGGGATCTGTGCTTTCCCAGAGACGGAAGGTCTCATGGTGGCCGTTCTCGGCAGCGCCTTTTTCCGAAAGGCCAAACGTCCGGCTTCTTGTCCCACCGGGAAGGGGCCAGCCCTGAAAGCTGTTGCTGGTCTTCGCCTTCCCTGGGCAGCCTATTCACAGGCACAGCAGCCCTGGGGATCTGTGCTTTCCCAGAGACGGAAGGTCTCATGGTGGCCGTTCTCGGCAGCGCCTTTTCCCAAAACGGCAAACGTCCGGCTCCTCCTCCCACCAGGAAGCAGCCAGCCCTGAAAGCTGTTGCTGGTCTTCGCCTTCCCTGGGCAGCCTATTCACAGGCACAGCAGCCCTGGGGATCTGTGCTTTCCCAGAGACGGAAGGTCTCATGGTGCCCGTTCTCGGCAGTGCCTTTTTCCGAAAGGGCAAACGTCCGGCTCCTCCTCCCACCAGGACTGGAGCAGCCCTGAAAGCTGTTGCTGGTCTTCGCCTTCCCTGGGCAGCCTATTCGCAGGCACAACAGCCCTGGGCATCTGTGGTTTCCCAGAGACGGAAGGTCTCATGGTGCCCGTTCTCGGCAGAGCCTTTTCCCAAACGGCAAACGTCCGGCTTCTTGTCCCACCGGGAAGGGAGCAGCTCTGAAAGCTGTTGCTGGTCTTCGCCTTCCCTGGGCAGCCTATTCACAGGCACAACAGCCCTGGGGATCTGTGCTTTCCCAGAGACGGAAGGTCTCATGGTGCCCGTTCTCGGCAGAGCCTTTTTCCGAAACGGCAAACGTCCGGCTCCTCCTCCCACCAGGAAGCAGCCAGCCCTGAAAGCTGTTGCTGGTCTTCGCCTTCCCTGGGCAGCCTATTCACAGGCACAGCAGCCCTGGGCATCTGTGCTTTCCCAGAGACGGAAGGTCTCATGGTGCCCGTTCTCGGCAGAGCCTTTTTCCGAAACGGCAAACGTCCGGCTCCTCGTCCCACCAGGAAGGGAGCAGCCCTGCAAGCTGTTGCTGCTCTTCGCCTTCCCTGGGCAGCCTATTCACAGGCACAGCAGCCCTGGGCATCTGTGCTTTCCCAGAGACGGAAGGTCTCATGGTGCCCGTTCTCGGCAGACCCTTTTCCCAAAACGGCAAACGTCCGGCTTCTTGTCCCACCGGGAAGGGAGCAGCCCTGAAAGCTGTTGCTGGTCTTCGCCTTCCCTGGGCAGCCTATTCACAGGCACAACAGCCCTGGGGATCTGTGCTTATCCAGAGACGGAAGGTCTCATTGTGCCCGTTCTCGGCAGAGCCTTTTTCTGAAACGGCAAACGTCCGGCTCCTCCTCCCACTGGGAAGGGACCAGCCCTGAAAGCTGTTGCTGGTCTTCGCCTTCCCTGGGCAGCCTATTCACAGGCACAGCAGCCCTGGGCATCTGTGCTTTCCCAGAGACGGAAGGTCTCATGGTGCCCGTTCTCGGCAGAGCCTTTTCCCAAAACGGCAAACGTCCGGCTCCTTGTCCCACCGGGAAGGGTGCAGTCCTGAAAGCTGTTGCTGCTCTTCGCCTTCCCTGGGCAGCCTATTCACAGGCACAACAGCCCTGGGCATCTGTGCTTTCCCAGAGATGGAAGGTCTCATGGTGCCCATTCTCGGCAGAGCCTTTTCCCAAAACGGCAAACGTCCGGCTTCTTGTCCCACCGGGAAGGGAGCATCCCTGAAAGCTGTTGCTGGTCTTCGCCTTCCCTGGGCAGCCTATTCACAGGCACAACAGCCCTGGGCATCTGTGCTTTCCCAGAGACGGAAGGTCTCATGGTGCCCGTTCTCGGCAGAGCCTTTTTCCGAAACGGCAAACGTCCGGCTCCTCCTCCCACCAGGAAGGGAGCAGCCCTGAAAGCTGTTGCTGGTCTTCGCCTTCCCTGGGCAGCCTATTCACAGGCACAGCAGCCCTGGGCATGTGTGCTTTCCCAGAGACGGAAGGTCTCATGGTGCCCGTTCTCGGCAGCGCCTTTTCCCAAAACGGCAAACGTCCGGCTTCTTGTCCCACCGGGAAGGGGCCAGCCCTGAAAGCTGTTGCTGGTCTTCGCCTTCCCTGGGCAGCCTATTCACAGGCACAGCAGCCCTGGGGATCTGTGCTTTCCCAGAGACGGAAGGTCTCATGGTGGCCGTTCTCGGCAGCGCCTTTTCCCAAAACGGCAAACGTCCGGCTCCTCCTCCCACCAGGAAGCAGCCAGCCCTGAAAGCTGTTGCTGGTCTTCGCCTTCCCTGGGCAGCCTATTCACAGGCACAGCAGCCCTGGGCATCTGTGCTTTCCCAGAGACGGAAGGTCTCATGGTGCCCGTTCTCGGCAGTGCCTTTTTCCGAAAGGGCAAACGTCCGGCTCCTCCTCCCACCAGGACTGGAGCAGCCCTGAAAGCTGTTGCTGGTCTTCGCCTTCCCTGGGCAGCCTATTCACAGGCACAGCAGCCGTGGGCATCTGTGGTTTCCCAGAGACGGAAGGTCTCATGGTGCCCGTTCTCGGCAGAGCCTTTTCCGAAACCGCAAACGGCCGGCTTCTTGTCCCACCGGGAAGGGAGCAGCTCTGAAAGCTGTTGCTGGTCTTCGCCTTCCCTGGGCAGCCTATTCACAGGCACAACAGCCCTGGGGATCTGTGCTTTCCCAGAGACGGAAGGTCTCATGGTGCCCGTTCTCGGCAGAGCCTTTTTCCGAAACGGCAAACGTCCGGCTCCTCCTCCCACCAGGAAGCAGCCAGCCCTGAAAGCTGTTGCTGGTCTTCGCCTTCCCTGGGCAGCCTATTCACAGGCACAGCAGCCCTGGGCATCTGTGCTTTCCCAGAGACGGAAGGTCTCATGGTGCCCGTTCTCGGCAGAGCCTTTTCCCAAAACAGCTAACGTCCGGCTTCTTGTCCCACCGGGAAGGGAGCAGCCCTGAAAGCTGTTGCTGGTCTTCGCCTTCCCTGGGCAGCCTATTCACAGGCACAGCAGCCCTGGGCATCTGTGCTTTCCCAGAGACGGAAGGTCTCATGGTGCCCGTTCTCGGCAGCGCCTTTTCCCAAAACGGCAAACGTCCGGCTTCTTGTCCCACCGGGAAGGGGCCAGCCCTGAAAGCTGTTGCTGGTCTTCGCCTTCCCTGGGCAGCCTATTCACAGGCTCAGCAGCCCTGGGGATCTGTGCTTTCCCAGAGACGGAAGGTCTCATGGTGCCCGTTCTCGGCAGCGCCTTTTCCCAAAACGGCAAACGTCCGGCTCCTCCTCCCACCAGGAAGCAGCCAGCCCTGAAAGCTGTTGCTGGTCTTCGCCTTCCCTGGGCAGCCTATTCACAGGCACAGCAGCCCTGGGGATCTGTGCTTTCCCAGAGAGGGAAGGTCTCATGGTGCCCGTTCTCGGCATTGCCTTTTTCCGAAAGGGCAAACGTCCGGCTCCTCCTCCCACCAGGACTGGAGCAGCCCTGAAAGCTGTTGCTGGTCTTCGCCTTCCCTGGGCAGCCTATTCGCAGGCACAGCAGCCGTGGGCATCTGTGGTTTCCCAGAGACGGAAGGTCTCATGGTGCCCGTTCTCGGCAGAGCCTTTTCCCAAACGGCAAACGTCCGGCTTCTTGTCCCACCGGGAAGGGAGCAGCTCTGAAAGCTGTTGCTGGTCTTCGCCTTCCCTGGGCAGCCTATTCACAGGCACAACAGCCCTGGGCATCTGTGCTTTCCCAGAGACGGAAGGTCTCATGGTGCCCGTTCTCGGCAGAGCCTTTTTCCGAAACGGCAAACGTCCGGCTCCTCCTCCCACCAGGAAGCAGCCAGCCCTGAAAGCTGTTGCTGGTCTTCGCCTTCCCTGGGCAGCCTATTCACAGGCACAGCAGCCCTGGGCATCTGTGCTTTCCCAGAGACGGAAGGTCTCATGGTGCCCGTTCTCGGCAGAGCCTTTTTCCGAAACGGCAAACGTCCGGCTCCTCCTCCCACCAGGAAGCAGCCAGCCCTGAAAGCTGTTGCTGGTCTTCGCCTTCCCTGGGCAGCCTATTCACAGGCACAGCAGCCCTGGGCATCTGTGCTTTCCCAGAGACGGAAGGTCTCATGGTGCCCGTTCTCGGCAGACCCTTTTCCCAAAACGGCAAACGTCCGGCTTCTTGTCCCACCGGGAAGGGAGCAGCCCTGAAAGCTGTTGCTGCTCTTCGCCTTCCCTGGGCAGCCTATTCACAGGCACAACAGCCCTGGGGATCTGTGCTTTCCCAGAGACGGAAGGTCTCATTGTGCCCGTTCTCGGCAGAGCCTTTTCTGAAACGGCAAACGTCCGGCTCCTCCTCCCACAAGGAAGGGGCCAGCCCTGAAAGCTGTTGCTGGTCTTCGCCTTCCCTGGGCAGCCTATTCACAGGCACAGCAGCCCTGGGCATCTGTGCTTTCCCAGAGACGGAAGGTCTCATGGTGCCCGTTCTCGGCAGAGCCTTTTCCCAAAACGGCAAACGTCCGGCTCCTTGTCCCACCGGGAAGGGTGCAGTCCTGAAAGCTGTTGCTGCTCTTCGCCTTCCCTGGGCAGCCTATTGACAGGCACAGCAGCCCTGGGCATCTGTGCTTTCCCAGAGACGGAAGGTCTCATGGTGCCCGTTCTCGGCAGACCCTTTTCCCAAAACGGCAAACGTCCGGCTTCTTGTCCCACCGGGAAGGGAGCAGCCCTGAAAGCTGTTGCTGCTCTTCGCCTTCCCTGGGCAGCCTATTCACAGGCACAACAGCCCTGGGGATCTGTGCTTACCCAGAGACGGAAGGTCTCATTGTGCCCGTTCTCGGCAGAGCCTTTTTCTGAAACAGCAAACGTCCGGCTCCTCCTCCCACTGGGAAGGGACCAGCCCTGAAAGCTGTTGCTGGTCTTTGCCTTCCCTGGGCAGCCTATTCACAGGCACATCAGCCCTGGGCATCTGTGCTTTCCCAGAGACGGAAGGTCTCATGGTGCCCGTTCTCGGCAGAGCCTTTTCCCAAAACGGCAAACGTCCGGCTTCTTGTCCCACCGGGAAGGGTGCAGTCCTGAAAGCTGTTGCTGCTCTTCGCCTTCCCTGGGCAGCCTATTCACAGGCACAACAGCCCTGGGCATCTGTGGTTTCCCAGAGACGGAAGGTCTCATGGTGCCCATTCTCGGCAGAGCCTTTTCCGAAACCGCAAACGGCCGGCTTCTTGTCCCACCGGGAAGGGAGCAGCTCTGAAAGCTGTTGCTGGTCTTCGCCTTCCCTGGGCAGCCTATTCACAGGCACAACAGCCCTGGGCATCTGTGCTTTCCCAGAGACGGAAGGTCTCATGGTGCCCGTTCTCGGCAGAGCCTTTTTCCGAAACGGCAAACGTCCGGCTCCTCCTCCCACCAGGAAGCAGCCAGCCCTGAAAGCTGTTGCTGGTCTTCGCCTTCCCTGGGCAGCCTATTCACAGGCACAGCAGCCCTGGGCATCTGTGCTTTCCCAGAGACGGAAGGTCTCATGGTGCCCGTTCTCGGCAGAGCCCTTTTCCGAAACGGCAAACGTCCGGCTCCTCGTCCCACCAGGAAGGGAGCAGCCCTGAAAGCTGTTGCTGCTCTTCGCCTTCCCTGGGCAGCCTATTCACAGGCACAGCAGCCCTGGGCATCTGTGCTTTCACAGAGACATAAGGTCTCATGGTGCCCGTTCTCGGCAGAGCCTTTTCCCAAAACGGCAAACGTCCGGCTTCTTGTCCCACCGGGAAGGGACCAGCCCTGAAAGCTGTTGCTGGTCTTCGCCTTCCCTGGGCAGCCTATTGACAGGCACAGCAGCCCTGGGCATCTGTGCTTTCCCAGAGACGGAAGGTCTCATGGTGCCCGTTCTCGGCAGACCCTTTTCCCAAAACGGCAAACGTCCGGCTTCTTGTCCCACCGGGAAGGGAGCAGCCCTGAAAGCTGTTGCTGGTCTTCGCCTTCCCTGGGCAGCCTATTCACAGGCACAACAGCCCTGGGGATCTGTGCTTTCCCAGAGACGGAAGGTCTCATTGTGCCCGTTCTCGGCAGAGCCTTTTTCTGAAACGGCAAACGTCCGGCTCCTCCTGCCACCAGGAAAGAGTGAGCCCTCAAAGCTGTTGCTGGTCTTCGCCTTCCCTGGGCAGCCTATTCACAGGCACAGCAGCCCTGGGCATCTGTGCTTTCCCAGAGACGGAAGGTCTCATGGTGCCCGTTCTCGGCAGCGCCTTTTCCCAAAACGGCAAACGTCCGGCTTCTTGTCCCACCGGGAAGGGGCCAGCCCTGAAAGCTGTTGCTGGTCTTCGCCTTCCCTGGGCAGCCTATTCACAGGCTCAGCAGCCCTGGGGATCTGTGCTTTCCCAGAGACGGAAGGTCTCATGGTGCCCGTTCTCGGCAGCGCCTTTTCCCAAAACGGCAAACGTCCGGCTCCTCCTCCCACCAGGAAGCAGCCAGCCCTGAAAGCTGTTGCTGGTCTTCGCCTTCCCTGGGCAGCCTATTCACAGGCACAGCAGCCCTGGGGATCTGTGCTTTCCCAGAGAGGGAAGGTCTCATGGTGCCCGTTCTCGGCAGTGCCTTTTTCCGAAAGGGCAAACGTCCGGCTCCTCCTCCCACCAGGACTGGAGCAGCCCTGAAAGCTGTTGCTGGTCTTCGCCTTCCCTGGGCAGCCTATTCGCAGGCACAGCAGCCGTGGGCATCTGTGGTTTCCCAGAGACGGAAGGTCTCATGGTGCCCGTTCTCGGCAGAGCCTTTTCCCAAACGGCAAACGTCCGGCTTCTTGTCCCACCGGGAAGGGAGCAGCTCTGAAAGCTGTTGCTGGTCTTCGCCTTCCCTGGGCAGCCTATTCACAGGCACAACAGCCCTGGGGATCTGTGCTTTCCCAGAGACGGAAGGTCTCATGGTGCCCGTTCTCGGCAGAGCCTTTTTCCGAAACGGCAAACGTCCGGCTCCTCCTCCCACCAGGAAGCAGCCAGCCCTGAAAGCTGTTGCTGGTCTTCGCCTTCCCTGGGCAGCCTATTCACAGGCACAGCAGCCCTGGGCATCTGTGCTTTCCCAGAGACGGAAGGTCTCATGGTGCCCGTTCTCGGCAGAGCCTTTTTCCGAAACGGCAAACGTCCGGCTCCTCGTCCCACCAGGAAGGGAGCAGCCCTGAAAGCTGTTGCTGCTCTTCGCCTTCCCTGGGCAGCCTATTCACAGGCACAGCAGCCCTGGGCATCTGTGCTTTCCCAGAGACGGAAGGTCTCATGGTGCCCGTTCTCGGCAGAGCCTTTTTCCGAAACGGCAAACGTCCGGCTCCTCCTCCCACCAGGAAGCAGCCAGCCCTGAAAGCTGTTGCTGGTCTTCGCCTTCCCTGGGCAGCCTATTCACAGGCACAGCAGCCCTGGGCATCTGTGCTTTCCCAGAGACGGAAGGTCTCATGGTGCCCGTTCTCGGCAGACCCTTTTCCCAAAACGGCAAACGTCCGGCTTCTTGTCCCACCGGGAAGGGAGCAGCCCTGAAAGCTGTTGCTGCTCTTCGCCTTCCCTGGGCAGCCTATTCACAGGCACAACAGCCCTGGGGATCTGTGCTTTCCCAGAGACGGAAGGTCTCATGGTGCCCGTTCTCGGCAGAGCCTTTTTCCGAAACGGCAAACGTCCGGCTCCTCCTCCCATCAGGAAGGGAGCAGCCCTGAAAGCTGTTGCTGGTCTTCGCCTTCCCTGGGCAGCCTATTCACAGGCACAGCAGCCCTGGGCATCTGTGCTTTCCCAGAGACGGAAGGTCTCATGGTGCCCGTTCTCGGCAGAGCCTTTTCCCAAAACGGCAAACGTCCGGCTTCTTGTCCCACCGGGAAGGGAGCAGCCCTGAAAGCTGTTGCTGGTCTTCGCCTTCCCTGGGCAGCCTATTCACAGGCACAACAGCCCTGGGGATCTGTGCTTTCCCAGAGATGGCAGGTCTCATGGTGCCCGTTCTCGGCAGAGCCTTTTTCTGAAACGGCAAACGTCCGGCTCCTCCTCCCACGAGGAAGGGGCCAGCCCTGAAAGCTGTTGCTGGTCTTCGCCTTCCCTGGGCAGCCTATTCACAGGCACAGCAGCCCTGGGCATCTGTGCTTTCCCAGAGACGGAAGGTCTCATGGTGCCCGTTCTCGGCAGAGCCTTTCCCCAAAACGGCAAACGTCCGGCTTCTTGTCCCACCGGGAAGGGACCAGCCCTGAAAGCTGTTGCTGCTCTTCGCCTTCCCTAGGCAGCCTATTCACAGGCACAACAGCCCTGGGGATCTGTGCTTTCCCAGAGACGGAAGGTCTCATGGTGCCTGTTCTCGGCAGAGGCTTTTTCCAAAACGGCAAACGTCCGGCTCCTCCTCCCACCAGGAAGGGGCCAGCCCTGCAAGCTGTTGCTGCTGTTCACCTTCCCTGGGCAGCCTATTCACAGGCACAGCAGCCCTGGGCATCTGTGCATTCCCAGAGACGGAAGGTCTCATGGTGCCCGTTCTCGGCAGAGCCTTTTTCCGAAACAGCAAACGTCCGGCTCCTCGTCCCAGCAGGAAGGGAGCAGCCCTGAAAGCTGTTGCTGCTCTTCGCCTTCCCTGGGCAGCCTATTCACAGGCACAGCAGCCCTGGGCATCTGTGCTTTCCCAGAGACGGAAGGTCTCATGGTGCCCGTTCTCGGCAGCGCCTTTTCCCAAAACGGCAAACGTCCGGCTTCTTGTCCCACCGGGAAGGGAGCAGCCCTGAAAGCTGTTGCTGGTCTTCGCCTTCCCTGGGCAGCCTATTCACAGGCACAACAGCCCTGGGGATCTGTGCTTTCCCAGAGATGGCAGGTCTCATGGTGCCCGTTCTCGGCAGAGCCTTTTTCTGAAACGGCAAACGTCCGGCTCCTCCTCCCACGAGGAAGGGGCCAGCCCTGAAAGCTGTTGCTGGTCTTCGCCTTCCCTGGGCAGCCTATTCACAGGCACAGCAGCCCTGGGCATCTGTGCTTTCCCAGAGACGGAAGGTCTCATGGTGCCCGTTCTCGGCAGAGCCTTTCCCCAAAACGGCAAACGTCCGGCTTCTTGTCCCACCGGGAAGGGACCAGCCCTGAAAGCTGTTGCTGCTCTTCGCCTTCCCTAGGCAGCCTATTCACAGGCACAACAGCCCTGGGGATCTGTGCTTTCCCAGAGACGGAAGGTCTCATGGTGCCTGTTCTCGGCAGAGGCTTTTTCCAAAACGGCAAACGTCCGGCTCCTCCTCCCACCAGGAAGGGGCCAGCCCTGCAAGCTGTTGCTGCTGTTCACCTTCCCTGGGCAGCCTATTCACAGGCACAGCAGCCCTGGGCATCTGTGCATTCCCAGAGACGGAAGGTCTCATGGTGCCCGTTCTCGGCAGAGCCTTTTTCCGAAACAGCAAACGTCTGGCTCCTCCTCCCACTGGGAAGGGAGCAGCCCTGAAAGCTGTTGCTGGTCTTCGCCTTCCCTGGGCAGCCTATTCACAGGCACAGCAGCCCTGGGGATCTGTGCTTTCCCAGAGACGGAAGGTCTCATGGTGCCCGTTCTCGGCAGCGCGTTTTCCCAAAACAGCAAACGTCCGGCTTCTTGTCCCACCGGGAAGGGAGCAGCCCTGAAAGCTGTTGCTGGTCTTCGCCTTCCCTGGGCAGCCTATTCACAGGCACAGCAGCCCTGGGGATCTGTGCTTTCCCAGAGATGGAAGGTCTCATGGTGGCCGTTCTCGGCAGCGCCTTTTCCCAAAACGGCAAACGTCCGGCTCCTCCTCCCACCAGGAAACAGCCAGCCCTGAAAGCTGTTGCTGGTCTTCGCCTTCCCTGGGCAGCCTATTCACAGGCACAGCAGCCCTGGGGATCTGTGCTTTCCCAGAGACGGAAGGTCTCATGGTGCCCGTTCTCGGCAGTGCCTTTTTCCGAAACGGCAAACGTCCGGCTCCTCCTCCCACCAGGACTGGAGCAACCCTGAAAGCTGTTGCTGGTCTTCGCCTTCCCTGGGCAGCCTATTCACAGGCACAGCAGCCCTGGGGATCTGTGCTTTCCCAGAGACGGAAGGTCTCATGGTGCCCGTTCTCGGCAGACCCTTTTCCCAAAACGGCAAACGTCCGGCTTCTTGTCCCACCGGGAAGGGAGCAGCCCTGAAAGCTGTTGCTGGTCTTCGCCTTCCCTGGGCAGCCTATTCACAGGCACAACAGCCCTGGGCATCTGTGCTTTCCCAGAGACGGAAGGTCTCATTGTGCCCGTTCTCGGCAGAGCCTTTTTCCGAAACGGCAAACGTCCGGCTCCTCCTCCCACAAGGAAGGGGCCAGTCCTGAAAGCTGTTGCTGGTCTTCGCCTTCCCTGGGCAGCCTATTCACAGGCACAGCAGCCCTGGGCATCTGTGCTTTCCCAGAGACGGAAGGTCTCATGGTGCCCGTTCTCGGCAGAGCCTTTTCCCAAAACGGCAAACGTCCGGCTCCTTGTCCCACCGGGAAGGGTGCAGTCCTGAAAGCTGTTGCTGCTCTTCGCCTTCCCTGGGCAGCCTATTCACAGGCACAACAGCCCTGGGGATCTGTGCTTTCCCAGAGACGGAAGGTCTCGTGGTGCCCATTCTCGGCAGAGCCTTTTCCCAAAACGGCAAACGTCCGGCTTCTTGTCCCACCGGGAAGGGAGCATCCCTGAAAGCTGTTGCTGGTCTTCGCCTTCCCTGGGCAGCCTATTCACAGGCACAACAGCCCTGGGCATCTGTGCTTTCCCAGAGACGGAAGGTCTCATGGTGCCCGTTCTCGGCAGAGCCTTTTTCCGAAACGGCAAACGTCCGGCTCCTCCTCCCACCAGGAAGGGAGCAGCCCTGAAAGCTGTTGCTGGTCTTCGCCTTCCCTGGGCAGCCTATTCACAGGCACAACAGCCCTGGGGATCTGTGCTTTCCCAGAGACGGAAGGTCTCATGGTGCCCGTTCTCGGCAGAGCCTTTTTCCGAAAGGGCAAACGTCCGGCTCCTCCTCCCACCAGGAAGGGGCCAGCCCTGAAAGCTGTTGCTGCTGTTCACCTTCCCTGGGCAGCGTATTCACAGGCACAGCAGCCCTGGGGATCTGTGCTTTCCCAGAGACGGAAGGTCTCATGGTGGCCGTTCTCGGCAGCGCCTTTTCCCAAAACAGCAAACGTCCGGCTCCTCCTCCCACCAGGAAGCAGCCAGCCCTGAAAGCTGTTGCTGGTCTTCGCCTTCCCTGGGCAGCCTATTCACAGGCACAGCAGCCCTGGGCATCTGTGCTTTCCCAGAGACGGAAGGTCTCATGGTGCCCGTTCTCGGCAGCGCCTTTTCCCAAAACGGCAAACGTCCGGCTTCTTGTCCCACCGGGAAGGGAGCATCCCTGAAAGCTGTTGCTTCTGTTCACCTTCCCTGGGCAGCCTATTCACAGGCACAACAGCCCTGGGGATCTGTGCATTCCCAGAGACGGAAGGTCTCATGGTGGCCGTTCTCGGCAGCGCCTTTTTCCGAAACCGCAAACGTCCGGCTCTTCCTCCCACCAGGAAGCAGCCAGCCCTGAAAGCTGTTGCTGCTCTTCGCCTTCCCTGGGCAGCCTATTCACAGGCACAGCAGCCCTGGGGATCTGTGCTTTCCCAGAGACGGAAGGTCTCATGGTGCCCGTTCTCGGCAGCGCGTTTTCCCAAAACGGCAAACGTCCGGCTTCTTGTCCCACCGGGAAGGGAGCAGCCCTGAAAGCTGTTGCTGGTCTTCGCCTTCCCTGGGCAGCCTATTCACAGGCACAGCAGCCCTGGGGATCTGTGCTTTCCCAGAGATGGAAGGTCTCATGGTGGCCGTTCTCGGCAGCGCTTTTTCCCAAAACGGCAAACGTCCGGCTCCTCCTCCCAGCAGGAAGCAGCCAGCCCTGAAAGCTGTTGCTGGTCTTCGCCTTCCCTGGGCAGCCTCTTCACAGGCACAGCAGCCCTGGGGATCTGTGCTTTCCCAGAGACGGAAGGTCTCATGGTGCCCGTTCTCGGCAGTGCCTTTTTCCGAAACGGCAAACGTCCGGCTCCTCCTCCCACCAGGACTGGAGCAACCCTGAAAGCTGTTGCTGGTCTTCGCCTTCCCTGGGCAGCCTATTCACAGCCACAGCAGCCCTGGGCATCTGTGCTTTCCCAGAGACGGAAGGTCTCATGGTGCCCGTTCTCGGCAGAGCCTTTCCCCAAAACGGCAAACGTCCGGCTTCTTGTCCCACCGGGAAGGGACCAGCCGTGAAAGCTGTTGCTGCTCTTCGCCTTCCCTAGGCAGCCTATTCACAGGCACAACAGCCCTGGGGATCTGTGCTTTCCCAGAGACGGAAGGTCTCATGGTGCCTGTTCTTGGCAGAGCCTTTTTCCAAAACGGCCAACGTCCGGCTTCTTGTCCCACCGGGAAGGGACCAGCCCTGAAAGCTGTTGCTGCTCTTCGCCTTCCCTAGGCAGCCTATTCACAGGCACAGCAGCCCTGGGGATCTGTGCTTTCCCAGAGACGGAAGGTCTCATGGTGCCCGTTCTCGGTAGCGCCTTTTCCCAAAACGGCAAACGTCCGGCTTCTTGTCCCACCGGGAAGGGAGCAGCCCTGAAAGCTGTTGCTGGTCTTCGCCTTCCCTGGGCAGCCTATTCACAGGCACAACAGCCCTGGGGATCTGTGCTTTCCCAGAGATGGCAGGTCTCATGGTGCCCGTTCTCGGCAGAGCCTTTTTCTGAAACGGCAAACGTCCGGCTCCTCCTCCCACGAGGAAGGGGCCAGCCCTGAAAGCTGTTGCTGGTCTTCGCCTTCCCTGGGCAGCCTATTCACAGGCACAGCAGCCCTGGGCATCTGTGCTTTCCCAGAGACGGAAGGTCTCATGGTGCCCGTTCTCGGCAGAGCCTTTCCCCAAAACGGCAAACGTCCGGCTTCTTGTCCCACCGGGAAGGGACCAGCCCTGAAAGCTGTTGCTGCTCTTCGCCTTCCCTAGGCAGCCTATTCACAGGCACAACAGCCCTGGGGATCTGTGCTTTCCCAGAGACGGAAGGTCTCATGGTGCCTGTTCTCGGCAGAGCCTTTTTCCAAAACGGCAAACGTCCGGCTCCTCCTCCCACCAGGAAGGGGCCAGCCCTGCAAGCTGTTGCTGCTGTTCACCTTCCCTGGGCAGCCTATTCACAGGCACAGCAGCCCTGGGCATCTGTGCATTCCCAGAGACGGAAGGTCTCATGGTGCCCGTTCTCGGCAGAGCCTTTTTCCGAAACAGCAAACGTCTGGCTCCTCGTCCCACTGGGAAGGGACCAGCCCTGAAAGCTGTTGCTGGTCTTCGCCTTCCCTGGGCAGCCTATTCACAGGCACAGCAGCCCTGGGCATCTGTGCTTTCCCAGAGACGGAAGGTCTCATGGTGCCCGTTCTCGGCAGCGCGTTTTCCCAAAACAGCAAACGTCCGGCTTCTTGTCCCACCGGGAAGGGAGCAGCCCTGAAAGCTGTTGCTGGTCTTCGCCTTCCCTGGGCAGCCTATTCACAGGCACAGCAGCCCTGGGCATCTGTGCTTTCCCAGAGACGGAAGGTCTCATGGTGCCCGTTCTCGGCAGTGCCTTTTTCCGAAACGGCAAACGTCCGGCTCCTCCTCCCACCAGGACTGGAGCAACCCTGAAAGCTGTTGCTGGTCTTCGCCTTCCCTGGGCAGCCTATTCAGAGGCACAGCAGCCCTGGGGATCTGTGCTTTCCCAGAGACGGAAGGTCTCATGGTGCCCGTTCTCGGCAGACCCTTTTCCCAAAACGGCAAACGTCCGGCTTCTTGTCCCACCGGGAAGGGAGCAGCCCTGAAAGCTGTTGCTGCTCTTCGCCTTCCCTGGGCAGCCTATTCACAGGCACAACAGCCCTGGGGATCTGTGCTTTCCCAGAGACGGAAGGTCTCATTGTGCCCGTTCTCGGCAGAGCCTTTTTCTGAAACGGCAAACGTCCGGCTCCTCCTCCCACCAGGAAGGGGCCAGCCCTGAAAGCTGTTGCTGGTCTTCGCCTTCCCTGGGCAGCCTATTCACAGGCACAGCAGCCCTGGGCATCTGTGCTTTCCCAGAGACGGAAGGTCTCATGGTGCCCGTTCTCGGCAGAGCCTTTTCCCAAAACGGCAAACGTCCGGCTCCTTGTCCCACCGGGAAGGGTGCAGTCCTGAAAGCTGTTGCTGCTCTTCGCCTTCCCTGGGCAGCCTATTCACAGGCACAACAGCCCTGGGGATCTGTGCTTTCCCAGAGACGGAAGGTCTCGTGGTGCCCATTCTCGGCAGAGCCTTTTCCCAAAATGGCAAACGTCCGGCTTCTTGTCCCACCGGGAAGGGAGCATCCCTGAAAGCTGTTGCTGGTCTTCGCCTTCCCTGGGAGCCTATTCACAGGCACAACAGCCCTGGGCATCTGTGCTTTCCCAGAGACGGAAGGTCTCATGGTGCCCGTTCTCGGCAGAGCCTTTTTCCGAAACGGCAAACGTCCGGCTCCTCCTCCCACCAGGAAGGGAGCAGCCCTGAAAGCTGTTGCTGCTCTTCGCCTTCCCTGGGCAGCCTATTCAGAGCCACAGCAGCCCTGGGGATCTGTGCTTTCCCAGAGACGGAAGGTCTCATGGTGCCCGTTCTCGGCAGAGCCTTTCCCCAAAACGGCAAACGTCCGGCTTCTTGTCCCACCGGGAAGGGACCAGCCCTGAAAGCTCTTGCTGCTCTTCGCCTTCCCTAGGCAGCCTATTCACAGGCACAACAGCCCTGGGCATCTGTGCTTTCCCAGAGACGGAAGGTCTCATGGTGCCTGTTCTCGGCAGAGCCTTTTTCCAAAACGGCAAACGTCCGGCTCCTTGTCCCACCGGGAAGGGTGCAGTCCTGAAAGCTGTTGCTGGTCTTCGCCTTCCCTGGGCAGCCTATTCACAGGCACAACAGCCCTGGGGATCTGTGCTTTCCCAGAGATGGAATGTCTCATGGTGCCCATTCTCGGCGGAGCCTTTTCCAAAAACGGCAAACGTCCGGCTTCTTGTCCCACCGGGAAGGGAGCATCCCTGAAAGCTGTTGCTGCTGTTCACCTTCCCTGGGCAGCCTATTCACAGGCACAACAGCCCTGGGGATCTGTGCATTCCCAGAGACGGAAGGTCTCATGGTGCCCGTTCTCGGCAGAGCCTTTTTCCGAAACAGCAAACGTCTGGCTCCTCGTCCCACTGGGAAGGGACCAGCCCTGAAAGCTGTTGCTGGTCTTCGCCTTCCCTGGGCAGCCTATTCACAGGCACAGCAGCCCTGGGCATCTGTGCTTTCCCAGAGACGGAAGGTCTCATGGTGCCCGTTCTCGGCAGAGACTTTTTCCGAAACAGCAAACATCCGGCTCCTCGTCCCACTGGGAAGGGACCAGCCCTGAAAGCTGTTGCTGGTCTTCGCCTTCCCTGGGCAGCCTATTGACAGGCACAGCAGCCCTGGGGATCTGTGCTTTCCCAGAGACGGAAGGTCTCATGGTGGCCGTTCTCGGCAGCGCCTTTTCCCAAAACGGCAAACGTCCGGCTCCTCCTCCCACCAGGAAGCAGACAGCCTTGAAAGCTGTTGCTGGTCTTCGCCTTCCCTGGGCAGCCTATTCACAGGCACAGCAGCCCTGGGCATCTGTGCTTTCCCAGAGACGGAAGGTCTCATGGTGGCCGTTCTCGGCAGCGCCTTTTTCCGAAACGGCACACGTCCGGCTCCTCCTCCCTCCAGGAAGCAGCCAGCCCTGAAAGCTGTTGCTGGTCTTCGCCTTCCCTGGGCAGCCTATTCACAGGCACAGCAGCCCTGGGCATCTGTGCTTTCCCAGAGACGGAAGGTCTCATGGTGCCCGTTCTCGGCAGAGCCTTTTTCCGAAACGGCAAACGTCCGGCTCCTCGTCCCACCAGGAAGGGAGCAGCCCTGAAAGCTGTTGCTGCTCTTCGCCTTCCCTGGGCAGCCTATTCACAGGCACAGCAGCCCTGGGCATCTGTGCTTTCCCAGAGACGGAAGGTCTCATGGTGGCCGTTCTCGGCAGCGCCTTTTCCCAAAACAGCAAACGTCCGGCTCCTCCTCCCACCAGGAAGCAGCCAGCCCTGAAAGCTGTTGCTGGTCTTCGCCTTCCCTGGGCAGCCTATTCACAGGCACAGCAGCCCTGGGCATCTGTGCTTTCCCAGAGACGGAAGGTCTCATGGTGCCCGTTCTCGGCAGCGCCTTTTCCCAAAACGGCAAACGTCCGGCTTCTTGTCCCACCGGGAAGGGAGCATCCCTGAAAGCTGTTGCTTCTGTTCACCTTCCCTGGGCAGCCTATTCACAGGCACAACAGCCCTGGGGATCTGTGCTTTCCCAGAGATGGAAGGTCTCATGGTGGCCGTTCTCGGCAGCGCTTTTTCCCAAAACGGCAAACGTCCGGCTCCTCCTCCCAGCAGGAAGCAGCCAGCCCTGAAAGCTGTTGCTGGTCTTCGCCTTCCCTGGGCAGCCTCTTCACAGGCACAGCAGCCCTGGGGATCTGTGCTTTCCCAGAGACGGAAGGTCTCATGGTGCCCGTTCTCGGCAGTGCCTTTTTCCGAAACGGCAAACGTCCGGCTCCTCCTCCCACCAGGACTGGAGCAACCCTGAAAGCTGTTGCTGCTCTTCGCCTTCCCTGGGCAGCCTATTCACAGCCACAGCAGCCCTGGGCATCTGTGCTTTCCCAGAGACGGAAGGTCTCATGGTGCCCGTTCTCGGCAGAGCCTTTCCCCAAAACGGCAAACGTCCGGCTTCTTGTCCCACCGGGAAGGGACCAGCCCTGAAAGCTGTTGCTGCTCTTCGCCTTCCCTAGGCAGCCTATTCACAGGCACAACAGCCCTGGGGATCTGTGCTTTCCCAGAGACGGAAGGTCTCATGGTGCCTGTTCTTGGCAGAGCCTTTTTCCAAAACGGCCAACGTCCGGCTTCTTGTCCCACCGGGAAGGGACCAGCCCTGAAAGCTGTTGCTGCTCTTCGCCTTCCCTAGGCAGCCTATTCACAGGCACAGCAGCCCTGGGGATCTGTGCTTTCCCAGAGACGGAAGGTCTCATGGTGCCCGTTCTCGGCAGCGCCTTTTCCCAAAACGGCAAACGTCCGGCTTCTTGTCCCACCGGGAAGGGAGCAGCCCTGAAAGCTGTTGCTGGTCTTCGCCTTCCCTGGGCAGCCTATTCACAGGCACAACAGCCCTGGGGATCTGTGCTTTCCCAGAGATGGCAGGTCTCATGGTGCCCGTTCTCGGCAGAGCCTTTTTCTGAAACGGCAAACGTCCGGCTCCTCCTCCCACGAGGAAGGGGCCAGCCCTGAAAGCTGTTGCTGGTCTTCGCCTTCCCTGGGCAGCCTATTCACAGGCACAGCAGCCCTGGGCATCTGTGCTTTCCCAGAGACGGAAGGTCTCATGGTTCCCGTTCTCGGCAGTGCCTTTTCCCAAAACGGCAAACGTCCGGCTTCTTGTCCCACCGGGAAGGGAGCAGCCCTGAAAGCTGTTGCTGGTCTTCGCCTTCCCTGGGCAGCCTCTTCACAGGCACAACAGCCCTGGGGATCTGTGCTTTCCCAGAGATGGAAGGTCTCATGGTGCCCGTTCTCGGCAGAGCCTTTTTCCGAAACAGCAAACGTCCGGCTCCTCCTCCCACCAGGAAGGGAGCAGCCCTGAAAGCTGTTGCTGGTCTTCGCCTTCCCTGGGCAGCCTATTCACAGGCACAGCAGCCCTGGGCATCTGTGCTTTCCCAGAGACGGAAGGTCTCATGGTGCCCGTTCTCGGCAGCGCCTTTTCCCAAAACGGCAAACGTCCGGCTCCTCCTCCCACCAGGAAGCAGCCAGCCCTGAAAGCTGTTGCTGGTCTTCGCCTTCCCTGGGCAGCCTCTTCACAGGCACAACAGCCCTGGGCATCTGTGCTTTCCCAGAGACGGAAGGTCTCATGGTGCCCGTTCTCGGCAGAGCCTTTTTCCGAAACGGCAAACGTCCGGCTCCTCCTCCCACCAGGAAGGGGCCAGCCCTGAAAGCTGTTGCTGGTCTTCGCCTTCCCTGGGCAGCCTATTCAGAGGCACAGCAGCCCTGGGCATCTGTGCTTTCCCAGAGACGGAAGGTCTCATGGTGCCCGTTCTCGGCAGAGCCTTTTCCCAAAATGGCAAACGTCCGGCTTCTTGTCCCACCAGGAAGGGACCAGCCCTGAAAGCTGTTGCTGGTCTTCGCCTTCCCTGGGCAGCCTATTCACAGGCACAACAGCCCTGGGGATCTGTGCTTTCCCAGAGACGGAAGGTCTCATGGTGCCCGTTCTCGGCAGAGCCTTTTTCCAAAACGGCAAACGTCCGGCTCCTCCTCCCACCAGGAAGGGGCCAGCCCTGCAAGCTGTTGCTGCTGTTCACCTTCCCTGGGCAGCCTATTCACAGGCACAGCAGCCCTGGGGATCTGTGCTTTCCCAGAGACGGAAGGTCTCATGGTGCCCGTTCTCGGCAGAGCCTTTTTCCGAAACAGCAAACGTCTGGCTCCTCGTCCCACTGGGAAGGGACCAGCCCTGAAAGCTGTTGCTGGTCTTCGCCTTCCCTGGGCAGCCTCTTCACAGGCACAGCAGCCCTGGGCATCTGTGCTTTCCCAGAGACGGAAGGTCTCATGGTGCCCGCTCTCGGCAGAGCCTTTTTCCGAAACGGCAAACGTCCGGCTCCTCCTCCCACCAGGAAGGGACCAGCCCTGAAAGCTTTTGCTGCTCTTCACCTTCTCTGGGCAGCCTATTGACAGGCACAGCAGCCCTGGGGATCTGTGCTTTCCCAGAGACGGAAGGTCTCATGGTGCCCATTCTCGGCGGAGCCTTTTCCCAAAACGGCAAACGTCCGGCTTCTTGTCCCACCGGGAAGGGAGCATCCCTGAGAGCTGTTGCTGCTGTTCACCTTCCCTGGGCAGCCTATTCACAGGCACAACAGCCCTGGGGATCTGTGCATTCCCAGAGACGGAAGGTCTCATGGTGCCCGTTCTCGGCAGAGCCTTTTTCCGAAACAGCAAACGTCTGGCTCCTCGTCCCACTGGGAAGGGACCAGCCCTGAAAGCTGTTGCTGGTCTTCGCCTTCCCTGGGCAGCCTATTCACAGGCACAGCAGCCCTGGGCATCTGTGCTTTCCCAGAGACGGAAGGTCTCATGGTGCCCGTTCTCGGCAGAGCCTTTTTCCGAAACAGCAAACATCCGGCTCCTCGTCCCACCAGGAAGGGGCCAGCCCTGAAAGCTGTTGCTGCTCTTCGCCTTCCCTAGGCAGCCTATTCACAGGCACAACAGCCCTGGGCATCTGTGCTTTCCCAGAGACGGAAGGTCTCATGGTGCCTGTTCTCGGCAGAGCCTTTTTCCAAAACGGCAAACGTCCGGCTCCTCCTCCCACCAGGAAGGGGCCAGCCCTGCAAGCTGTTGCTGCTGTTCACCTTCCCTGGGCAGCCTATTCACAGGCACAGCAGCCCTGGGCATCTGTGCATTCCCAGAGACGGAAGGTCTCATGGTGCCCGTTCTCGGCAGAGCCTTTTTCCGAAACAGCAAACGTCTGGCTCCTCGTCCCACTGGGAAGGGACCAGCCCTGAAAGCTGTTGCTGGTCTTCGCCTTCCCTGGGCAGCCTATTCACAGGCACAGCAGCCCTGGGGATCTGTGCTTTCCCAGAGACGGAAGGTCTCATGGTGCCCGTTCTCGGCAGCGCGTTTTCCCAAAACGGCAAACGTCCGGCTTCTTGTCCCACCGGGAAGGGAGCAGCCCTGAAAGCTGTTGCTGGTCTTCGCCTTCCCTGGGCAGCCTATTCACAGGCACAGCAGCCCTGGGCATCTGTGCTTTCCCAGAGATGGAAGGTCTCATGGTGGCCGTTCTCGGCAGCGCCTTTTCCCAAAACGGCAAACGTCCGGCTCCTCCTCCCACCAGGAAGCAGCCAGCCCTGAAAGCTGTTGCTGGTCTTCGCCTTCCCTGGGCAGCCTATTCACAGGCACAGCAGCCCTGGGGATCTGTGCTTTCCCAGAGACGGAAGGTCTCATGGTGCCCGTTCTCGGCAGTGCCTTTTTCCGAAACGGCAAACGTCCGGCTCCTCCTCCCACCAGGACTGGAGCAACCCTGAAAGCTGTTGCTGGTCTTCGCCTTCCCTGGGCAGCCTATTCACAGGCACAGCAGCCCTGGGGATCTGTGCTTTCCCAGAGACGGAAGGTCTCATGGTGCCCGTTCTCGGCAGCGCCTTTTCCCAAAACGGCAAACGTCCGGCTTCTTGTCCCACCGGGAAGGGAGCAGCCCTGAAAGCTGTTGCTGCTCTTCGCCTTCCCTGGGCAGCCTATTCACAGGCACAACAGCCCTGGGGATCTGTGCTTTCCCAGAGACGGAAGGTCTCATTGTGCCCGTTCTCGGCAGAGCCTTTTTCCGAAACGGCAAACGTCCGGCTCCTCCTCCCACAAGGAAGGGGCCAGCCCTGAAAGCTGTTGCTGGTCTTCGCCTTCCCTGGGCAGCCTATTCACAGGCACAGCAGCCCTGGGCATCTGTGCTTTCCCAGAGACGGAAGGTCTCATGGTGCCCGTTCTCGGCAGAGCCTTTTCCCAAAACGGCAAACGTCCGGCTCCTTGTCCCACCGGGAAGGGTGCAGTCCTGAAAGCTGTTGCTGGTCTTCGCCTTCCCTGGGCAGCCTATTCACAGGCACAACAGCCCTGGGGATCTGTGGTTTCCCAGAGACGGAAGGTCTCGTGGTGCCCATTCTCGGCAGAGCCTTTTCCCAAAACGGCAAACGTCCGGCTTCTTGTCCCACCGGGAAGGGAGCATCCCTGAAAGCTGTTGCTGGTCTTCGCCTTCCCTGGGCAGCCTATTCACAGGCACAACAGCCCTGGGCATCTGTGCTTTCCCAGAGACGGAAGGTCTCATGGTGCCCGTTCTCGGCAGAGCCTTTTTCCGAAAGGGCAAACGTCCGGCTCCTCCTCCCACCAGGAAGGGGCCAGCCCTGAAAGCTGTTGCTGCTGTTCACCTTCCCTGGGCAGCCTATTCACAGGCACAGCAGCCCTGGGGATCTGTGCTTTCCCAGAGACGGAAGGTCTCATTGTGGCCGTTCTCGGCAGCGCCTTTTCCCAAAACAGCAAACGTCCGGCTCCTCTTCCCACCAGGAAGCAGCCAGCCCTGAAAGCTGTTGCTGGTCTTCGCCTTCCCTGGGCAGCCTATTCACAGGCACAGCAGCCCTGGGGATCTGTGCTTTCCCAGAGACGGAAGGTCTCATGGTGCCCGGTCTCGGCAGCGCCTTTTCCCAAAACGGCAAACGTCCGGCTTCTTGTCCCACCGGGAAGGGAGCATCCCTGAAAGCTGTTGCTGCTGTTCACCTTCCCTGGGCAGCCTATTCACAGGCACAACAGCCCTGGGGATCTGTGCATTCCCAGAGACGGAAGGTCTCATAGTGCCCGTTCTCGGCAGCGCCTTTTCCCAAAACGGCAAACGTCCGGCTCCTCCTCCCACCAGGAAGCAGCCAGCCCTGAAAGCTGTTGCTGGTCTTCGCCTTCCCTGGGCAGCCTCTTCACAGGCACAACAGCCCTGGGCATCTGTGCTTTCCCAGAGACGGAAGGTCTCATGGTGCCCGTTCTCGGCAGACCCTTTTTCCGAAACAGCAAACGTCCGGCTCCTCGTCCCACTGGGAAGGGACCAGCCCTGAAAGCTGTTGCTGCTCTTCGCCTTCCCTGGGCAGCCTATTCAGAGGCACAGCAGCCCTGGGGATCTGTGCTTTCCCAGAGACGGAAGGTCTCATGGTGCCCGTTCTCGGCAGAGCCTTTCCCCAAAACGGCAAACGTCCGGCTTCTTGTCCCACCGGGAAGGGACCAGCCCTGAAAGCTGTTGCTGCTCTTCGCCTTCCCTAGGCAGCCTATTCACAGGCACAACAGCCCTGGGCATCTGTGCTTTCCCAGAGACGGAAGGTCTCATGGTGCCTGTTCTCGGCAGAGCCTTTTTCCAAAACGGCCAACGTCCGGCTTCTTGTCCCACCGGGAAGGGACCAGCCCTGAAAGCTGTTGCTGCTCTTCGCCTTCCCTAGGAAGCCTATTCACAGGCACAACAGCCCTGGGCATCTGTGCTTTCCCAGAGACGGAAGGTCTCATGGTGCCCGTTCTCGGCAGAGCCTTTTCCCAAAACGGCAAACGTCCGGCTCCTTGTCCCACCGGGAAGGGTGCAGTCCTGAAAGCTGTTGCTGCTCTTCGCCTTCCCTGGGCAGCCTATTCACAGGCACAACAGCCCTGGGGATCTGTGCTTTCCCAGAGATGGAATGTCTCATGGTGCCCATTCTCGGCGGAGCCTTTTCCAAAAACGGCAAACGTCCGGCTTCTTGTCCCACCGGGAAGGGAGCATCCCTGAAAGCTGTTGCTGCTGTTCACCTTCCCTGGGCAGCCTATTCACAGGCACAACAGCCCTGGGGATCTGTGCATTCCCAGAGACGGAAGGTCTCATGGTGCCCGTTCTCGGCAGAGCCTTTTTCCGAAACAGCAAACGTCTGGCTCCTCGTCCCACTGGGAAGGGACCAGCCCTGAAAGCTGTTGCTGGTCCTCGCCTTCCCTGGGCAGCCTATTCACAGGCACAGCAGCCCTGGGCATCTGTGCTTTCCCAGAGACGGAAGGTCTCATGGTGCCCGTTCTCGGCAGAGCCTTTTCCCAAAACGGCAAACGTCCGGCTCCTTGTCCCACCGGGAAGGGTGCAGTCCTGAAAGCTGTTGCTGCTCTTCGCCTTCCCTGGGCAGCCTATTCACAGGCACAACAGCCCTGGGGATCTGTGCTTTCCCAGAGACGGAAGGTCTCGTGGTGCCCATTCTCGGCAGAGCCTTTTCCCAAAACGGCAAACGTCCGGCTTCTTGTCCCACCGGGAAGGGAGCATCCCTGAAAGCTGTTGCTGGTCTTCGCCTTCCCTGGGCAGCCTATTCACAGGCACAACAGCCCTGGGCATCTGTGCTTTCCCAGAGACGGAAGGTCTCATGGTGCCCGTTCTCGGCAGAGCCTTTTTCCGAAACGGCAAACGTCCGGCTCCTCCTCCCACCAGGAAGGGAGCAGCCCTGAAAGCTGTTGCTGGTCTTCGCCTTCCCTGGGCAGCCTATTCACAGGCACAGCAGCCCTGGGCATCTGTGCTTTCCCAGAGACGGAAGGTCTCATGGTGCCCGTTCTCGGCAGAGCCTTTTTCCGAAAGGGCAAACGTCCGGCTCCTCCTCCCACCAGGAAGGGGCCAGCCCTGAAAGCTGTTGCTGCTGTTCACCTTCCCTGGGCAGCCTATTCACAGGCACAGCAGCCCTGGGGATCTGTGCTTTCCCAGAGACGGAAGGTCTCATGGTGGCCGTTCTCGGCAGCGCCTTTTCCCAAAACAGCAAACGTCCGGCTCCTCCTCCCACCAGGAAGCAGCCAGCCCTGAAAGCTGTTGCTGGTCTTCGCCTTCCCTGGGCAGCCTATTCACAGGCACAGCAGCCCTGGGGATCTGTGCTTTCCCAGAGACGGAAGGTCTCATGGTGCCCGGTCTCGGCAGCGCCTTTTCCCAAAACGGCAAACGTCCGGCTTCTTGTCCCACCGGGAAGGGACCAGCCCTGAAAGCTGTTGCTGCTCTTCGCCTTCCCTAGGCAGCCTATTCACAGGCACAACAGCCCTGGGGATCTGTGCTTTCCCAGAGACGGAAGGTCTCATGGTGCCCGTTCTCGGCAGAGCCTTTTCCCAAAACGGCAAACGTCCGGCTCCTTGTCCCACCGGGAAGGGTGCAGTCCTGAAAGCTGTTGCTGGTCTTCGCCTTCCCTGGGCAGCCTATTCACAGGCACAACAGCCCTGGGGATCTGTGCTTTCCCAGAGATGGAATGTCTCATGGTGCCCATTCTCGGCGGAGCCTTTTCTAAAAACGGCAAACGTCCGGCTTCTTGTCCCACCGGGAAGGGAGCATCCCTGAAAGCTGTTGCTGCTGTTCACCTTCCCTGGGCAGCCTATTCACAGGCACAACAGCCCTGGGGATCTGTGCATTCCCAGAGACGGAAGGTCTCATGGTGCCCGTTCTCGGCAGAGCCTTTTTCCGAAACAGCAAACGTCTGGCTCCTCGTCCCACTGGGAAGGGACCAGCCCTGAAAGCTGTTGCTGGTCTTCGCATTCCCTGGGCAGCCTATTCACAGGCACAGCAGCCCTGGGCATCTGTGCTTTCCCAGAGACGGAAGGTCTCATGGTGCCCGTTCTCGGCAGAGCCTTTTTCCAAAAGGGCAAACGTCCGGCTTCTTGTCCCACCGGGAAGGGAGCAGCCCTGAAAGCTGTTGCTGCTCTTCGCCTTCTCTGGGCAGCCTATTCACAGGCACAGCAGCCCTGGGGATCTGTGCTTTCCCAGAGACGGAAGGTCTCATGGTGCCCGTTCTCGGCAGCGCCTTTTTCCGAAACGGCAAACGTCCGGCTCCTCCTCCCACCAGGAAGCAGCCAGCCCTGAAAGCTGTTGCTGCTCTTCGCCTTCCCTGGGCAGCCTATTCACAGGCACAGCAGCCCTGGGGATCTGTGCTTTCCCAGAGACGGAAGGTCTCATGGTGCCCGTTCTCGGCAGAGCCTTTTTCCAAAACGGCAAACGTCCGGCTCCTCCTCCCACCAGGAAGCAGCCAGCCCTGGAAGCTGTTGCTGGTCTTCGCCTTCCCTGGGCAGCCTATTGACAGGCACAACAGCCCTGGGCATCTGTGCTTTCCCAGAGACGGAAGGTCTCATGGTGGCCGTTCTCGGCAGCGCCTTTTTCCGAAACGGCACACGTCCGGCTCCTCCTCCCTCCAGGAAGCAGCCAGCCCTGAAAGCTGTTGCTGGTCTTCGCCTTCCCTGGGCAGCCTATTCACAGGCACAGCAGCCCTGGGCATCTGTGCTTTCCCAGAGACGGAAGGTCTCATGGTGCCCGTTCTCGGCAGAGCCTTTTTCCGAAACGGCAAACGTCCGGCTCCTCGTCCCACCAGGAAGGGAGCAGCCCTGAAAGCTGTTGCTGCTCTTCGCCTTCCCTGGGCAGCCTATTCACAGGCACAGCAGCCCTGGGCATCTGTGCTTTCCCAGAGACGGAAGGTCTCATGGTGCCCGTTCTCGGCAGAGCCTTTTTCCGAAACGGCAAACGTCCGGCTTCTTGTCCCACCGGGAAGGGAGCAGCCCTGAAAGCTGTTGCTGCTCTTCGCCTTCTCTGGGCAGCCTATTCACAGGCACAGCAGCCCTGGGCATCTGTGCTTTCCCAGAGACGGAAGGTCTCATGGTGCCCGTTCTCGGCAGAGCCTTTCCCCAAAACGGCAAACGTCCGGCTTCTTGTCCCACCGGGAAGGGACCAGCCCTGAAAGCTGTTGCTGCTCTTCGCCTTCCCTAGGCAGCCTATTCACAGGCACAACAGCCCTGGGGATCTGTGCTTTCCCAGAGACGGAAGGTCTCATGGTGCCTGTTCTCGGCAGAGCCTTTTTCCAAAACGGCCAACGTCCGGCTTCTTGTCCCACCGGGAAGGGACCAGCCCTGAAAGCTGTTGCTGGTCTTCGCCTTCCCTAGGCAGCCTATTCACAGGCACAACAGCCCTGGGCATCTGTGCTTTCCCAGAGACAGAAGGTCTCATGGTGCCCGTTCTCGGCAGAGCCTTTTCCCAAAACGGCAAACGTCCGGCTCCTTGTCCCACCGGGAAGGGTGCAGTCCTGAAAGCTGTTGCTGGTCTTCGCCTTCCCTGGGCAGCCTATTCACAGGCACAACAGCCCTGGGGATCTGTGCTTTCCCAGAGATGGAATGTCTCATGGTGCCCATTCTCGGCGGAGCCTTTTCCCAAAACGGCAAACGTCCGGCTTCTTGTCCCACCGGGAAGGGAGCATCCCTGAAAGCTGTTGCTGCTGTTCACCTTCCCTGGGCAGCCTATTCACAGGCACAACAGCCCTGGGGATCTGTGCATTCCCAGAGACGGAAGGTCTCATGGTGCCCGTTCTCGGCAGAGCCTTTTTCCGAAACAGCAAACGTCTGGCTCCTCGTCCCACTGGGAAGGGACCAGCCCTGAAAGCTGTTGCTGCTCTTCGCCTTCCCTGGGCAGCCTATTCACAGGCACAGCAGCCCTGGGCATCTGTGCTTTCCCAGAGACGGAAGGTCTCATGGTGCCCGTTCTCGGCAGAGCCTTTTTCCGAAACAGCAAACATCCGGCTCCTCGTCCCACTGGGAAGGGACCAGCCCTGAAAGCTGTTGCTGGTCTTCGCCTTCCCTGGGCAGCCTATTGACAGGCACAGCAGCCCTGGGGATCTGTGCTTTCCCAGAGACGGAAGGTCTCATGGTGCCCGTTCTCGGCAGCGCCTTTTCCCAAAACGGCAAACGTCCGGCTCCTCCTCCCACCAGGAAGCAGCCAGCCCTGAAAGCTGTTGCTGCTCTTCGCCTTCCCTGGGCAGCCTATTCACAGGCACAGCAGCCCTGGGCATCTGTGCTTTCCCAGAGACGGAAGGTCTCATGGTGCCCGTTCTCGGCAGAGCCTTTTTCCAAAACGGCAAACGTCCGGCTCCTCCTCCCACCAGGAAGCAGCCAGCCCTGGAAGCTGTTGCTGGTCTTCGCCTTCCCTGGGCAGCCTATTCACAGGCACAACAGCCCTGGGCATCTGTGCTTTCCCAGAGACGGAAGGTCTCATGGTGGCCGTTCTCGGCAGCGCCTTTTTCCGAAACGGCACACGTCCGGCTCCTCCTCCCTCCAGGAAGCAGCCAGCCCTGAAAGCTGTTGCTGGTCTTCGCCTTCCCTGGGCAGCCTATTCACAGGCACAGCAGCCCTGGGCATCTGTGCTTTCCCAGAGACGGAAGGTCTCATGGTGCCCGTTCTCGGCAGAGCCTTTTTCCGAAACGGCAAACGTCCGGCTCCTCGTCCCACCAGGAAGGGAGCAGCCCTGAAAGCTGTTGCTGCTCTTCGCCTTCCCTGGGCAGCCTATTCACAGGCACAGCAGCCCTGGGCATCTGTGCTTTCCCAGAGACGGAAAGTCTCATGGTGCCCGTTCTCGGCAGAGCCTTTTTCCGAAACGGCAAACGTCCGGCTTCTTGTCCCACCGGGAAGGGAGCAGCCCTGAAAGCTGTTGCTGCTCTTCGCCTTCTCTGGGCAGCCTATTCACAGGCACAGCAGCCCTGGGCATCTGTGCTTTCCCAGAGACGGAAGGTCTCATGGTGCCCGTTCTCGGCAGCGCCTTTTCCCAAAACGGCAAACGTCCGGCTCCTCCTCCCACCAGGAAGCAGCCAGCCCTGAAAGCTGTTGCTGGTCTTCGCCTTCCCTGGGCAGCCTCTTCACAGGCACAACAGCCCTGGGCATCTGTGCTTTCCCAGAGACGGAAGGTCTCATGGTGCCCGTTCTCGGCAGAGCCTTTTTCCGAAACGGCAAACGTCTGGCTCCTCCTCCCACCAGGAAGGGAGCAGCCCTGAAAGCTGTTGCTGGTCTTCGCCTTCCCTGGGCAGCCTATTCACAGGCACAGCAGTCCTGGGCATCTCTGCTTTCCCAGAGACGGAAGGTCTCATGGTGCCCGTTCTCGGCAGAGCCTTTTTCCAAAACGGCAAACGTCCGGCTCCTCCTCCCACCAGGAAGCAGCCAGCCCTGCAAGCTGTTGCTGGTCTTCGCCTTCCCTGGGCAGCCTATTGACAGGCACAGCAGCCCTGGGGATCTGTGCTTTCCCAGAGACGGAAGGTCTCATGGTGCCCGTTCTCGGCAGTGCCTTTTCCCAAAACGGCAAACGTCCGGCTTCTTGTCCCACCGGGAAGGGACCAGCCCTGAAAGCTGTTGCTGGTCTTCGCCTTCCCTGGGCAGCCTATTCACAGGCACAACAGCCCTGGGGATCTGTGCTTTCCCAGAGATGGAAGGTCTCATGGTGCCCGTTCTCGGCAGAGCCTTTTTCCGAAACGGCAAACGTCCGGCTCCTCCTCCCACCGGGAAGGGAGCAGCCCTGAAAGCTGTTGCTGGTCTTCGCCTTCCCTGGGCAGCCTCTTCACAGGCACAACAGCCCTGGGCATCTGTGCTTTCCCAGAGACGGAAGGTCTCATGGTGCCCGTTCTCGGCAGAGCCTTTTTCCGAAACGGCAAACGTCCGGCTCCTCGTCCCACCAGGAAGGGAGCAGCCCTGAAAGCTGTTGCTGCTCTTCGCCTTCCCTGGGCAGCCTATTCACAGGCACAGCAGTCCTGGGCATCTCTGCTTTCCCAGAGACGGAAGGTCTCATGGTGCCCGTTCTCGGCAGAGCCTTTTTCCAAAACGGCAAACGTCCGGCTCCTCCTCCCACCAGGAAGCAGCCAGCCCTGCAAGCTGTTGCTGGTCTTCGCCTTCCCTGGGCAGCCTATTGACAGGCACAGCAGCCCTGGGGATCTGTGCTTTCCCAGAGACGGAAGGTCTCATGGTGCCCGTTCTCGGCAGTGCCTTTTCCCAAAACGGCAAACGTCCGGCTTCTTGTCCCACCGGGAAGGGACCAGCCCTGAAAGCTGTTGCTGGTCTTCGCCTTCCCTGGGCAGCCTATTCACAGGCACAACAGCCCTGGGGATCTGTGCTTTCCCAGAGATGGAAGGTCTCATGGTGCCCGTTCTCGGCAGAGCCTTTTTCCGAAACGGCAAACGTCCGGCTCCTCCTCCCACCGGGAAGGGAGCAGCCCTGAAAGCTGTTGCTGGTCTTCGCCTTCCCTGGGCAGCCTATTCACAGGCAGAGCAGCCCTGGGGATCTGTGCTTTCCCAGAGACGGAAGGTCTCATGGTGCCCGTTCTCGGCAGCGCCTTTTCCCAAAACGGCAAACGTCCGGCTCCTCCTCCCACCAGGAAGCAGCCAGCCCTGAAAGCTGTTGCTGGTCTTCGCCTTCCCTGGGCAGCCTCTTCACAGGCACAACAGCCCTGGGCATCTGTGCTTTCCCAGAGACGGAAGGTCTCATGGTGCCCGTTCTCGGCAGAGCCTTTTTCCGAAACGGCAAACGTCCGGCTCCTCCTCCCACCAGGAAGGGGCCAGCCCTGAAAGCTGTTGCTGGTCTTCGCCTTCCCTGGGCAGCCTATTCACAGGCACAGCAGCCCTGGGCATCTGTGCTTTCCCAGAGACGGAAGGTCTCATGGTGCCCGTTCTCGGCAGAGCCTTTTCCCAAAATGGCAAACGTCCGGCTTCTTGTCCCACCGGGAAGGGACCAGCCCTGAAAGCTGTTGCTGGTCTTCGCCTTCCCTGGGCAGCCTATTCACAGGCACAACAGCCCTGGGGATCTGTGCTTTCCCAGAGACGGAAGGTCTCATGGTGCCCGTTCTCGGCAGAGCCTTTTTCCAAAACGGCAAACGTCCGGCTCCTCCTCCCACCAGGAAGGGGCCAGCCCTGCAAGCTGTTGCTGCTGTTCACCTTCCCTGGGCAGCCTATTCACAGGCACAGCAGCCCTGGGGATCTGTGCTTTCCCAGAGACGGAAGGTCTCATGGTGCCCGTTCTCGGCAGAGCCTTTTCCCAAAACGGCAAACGTCCGGCTCCTCCTCCCACCAGGAAGGGACCAGCCCTGAAAGCTGTTGCTGCTCTTCACCTTCTCTGGGCAGCCTATTGACAGGCACAGCAGCCCTGGGGATCTGTGCTTTCCCAGAGACGGAAGGTCTCATGGTGCCCATTCTCGGCGGAGCCTTTTCCCAAAACGGCAAACGTCCGGCTTCTTGTCCCACCGGGAAGGGAGCATCCCTGAGAGCTGTTGCTGCTGTTCACCTTCCCTGGGCAGCCTATTCACAGGCACAACAGCCCTGGGGATCTGTGCTTTCCCAGAGACGGAAGGTCTCATGGTGCCCGTTCTCGGCAGAGCCTTTTTCCGAAACAGCAAACGTCTGGCTCCTCGTCCCACTGGGAAGGGACCAGCCCTGAAAGCTGTTGCTGGTCTTCGCCTTCCCTGGGCAGCCTATTCACAGGCACAGCAGCCCTGGGCATCTGTGCTTTCCCAGAGACGGAAGGTCTCATGGTGCCCGTTCTCGGCAGAGCCTTTTTCCGAAACAGCAAACATCCGGCTCCTCGTCCCACTGGGAAGGGACCAGCCCTGAAAGCTGTTGCTGGTCTTCGCCTTCCCTGGGCAGCCTATTGACAGGCACAGCAGCCCTGGGGATCTGTGCTTTCCCAGAGACGGAAGGTCTCATGGTGGCCGTTCTCGGCAGCGCCTTTTCCCAAAACGGCAAACGTCCGGCTCCTCCTCCCACCAGGAAGGGGCCAGCCCTGAAAGCTGTTGCTGGTCTTCGCCTTCCCTGGGCAGCCTATTCAGAGGCACAGCAGCCCTGGGGATCTGTGCTTTCCCAGAGACGGAAGGTCTCATGGTGCCCGTTCTCGGCAGAGCCTTTTCCCAAAATGGCAAACGTCCGGCTTCTTGTCCCACCGGGAAGGGACCAGCCCTGAAAGCTGTTGCTGGTCTTCGCCTTCCCTGGGCAGCCTATTCACAGGCACAACAGCCCTGGGGATCTGTGCTTTCCCAGAGACGGAAGGTCTCATGGTGCCCGTTCTCGGCAGAGCCTTTTTCCAAAACGGCAAACGTCCGGCTCCTCCTCCCACCAGGAAGGGGCCAGCCCTGCAAGCTGTTGCTGCTGTTCACCTTCCCTGGGCAGCCTATTCACAGGCACAGCAGCCCTGGGCATCTGTGCTTTCCCAGAGACGGAAGGTCTCATGGTGCCCGTTCTCGGCAGAGCCTTTTTCCGAAACAGCAAACGTCTGGCTCCTCGTCCCACTGGGAAGGGACCAGCCCTGAAAGCTGTTGCTGGTCTTCGCCTTCCCTGGGCAGCCTCTTCACAGGCACAGCAGCCCTGGGCATCTGTGCTTTCCCAGAGACGGAAGGTCTCATGGTGCCCGTTCTCGGCAGAGCCTTTTTCCGAAACGGCAAACGTCCAGCTCCTCCTCCCACCAGGAAGGGACCAGCCCTGAAAGCTGTTGCTGGTCTTCGCCTTCCCTGGGCAGCCTATTGACAGGCACAGCAGCCCTGGGCATCTGTGCTTTCCCAGAGACGGAAGGTCTCATGGTGCCCATTCTCGGCGGAGCCTTTTCCAAAAACGGCAAACGTCCGGCTTCTTGTCCCACCGGGAAGGGAGCATCCCTGAGAGCTGTTGCTGCTGTTCACCTTCCCTGGGCAGCCTCTTCACAGGCACAACAGCCCTGGGCATCTGTGCATTCCCAGAGACGGAAGGTCTCATGGTGCCCGTTCTCGGCAGAGCCTTTTTCCGAAACAGCAAACGTCTGGCTCCTCGTCCCACTGGGAAGGGACCAGCCCTGAAAGCTGTTGCTGGTCTTCGCCTTCCCTGGGCAGCCTATTCACAGGCACAGCAGCCCTGGGCATCTGTGCTTTCCCAGAGACGGAAGGTCTCATGGTGCCCGTTCTCGGCAGAGCCTTTTTCCGAAACAGCAAACATCCGGCTCCTCGTCCCACTGGGAAGGGACCAGCCCTGAAAGCTGTTGCTGGTCTTCGCCTTCCCTGGGCAGCCTATTGACAGGCACAGCAGCCCTGGGGATCTGTGCTTTCCCAGAGACGGAAGGTCTCATGGTGGCCGTTCTCGGCAGCGCCTTTTCCCAAAACGGCAAACTTCCGGCTCCTCCTCCCACCAGGAAGGGGCCAGCCCTGAAAGCTGTTGCTGGTCTTCGCCTTCCCTGGGCAGCCTATTCAGAGGCACAGCAGCCCTGGGGATCTGTGCTTTCCCAGAGACGGAAGGTCTCATGGTGCCCGTTCTCGGCAGAGCCTTTTCCCAAAATGGCAAACGTCCGGCTTCTTGTCCCACCGGGAAGGGACCAGCCCTGAAAGCTGTTGCTGGTCTTCGCCTTCCCTGGGCAGCCTATTCACAGGCACAACAGCCCTGGGGATCTGTGCTTTCCCAGAGACGGAAGGTCTCATGGTGCCCGTTCTCGGCAGAGCCTTTTTCTGAAACGGCAAACGTCCGGCTCCTCCTCCCACCAGGAAGGGGCCAGCCCTGCAAGCTGTTGCTGCTGTTCACCTTCCCTGGGCAGCCTATTCACAGGCACAGCAGCCCTGGGGATCTGTGCTTTCCCAGAGACGGAAGGTCTCATGGTGCCCGTTCTCGGCAGAGCCTTTTTCCGAAACAGCAAACGTCTGGCTCCTCGTCCCACTGGGAAGGGACCAGCCCTGAAAGCTGTTGCTGGTCTTCGCCTTCCCTGGGCAGCCTATTCACAGGCACAGCAGCCCTGGGCATCTGTGCTTTCCCAGAGACGGAAGGTCTCATGGTGCCCGTTCTCGGCAGAGCCTTTTTCCGAAACGGCAAACGTCCGGCTCCTCCTCCCACCAGGAAGGGACCAGCCCTGAAAGCTGTTGCTGCTCTTCACCTTCTCTGGGCAGCCTATTGACAGGCACAGCAGCCCTGGGGATCTGTGCTTTCCCAGAGACGGAAGGTCTCATGGTGCCCATTCTCGGCGGAGCCTTTTCCAAAAACGGCAAACGTCCGCCTTCATGTCCCACCGGGAAGGGAGCATCCCTGAGAGCTGTTGCTGCTGTTCACCTTCCCTGGGCAGCCTATTCACAGGCACAACAGCCCTGGGGATCTGTGCATTCCCAGAGACGGAAGGTCTCATGGTGCCCGTTCTCGGCGGAGCCTTTTTCCGAAACAGCAAACGTCTGGCTCCTCGTCCCACTGGGAAGGGACCAGCCCTGAAAGCTGTTGCTGGTCTTCGCCTTCCCTGGGCAGCCTATTCACAGGCACAGCAGCCCTGGGCATCTGTGCTTTCCCAGAGACGGAAGGTCTCATGGTGCCCATTCTCGGCAGAGCCTTTTTCCGAAACAGCAAACATCCGGCTCCTCCTCCCACTGGGAAGGGACCAGCCCTGAAAGCTGTTGCTGGTCTTCGCCTTCCCTGGGCAGCCTATTGACAGGCACAGCAGCCCTGGGGATCTGTGCTTTCCCAGAGACGGAAGGTCTCATGGTGGCCGTTCTCGGCAGCGCCTTTTCCCAAAACGGCAAACGTCCGGCTCCTCCTCCCACCAGGAAGCAGACAGCCTTGAAAGCTGTTGCTGGTCTTCGCCTTCCCTGGGCAGCCTATTCACAGGCACAGCAGCCCTGGGCATCTGTGCTTTCCCAGAGACGGAAGGTCTCATGGTGCCCGTTCTCGGCAGAGCCTTTTTCCAAAAGGGCAAACGTCCGGCTTCTTGTCCCACCGGGAAGGGAGCAGCCCTGAAAGCTGTTGCTGCTCTTCGCCTTCCCTGGGCAGCCTATTCACAGGCACAGCAGCCCTGGGCATCTGTGCTTTCCCAGAGACGGAAAGTCTCATGGTGCCCGTTCTCGGCAGAGCCTTTTTCCGAAACGGCAAACGTCCGGCTTCTTGTCCCACCGGGAAGGGAGCAGCCCTGAAAGCTGTTGCTGCTCTTCGCCTTCTCTGGGCAGCCTATTCACAGGCACAGCAGCCCTGGGCATCTGTGCTTTCCCAGAGACGGAAGGTCTCATGGTGCCCGTTCTCGGCAGCGCCTTTTCCCAAAACGGCAAACGTCCGGCTCCTCCTCCCACCAGGAAGCAGCCAGCCCTGAAAGCTGTTGCTGGTCTTCGCCTTCCCTGGGCAGCCTCTTCACAGGCACAACAGCCCTGGGCATCTGTGCTTTCCCAGAGACGGAAGGTCTCATGGTGCCCGTTCTCGGCAGAGCCTTTTTCCGAAACGGCAAACGTCTGGCTCCTCCTCCCACCAGGAAGGGAGCAGCCCTGAAAGCTGTTGCTGGTCTTCGCCTTCCCTGGGCAGCCTATTCAGAGGCACAGCAGCCCTGGGGATCTGTGCTTTCCCAGAGACGGAAGGTCTCATGGTGCCCGTTCTCGGCAGAGCCTTTTCCCAAAATGGCAAACGTCCGGCTTCTTGTCCCACCGGGAAGGGACCAGCCCTGAAAGCTGTTGCTGCTCTTCGCCTTCCCTGGGCAGCCTATTCACAGGCACAGCAGTCCTGGGCATCTCTGCTTTCCCAGAGACGGAAGGTCTCATGGTGCCCGTTCTCGGCAGAGCCTTTTTCCAAAACGGCAAACGTCCGGCTCCTCCTCCCACCAGGAAGCAGCCAGCCCTGCAAGCTGTTGCTGGTCTTCGCCTTCCCTGGGCAGCCTATTCACAGGCACAACAGCCCTGGGGATCTGTGCTTTCCCAGAGATGGAAGGTCTCATGGTGCCCGTTCTCGGCAGAGCCTTTTTCCGAAACGGCAAACGTCCGGCTCCTCCTCCCACCGGGAAGGGAGCAGCCCTGAAAGCTGTTGCTGGTCTTCGCCTTCCCTGGGCAGCCTATTCACAGGCAGAGCAGCCCTGGGGATCTGTGCTTTCCCAGAGACGGAAGGTCTCATGGTGCCCGTTCTCGGCAGCGCCTTTTCCCAAAACGGCAAACGTCCGGCTCCTCCTCCCACCAGGAAGCAGCCAGCCCTGAAAGCTGTTGCTGGTCTTCGCCTTCCCTGGGCAGCCTCTTCACAGGCACAACAGCCCTGGGCATCTGTGCTTTCCCAGAGACGGAAGGTCTCATGGTGCCCGTTCTCGGCAGAGCCTTTTTCCGAAACGGCAAACGTCCGGCTCCTCCTCCCACCAGGAAGGGGCCAGCCCTGAAAGCTGTTGCTGGTCTTCGCCTTCCCTGGGCAGCCTATTCACAGGCACAGCAGCCCTGGGCATCTGTGCTTTCCCAGAGACGGAAGGTCTCATGGTGCCCGTTCTCGGCAGAGCCTTTTCCCAAAATGGCAAACGTCCGGCTTCTTGTCCCACCGGGAAGGGACCAGCCCTGAAAGCTGTTGCTGGTCTTCGCCTTCCCTGGGCAGCCTATTCACAGGCACAACAGCCCTGGGGATCTGTGCTTTCCCAGAGACGGAAGGTCTCATGGTGCCCGTTCTCGGCAGAGCCTTTTTCCAAAACGGCAAACGTCCGGCTCCTCCTCCCACCAGGAAGGGGCCAGCCCTGCAAGCTGTTGCTGCTGTTCACCTTCCCTGGGCAGCCTATTGACAGGCACAGCAGCCCTGGGGATCTGTGCTTTCCCAGAGACGGAAGGTCTCATGGTGCCCGTTCTCGGCAGAGCCTTTTCCCAAAACGGCAAACGTCCGGCTCCTCCTCCCACCAGGAAGGGACCAGCCCTGAAAGCTGTTGCTGCTCTTCACCTTCTCTGGGCAGCCTATTGACAGGCACAGCAGCCCTGGGGATCTGTGCTTTCCCAGAGACGGAAGGTCTCATGGTGCCCATTCTCGGCGGAGCCTTTTCCCAAAACGGCAAACGTCCGGCTTCTTGTCCCACCGGGAAGGGAGCATCCCTGAGAGCTGTTGCTGCTGTTCACCTTCCCTGGGCAGCCTATTCACAGGCACAACAGCCCTGGGGATCTGTGCTTTCCCAGAGACGGAAGGTCTCATGGTGCCCGTTCTCGGCAGAGCCTTTTTCCGAAACAGCAAACGTCTGGCTCCTCGTCCCACTGGGAAGGGACCAGCCCTGAAAGCTGTTGCTGGTCTTCGCCTTCCCTGGGCAGCCTATTCACAGGCACAGCAGCCCTGGGCATCTGTGCTTTCCCAGAGATGGAAGGTCTCATGGTGCCCGTTCTCGGCAGAGCCTTTTTCCGAAACAGCAAACATCCGGCTCCTCGTCCCACTGGGAAGGGACCAGCCCTGAAAGCTGTTGCTGGTCTTCGCCTTCCCTGGGCAGCCTATTGACAGGCACAGCAGCCCTGGGGATCTGTGCTTTCCCAGAGACGGAAGGTCTCATGGTGGCCGTTCTCGGCAGCGCCTTTTCCCAAAACGGCAAACGTCCGGCTCCTCCTCCCACCAGGAAGGGGCCAGCCCTGAAAGCTGTTGCTGGTCTTCGCCTTCCCTGGGCAGCCTATTCAGAGGCACAGCAGCCCTGGGGATCTGTGCTTTCCCAGAGACGGAAGGTCTCATGGTGCCCGTTCTCGGCAGAGCCTTTTCCCAAAATGGCAAACGTCCGGCTTCTTGTCCCACCGGGAAGGGACCAGCCCTGAAAGCTGTTGCTGGTCTTCGCCTTCCCTGGGCAGCCTATTCACAGGCACAACAGCCCTGGGGATCTGTGCTTTCCCAGAGACGGAAGGTCTCATGGTGCCCGTTCTCGGCAGAGCCTTTTTCCAAAACGGCAAACGTCCTGCTCCTCCTCCCACCAGGAAGGGGCCAGCCCTGCAAGCTGTTGCTGCTGTTCACCTTCCCTGGGCAGCCTATTCACAGGCACAGCAGCCCTGGGCATCTGTGCTTTCCCAGAGACGGAAGGTCTCATGGTGCCCGTTCTCGGCAGAGCCTTTTTCCGAAACAGCAAACGTCTGGCTCCTCGTCCCACTGGGAAGGGACCAGCCCTGAAAGCTGTTGCTGGTCTTCGCCTTCCCTGGGCAGCCTCTTCACAGGCACAGCAGCCCTGGGCATCTGTGCTTTCCCAGAGACGGAAGGTCTCATGGTGCCCGTTCTCGGCAGAGCCTTTTTCCGAAACGGCAAACGTCCAGCTCCTCCTCCCACCAGGAAGGGACCAGCCCTGAAAGCTGTTGCTGCTCTTCGCCTTCCCTGGGCAGCCTATTGACAGGCACAGCAGCCCTGGGGATCTGTGCTTTCCCAGAGACGGAAGGTCTCATGGTGCCCATTCTCGGCGGAGCCTTTTCCAAAAACGGCAAACGTCCGGCTTCTTGTCCCACCGGGAAGGGAGCATCCCTGAGAGCTGTTGCTGCTGTTCACCTTCCCTGGGCAGCCTCTTCACAGGCACAACAGCCCTGGGCATCTGTGCATTCCCAGAGACGGAAGGTCTCATGGTGCCCGTTCTCGGCAGAGCCTTTTTCCGAAACAGCAAACGTCTGGCTCCTCGTCCCACTGGGAAGGGACCAGCCCTGAAAGCTGTTGCTGGTCTTCGCCTTCCCTGGGCAGCCTATTCACAGGCACAGCAGCCCTGGGCATCTGTGCTTTCCCAGAGACGGAAGGTCTCATGGTGCCCGTTCTCGGCAGAGCCTTTTTCCGAAACAGCAAACATCCGGCTCCTCGTCCCACTGGGAAGGGACCAGCCCTGAAAGCTGTTGCTGGTCTTCGCCTTCCCTGGGCAGCCTATTGACAGGCACAGCAGCCCTGGGGATCTGTGCTTTCCCAGAGACGGAAGGTCTCATGCTGGCCGTTCTCGGCAGCGCCTTTTCCCAAAACGGCAAACGTCCGGCTCCTCCTCCCACCAGGAAGGGGCCAGCCCTGAAAGCTGTTGCTGGTCTTCGCCTTCCCTGGGCAGCCTATTCAGAGGCACAGCAGCCCTGGGGATCTGTGCTTTCCCAGAGACGGAAGGTCTCATGGTGCCCGTTCTCGGCAGAGCCTTTTTCCCAAAATGGCAAACGTCCGGCTTCTTGTCCCACCGGGAAGGGACCAGCCCTGAAAGCTGTTGCTGGTCTTCGCCTTCCCTGGGCAGCCTATTCACAGGCACAACAGCCCTGGGGATCTGTGCTTTCCCAGAGACGGAAGGTCTCATGGTGCCCGTTCTCGGCAGAGCCTTTTTCTGAAACGGCAAACGTCCGGCTCCTCCTCCCACCAGGAAGGGGCCAGCCCTGCAAGCTGTTGCTGCTGTTCACCTTCCCTGGGCAGCCTATTCACAGGCACAGCAGCCCTGGGGATCTGTGCTTTCCCAGAGACGGAAGGTCTCATGGTGCCCGTTCTCGGCAGAGCCTTTTTCCGAAACAGCAAACGTCTGGCTCCTCGTCCCACTGGGAAGGGACCAGCCCTGAAAGCTGTTGCTGGTCTTCGCCTTCCCTGGGCAGCCTATTCACAGGCACAGCAGCCCTGGGCATCTGTGCTTTCCCAGAGACGGAAGGTCTCATGGTGCCCGTTCTCGGCAGAGCCTTTTTCCGAAACGGCAAACGTCCGGCTCCTCCTCCCACCAGGAAGGGACCAGCCCTGAAAGCTGTTGCTGCTCTTCACCTTCTCTGGGCAGCCTATTGACAGGCACAGCAGCCCTGGGGATCTGTGCTTTCCCAGAGACGGAAGGTCTCATGGTGCCCATTCTCGGCGGAGCCTTTTCCAAAAACGGCAAACGTCCGCCTTCATGTCCCACCGGGAAGGGAGCATCCCTGAGAGCTGTTGCTGCTGTTCACCTTCCCTGGGCAGCCTATTCACAGGCACAACAGCCCTGGGGATCTGTGCATTCCCAGAGACGGAAGGTCTCATGGTGCCCGTTCTCGGCGGAGCCTTTTTCCGAAACAGCAAACGTCTGGCTCCTCGTCCCACTGGGAAGGGACCAGCCCTGAAAGCTGTTGCTGGTCTTCGCCTTCCCTGGGCAGCCTATTCACAGGCACAGCAGCCCTGGGCATCTGTGCTTTCCCAGAGACGGAAGGTCTCATGGTGCCCATTCTCGGCAGAGCCTTTTTCCGAAACAGCAAACATCCGGCTCCTCCTCCCACTGGGAAGGGACCAGCCCTGAAAGCTGTTGCTGGTCTTCGCCTTCCCTGGGCAGCCTATTGACAGGCACAACAGCCCTGGGGATCTGTGCTTTCCCAGAGACGGAAGGTCTCATGGTGGCCGTTCTCGGCAGCGCCTTTTCCCAAAACGGCAAACGTCCGGCTCCTCCTCCCACCAGGAAGCAGACAGCCTTGAAAGCTGTTGCTGGTCTTCGCCTTCCCTGGGCAGCCTATTCACAGGCACAGCAGCCCTGGGGATCTGTGCTTTCCCAGAGACGGAAGGTCTCATGGTGCCCGTTCTCGGCAGAGCCTTTTTCCGAAACAGCAAACGTCTGGCTCCTCGTCCCACTGGGAAGGGACCAGCCCTGAAAGCTGTTGCTGGTCTTCGCCTTCCCTGGGCAGCCTATTCACAGGCACAGCAGCCCTGGGCATCTGTGCTTTCCCAGAGACGGAAGGTCTCATGGTGCCCGTTCTCGGCAGAGCCTTTTTCCGAAACGGCAAACGTCCGGCTCCTCCTCCCACCAGGAAGGGACCAGCCCTGAAAGCTGTTGCTGCTCTTCACCTTCTCTGGGCAGCCTATTGACAGGCACAGCAGCCCTGGGGATCTGTGCTTTCCCAGAGACGGAAGGTCTCATGGTGCCCATTCTCGGCGGAGCCTTTTCCAAAAACGGCAAACGTCCGCCTTCATGTCCCACCGGGAAGGGAGCATCCCTGAGAGCTGTTGCTGCTGTTCACCTTCCCTGGGCAGCCTATTCACAGGCACAACAGCCCTGGGGATCTGTGCATTCCCAGAGACGGAAGGTCTCATGGTGCCCGTTCTCGGCGGAGCCTTTTTCCGAAACAGCAAACGTCTGGCTCCTCGTCCCACTGGGAAGGGACCAGCCCTGAAAGCTGTTGCTGGTCTTCGCCTTCCCTGGGCAGCCTATTCACAGGCACAGCAGCCTTGGGCATCTGTGCTTTCCCAGAGACGGAAGGTCTCATGGTGCCCATTCTCGGCAGAGCCTTTTTCCGAAACAGCAAACATCCGGCTCCTCCTCCCACTGGGAAGGGACCAGCCCTGAAAGCTGTTGCTGGTCTTCGCCTTCCCTGGGCAGCCTATTGACAGGCACAGCAGCCCTGGGGATCTGTGCTTTCCCAGAGACGGAAGGTCTCATGGTGGCCGTTCTCGGCAGCGCCTTTTCCCAAAACGGCAAACGTCCGGCTCCTCCTCCCACCAGGAATCAGACAGCCTTGAAAGCTGTTGCTGGTCTTCGCCTTCCCTGGGCAGCCTATTCACAGGCACAGCAGCCCTGGGCATCTGTGCTTTCCCAGAGACGGAAGGTCTCATGGTGCCCGTTCTCGGCAGAGCCTTTTTCCAAAAGGGCAAACGTCCGGCTTCTTGTCCCACCGGGAAGGGAGCAGCCCTGAAAGCTGTTGCTGCTCTTCGCCTTCTCTGGGCAGCCTATTCACAGGCACAGCAGCCCTGGGGATCTGTGCTTTCCCAGAGACGGAAGGTCTCATGGTGCCCGTTCTCGGCAGAGCCTTTTCCCAAAACGGCAAACGTCCGGCTCCTCCTCCCACCAGGAAGCAGCCAGCCCTGAAAGCTGTTGCTGCTCTTCGCCTTCCCTGGGCAGCCTATTCACAGGCACAGCAGCCCTGGGCATCTGTGCTTTCCCAGAGACGGAAGGTCTCATGGTGCCCGTTCTCGGCAGAGCCTTTTTCCAAAACGGCAAACGTCCGACTCCTCCTCCCACCAGGAAGCAGCCAGCCCTGAAAGCTGTTGCTGGTCTTCGCCTTCCCTGGGCAGCCTATTCACAGGCACAACAGCCCTGGGCATCTGTGCTTTCCCAGAGACGGAAGGTCTCATGGTGGCCGTTCTCGGCAGCGCCTTTTTCCGAAACGGCACATGTCCGGCTCCTCCTCCCACCAGGAAGGGACCAGCCCTGAAAGCTGTTGCTGCTCTTCACCTTCTCTGGGCAGCCTATTGACAGGCACAGCAGCCCTGGGGATCTGTGCTTTCCCAGAGACGGAAGGTCTCATGGTGCCCATTCTCGGCGGAGCCTTTTCCAAAAACGGCAAACGTCCGGCTTCTTGTCCCACCGGGAAGGGAGCATCCCTGAGAGCTGTTGCTGCTGTTCACCTTCCCTGGGCAGCCTATTCACAGGCACAACAGCCCTGGGCATCTGTGCTTTCCCAGAGACGGAAGGTCTCATGGTGCCCGTTCTCGGCAGAGCCTTTTTCCGAAACAGCAAACGTCTGGCTCCTCGTCCCACTGGGAAGGGGCCAGCCCTGAAAGCTGTTGCTGGTCTTCGCCTTCCCTGGGCAGCCTATTCACAGGCACAGCAGCCCTGGGGATCTGTGCTTTCCCAGAGACGGAAGGTCTCATGGTGCCCGTTCTCGGCAGAGCCTTTTCCCAAAATGGCAAACGTCCGGCTTCTTGTCCCACCGGGAAGGGACCAGCCCTGAAAGCTGTTGGTGGTCTTCGCCTTCCCTGGGCAGCCTCTTCACAGGCACAGCAGCCCTGGGCATCTGTGCTTTCCCAGAGACGGAAGGTCTCATGGTGCCCGTTCTCGGCAGAGCCTTTTTCCGAAACGGCAAACGTCCAGCTCCTCCTCCCACCAGGAAGGGACCAGCCCTGAAAGCTGTTGCTGCTCTTCACCTTCTCTGGGCAGCCTATTGACAGGCACAGCAGCCCTGGGGATCTGTGCTTTCCCAGAGATCGAAGGTCTCATGGTGCCCATTCTCGGCGGAGCCTTTTCCAAAAACGGCAAACGTCCGGCTTCATGTCCCACCGGGAAGGGAGCATCCCTGAGAGCTGTTGCTGCTGTTCACCTTCCCTGGGCAGCCTATTCACAGGCACAACAGCCCTGGGGATCTGTGCATTCCCAGAGACGGAAGGTCTCATGGTGCCCGTTCTCGGCAGAGCCTTTTTCCGAAACAGCAAACGTCTGGCTCCTCGTCCCACTGGGAAGGGACCAGCCCTGAAAGCTGTTGCTGGTCTTCGCCTTCCCTGGGCAGCCTATTCACAGGCACAAGGATTGGGCATCTGTGCTTTCCCAGAGACGGAAGGTCTCATGGTGCCCGTTCTCGGCAGAGCCTTTTTCCGAAACAGCAAACGTCTGGCTCCTCGTCCCACTGGGAAGGGACCAGCCCTGAAAGCTGTTGCTGGTCTTCGCCTTCCCTGGGCAGCCTATTCACAGGCACAGCAGCCCTGGGCATCTGTGCTTTCCCAGAGACGGAAGGTCTCATGGTGCCCGTTCTCGGCAGAGCCTTTTTCCGAAACAGCAAACATCCGGCTCCTCGTCCCACTGGGAAGGGACCAGCCCTGAAAGCTGTTGCTGGTCTTCGCCTTCCCTGGGCAGCCTATTGACAGGCACAGCAGCCCTGGGGATCTGTGCTTTCCCAGAGACGGAAGGTCTCATGGTGGCCGTTCTCGGCAGCGCCTTTTCCCAAAACGGCAAACGTCCGGCTCCTCCTCCCACCAGGAAGCAGACAGCCTTGAAAGCTGTTGGTGGTCTTCGCCTTCCCTGGGCAGCCTATTCACAGGCACAGCAGCCCTGGGCATCTGTGCTTTCCCAGAGACGGAAGGTCTCATGGTGCCCGTTCTCGGCAGAGCCTTTTTCCAAAAGGGCAAACGTCCGGCTTCTTGTCCCACCGGGAAGGGAGCAGCCCTGAAAGCTGTTGCTGCTCTTCGCCTTCTCTGGGCAGCCTATTCACAGGCACAGCAGCCCTGGGGATCTGTGCTTTCCCAGAGACGGAAGGTCTCATGGTGCCCGTTCTCGGCAGAGCCTTTTCCCAAAACGGCAAACGTCCGGCTCCTCCTCCCACCAGGAAGCAGCCAGCCCTGAAAGCTGTTGCTGGTCTTCGCCTTCCCTGGGCAGCCTATTCACAGGCACAGCAGCCCTGGGCATCTGTGCTTTCCCAGAGACGGAAGGTCTCATGGTGCCCGTTCTCGGCAGAGCCTTTTTCCAAAACGGCAAACGTCCGGGTCCTCCTCCCACCAGGAAGCAGCCAGCCCTGAAAGCTGTTGCTGGTCTTCGCCTTCCCTGGGCAGCCTATTCACAGGCACAGCAGCCCTGGGCATCTGTGCTTTCCCAGAGACGGAAGGTCTCATGGTGGCCGTTCTCGGCAGCGCCTTTTTCCGAAACGGCACACGTCCGGCTCCTCCTCCCTCCAGGAAGCAGCCAGCCCTGAAAGCTGTTGCTGGTCTTCGCCTTCCCTGGGCAGCCTATTCACAGGCACAGCAGCCCTGGGCATCTGTGCTTTCCCAGAGACGGAAGGTCTCATGGTGCCCGTTCTCGGCAGAGCCTTTTTCCGAAACGGCAAACGTCCGGCTCCTCGTCCCACCAGGAAGGGAGCAGCCCTGAAAGCTGTTGCTGCTCTTCGCCTTCCCTGGGCAGCCTATTCACAGGCACAGCAGCCCTGGGCATCTGTGCTTTCCCAGAGACGGAAGGTCTCATGGTGCCCGTTCTCGGCAGCGCCTTTTCCCAAAACGGCAAACGTCCGGCTCCTCCTCCCACCAGGAAGCAGCCAGCCCTGAAAGCTGTTGCTGCTCTTCGCCTTCCCTGGGCAGCCTCTTCACAGGCACAACAGCCCTGGGCATCTGTGCTTTCCCAAAGACGGAAGGTCTCATGGTGCCCGTTCTCGGCAGAGCCTTTTTCCGAAACGGCAAACGTCTGGCTCCTCCTCCCACCAGGAAGGGACCAGCCCTGAAAGCTGTTGCTGCTCTTCGCCTTCCCTGGGCAGCCTATTCACAGGCACAGCAGTCCTGGGCATCTCTGCTTTCCCAGAGACGGAAGGTCTCATGGTGCCCGTTCTCGGCAGAGCCTTTTTCCGAAACGGCAAACGTCCGGCTCCTCCTCCCACCAGGAAGCAGCCAGCCCTGCAAGCTGTTGCTGGTCTTCGCCTTCCCTGGGCAGCCTATTCACAGGCACAACAGCCCTGGGGATGTGTGCTTTCCCAGAGACGGAAGGTCTCATGGTGGCCGTTCTCGGCAGCGCCTTTTCCCAAAACGGCAAACGTCCGGCTCCTCCTCCCACCAGGAAGGGGCCAGCCCTGAAAGCTGTTGCTGGTCTTCGCCTTCCCTGGGCAGCCTATTCAGAGGCACAGCAGCCCTGGGGATCTGTGCTTTCCCAGAGACGGAAGGTCTCATGGTGCCCGTTCTCGGCAGAGCCTTTTCCCAAAATGGCAAACGTCCGGCTTCTTGTCCCACCGGGAAGGGACCAGCCCTGAAAGCTGTTGCTGGTCTTCGCCTTCCCTGGGCAGCCTATTCACAGGCACAACAGCCCTGGGGATCTGTGCTTTCCCAGAGACGGAAGGTCTCATGGTGCCCGTTCTCGGCAGAGCCTTTTTCTGAAACGGCAAACGTCCGGCTCCTCCTCCCACCAGGAAGGGGCCAGCCCTGCAAGCTGTTGCTGCTGTTCACCTTCCCTGGGCAGCCTATTCACAGGCACAGCAGCCCTGGGGATCTGTGCTTTCCCAGAGACGGAAGGTCTCATGGTGCCCGTTCTCGGCAGAGCCTTTTTCCGAAACAGCAAACGTCTGGCTCCTCGTCCCACTGGGAAGGGACCAGCCCTGAAAGCTGTTGCTGGTCTTCGCCTTCCCTGGGCAGCCTATTCACAGGCACAGCAGCCCTGGGCATCTGTGCTTTCCCAGAGACGGAAGGTCTCATGGTGCCCGTTCTCGGCAGAGCCTTTTTCCGAAACGGCAAACGTCCGGCTCCTCCTCCCACCAGGAAGGGACCAGCCCTGAAAGCTGTTGCTGCTCTTCACCTTCTCTGGGCAGCCTATTGACAGGCACAGCAGCCCTGGGGATCTGTGCTTTCCCAGAGACGGAAGGTCTCATGGTGCCCATTCTCGGCGGAGCCTTTTCCAAAAACGGCAAACGTCCGGCTTCATGTCCCACCGGGAAGGGAGCATCCCTGAGAGCTGTTGCTGCTGTTCACCTTCCCTGGGCAGCCTATTCACAGGCAGAGCAGCCCTGGGGATCTGTGCATTCCCAGAGACGGAAGGTCTCATGGTGCCCGTTCTCGGCGGAGCCTTTTTCCGAAACAGCAAACGTCTGGCTCCTCGTCCAACTGGGAAGGGACCAGCCCTGAAAGCTGTTGCTGGTCTTCGCCTTCCCTGGGCAGCCTATTCACAGGCACAGCAGCCCTGGGCATCTGTGCTTTCCCAGAGACGGAAGGTCTCATGGTGCCCGTTCTCGGCAGAGCCTTTTTCCGAAACAGCAAACATCCGGCTCCTCCTCCCACTGGGAAGGGACCAGCCCTGAAAGCTGTTGCTGGTCTTCGCCTTCCCTGGGCAGCCTATTGACAGGCACAGCAGCCCTGGGGATCTGTGCTTTCCCAGAGACGGAAGGTCTCATGGTGGCCGTTCTCGGCAGCGCCTTTTCCCAAAACGGCAAACGTCCGGCTCCTCCTCCCACCAGGAAGCAGACAGCCTTGAAAGCTGTTGCTGGTCTTCACCTTCCCTGGGCAGCCTATTCACAGGCACAGCAGCCCTGGGCATCTGTGCTTTCCCAGAGACGGAAGGTCTCATGGTGCCCGTTCTCGGCAGAGCCTTTTTCCAAAAGGGCAAACGTCCGGCTTCTTGTCCCACCGGGAAGGGAGCAGCCCTGAAAGCTGTTGCTGCTCTTCGCCTTCTCTGGGCAGCCTATTCACAGGCACAGCAGCCCTGGGCATCTGTGCTTTCCCAGAGACGGAAGGTCTCATGGTGCCCGTTCTCGGCAGAGCCTTTTCCCAAAACGGCAAACGTCCGGCTCCTCCTCCCACCAGGAAGCAGCCAGCCCTGAAAGCTGTTGCTGCTCTTCGCCTTCCCTGGGCAGCCTATTCACAGGCACAGCAGCCCTGGGCATCTGTGCTTTCCCAGAGACGGAAGGTCTCATGGTGCCCGTTCTCGGCAGAGCCTTTTTCCAAAACGGCAAACGTCCGACTCCTCCTCCCACCAGGAAGCAGCCAGCCCTGAAAGCTGTTGCTGGTCTTCGCCTTCCCTGGGCAGCCTATTCACAGGCACAACAGCCCTGGGCATCTGTGCTTTCCCAGAGACGGAAGGTCTCATGGTGGCCGTTCTCGGCAGCGCCTTTTTCCGAAACGGCACATGTCCGGCTCCTCCTCCCACCAGGAAGGGACCAGCCCTGAAAGCTGTTGCTGCTCTTCACCTTCTCTGGGCAGCCTATTGACAGGCACAGCAGCCCTGGGGATCTGTGCTTTCCCAGAGACGGAAGGTCTCATGGTGCCCATTCTCGGCGGAGCCTTTTCCAAAAACGGCAAACGTCCGGCTTCTTGTCCCACCGGGAAGGGAGCATCCCTGAGAGCTGTTGCTGCTGTTCACCTTCCCTGGGCAGCCTATTCACAGGCACAACAGCCCTGGGGATCTGTGCATTCCCAGAGACGGAAGGTCTCATGGTGCCCGTTCTCGGCAGAGCCTTTTTCCGAAACAGCAAACGTCTGGCTCCTCGTCCCACTGGGAAGGGGCCAGCCCTGAAAGCTGTTGCTGGTCTTCGCCTTCCCTGGGCAGCCTATTCACAGGCACAGCAGCCCTGGGGATCTGTGCTTTCCCAGAGACGGAAGGTCTCATGGTGCCCGTTCTCGGCAGAGCCTTTTCCCAAAATGGCAAACGTCCGGCTTCTTGTCCCACCGGGAAGGGACCAGCCCTGAAAGCTGTTGCTGGTCTTCGCCTTCCCTGGGCAGCCTATTCACAGGCACAACAGCCCTGGGGATCTGTGCTTTCCCAGAGACGGAAGGTCTCATGGTGCCCGTTCTCGGCAGAGCCTTTTTCCAAAACGGCAAACGTCCGGCTCCTCCTCCCACCAGGAAGGGGCCAGCCCTGCAAGCTGTTGCTGCTGTTCACCTTCCCTGGGCAGCCTATTCACAGGCACAGCAGCCCTGGGGATCTGTGCTTTCCCAGAGACGGAAGGTCTCATGGTGCCCGTTCTCGGCAGAGCCTTTTTCCGAAACAGCAAACGTCTGGCTCCTCGTCCCACTGGGAAGGGACCAGCCCTGAAAGCTGTTGGTGGTCTTCGCCTTCCCTGGGCAGCCTCTTCACAGGCACAGCAGCCCTGGGCATCTGTGCTTTCCCAGAGACGGAAGGTCTCATGGTGCCCGTTCTCGGCAGAGCCTTTTTCCGAAACGGCAAACGTCCAGCTCCTCCTCCCACCAGGAAGGGACCAGCCCTGAAAGCTGTTGCTGCTCTTCACCTTCTCTGGGCAGCCTATTGACAGGCACAGCAGCCCTGGGGATCTGTGCTTTCCCAGAGATCGAAGGTCTCATGGTGCCCATTCTCGGCGGAGCCTTTTCCAAAAACGGCAAACGTCCGGCTTCATGTCCCACCGGGAAGGGAGCATCCCTGAGAGCTGTTGCTGCTGTTCACCTTCCCTGGGCAGCCTATTCACAGGCACAACAGCCCTGGGGATCTGTGCATTCCCAGAGACGGAAGGTCTCATGGTGCCCGTTCTCGGCAGAGCCTTTTTCCGAAACAGCAAACGTCTGGCTCCTCGTCCCACTGGGAAGGGACCAGCCCTGAAAGCTGTTGCTGGTCTTCGCCTTCCCTGGGCAGCCTATTCACAGGCACAGCAGCCCTGGGCATCTGTGCTTTCCCAGAGACGGAAGGTCTCATGGTGCCCGTTCTCGGCAGAGCCTTTTTCCGAAACAGCAAACGTCTGGCTCCTCGTCCCACTGGGAAGGGACCAGCCCTGAAAGCTGTTGCTGGTCTTCGCCTTCCCTGGGCAGCCTATTCACAGGCACAGCAGCCCTGGGCATCTGTGCTTTCCCAGAGACGGAAGGTCTCATGGTGCCCGTTCTCGGCAGAGCCTTTTTCCGAAACAGCAAACATCCGGCTCCTCGTCCCACTGGGAAGGGACCAGCCCTGAAAGCTGTTGCTGGTCTTCGCCTTCCCTGGGCAGCCTATTGACAGGCACAGCAGCCCTGGGGATCTGTGCTTTCCCAGAGACGGAAGGTCTCATGGTGGCCGTTCTCGGCAGCGCCTTTTCCCAAAACGGCAAACGTCCGGCTCCTCCTCCCACCAGGAAGCAGACAGCCTTGAAAGCTGTTGGTGGTCTTCGCCTTCCCTGGGCAGCCTATTCACAGGCACAGCAGCCCTGGGCATCTGTGCTTTCCCAGAGACGGAAGGTCTCATGGTGCCCGTTCTCGGCAGAGCCTTTTTCCAAAAGGGCAAACGTCCGGCTTCTTGTCCCACCGGGAAGGGAGCAGCCCTGAAAGCTGTTGCTGCTCTTCGCCTTCTCTGGGCAGCCTATTCACAGGCACAGCAGCCCTGGGGATCTGTGCTTTCCCAGAGACGGAAGGTCTCATGGTGCCCGTTCTCGGCAGAGCCTTTTCCCAAAACGGCAAACGTCCGGCTCCTCCTCCCACCAGGAAGCAGCCAGCCCTGAAAGCTGTTGCTGGTCTTCGCCTTCCCTGGGCAGCCTCTTCACAGGCACAGCAGCCCTGGGCATCTGTGCTTTCCCAGAGACGGAAGGTCTCATGGTGCCCGTTCTCGGCAGCGCCTTTTCCCAAAACGGCAAACGTCCGGCTCCTCCTCCCACCAGGAAGCAGCCAGCCCTGAAAGCTGTTGCTGGTCTTCGCCTTCCCTGGGCAGCCTATTCACAGGCACAGCAGCCCTGGGCATCTGTGCTTTCCCAGAGACGGAAGGTCTCATGGTGGCCGTTCTCGGCAGCGCCTTTTTCCGAAACGGCACACGTCCGGCTCCTCCTCCCTCCAGGAAGCAGCCAGCCCTGAAAGCTGTTGCTGGTCTTCGCCTTCCCTGGGCAGCCTATTCACAGGCACAGCAGCCCTGGGCATCTGTGCTTTCCCAGAGACGGAAGGTCTCATGGTGCCCGTTCTCGGCAGAGCCTTTTTCCGAAACGGCAAACGTCCGGCTCCTCGTCCCACCAGGAAGGGAGCAGCCCTGAAAGCTGTTGCTGCTCTTCGCCTTCCCTGGGCAGCCTATTCACAGGCACAGCAGCCCTGGGCATCTGTGCTTTCCCAGAGACGGAAGGTCTCATGGTGCCCGTTCTCGGCAGCGCCTTTTCCCAAAACGGCAAACGTCCGGCTCCTCCTCCCACCAGGAAGCAGCCAGCCCTGAAAGCTGTTGCTGCTCTTCGCCTTCCCTGGGCAGCCTCTTCACAGGCACAACAGCCCTGGGCATCTGTGCTTTCCCAAAGACGGAAGGTCTCATGGTGCCCGTTCTCGGCAGAGCCTTTTTCCGAAACGGCAAACGTCTGGCTCCTCCTCCCACCAGGAAGGGACCAGCCCTGCAAGCTGTTGCTGCTCTTCGCCTTCCCTGGGCAGCCTATTCACAGGCACAGCAGTCCTGGGCATCTCTGCTTTCCCAGAGACGGAAGGTCTCATGGTGCCCGTTCTCGGCAGAGCCTTTTTCCGAAACGGCAAACGTCCGGCTCCTCCTCCCACCAGGAAGCAGCCAGCCCTGCAAGCTGTTGCTGGTCTTCGCCTTCCCTGGGCAGCCTATTGACAGGCACAGCAGCCCTGGGGATCTGTGCTTTCCCAGAGACGGAAGGTCTCATGGTGCCCGTTCTCGGCAGCGCCTTTTCCCAAAACGGCAAACGTCCGGCTTCTTGTCCCACCGGGAAGGGAGCAGCCCTGAAAGCTGTTGCTGGTCTTCGCCTTCCCTGGGCAGCCTATTCACAGGCACAACAGCCCTGGGGATCTGTGCTTTCCCAGAGATGGAAGGTCTCATGGTGCCCGTTCTCGGCAGAGCCTTTTTCCGAAACAGCAAACGTCCGGCTCCTCCTCCCACCAGGAAGGGAGCAACCCTGCAAGCTGTTGCTGCTGTTCACCTTCCCTGGGCAGCCTATTCACAGGCACAGCAGCCCTGGGGATCTGTGCTTTCCCAGAGACGGAAGGTCTCATGGTGCCCGTTCTCGGCAGAGCCTTTTCCCAAAACGGCAAACGTCCGGCTTCTTGTCCCACCGGGAAGGGAGCAGCCCTGAAAGCTGTTGCTGGTCTTCGCCTTCCCTGGGCAGCCTATTCACAGGCACAACAGCCCTGGGGATCTGTGCTTTCCCAGAGACGGAAGGTCTCATGGTGCCCGTTCTCGGCAGAGCCTTTTTCCAAAACGGCAAACGTCCGGCTCCTCCTCCCACCAGGAAGGGGCCAGCCCTGCAAGCTGTTGCTGCTGTTCACCTTCCCTGGGCAGCCTATTCACAGGCACAGCAGCCCTGGGGATGTGCTTTCCCAGAGACGGAAGGTCTCATGGTGCCCGTTCTCGGCAGAGTCTTTTTCCGAAACAGCAAACGTCTGGCTCCTCGTCCCACTGGGAAGGGACCAGCCCTGAAAGCTGTTGCTGGTCTTCGCCTTCCCTGGGCAGCCTCTTCACAGGCACAGCAGCCCTGGGCATCTGTGCTTTCCCAGAGACGGAAGGTCTCATGGTGCCCGTTCTCGGCAGAGCCTTTTTCCGAAACGGCAAACGTCCAGCTCCTCCTCCCACCAGGAAGGGACCAGCCCTGAAAGCTGTTGCTGCTCTTCACCTTCTCTGGGCAGCCTATTGACAGGCACAGCAGCCCTGGGGATCTGTGCTTTCCCAGAGACGGAAGGTCTCATGGTGCCCGTTCTCGGCAGAGCCTTTTTCCGAAACGGCAAACGTCCGGCTTCTTGTCCCACCGGGAAGGGAGCAGCCCTGAAAGCTGTTGCTGCTCTTCGCCTTCCCTGGGCAGCCTATTCACAGGCACAACAGCCCTGGGCATCTGTGCTTTCCCAGAGACAGAAGGTCTCATGGTGCCCGTTCTCGGCAGAGCCTTTTCCCAAAACGGCAAACGTCCGGCTCCTTGTCCCACAGGGAAGGGAGCAGCCCTGAAGGCTGTTGCTGGTCTTCGCCTTCCCTGGGCAGCCTATTCACAGGCACAGCAGCCCTGGGCATCTGTGCTTTCCCAGAGACGGAAGGTCTCATGGTGCCCGTTCTCGGCAGAGCCTTTTTCCGAAACAGCAAACATCCGGCTCCTCGTCCCACTGGGAAGGGACCAGCCCTGAAAGCTGTTGCTGGTCTTCGCCTTCCCTGGGCAGCCTATTGACAGGCACAGCAGCCCTGGGGATCTGTGCTTTCCCAGAGACGGAAGGTCTCATGGTGGCCGTTCTCGGCAGCGCCTTTTCCCAAAACGGCAAACGTCCGGCTCCTCCTCCCACCAGGAAGGGGCCAGCCCTGAAAGCTGTTGCTGGTCTTCGCCTTCCCTGGGCAGCCTATTCACAGGCACAGCAGCCCTGGGCATCTGTGCTTTCCCAGAGACGGAAGGTCTCATGCTGCCCGTTCTCGGCAGAGCCTTTTTCCAAAAGGGCAAACGTCCGGCTTCTTGTCCCACCGGGAAGGGAGCAGCCCTGAAAGCTGTTGCTGCTCTTCGCCTTCTCTGGGCAGCCTATTCACAGGCACAGCAGCCCTGGGGATCTGTGCTTTCCCAGAGACGGAAGGTCTCATGGTGCCCGTTCTCGGCAGCGCCTTTTCCCAAAACGGCAAACGTCCGGCTCCTCCTCCCACCAGGAAGCAGCCAGCCCTGAAAGCTGTTGCTGCTCTTCGCCTTCCCTGGGCAGCCTATTCACAGGCACAGCAGCCCTGGGCATCTGTGCTTTCCCAGAGACGGAAGGTCTCATGGTGCCCGTTCTCGGCAGAGCCTTTTTCCAAAACGGCAAACGTCCGGCTCCTCCTCCCACCAGGAAGCAGCCAGCCCTGAAAGCTGTTGCTGGTCTTCGCCTTCCCTGGGCAGCCTATTGACAGGCACAACAGCCCTGGGCATCTGTGCTTTCCCAGAGACGGAAGGTCTCATGCTGCCCGTTCTCGGCAGAGCCTTTTTCCAAAAGGGCAAACGTCCGGCTTCTTGTCCCACCGGGAAGGGAGCAGCCCTGAAAGCTGTTGCTGCTCTTCGCCTTCTCTGGGCAGCCTATTCACAGGCACAGCAGCCCTGGGGATCTGTGCTTTCCCAGAGACGGAAGGTCTCATGGTGCCCGTTCTCGGCAGCGCCTTTTCCCAAAACGGCAAACGTCCGGCTCCTCCTCCCACCAGGAAGCAGCCAGCCCTGAAAGCTGTTGCTGCTCTTCGCCTTCCCTGGGCAGCCTATTCACAGGCACAGCAGCCCTGGGCATCTGTGCTTTCCCAGAGACGGAAGGTCTCATGGTGCCCGTTCTCGGCAGAGCCTTTTTCCAAAACGGCAAACGTCCGGCTCCTCCTCCCACCAGGAAGCAGCCAGCCCTGAAAGCTGTTGCTGGTCTTCGCCTTCCCTGGGCAGCCTATTGACAGGCACAACAGCCCTGGGCATCTGTGCTTTCCCAGAGACGGAAGGTCTCATGGTGGCCGTTCTCGGCAGCGCCTTTTTCCGAAACGGCAAACGTCCGGCTCCTCGTCCCACCAGGAAGGGAGCAGCCCTGAAAGCTGTTGCTGCTCTTCGCCTTCCCTGGGCAGCCTATTCACAGGCACAGCAGCCCTGGGCATCTGTGCTTTCCCAGAGACGGAAGGTCTCATGCTGCCCGTTCTCGGCAGAGCCTTTTTCCAAAAGGGCAAACGTCCGGCTTCTTGTCCCACCGGGAAGGGAGCAGCCCTGAAAGCTGTTGCTGCTGTTCACCTTCTCTGGGCAGCCTATTCACAGGCACAGCAGCCCTGGGCATCTGTGCTTTCCCAGAGACGGAAGGTCTCATGGTGCCCGTTCTCGGCAGCGCCTTTTCCCAAAACGGCAAACGTCCGGCTCCTCCTCCCACCAGGAAGCAGCCAGCCCTGAAAGCTGTTGCTGGTCTTCGCCTTCCCTGGGCAGCCTCTTCACAGGCACAACAGCCCTGGGCATCTGTGCTTTCCCAAAGACGGAAGGTCTCATGGTGCCCGTTCTCGGCAGAGCCTTTTTCCGAAACGGCAAACGTCTGGCTCCTTCTCCCACCAGGAAGGGAGCAGCCCTGAAAGCTGTTGCTGGTCTTCGCCTTCCCTGGGCAGCCTATTCAGAGGCACAGCAGCCCTGGGGATCTGTGCTTTCCCAGAGACGGAAGGTCTCATGGTGCCCGTTCTCGGCAGAGCCTTTTCCCAAAATGGCAAACGTCCGGCTTCTTGTCCCACCGGGAAGGGACCAGCCCTGAAAGCTGTTGCTGCTCTTCGCCTTCCCTGGGCAGCCTATTCACAGGCACAGCAGTCCTGGGCATCTCTGCTTTCCCAGAGACGGAAGGTCTCATGGAGCCCGTTCTCGGCAGAGCCTTTTTCCAAAACGGCAAACGTCCGGCTCCTCCTCCCACCAGGAAGCAGCCAGCCCTGCAAGCTGCTGCTGGTCTTCGCCTTCCCTGGGCAGCCTATTGACAGGCACAGCAGCCCTGGGGATCTGTGCTTTCCCAGAGACGGAAGGTCTCATGGTGCCCGTTCTCGGCAGTGCCTTTTCCCAAAAAGGCAAATGTCCGGCTTCTTGTCCCACCGGGAAGGGAGCAGCCCTGAAAGCTGTTGCTGGTCTTCGCCTTCCCTGGGCAGCCTATTCACAGGCACAACAGCCCTGGGGATCTGTGTTTTCCCAGAGATGGAAGGTCTCATGGTGCCCGTTCTCGGCAGAGCCTTTTTCCGAAACCGCAAACGTCCGGCTCCTCCTCCCACCAGGAAGGGAGCAGCCCTGAAAGCTGTTGCTGGTCTTCGCCTTCCCTGGGCAGCCTATTCACAGGCAGAGCAGCCCTGGGGATCTGTGCATTCCCAGAGACGGAAGGTCTCATGGTGCCCGTTCTCGGCAGCGCCTTTTCCCAAAACGGCAAACGTCCGGCTCCTCCTCCCACCAGGAAGCAGCCAGCCCTGAAAGCTGTTGCTGGTCTTCGCCTTCCCTGGGCAGCCTCTTCACAGGCACAACAGCCCTGGGCATCTGTGCTTTCCCAGAGACGGAAGGTCTCATGGTGCCCGTTCTCGGCAGAGCCTTTTTCCGAAACGGCAAACGTCCGGCTCCTCCTCCCACCAGGAAGGGGCCAGCCCTGAAAGCTGTTGCTGGTCTTCGCCTTCCCTGGGCAGCCTATTCAGAGGCACAGCAGCCCTGGGGATCTGTGCTTTCCCAGAGACGGAAGGTCTCATGGTGCCCGTTCTCGGCAGTGCCTTTTCCCAAAACGGCAAACGTCCGGCTTCTTGTCCCACCGGGAAGGGAGCAGCCCTGAAAGCTGTTGCTGGTCTTCGCCTTCCCTGGGCAGCCTCTTCACAGGCACAGCAGCCCTGGGCATCTGTGCTTTCCCAGAGACGGAAGGTCTCATGGTGCCCGTTCTCGGCAGAGCCTTTTTCCGAAACGGCAAACGTCCAGCTCCTCCTCCCACCAGGAAGGGACCAGCCCTGAAAGCTGTTGCTGCTCTTCACCTTCTCTGGGCAGCCTATTGACAGGCACAGCAGCCCTGGGGATCTGTGCTTTCCCAGAGACGGAAGGTCTCATGGTGCCCGTTCTCGGCAGAGCCTTTTTCCGAAAGGGCAAACGTCCGGCTCCTCCTCCCACCAGGAAGCAGCCAGCCCTGCAAGCTGCTGCTGGTCTTCGCCTTCCCTGGGCAGCCTATTGACAGGCACAGCAGCCCTGGGGATCTGTGCTTTCCCAGAGACGGAAGGTCTCATGGTGCCCGTTCTCGGCAGTGCCTTTTCCCAAAAAGGCAAATGTCCGGCTTCTTGTCCCACCGGGAAGGGAGCAGCCCTGAAAGCTGTTGCTGGTCTTCGCCTTCCCTGGGCAGCCTATTCACAGGCACAACAGCCCTGGGGATCTGTGCTTTCCCAGAGATGGAAGGTCTCATGGTGCCCGTTCTCGGCAGAGCCTTTTTCCGAAACCGCAAACGTCCGGCTCCTCCTCCCACCAGGAAGGGAGCAGCCCTGAAAGCTGTTGCTGGTCTTCGCCTTCCCTGGGCAGCCTATTCACAGGCAGAGCAGCCCTGGGGATCTGTGCATTCCCAGAGACGGAAGGTCTCATGGTGCCCGTTCTCGGCAGCGCCTTTTCCCAAAACGGCAAACGTCCGGCTCCTCCTCCCACCAGGAAGCAGCCAGCCCTGAAAGCTGTTGCTGGTCTTCGCCTTCCCTGGGCAGCCTCTTCACAGGCACAACAGCCCTGGGCATCTGTGCTTTCCCAGAGACGGAAGGTCTCATGGTGCCCGTTCTCGGCAGAGCCTTTTTCCGAAACGGCAAACGTCCGGCTCCTCCTCCCACCAGGAAGGGGCCAGCCCTGAAAGCTGTTGCTGGTCTTCGCCTTCCCTGGGCAGCCTATTCAGAGGCACAGCAGCCCTGGGGATCTGTGCTTTCCCAGAGACGGAAGGTCTCATGGTGCCCGTTCTCGGCAGTGCCTTTTCCCAAAACGGCAAATGTCCGGCTTCTTGTCCCACCGGGAAGGGAGCAGCCCTGAAAGCTGTTGCTGGTCTTCGCCTTCCCTGGGCAGCCTCTTCACAGGCACAGCAGCCCTGGGCATCTGTGCTTTCCCAGAGACGGAAGGTCTCATGGTGCCCGTTCTCGGCAGAGCCTTTTTCCGAAACGGCAAACGTCCAGCTCCTCCTCCCACCAGGAAGGGACCAGCCCTGAAAGCTGTTGCTGCTCTTCACCTTCTCTGGGCAGCCTATTGACAGGCACAGCAGCCCTGGGGATCTGTGCTTTCCCAGAGACGGAAGGTCTCATGGTGCCCGTTCTCGGCAGAGCCTTTTTCCGAAAGGGCAAACGTCCGGCTCCTCCTCCCACCAGGAAGCAGCCAGCCCTGAAAGCTGTTGCTGGTCTTCGCCTTCCCTGGGCAGCCTATTGACAGGCACAGCAGCCCTGGGGATCTGTGCTTTCCCAGAGACGGAAGGTCTCATGGTGCCCGTTCTCGGCAGTGCCTTTTCCCAAAACGGCAAATGTCCGGCTTCTTGTCCCACCGGGAAGGGGCCAGCCCTGCAAGCTGTTGCTGGTCTTCGCCTTCCCTGGGCAGCCTATTCACAGGCACAGCAGCCCTGGGCATCTGTGCTTTCCCAGAGACGGAAGGTCTCATGGTGCCCGTTCTCGGCAGAGCCTTTTTCCGAAACAGCAAACGTCTGGCTCCTCGTCCCACCGGGAAGGGACCAGCCCTGAAAGCTGTTGCTGGTCTTCGCCTTCCCTGGGCAGCCTCTTCACAGGCACAGCAGCCCTGGGCATCTGTGCTTTCCCAGAGACGGAAGGTCTCATGGTGCCCGTTCTCGGCAGAGCCTTTTTCCGAAACGGCAAACGTCCAGCTCCTCCTCCCACCAGGAAGGGACCAGCCCTGAAAGCTGTTGCTGCTCTTCACCTTCTCTGGGCAGCCTATTGACAGGCACAGCAGCCCTGGGGATCTGTGCTTTCCCAGAGACGGAAGGTCTCATGGTGCCCGTTCTCGGCAGAGCCTTTTTCCGAAAGGGCAAACGTCCGTCTTCTTGTCCCACCAGGAAGGGAGCAGCCCTGAAAGCTGTTGCTGCTCTTCGCCTTCCCTGGGCAGCCTATTCACAGGCACAGCAGCCCTGGGCATCTGTGCTTTCCCAGAGACAGAAGGTCTCATGGTGCCCGTTCTCGGCAGAGCCTTTTCCCAAAACGGCAAACGTCCGGCTTCTTGTCCCACCGGGAAGGGAGCAGCCCTGAAGGCTGTTGCTGGTCTTCGCCTTCCCTGGGCAGCCTATTCACAGGCACAGCAGCCCTGGGCATCTGTGCTTTCCCAGAGACGGAAGGTCTCATGGTGCCCGTTCTCGGCAGAGCCTTTTTCCGAAACAGCAAACATCCGGCTCCTCGTCCCACTGGGAAGGGACCAGCCCTGAAAGCTGTTGCTGGTCTTCGCCTTCCCTGGGCAGCCTATTCACAGGCACAGCAGCCCTGGGCATCTGTGCTTTCCCAGAGACGGAAGGTCTCATGGTGGCCGTTCTCGGCAGCGCCTTTTCCCAAAACGGCAAACGTCCGGCTCCTCCTCCCACCAGGAAGGGGCCAGCCCTGAAAGCTGTTGCTGGTCTTCGCCTTCCCTGGGCAGCCTATTCACAGGCACAGCAGCCCTGGGCATCTGTGCTTTCCCAGAGACGGAAGGTCTCATGGTGCCCGTTCTCGGCAGAGCCTTTTTCCAAAAGGGCAAACGTCCGGCTCCTCCTCCCACCAGGAAGCAGCCAGCCCTGAAAGCTGTTGCTGGTCTTCGCCTTCCCTGGGCAGCCTATTGACAGGCACAACAGCCCTGGGCATCTGTGCTTTCCCAGAGACGGAAGGTCTCATGGTGGCCGTTCTCGGCAGCGCCTTTTTCCGAAACGGCACACGTCCGGCTCCTCCTCCCTCCAGGGAGCAGCCAGCCCTGAAAGCTGTTGCTGGTCTTCGCCTTCCCTGGGCAGCCTATTCACAGGCACAGCAGCCCTGGGCATCTGTGCTTTCCCAGAGACGGAAGGTCTCATGGTGCCCGTTCTCGGCAGAGCCTTTTTCCGAAACGGCAAACGTCCGGCTCCTCGTCCCACCAGGAAGGGAGCAGCCCTGAAAGCTGTTGCTGCTCTTCGCCTTCCCTGGGCAGCCTATTCACAGGCACAGCAGCCCTGGGCATCTGTGCTTTCCCAGAGACGGAAGGTCTCATGGTGCCCGTTCTCGGCAGAGCCTTTTTCCGAAACGGCAAACGTCCGGCTTCTTGTCCCACCGGGAAGGGAGCAGCCCTGAAAGCTGTTGCTGGTCTTCGCCTTCTCTGGGCAGCCTATTCACAGGCACAGCAGCCCTGGGGATCTGTGCTTTCCCAGAGACGGAAGGTCTCATGGTGCCCGTTCTCGGCAGCGCCTTTTCCCAAAACGGCAAACGTCCGGCTCCTCCTCCCACCAGGAAGCAGCCAGCCCTGAAAGCTGTTGCTGGTCTTCGCCTTCCCTGGGCAGCCTCTTCACAGGCACAGCAGCCCTGGGCATCTGTGCTTTCCCAGAGACGGAAGGTCTCATGGTGCCCGTTCTCGGCAGAGCCTTTTTCCGAAACGGCAAACGTCCAGCTCCTCCTCCCACCAGGAAGGGACCAGCCCTGAAAGCTGTTGCTGCTCTTCACCTTCTCTGGGCAGCCTATTGACAGGCACAGCAGCCCTGGGGATCTGTGCTTTCCCAGAGACGGAAGGTCTCATGGTGCCCGTTCTCGGCAGAGCCTTTTTCCAAAACGGCAAACGTCCGGCTCCTCCTCCCACCAGGAAGCAGCCAGCCCTGAAAGCTGTTGCTGGTCTTCGCCTTCCCTGGGCAGCCTATTGACAGGCACAGCAGCCCTGGGGATCTGTGCTTTCCCAGAGACGGAAGGTCTCATGGTGCCCGTTCTCGGCAGAGCCTTTTTCCGAAACGGCAAACGTCCGGCTCCTCGTCCCACCAGGAAGGGAGCAGCCCTGAAAGCTGTTGCTGCTCTTCGCCTTCCCTGGGCAGCCTATTCACAGGCACAGCAGCCCTGGGCATCTGTGATTTCCCAGAGACGGAAGGTCTCATGGTGCCCGTTCTCGGCAGCGCCTTTTCCCAAAACGGCAAACGTCCGGCTCCTCCTCCCACCAGGAAGCAGCCAGCCCTGAAAGCTGTGGCTGCTCTTCGCCTTCCCTGGGCAGCCTCTTCACAGGCACAACAGCCCTGGGCATCTGTGCTTTCCCAAAGACGGAAGGTCTCATGGTGCCCGTTCTCGGCAGAGCCTTTTTCCGAAACGGCAAACGTCTGGCTCCTCCTCCCACCAGGAAGGGACCAGCCCTGAAAGCTGTTGCTGCTCTTCGCCTTCCCTGGGCAGCCTATTCACAGGCACAGCAGTCCTGGGCATCTCTGCTTTCCCAGAGACGGAAGGTCTCATGGTGCCCGTTCTCGGCAGAGCCTTTTTCCGAAACGGCAAACGTCCGGCTCCTCCTCCCACCAGGAAGCAGCCAGCCCTGCAAGCTGTTGCTGGTCTTCGCCTTCCCTGGGCAGCCTATTGACAGGCACAGCAGCCCTGGGGATCTGTGCTTTCCCAGAGACGGAAGGTCTCATGGTGCCCGTTCTCGGCAGCGCCTTTTCCCAAAACGGCAAACGTCCGGCTTCTTGTCCCACCGGGAAGGGAGCAGCCCTGAAAGCTGTTGCTGGTCTTCGCCTTCCCTGGGCAGCCTATTCACAGGCACAACAGCCCTGGGGATCTGTGCTTTCCCAGAGATGGAAGGTCTCATGGTGCCCGTTCTCGGCAGAGCCTTTTTCCGAAACAGCAAACGTCCGGCTCCTCCTCCCACCAGGAAGGGAGCAACCCTGCAAGCTGTTGCTGCTGTTCACCTTCCCTGGGCAGCCTATTCACAGGCACAGCAGCCCTGGGGATCTGTGCTTTCCCAGAGACGGAAGGTCTCATGGTGCCCGTTCTCGGCAGAGCCTTTTCCCAAAACGGCAAACGTCCGGCTTCTTGTCCCACCGGGAAGGGAGCAGCCCTGAAAGCTGTTGCTGGTCTTCGCCTTCCCTGGGCAGCCTATTCACAGGCACAACAGCCCTGGGGATCTGTGCTTTCCCAGAGACGGAAGGTCTCATGGTGCCCGTTCTCGGCAGAGCCTTTTTCCAAAACGGCAAACGTCCGGCTCCTCCTCCCACCAGGAAGGGGCCAGCCCTGCAAGCTGTTGCTGCTGTTCACCTTCCCTGGGCAGCCTATTCACAGGCACAGCAGCCCTGGGGATCTGTGCTTTCCCAGAGACGGAAGGTCTCATGGTGCCCGTTCTCGGCAGAGTCTTTTTCCGAAACAGCAAACGTCTGGCTCCTCGTCCCACTGGGAAGGGACCAGCCCTGAAAGCTGTTGCTGGTCTTCGCCTTCCCTGGGCAGCCTCTTCACAGGCACAGCAGCCCTGGGCATCTGTGCTTTCCCAGAGACGGAAGGTCTCATGGTGCCCGTTCTCGGCAGAGCCTTTTTCCGAAACGGCAAACGTCCAGCTCCTCCTCCCACCAGGAAGGGACCAGCCCTGAAAGCTGTTGCTGCTCTTCACCTTCTCTGGGCAGCCTATTGACAGGCACAGCAGCCCTGGGGATCTGTGCTTTCCCAGAGACGGAAGGTCTCATGGTGCCCGTTCTCGGCAGAGCCTTTTTCCGAAACGGCAAACGTCCGGCTTCTTGTCCCACCGGGAAGGGAGCAGCCCTGAAAGCTGTTGCTGCTCTTCGCCTTCCCTGGGCAGCCTATTCACAGGCACAGCAGCCCTGGGCATCTGTGCTTTCCCAGAGACGGAAGGTCTCATGGTGCCCGTTCTCGGCAGAGCCTTTTCCCAAAACGGCAAACGTCCGGCTCCTTGTCCCACAGGGAAGGGAGCAGCCCTGAAGGCTGTTGCTGGTCTTCGCCTTCCCTGGGCAGCCTATTCACAGGCACAGCAGCCCTGGGCATCTGTGCTTTCCCAGAGATGGAAGGTCTCATGGTGCCCGTTCTCGGCAGAGCCTTTTTCCGAAACAGCAAACATCCGGCTCCTCGTCCCACTGGGAAGGGACCAGCCCTGAAAGCTGTTGCTGGTCTTCGCCTTCCCTGGGCAGCCTATTGACAGGCACAGCAGCCCTGGGCATCTGTGCTTTCCCAGAGACGGAAGGTCTCATGGTGGCCGTTCTCGGCAGCGCCTTTTCCCAAAACGGCAAACGTCCGGCTCCTCCTCCCACCAGGAAGGGGCCAGCCCTGAAAGCTGTTGCTGGTCTTCGCCTTCCCTGGGCAGCCTATTCACAGGCACAGCAGCCCTGGGCATCTGTGCTTTCCCAGAGACGGAAGGTCTCATGCTGCCCGTTCTCGGCAGAGCCTTTTTCCAAAAGGGCAAACGTCCGGCTTCTTGTCCCACCGGGAAGGGAGCAGCCCTGAAAGCTGTTGCTGCTCTTCGCCTTCTCTGGGCAGCCTATTCACAGGCACAGCAGCCCTGGGGATCTGTGCTTTCCCAGAGACGGAAGGTCTCATGGTGCCCGTTCTCGGCAGCGCCTTTTCCCAAAACGGCAAACGTCCGGCTCCTCCTCCCACCAGGAAGCAGCCAGCCCTGAAAGCTGTTGCTGCTCTTCGCCTTCCCTGGGCAGCCTATTCACAGGCACAGCAGCCCTGGGCATCTGTGCTTTCCCAGAGACGGAAGGTCTCATGGTGCCCGTTCTCGGCAGAGCCTTTTTCCAAAACGGCAAACGTCCGGCTCCTCCTCCCACCAGGAAGCAGCCAGCCCTGAAAGCTGTTGCTGGTCTTCGCCTTCCCTGGGCAGCCTATTGACAGGCACAACAGCCCTGGGCATCTGTGCTTTCCCAGAGACGGAAGGTCTCATGGTGCCCGTTCTCGGCAGCGCCTTTTTCCGAAACGGCACACGTCCGGCTCCTCCTCCCTCCAGGGAGCAGCCAGCCCTGAAAGCTGTTGCTGGTCTTCGCCTTCCCTGGGCAGCCTATTCACAGGCACAGCAGCCCTGGGCATCTGTGCTTTCCCAGAGACGGAAGGTCTCATGGTGCCCGTTCTCGGCAGAGCCTTTTTCCGAAACGGCAAACGTCCGGCTCCTCGTCCCACCAGGAAGGGACCAGCCCTGAAAGCTGTTGCTGCTCTTCGCCTTCCCTGGGCAGCCTATTCACAGGCACAGCAGCCCTGGGCATCTGTGCTTTCCCAGAGACGGAAGGTCTCATGGTGCCCGTTCTCGGCAGAGCCTTTTTCCGAAACGGCAAACCTCCGGCTTCTTGTCCCACCGGGAAGGGAGCAGCCCTGAAAGCTGTTGCTGCTCTTCGCCTTCTCTGGGCAGCCTATTCACAGGCACAGCAGCCCTGGGCATCTGTGCTTTCCCAGAGACGGAAGGTCTCATGGTGCCCGTTCTCGGCAGCGCCTTTTCCCAAAACGGCAAACGTCCGGCTCCTCCTCCCACCAGGAAGCAGCCAGCCCTGAAAGCTGTTGCTGGTCTTCGCCTTCCCTGGGCAGCCTATTGACAGGCACAGCAGCCCTGGGGATCTGTGCTTTCCCAGAGACGGAAGGTCTCATGGTGGCCGTTCTCGGCAGCGCCTTTTCCCAAAACGGCAAACGTCCGGCTCCTCCTCCCACCAGGAAGGGGCCAGCCCTGAAAGCTGTTGCTGGTCTTCGCCTTCCCTGGGCAGCCTATTCACAGGCACAGCAGCCCTGGGCATCTGTGCTTTCCCAGAGACGGAAGGTCTCATGCTGCCCGTTCTCGGCAGAGCCTTTTTCCAAAAGGGCAAACGTCCGGCTTCTTGTCCCACCGGGAAGGGAGCAGCCCTGAAAGCTGTTGCTGCTCTTCGCCTTCTCTGGGCAGCCTATTCACAGGCACAGCAGCCCTGGGGATCTGTGCTTTCCCAGAGACGGAAGGTCTCATGGTGCCCGTTCTCGGCAGCGCCTTTTCCCAAAACGGCAAACGTCCGGCTCCTCCTCCCACCAGGAAGCAGCCAGCCCTGAAAGCTGTTGCTGCTCTTCGCCTTCCCTGGGCAGCCTATTCACAGGCACAGCAGCCCTGGGCATCTGTGCTTTCCCAGAGACGGAAGGTCTCATGGTGCCCGTTCTCGGCAGAGCCTTTTTCCAAAACGGCAAACGTCCGGCTCCTCCTCCCACCAGGAAGCAGCCAGCCCTGAAAGCTGTTGCTGGTCTTCGCCTTCCCTGGGCAGCCTATTGACAGGCACAACAGCCCTGGGCATCTGTGCTTTCCCAGAGACGGAAGGTCTCATGGTGGCCGTTCTCGGCAGCGCCTTTTTCCGAAACGGCAAACGTCCGGCTCCTCGTCCCACCAGGAAGGGAGCAGCCCTGAAAGCTGTTGCTGCTCTTCGCCTTCCCTGGGCAGCCTATTCACAGGCACAGCAGCCCTGGGCATCTGTGCTTTCCCAGAGACGGAAGGTCTCATGGTGCCCGTTCTCGGCAGAGCCTTTTTCCGAAACGGCAAACTTCCGGCTTCTTGTCCCACCGGGAAGGGAGCAGCCCTGAAAGCTGTTGCTGGTCTTCGCCTTCCCTGGGCAGCCTATTCACAGGCACAACAGCCCTGGGGATCTGTGCTTTCCCAGAGACGGAAGGTCTCATGGTGCCCGTTCTCGGCAGAGCCTTTTTCCAAAACGGCAAACGTCCGGCTCCTCCTCCCACCAGGAAGGGGCCAGCCCTGCAAGCTGTTGCTGCTGTTCACCTTCCCTGGGCAGCCTATTCACAGGCACAGCAGCCCTGGGGATCTGTGCTTTCCCAGAGACGGAAGGTCTCATGGTGCCCGTTCTCGGCAGAGTCTTTTTCCGAAACAGCAAACGTCTGGCTCCTCGTCCCACTGGGAAGGGACCAGCCCTGAAAGCTGTTGCTGGTCTTCGCCTTCCCTGGGCAGCCTCTTCACAGGCACAGCAGCCCTGGGCATCTGTGCTTTCCCAGAGACGGAAGGTCTCATGGTGCCCGTTCTCGGCAGAGCCTTTTTCCGAAACGGCAAACGTCCAGCTCCTCCTCCCACCAGGAAGGGACCAGCCCTGAAAGCTGTTGCTGCTCTTCACCTTCTCTGGGCAGCCTATTGACAGGCACAGCAGCCCTGGGGATCTGTGCTTTCCCAGAGACGGAAGGTCTCATGGTGCCCGTTCTCGGCAGAGCCTTTTTCCGAAACGGCAAACGTCCGGCTTCTTGTCCCACCGGGAAGGGAGCAGCCCTGAAAGCTGTTGCTGCTCTTCGCCTTCCCTGGGCAGCCTATTCACAGGCACAGCAGCCCTGGGCATCTGTGCTTTCCCAGAGACGGAAGGTCTCATGGTGCCCGTTCTCGGCAGAGCCTTTTCCCAAAACGGCAAACGTCCGGCTCCTTGTCCCACAGGGAAGGGAGCAGCCCTGAAGGCTGTTGCTGGTCTTCGCCTTCCCTGGGCAGCCTATTCACAGGCACAGCAGCCCTGGGCATCTGTGCTTTCCCAGAGATGGAAGGTCTCATGGTGCCCGTTCTCGGCAGAGCCTTTTTCCGAAACAGCAAACATCCGGCTCCTCGTCCCACTGGGAAGGGACCAGCCCTGAAAGCTGTTGCTGGTCTTCGCCTTCCCTGGGCAGCCTATTGACAGGCACAGCAGCCCTGGGGATCTGTGCTTTCCCAGAGACGGAAGGTCTCATGGTGGCCGTTCTCGGCAGCGCCTTTTCCCAAAACGGCAAACGTCCGGCTCCTCCTCCCACCAGGAAGGGGCCAGCCCTGAAAGCTGTTGCTGGTCTTCGCCTTCCCTGGGCAGCCTATTCACAGGCACAGCAGCCCTGGGCATCTGTGCTTTCCCAGAGACGGAAGGTCTCATGCTGCCCGTTCTCGGCAGAGCCTTTTTCCAAAAGGGCAAACGTCCGGCTTCTTGTCCCACCGGGAAGGGAGCAGCCCTGAAAGCTGTTGCTGCTCTTCGCCTTCTCTGGGCAGCCTATTCACAGGCACAGCAGCCCTGGGGATCTGTGCTTTCGCAGAGACGGAAGGTCTCATGGTGCCCGTTCTCGGCAGCGCCTTTTCCCAAAACGGCAAACGTCCGGCTCCTCCTCCCACCAGGAAGCAGCCAGCCCTGAAAGCTGTTGCTGCTCTTCGCCTTCCCTGGGCAGCCTATTCACAGGCACAGCAGCCCTGGGCATCTGTGCTTTCCCAGAGACGGAAGGTCTCATGGTGCCCGTTCTCGGCAGAGCCTTTTTCCAAAACGGCAAACGTCCGGCTCCTCCTCCCACCAGGAAGCAGCCAGCCCTGAAAGCTGTTGCTGGTCTTCGCCTTCCCTGGGCAGCCTATTGACAGGCACAACAGCCCTGGGCATCTGTGCTTTCCCAGAGACGGAAGGTCTCATGGTGCCCGTTCTCGGCAGCGCCTTTTTCCGAAACGGCACACGTCCGGCTCCTCCTCCCTCCAGGGAGCAGCCAGCCCTGAAAGCTGTTGCTGGTCTTCGCCTTCCCTGGGCAGCCTATTCACAGGCACAGCAGCCCTGGGCATCTGTGCTTTCCCAGAGACGGAAGGTCTCATGGTGCCCGTTCTCGGCAGAGCCTTTTTCCGAAACGGCAAACGTCCGGCTCCTCGTCCCACCAGGAAGGGACCAGCCCTGAAAGCTGTTGCTGCTCTTCGCCTTCCCTGGGCAGCCTATTCACAGGCACAGCAGCCCTGGGCATCTGTGCTTTCCCAGAGACGGAAGGTCTCATGGTGCCCGTTCTCGGCAGAGCCTTTTTCCGAAACGGCAAACCTCCGGCTTCTTGTCCCACCGGGAAGGGAGCAGCCCTGAAAGCTGTTGCTGCTCTTCGCCTTCTCTGGGCAGCCTATTCACAGGCACAGCAGCCCTGGGCATCTGTGCTTTCCCAGAGACGGAAGGTCTCATGGTGCCCGTTCTCGGCAGCGCCTTTTCCCAAAACGGCAAACGTCCGGCTCCTCCTCCCACCAGGAAGCAGCCAGCCCTGAAAGCTGTTGCTGGTCTTCGCCTTCCCTGGGCAGCCTATTGACAGGCACAGCAGCCCTGGGGATCTGTGCTTTCCCAGAGACGGAAGGTCTCATGGTGGCCGTTCTCGGCAGCGCCTTTTCCCAAAACGGCAAACGTCCGGCTCCTCCTCCCACCAGGAAGGGGCCAGCCCTGAAAGCTGTTGCTGGTCTTCGCCTTCCCTGGGCAGCCTATTCACAGGCACAGCAGCCCTGGGCATCTGTGCTTTCCCAGAGACGGAAGGTCTCATGCTGCCCGTTCTCGGCAGAGCCTTTTTCCAAAAGGGCAAACGTCCGGCTTCTTGTCCCACCGGGAAGGGAGCAGCCCTGAAAGCTGTTGCTGCTCTTCGCCTTCTCTGGGCAGCCTATTCACAGGCACAGCAGCCCTGGGGATCTGTGCTTTCCCAGAGACGGAAGGTCTCATGGTGCCCGTTCTCGGCAGCGCCTTTTCCCAAAACGGCAAACGTCCGGCTCCTCCTCCCACCAGGAAGCAGCCAGCCCTGAAAGCTGTTGCTGCTCTTCGCCTTCCCTGGGCAGCCTATTCACAGGCACAGCAGCCCTGGGCATCTGTGCTTTCCCAGAGACGGAAGGTCTCATGGTGCCCGTTCTCGGCAGAGCCTTTTTCCAAAACGGCAAACGTCCGGCTCCTCCTCCCACCAGGAAGCAGCCAGCCCTGAAAGCTGTTGCTGGTCTTCGCCTTCCCTGGGCAGCCTATTGACAGGCACAACAGCCCTGGGCATCTGTGCTTTCCCAGAGACGGAAGGTCTCATGGTGGCCGTTCTCGGCAGCGCCTTTTTCCGAAACGGCAAACGTCCGGCTCCTCGTCCCACCAGGAAGGGAGCAGCCCTGAAAGCTGTTGCTGCTCTTCGCCTTCCCTGGGCAGCCTATTCACAGGCACAGCAGCCCTGGGCATCTGTGCTTTCCCAGAGACGGAAGGTCTCATGGTGCCCGTTCTCGGCAGAGCCTTTTTCCGAAACGGCAAACTTCCGGCTTCTTGTCCCACCGGGAAGGGAGCAGCCCTGAAAGCTGTTGCTGGTCTTCGCCTTCTCTGGGCAGCCTATTCACAGGCACAGCAGCCCTGGGCATCTGTGCTTTCCCAGAGACGGAAGGTCTCATGGTGCCCGTTCTCGGCAGCGCCTTTTCCCAAAACGGCAAACGTCCGGCTCCTCCTCCCACCAGGAAGCAGCCAGCCCTGAAAGCTGTTGCTGGTCTTCGCCTTCCCTGGGCAGCCTCTTCACAGGCACAACAGCCCTGGGCATCTGTGCTTTCCCAAAGACGGAAGGTCTCATGGTGCCCGTTCTCGGCAGAGCCTTTTTCCGAAACGGCAAACGTCTGGCTCCTTCTCCCACCAGGAAGGGAGCAGCCCTGAAAGCTGTTGCTGGTCTTCGCCTTCCCTGGGCAGCCTATTCAGAGGCACAGCAGCCCTGGGGATCTGTGCTTTCCCAGAGACGGAAGGTCTCATGGTGCCCGTTCTCGGCAGAGCCTTTTCCCAAAATGGCAAACGTCCGGCTTCTTGTCCCACCGGGAAGGGACCAGCCCTGAAAGCTGTTGCTGCTCTTCGCCTTCCCTGGGCAGCCTATTCACAGGCACAGCAGCCCTGGGCATCTCTGCTTTCCCAGAGACGGAAGGTCTCATGGTGCCCATTCTCGGCAGAGCCTTTTTCCAAAACGGCAAACGTCCGGCTCCTCCTCCCACCAGGAAGCAGCCAGCCCTGCAAGCTGCTGCTGGTCTTCGCCTTCCCTGGGCAGCCTATTGACAGGCACAGCAGCCCTGGGGATCTGTGCTTTCCCAGAGACGGAAGGTCTCATGGTGCCCGTTCTCGTCAGTGCCTTTTCCCAAAAAGGCAAATGTCCGGCTTCTTGTCCCACCGGGAAGGGAGCAGCCCTGAAAGCTGTTGCTGGTCTTCGCCTTCCCTGGGCAGCCTATTCACAGGCACAACAGCCCTGGGGATCTGTGCTTTCCCAGAGACGGAAGGTCTCATGGTGCCCGTTCTCGGCAGAGCCTTTTTCCGAAACCGCAAACGTCCGGCTCCTCCTCCCACCAGGAAGGGAGCAGCCCTGAAAGCTGTTGCTGGTCTTCGCCTTCCCTGGGCAGCCTATTCACAGGCAGAGCAGCCCTGGGGATCTGTGCTTTCCCAGAGACGGAAGGTCTCATGGTGCCCGTTCTCGGCAGCGCCTTTTCCCAAAACGGCAAACGTCCGGCTCCTCCTCCCACCAGGAAGCAGCCAGCCCTGAAAGCTGTTGCTGCTCTTCGCCTTCCCTGGGCAGCCTATTCACAGGCACAGCAGCCCTGGGCATCTGTGCTTTCCCAGAGACAGAAGGTCTCATGGTGCCCGTTCTCGGCAGAGCCTTTTTCCAAAACGGCAAACGTCCGGCTCCTCCTCCCACCAGGAAGCAGCCAGCCCTGAAAGCTGTTGCTGGTCTTCGCCTTCCCTGGGCAGCCTATTGACAGGCACAACAGCCCTGGGCATCTGTGCTTTCCCAGAGACGGAAGGTCTCATGGTGGCCGTTCTCGGCAGCGCCTTTTTCCGAAACGGCACACGTCCGGCTCCTCCTCCCTCCAGGGAGCAGCCAGCCCTGCAAGCTGTTGCTGGTCTTCGCCTTCCCTGGGCAGCCTATTCACAGGCACAGCAGCCCTGGGCATCTGTGCTTTCCCAGAGACGGAAGGTCTCATGGTGCCCGTTCTCGGCAGAGCCTTTTTCCGAAACGGCAAACGTCCGGCTCCTCGTCCCACCAGGAAGGGAGCAGCCCTGAAAGCTGTTGCTGCTCTTCGCCTTCCCTGGGCAGCCTATTCACAGGCACAGCAGCCCTGGGCATCTGTGCTTTCCCAGAGACGGAAGGTCTCATGGTGCCCGTTCTCGGCAGAGCCTTTTTCCGAAACGGCAAACCTCCGGCTTCTTGTCCCACCGGGAAGGGAGCAGCCCTGAAAGCTGTTGCTGCTCTTCGCCTTCTCTGGGCAGCCTATTCACAGGCACAGCAGCCCTGGGCATCTGTGCTTTCCCAGAGACGGAAGGTCTCATGGTGCCCGTTCTCGGCAGCGCCTTTTCCCAAAACGGCAAACGTCTGGCTCCTCGTCCCACTGGGAAGGGGCCAGCCCTGAAAGCTGTTGCTGGTCTTCGCCTTCCCTGGGCAGCCTATTGACAGGCACAGCAGCCCTGGGGATCTGTGCTTTCCCAGAGACGGAAGGTCTCATGGTGGCCGTTCTCGGCAGCGCCTTTTCCCAAAACGGCAAACGTCCGGCTCCTCCTCCCACCAGGAAGGGGCCAGCCCTGAAAGCTGTTGCTGGTCTTCGCCTTCCCTGGGCAGCCTATTCACAGGCACAGCAGCCCTGGGCATCTGTGCTTTCCCAGAGACGGAAGGTCTCATGCTGCCCGTTCTCGGCAGAGCCTTTTTCCAAAAGGGCAAACGTCCGGCTTCTTGTCCCACCGGGAAGGGAGCAGCCCTGAAAGCTGTTGCTGCTCTTCGCCTTCCCTGGGCAGCCTATTCACAGGCACAGCAGCCCTGGGCATCTGTGCTTTCCCAGAGACGGAAGGTCTCATGGTGCCCGTTCTCGGCAGCGCCTTTTCCCAAAACGGCAAACGTCCGGCTCCTCCTCCCACCAGGAAGCAGCCAGCCCTGAAAGCTGTTGCTGCTCTTCGCCTTCCCTGGGCAGCCTATTCACAGGCACAGCAGCCCTGGGCATCTGTGCTTTCCCAGAGACGGAAGGTCTCATGGTGCCCGTTCTCGGCAGAGCCTTTTTCCAAAACGGCAAACGTCCGGCTCCTCCTCCCACCAGGAAGCAGCCAGCCCTGAAAGCTGTTGCTGGTCTTCGCCTTCCCTGGGCAGCCTATTGACAGGCACAACAGCCCTGGGCATCTGTGCTTTCCCAGAGACGGAAGGTCTCATGGTGGCCGTTCTCGGCAGCGCCTTTTTCCGAAACGGCAAACGTCCGGCTCCTCGTCCCACCAGGAAGGGAGCAGCCCTGAAAGCTGTTGCTGCTCTTCGCCTTCCCTGGGCAGCCTATTCACAGGCACAGCAGCCCTGGGCATCTGTGCTTTCCCAGAGACGGAAGGTCTCATGGTGCCCGTTCTCGGCAGAGCCTTTTTCCGAAACGGCAAACGTCCGGCTTCTTGTCCCACCGGGAAGGGAGCAGCCCTGAAAGCTGTTGCTGGTCTTCGCCTTCTCTGGGCAGCCTATTCACAGGCACAGCAGCCCTGGGCATCTGTGCTTTCCCAGAGACGGACGGTCTCATGGTGCCCGTTCTCGGCAGCGCCTTTTCCCAAAACGGCAAACGTCCGGCTCCTCCTCCCACCAGGAAGCAGCCAGCCCTGCAAGCTGTTGCTGGTCTTCGCCTTCCCTGGGCAGCCTATTGACAGGCACAGCAGCCCTGGGGATCTGTGCTTTCCCAGAGACGGAAGGTCTCATGGTGCCCGTTCTCGGCAGTGCCTTTTCCCAAAACGGCAAATGTCCGGCTTCTTGTCCCACCGGGAAGGGAGCAGCCCTGAAAGCTGTTGCTGGTCTTCGCCTTCCCTGGGCAGCCTATTCACAGGCACAACAGCCCTGGGGATCTGTGCTTTCCCAGAGATGGAAGGTCTCATGGTGCCCGTTCTCGGCAGAGCCTTTTTCCGAAACCGCAAACGTCCGGCTCCTCCTCCCACCAGGAAGGGAGCAGCCCTGAAAGCTGTTGCTGGTCTTCGCCTTCCCTGGGCAGCCTATTCACAGGCAGAGCAGCCCTGGGGATCTGTGCATTCCCAGAGACGGAAGGTCTCATGGTGCCCGTTCTCGGCAGCGCCTTTTCCCAAAACGGCAAACGTCCGGCTCCTCCTCCCACCAGGAAGCAGCCAGCCCTGAAAGCTGTTGCTGGTCTTCGCCTTCCCTGGGCAGCCTCTTCACAGGCACAACAGCCCTGGGCATCTGTGCTTTCCCAGAGACGGAAGGTCTCATGGTGCCCGTTCTCGGCAGAGCCTTTTTCCGAAACGGCAAACGTCCGGCTCCTCCTCCCACCAGGAAGGGGCCAGCCCTGAAAGCTGTTGCTGGTCTTCGCCTTCCCTGGGCAGCCTATTCAGAGGCACAGCAGCCCTGGGGATCTGTGCTTTCCCAGAGACGGAAGGTCTCATGGTGCCCGTTCTCGGCAGTGCCTTTTCCCAAAACGGCAAATGTCCGGCTTCTTGTCCCACCGGGAAGGGAGCAGCCCTGAAAGCTGTTGCTGGTCTTCGCCTTCCCTGGGCAGCCTATTCACAGGCACAGCAGCCCTGGGCATCTGTGCTTTCCCAGAGACGGAAGGTCTCATGCTGCCCGTTCTCGGCAGAGCCTTTTTCCAAAAGGGCAAACGTCCGGCTTCTTGTCCCACCGGGAAGGGAGCAGCCCTGAAAGCTGTTGCTGCTCTTCGCCTTCCCTGGGCAGCCTATTCACAGGCACAGCAGCCCTGGGCATCTGTGCTTTCCCAGAGACGGAAGGTCTCATGGTGCCCGTTCTCGGCAGCGCCTTTTCCCAAAACGGCAAACGTCCGGCTCCTCCTCCCACCAGGAAGCAGCCAGCCCTGAAAGCTGTTGCTGCTCTTCGCCTTCCCTGGGCAGCCTATTCACAGGCACAGCAGCCCTGGGCATCTGTGCTTTCCCAGAGACGGAAGGTCTCATGGTGCCCGTTCTCGGCAGAGCCTTTTTCCAAAACGGCAAACGTCCGGCTCCTCCTCCCACCAGGAAGCAGCCAGCCCTGAAAGCTGTTGCTGGTCTTCGCCTTCCCTGGGCAGCCTATTGACAGGCACAACAGCCCTGGGCATCTGTGCTTTCCCAGAGACGGAAGGTCTCATGGTGGCCGTTCTCGGCAGCGCCTTTTTCCGAAACGGCAAACGTCCGGCTCCTCGTCCCACCAGGAAGGGAGCAGCCCTGAAAGCTGTTGCTGCTCTTCGCCTTCCCTGGGCAGCCTATTCACAGGCACAGCAGCCCTGGGCATCTGTGCTTTCCCAGAGACGGAAGGTCTCATGGTGCCCGTTCTCGGCAGAGCCTTTTTCCGAAACGGCAAACGTCCGGCTTCTTGTCCCACCGGGAAGGGAGCAGCCCTGAAAGCTGTTGCTGGTCTTCGCCTTCTCTGGGCAGCCTATTCACAGGCACAGCAGCCCTGGGCATCTGTGCTTTCCCAGAGACGGACGGTCTCATGGTGCCCGTTCTCGGCAGCGCCTTTTCCCAAAACGGCAAACGTCCGGCTCCTCCTCCCACCAGGAAGCAGCCAGCCCTGCAAGCTGTTGCTGGTCTTCGCCTTCCCTGGGCAGCCTATTGACAGGCACAGCAGCCCTGGGGATCTGTGCTTTCCCAGAGACGGAAGGTCTCATGGTGCCCGTTCTCGGCAGTGCCTTTTCCCAAAACGGCAAATGTCCGGCTTCTTGTCCCACCGGGAAGGGAGCAGCCCTGAAAGCTGTTGCTGGTCTTCGCCTTCCCTGGGCAGCCTATTCACAGGCACAACAGCCCTGGGGATCTGTGCTTTCCCAGAGATGGAAGGTCTCATGGTGCCCGTTCTCGGCAGAGCCTTTTTCCGAAACCGCAAACGTCCGGCTCCTCCTCCCACCAGGAAGGGAGCAGCCCTGAAAGCTGTTGCTGGTCTTCGCCTTCCCTGGGCAGCCTATTCACAGGCAGAGCAGCCCTGGGGATCTGTGCATTCCCAGAGACGGAAGGTCTCATGGTGCCCGTTCTCGGCAGCGCCTTTTCCCAAAACGGCAAACGTCCGGCTCCTCCTCCCACCAGGAAGCAGCCAGCCCTGAAAGCTGTTGCTGGTCTTCGCCTTCCCTGGGCAGCCTCTTCACAGGCACAACAGCCCTGGGCATCTGTGCTTTCCCAGAGACGGAAGGTCTCATGGTGCCCGTTCTCGGCAGAGCCTTTTTCCGAAACGGCAAACGTCCGGCTCCTCCTCCCACCAGGAAGGGGCCAGCCCTGAAAGCTGTTGCTGGTCTTCGCCTTCCCTGGGCAGCCTATTCAGAGGCACAGCAGCCCTGGGGATCTGTGCTTTCCCAGAGACGGAAGGTCTCATGGTGCCCGTTCTCGGCAGTGCCTTTTCCCAAAACGGCAAATGTCCGGCTTCTTGTCCCACCGGGAAGGGAGCAGCCCTGAAAGCTGTTGCTGGTCTTCGCCTTCCCTGGGCAGCCTCTTCACAGGCACAGCAGCCCTGGGCATCTGTGCTTTCCCAGAGACGGAAGGTCTCATGGTGCCCGTTCTCGGCAGAGCCTTTTTCCGAAACGGCAAACGTCCAGCTCCTCCTCCCACCAGGAAGGGACCAGCCCTGAAAGCTGTTGCTGCTCTTCACCTTCTCTGGGCAGCCTATTGACAGGCACAGCAGCCCTGGGGATCTGTGCTTTCCCAGAGACGGAAGGTCTCATGGTGCCCGTTCTCGGCAGAGCCTTTTTCCGAAAGGGCAAACGTCCGGCTCCTCCTCCCACCAGGAAGCAGCCAGCCCTGAAAGCTGTTGCTGGTCTTCGCCTTCCCTGGGCAGCCTATTGACAGGCACAGCAGCCCTGGGGATCTGTGCTTTCCCAGAGACGGAAGGTCTCATGGTGCCCGTTCTCGGCAGTGCCTTTTCCCAAAACGGCAAATGTCCGGCTTCTTGTCCCACCGGGAAGGGGCCAGCCCTGCAAGCTGTTGCTGGTCTTCGCCTTCCCTGGGCAGCCTATTCACAGGCACAGCAGCCCTGGGCATCTGTGCTTTCCCAGAGACGGAAGGTCTCATGGTGCCCGTTCTCGGCAGAGCCTTTTTCCGAAACAGCAAACGTCTGGCTCCTCGTCCCACCGGGAAGGGACCAGCCCTGAAAGCTGTTGCTGGTCTTCGCCTTCCCTGGGCAGCCTCTTCACAGGCACAGCAGCCCTGGGCATCTGTGCTTTCCCAGAGACGGAAGGTCTCATGGTGCCCGTTCTCGGCAGAGCCTTTTTCCGAAACGGCAAACGTCCAGCTCCTCCTCCCACCAGGAAGGGACCAGCCCTGAAAGCTGTTGCTGCTCTTCACCTTCTCTGGGCAGCCTATTGACAGGCACAGCAGCCCTGGGGATCTGTGCTTTCCCAGAGACGGAAGGTCTCATGGTGCCCGTTCTCGGCAGAGCCTTTTTCCGAAAGGGCAAACGTCCGTCTTCTTGTCCCACCAGGAAGGGAGCAGCCCTGAAAGCTGTTGCTGCTCTTCGCCTTCCCTGGGCAGCCTATTCACAGGCACAGCAGCCCTGGGCATCTGTGCTTTCCCAGAGACAGAAGGTCTCATGGTGCCCGTTCTCGGCAGAGCCTTTTCCCAAAACGGCAAACGTCCGGCTTCTTGTCCCACCGGGAAGGGAGCAGCCCTGAAGGCTGTTGCTGGTCTTCGCCTTCCCTGGGCAGCCTATTCACAGGCACAGCAGCCCTGGGCATCTGTGCTTTCCCAGAGACGGAAGGTCTCATGGTGCCCGTTCTCGGCAGAGCCTTTTTCCGAAACAGCAAACATCCGGCTCCTCGTCCCACTGGGAAGGGACCAGCCCTGAAAGCTGTTGCTGGTCTTCGCCTTCCCTGGGCAGCCTATTGACAGGCACAGCAGCCCTGGGCATCTGTGCTTTCCCAGAGACGGAAGGTCTCATGGTGGCCGTTCTCGGCAGCGCCTTTTCCCAAAACGGCAAACGTCCGGCTCCTCCTCCCACCAGGAAGGGGCCAGCCCTGAAAGCTGTTGCTGGTCTTCGCCTTCCCTGGGCAGCCTATTCACAGGCACAGCAGCCCTGGGCATCTGTGCTTTCCCAGAGACGGAAGGTCTCATGCTGCCCGTTCTCGGCAGAGCCTTTTTCCAAAAGGGCAAACGTCCGGCTTCTTGTCCCACCGGGAAGGGAGCAGCCCTGAAAGCTGTTGCTGCTCTTCGCCTTCTCTGGGCAGCCTATTCACAGGCACAGCAGCCCTGGGGATCTGTGCTTTCCCAGAGACGGAAGGTCTCATGGTGCCCGTTCTCGGCAGCGCCTTTTCCCAAAACGGCAAACGTCCGGCTCCTCCTCCCACCAGGAAGCAGCCAGCCCTGAAAGCTGTTGCTGCTCTTCGCCTTCCCTGGGCAGCCTATTCACAGGCACAGCAGCCCTGGGCATCTGTGCTTTCCCAGAGACGGAAGGTCTCATGGTGCCCGTTCTCGGCAGATCCTTTTTCCAAAACGGCAAACGTCCGGCTCCTCCTCCCACCAGGAAGCAGCCAGCCCTGAAAGCTGTTGCTGGTCTTCGCCTTCCCTGGGCAGCCTATTGACAGGCACAACAGCCCTGGGCATCTGTGCTTTCCCAGAGACGGAAGGTCTCATGGTGGCCGTTCTCGGCAGCGCCTTTTTCCGAAACGGCACACGTCCAGCTCCTCCTCCCTCCAGGGAGCAGCCAGCCCTGAAAGCTGTTGCTGGTCTTCGCCTTCCCTGGGCAGCCTATTCACAGGCACAGCAGCCCTGGGCATCTGTGCTTTCCCAGAGACGGAAGGTCTCATGGTGCCCGTTCTCGGCAGAGCCTTTTTCCGAAACGGCAAACGTCCGGCTCCTCGTCCCACCAGGAAGGGAGCAGCCCTGAAAGCTGTTGCTGCTCTTCGCCTTCCCTGGGCAGCCTATTCACAGGCACAGCAGCCCTGGGCATCTGTGCTTTCCCAGAGACGGAAGGTCTCATGGTGCCCGTTCTCGGCAGAGCCTTTTTCCGAAACGGCAAACGTCCGGCTTCTTGTCCCACCGGGAAGGGAGCAGCCCTGAAAGCTGTTGCTGGTCTTCGCCTTCTCTGGGCAGCCTATTCACAGGCACAGCAGCCCTGGGCATCTGTGCTTTCCCAGAGACGGAAGGTCTCATGGTGCCCGTTCTCGGCAGCGCCTTTTCCCAAAACGGCAAACGTCCGGCTCCTCCTCCCACCAGGAAGCAGCCAGCCCTGAAAGCTGTTGCTGGTCTTCGCCTTCCCTGGGCAGCCTCTTCACAGGCACAGCAGCCCTGGGCATCTGTGCTTTCCCAGAGACGGAAGGTCTCATGGTGCCCGTTCTCGGCAGAGCCTTTTTCCGAAACGGCAAACGTCCAGCTCCTCCTCCCACCAGGAAGGGACCAGCCCTGAAAGCTGTTGCTGCTCTTCACCTTCTCTGGGCAGCCTATTCACAGGCACAGCAGCCCTGGGGATCTGTGCTTTCCCAGAGACGGAAGGTCTCATGGTGCCCGTTCTCGGCAGAGCCTTTTTCCGAAAGGGCAAACGTCCGTCTTCTTGTCCCACCAGGAAGGGAGCAGCCCTGAAAGCTGTTGCTGCTCTTCGCCTTCCCTGGGCAGCCTATTCACAGGCACAGCAGCCCTGGGCATCTGTGCTTTCCCAGAGACAGAAGGTCTCATGGTGCCCGTTCTCGGCAGAGCCTTTTCCCAAAACGGCAAACGTCCGGCTTCTTGTCCCACCGGGAAGGGAGCAGCCCTGAAGGCTGTTGCTGGTCTTCGCCTTCCCTGGGCAGCCTATTCACAGGCACAGCAGCCCTGGGCATCTGTGCTTTCCCAGAGACGGAAGGTCTCATGGTGCCCGTTCTCGGCAGAGCCTTTTTCCGAAACAGCAAACATCCGGCTCCTCGTCCCACTGGGAAGGGACCAGCCCTGAAAGCTGTTGCTGGTCTTCGCCTTCCCTGGGCAGCCTATTGACAGGCACAGCAGCCCTGGGGATCTGTGCTTTCCCAGAGACGGAAGGTCTCATGGTGGCCGTTCTCGGCAGCGCCTTTTCCCAAAACGGCAAACGTCCGGCTCCTCCTCCCACCAGGAAGGGGCCAGCCCTGAAAGCTGTTGCTGGTCTTCGCCTTCCCTGGGCAGCCTATTCACAGGCACAGCAGCCCTGGGCATCTGTGCTTTCCCAGAGACGGAAGGTCTCATGCTGCCCGTTCTCGGCAGAGCCTTTTTCCAAAAGGGCAAACGTCCGGCTTCTTGTCCCACCGGGAAGGGAGCAGCCCTGAAAGCTGTTGCTGCTCTTCGCCTTCTCTGGGCAGCCTATTCACAGGCACAGCAGCCCTGGGGATCTGTGCTTTCCCAGAGACGGAAGGTCTCATGGTGCCCGTTCTCGGCAGCGCCTTTTCCCAAAACGGCAAACGTCCGGCTCCTCCTCCCACCAGGAAGCAGCCAGCCCTGAAAGCTGTTGCTGCTCTTCGCCTTCCCTGGGCAGCCTATTCACAGGCACAGCAGCCCTGGGCATCTGTGCTTTCCCAGAGACGGAAGGTCTCATGGTGCCCGTTCTCGGCAGATCCTTTTTCCAAAACGGCAAACGTCCGGCTCCTCCTCCCACCAGGAAGCAGCCAGCCCTGAAAGCTGTTGCTGGTCTTCGCCTTCCCTGGGCAGCCTATTGACAGGCACAACAGCCCTGGGCATCTGTGCTTTCCCAGAGACGGAAGGTCTCGTGGTGGCCGTTCTCGGCAGCGCCTTTTTCCGAAACGGCACACGTCCGGCTCCTCCTCCCTCCAGGGAGCAGCCAGCCCTGAAAGCTGTTGCTGGTCTTCGCCTTCCCTGGGCAGCCTATTCACAGGCACAGCAGCCCTGGGCATCTGTGCTTTCCCAGAGACGGAAGGTCTCATGGTGCCCGTTCTCGGCAGAGCCTTTTTCCGAAACAGCAAACGTCTGGCTCCTCGTCCCACCGGGAAGGGACCAGCCCTGAAAGCTGTTGCTGGTCTTCGCCTTCCCTGGGCAGCCTCTTCACAGGCACAGCAGCCCTGGGCATCTGTGCTTTCCAAGAGACGGAAGGTCTCATGGTGCCCGTTCTCGGCAGAGCCTTTTTCCGAAACGGCAAACGTCCAGCTCCTCCTCCCACCAGGAAGGGACCAGCCCTTGAAAGCTGTGGCTGCTCTTCACCTTCTCTGGGCAGCCTATTGACAGGCACAGCAGCCCTGGGGATCTGTGCTTTCCCAGAGACGGAAGGTCTCATGGTGCCCGTTCTCGGCAGAGCCTTTTTCCGAAAGGGCAAACGTCCGTCTTCTTGTCCCACCAGGCAGGGAGCAGCCCTGAAAGCTGTTGCTGCTCTTCGCCTTCCCTGGGCAGTCTATTCACAGGCACAGCAGCCCTGGGCATCTGTGCTTTCCCAGAGACAGAAGGTCTCATGGTGCCCGTTCTCGGCAGAGCCTTTTCCCAAAACGGCAAACGTCCGGCTTCTTGTCCCACCGGGAAGGGAGCAGCCCTGAAGGCTGTTGCTGGTCTTCGCCTTCCCTGGGCAGCCTATTCACAGGCACAGCAGCCCTGGGCATCTGTGCTTTCCCAGAGACGGAAGGTCTCATGGTGCCCGTTCTCGGCAGAGCCTTTTTCCGAAACAGCAAACGTCCGGCTCCTCCTCCCACTGGGAAGGGACCAGCCCTGAAAGCTGTTGCTGGTCTTCGCCTTCCCTGGGCAGCCTATTGACAGGCACAGCAGCCCTGGGGATCTGTGCTTTCCCAGAGACGGAAGGTCTCATGGTGGCCGTTCTCGGCAGCGCCTTTTCCCAAAACGGCAAACGTCCGGCTCCTCCTCCCACCAGGAAGGGGCCAGCCCTGAAAGCTGTTGCTGGTCTTCGCCTTCCCTGGGCAGCCTATTCACAGGCACAGCAGCCCTGGGCATCTGTGCTTTCCCAGAGACGGAAGGTCTCATGGTGCCCGTTCTCGGCAGAGCCTTTTTCCAAAAGGGCAAACGTCCGGCTTCTTGTCCCACCGGGAAGGGAGCAGCCCTGAAAGCTGTTGCTGCTCTTCGCCTTCTCTGGGCAGCCTATTCACAGGCACAGCAGCCCTGGGGATCTGTGCTTTCCCAGAGACGGAAGGTCTCATGGTGCCCGTTCTCGGCAGCGCCTTTTCCCAAAACGGCAAACGTCCGGCTCCTCCTCCCACCAGGAAGCAGCCAGCCCTGAAAGCTGTTGCTGCTCTTCGCCTTCCCTGGGCAGCCTATTCACAGGCACAGCAGCCCTGGGCATCTGTGCTTTCCCAGAGACGGAAGGTCTCATGGTGCCCGTTTCGGCAGAGCCTTTTTCCAAAACGGCAAACGGCCGGCTCCTCCTCCCACCAGGAAGCAGCCAGCCCTGAAAGCTGTTGCTGGTCTTCGCCTTCCCTGGGCAGCCTATTGACAGGCACAACAGCCCTGGGCATCTGTGCTTTCCCAGAGACGGAAGGTCTCATGGTGGCCGTTCTCGGCAGCGCCTTTTTCCGAAACGGCACACGTCCGGCTCCTCCTCCCTCCAGGGAGCAGCCAGCCCTGAAAGCTGTTGCTGGTCTTCGCCTTCCCTGGGCAGCCTATTCACAGGCACAGCAGCCCTGGGCATCTGTGCTTTCCCAGAGACGGAAGGTCTCATGGTGCCCGTTCTCGGCAGAGCCTTTTTCCGAAACGGCAAACGTCCGGCTCCTCGTCCCACCAGGAAGGGAGCAGCCCTGAAAGCTGTTGCTGCTCTTCGCCTTCCCTGGGCAGCCTATTCACAGGCACAGCAGCCCTGGGCATCTGTGCTTTCCCAGAGACGGAAGGTCTCATGGTGCCCGTTCTCGGCAGAGCCTTTTTCCGAAACGGCAAACGTCCGGCTTCTTGTCCCACCGGGAAGGGAGCAGCCCTGAAAGCTGTTGCTGGTCTTCGCCTTCTCTGGGCAGCCTATTCACAGGCACAGCAGCCCTGGGCATCTGTGCTTTCCCAGAGACGGAAGGTCTCATGGTGCCCGTTCTCGGCAGCGCCTTTTCCCAAAACGGCAAACGTCCGGCTCCTCCTCCCACCAGGAAGGGGCCAGCCCTGAAAGCTGTTGCTGGTCTTCGCCTTCCCTGGGCAGCCTATTGACAGGCACAGCAGCCCTGGGCATCTGTGCTTTCCCAGAGACGGAAGGTCTCATGGTGCCCGTTCTCGGCAGTGCCTTTTCCCAAAACGGCAAATGTCCGGCTTCTTGTCCCACCGGGAAGGGAGCAGCCCTGAAAGCTGTTGCTGGTCTTCGCCTTCCCTGGGCAGCCTATTCACAGGCACAGCAGCCCTGGGCATCTGTGCTTTCCCAGAGACGGAAGGTCTCATGGTGCCCGTTCTCGGCAGAGCCTTTTTCCGAAACAGCAAACATCCGGCTCCTCGTCCCACCAGGAAGGGACCAGCCCTGAAAGCTGTTGCTGGTCTTCGCCTTCCCTGGGCAGCCTCTTCACAGGCACAGCAGCCCTGGGGATCTGTGCTTTCCCAGAGACGGAAGGTCTCATGGTGGCCGTTCTCGGCAGCGCCTTTTCCCAAAACGGCAAACGTCCGGCTCCTCCTCCCACCAGGAAGGGGCCAGCCCTGAAAGCTGTTGCTGGTCTTCGCCTTCCCTGGGCAGCCTATTCACAGGCACAGCAGCCCTGGGCATCTGTGCTTTCCCAGAGACGGAAGGTCTCATGCTGCCCGTTCTCGGCAGAGCCTTTTTCCAAAAGGGCAAACGTCCGGCTTCTTGTCCCACCGGGAAGGGAGCAGCCCTGAAAGCTGTTGCTGCTCTTCGCCTTCTCTGGGCAGCCTATTCACAGGCACAGCAGCCCTGGGGATCTGTGCTTTCCCAGAGACGGAAGGTCTCATGGTGCCCGTTCTCGGCAGCGCCTTTTCCCAAAACGGCAAACGTCCGGCTCCTCCTCCCACCAGGAAGCAGCCAGCCCTGAAAGCTGTTGCTGGTCTTCGCCTTCCCTGGGCAGCCTCTTCACAGGCACAGCAGCCCTGGGCATCTGTGCTTTCCCAGAGACGGAAGGTCTCATGGTGCCCGTTCTCGGCAGATCCTTTTTCCAAAACGGCAAACGTCCGGCTCCTCCTCCCACCAGGAAGCAGCCAGCCCTGAAAGCTGTTGCTGGTCTTCGCCTTCCCTGGGCAGCCTATTGACAGGCACAACAGCCCTGGGCATCTGTGCTTTCCCAGAGACGGAAGGTCTCATGGTGGCCGTTCTCGGCAGCGCCTTTTTCCGAAACGGCACACGTCCGGCTCCTCCTCCCTCCAGGGAGCAGCCAGCCCTGAAAGCTGTTGCTGGTCTTCGCCTTCCCTGGGCAGCCTATTCACAGGCACAGCAGCCCTGGGCATCTGTGCTTTCCCAGAGACGGAAGGTCTCATGGTGCCCGTTCTCGGCAGAGCCTTTTTCCGAAACCGCAAACGTCCGGCTCCTCGTCCCACCAGGAAGGGAGCAGCCCTGAAAGCTGTTGCTGCTCTTCGCCTTCCCTGGGCAGCCTATTCACAGGCACAGCAGCCCTGGGCATCTGTGCTTTCCCAGAGATGGAAGGTCTCATGGTGCCCGTTCTCGGCAGAGCCTTTTTCCGAAACGGCAAACGTCCGGCTTCTTGTCCCACCGGGAAGGGAGCAGCCCTGAAAGCTGTTGCTGGTCTTCGCCTTCTCTGGGCAGCCTATTCACAGGCACAGCAGCCCTGGGCATCTGTGCTTTCCCAGAGACGGAAGGTCTCATGGTGCCCGTTCTCGGCAGCGCCTTTTCCCAAAACGGCAAACGTCCGGCTCCTCCTCCCACCAGGAAGCAGCCAGCCCTGAAAGCTGTTGCTGGTCTTCGCCTTCCCTGGGCAGCCTCTTCACAGGCACAACAGCCCTGGGCATCTGTGCTTTCCCAAAGACGGAAGGTCTCATGGTGCCCGTTCTCGGCAGAGCCTTTTTCCGAAACGGCAAACGTCTGGCTCCTTCTCCCACCAGGAAGGGAGCAGCCCTGAAAGCTGTTGCTGGTCTTCGCCTTCCCTGGGCAGCCTATTCAGAGGCACAGCAGCCCTGGGCATCTGTGCTTTCCCAGAGACGGAAGGTCTCATGGTGCCCGTTCTCGGCAGAGCCTTTTCCCAAAATGGCAAACGTCCGGCTTCTTGTCCCACCGGGAAGGGACCAGCCCTGAAAGCTGTTGCTGCTCTTCGCCTTCCCTGGGCAGCCTATTCACAGGCACAGCAGTCCTGGGCATCTCTGCTTTCCCAGAGACGGAAGGTCTCATGGTGCCCGTTCTCGGCAGAGCCTTTTTCCAAAACGGCAAACGTCCGGCTCCTCCTCCCACCAGGAAGCAGCCAGCCCTGAAAGCTGTTGCTGCTCTTCGCCTTCCCTGGGCAGCCTATTGACAGGCACAGCAGCCCTGGGGATCTGTGCTTTCCCAGAGACGGAAGGTCTCATGGTGCCCGTTCTCGGCAGAGCCTTTTTCCGAAACGGCAAACGTCCGGCTCCTCCTCCCACCAGGAAGGGGCCAGCCCTGAAAGCTGTTGCTGGTCTTCGCCTTCCCTGGGCAGCCTATTCAGAGGCACAGCAGCCCTGGGGATCTGTGCTTTCCCAGAGACGGAAGGTCTCATGGTGCCCGTTCTCGGCAGAGCCTTTTCCCAAAATGGCAAACGTCCGGCTTCTTGTCCCACCGGGAAGGGACCAGCCCTGAAAGCTGTTGCTGGTCTTCGCCTTCCCTGGGCAGCCTATTCACAGGCACAACAGCCCTGGGGATCTGTGCTTTCCCAGAGACGGAAGGTCTCATGGTGCCCGTTCTCGGCAGAGCCTTTTTCCAAAACGGCAAACGTCCGGCTCCTCCTCCCACCAGGAAGGGGCCAGCCCTGCAAGCTGTTGCTGCTGTTCACCTTCCCTGGGCAGCCTATTCAGAGGCACAGCAGCCCTGGGCATCTGTGCTTTCCCAGAGACAGAAGGTCTCATGGTGCCCGTTCTCGGCAGAGCCTTTTCCCAAAACGGCAAACGTCCGGCTTCTTGTCCCACCGGGAAGGGAGCAGCCCTGAAGGCTGTTGCTGGTCTTCGCCTTCCCTGGGCAGCCTATTCACAGGCACAGCAGCCCTGGGCATCTGTGCTTTCCCAGAGACGGAAGGTCTCATGGTGCCCGTTCTCGGCAGAGCCTTTTTCCGAAAGAGCAAACATCCGGCTCCTCGTCCCACTGGAAAGGGACCAGCCCTGAAAGCTGTTGCTGGTCTTCACCTTCCCTGGGCAGCCTATTGACAGGCACAGCAGCCCTGGGGATCTGTGCTTTCCCAGAGACGGAAGGTCTCATGGTGGCCGTTCTCGGCAGCGCCTTTTCCCAAAACGGCAAACGTCCGGCTCCTCCTCCCACCAGGAAGGGCCCAGCCCTGAAAGCTGTTGCTGGTCTTCGCCTTCCCTGGGCAGCCTATTCACAGGCACAGCAGCCCTGGGGATCTGTGCTTTCCCAGAGACGGAAGGTCTCATGGTGCCCGTTCTCGGCAGAGCCTTTTTCCAAAAGGGCAAACGTCCGGCTTCTTGTCCCACCGGGAAGGGAGCAGCCCTGAAAGCTGTTGCTGCTCTTCGCCTTCTCTGGGCAGCCTATTCACAGGCACAGCAGCCCTGGGGATCTGTGCTTTCCCAGAGACGGAAGGTCTCATGGTGCCCGTTCTCGGCAGCGCCTTTTCCCAAAACGGCAAACGTCCGGCTCCTCCTCCCACCAGGAAGCAGCCAGCCCTGAAAGCTGTTGCTGGTCTTCGCCTTCCCTGGGCAGCCTATTCACAGGCACAACAGCCCTGGGGATCTGTGCTTTCCCAGAGACGGAAGGTCTCATGGTGCCCGTTCTCGGCAGAGCCTTTTTCCAAAAGGGCAAACGTCCGGCTTCTTGTCCCACCGGGAAGGGACCAGCCCTGAAAGCTGTTGCTGGTCTTCGCCTTCCCTGGGCAGCCTATTCACAGGCACAGCAGCCCTGGGCATCTGTGCTTTCCCAGAGACGGAAGGTCTCATGGTGCCCGTTCTCGGCAGAGCCTTTTTCCAAAACGGCAAACGTCCGGCTCCTCCTCCCACCAGGAAGCAGCCAGCCCTGAAAGCTGTTGCTGGTCTTCGCCTTCCCTGGGCAGCCTCTTCACAGGCACAACAGCCCTGGGCATCTGTGCTTTCCCAGAGACGGAAGGTCTCATGGTGCCCGTTCTCGGCAGAGCCTTTTTCCGAAACGGCAAACGTCCGGCTTCTTGTCCCACCGGGAAGGGAGCAGCCCTGAAAGCTGTTGCTGGTCTTCGCCTTCCCTGGGCAGCCTATTCAGAGGCACAGCAGCCCTGGGCATCTGTGCTTTCCCAGAGACGGAAGGTCTCATGGTGCCCGTTCTCGGCAGAGCCTTTTTCCGAAACGGCAAACGTCCGGCTCCTCCTCCCACCAGGAAGCAGCCAGCCCTGAAAGCTGTTGCTGGTCTTCGCCTTCCCTGGGCAGCCTATTCACAGGCAGAGCAGCCCTGGGGATCTGTGCTTTCCCAGAGACGGAAGGTCTCATGGTGCCCGTTCTCGGCAGAGCCTTTTCCCAAAACGGCAAACGTCCGGCTTCTTGTCCCACCGGGAAGGGAGCAGCCCTGAAAGCTGTTGCTGGTCTTCGCCTTCCCTGGGCAGCCTATTCACAGGCACAGCAGCCCTGGGCATCTGTGCTTTCCCAGAGATGGAAGGTCTCATGGTGCCCGTTCTCGGCAGAGCCTTTTTCCGAAACGGCAAACGTCCGGCTCCTCCTCCCACCAGGAAGGGGCCAGCCCTGAAAGCTGTTGCTGGTCTTCGCCTTCCCTGGGCAGCCTATTCACAGGCACAGCAGCCCTGGGCATCTGTGCTTTCCCAGAGACGGAAGGTCTCATGGTGCCCGTTCTCGGCAGAGCCTTTTTCCAAAACGGCAAACGTCCGGCTCCTCCTCCCACCAGGAAGCAGCCAGCCCTGAAAGCTGTTGCTGGTCTTCGCCTTCCCTGGGCAGCCTCTTCACAGGCACAACAGCCCTGGGCATCTGTGCTTTCCCAGAGACGGAAGGTCTCATGGTGCCCGTTCTCGGCAGAGCCTTTTTCCGAAACGGCAAACGTCCGGCTTCTTGTCCCACCGGGAAGGGAGCAGCCCTGAAAGCTGTTGCTGGTCTTCGCCTTCCCTGGGCAGCCTATTCAGAGGCACAGCAGCCCTGGGCATCTGTGCTTTCCCAGAGACGGAAGGTCTCATGGTGCCCGTTCTCGGCAGAGCCTTTTTCCGAAACGGCAAACGTCCGGCTCCTCCTCCCACCAGGAAGCAGCCAGCCCTGAAAGCTGTTGCTGGTCTTCGCCTTCCCTGGGCAGCCTATTCACAGGCAGAGCAGCCCTGGGGATCTGTGCTTTCCCAGAGACGGAAGGTCTCATGGTGCCCGTTCTCGGCAGAGCCTTTTCCCAAAACGGCAAACGTCCGGCTTCTTGTCCCACCGGGAAGGGAGCAGCCCTGAAAGCTGTTGCTGGTCTTCGCCTTCCCTGGGCAGCCTATTCACAGGCACAGCAGCCCTGGGCATCTGTGCTTTCCCAGAGATGGAAGGTCTCATGGTGCCCGTTCTCGGCAGAGCCTTTTTCCGAAACGGCAAACGTCCGGCTCCTCCTCCCACCAGGAAGGGGCCAGCCCTGAAAGCTGTTGCTGGTCTTCGCCTTCCCTGGGCAGCCTATTCACAGGCACAGCAGCCCTGGGGATCTGTGCTTTCCCAGAGACGGAAGGTCTCATGGTGCCCGTTCTCGGCAGCGCCTTTTCCCAAAACGGCAAACGTCCGGCTCCTCCTCCCACCAGGAAGCAGCCAGCCCTGAAAGCTGTTGCTGGTCTTCGCCTTCCCTGGGCAGCCTCTTCACAGGCACAACAGCCCTGGGCATCTGTGCTTTCCCAGAGATGGCAGGTCTCATGGTGCCCGTTCTCGGCAGAGCCTTTTTCCGAAAGGGCAAACGTACGGCTGCTCCTCCCACCAGGAAGGGGCCAGCCCTGAAAGCTGTTGCTGGTCTTCACCTTCCCTGGGCAGCCTATTCACAGGCACAGCAGCCCTGGGGATCTGTGCTTTCCCAGAGACGGAAGGTCTCATGGTGCCCGTTCTCGGCAGAGCCTTTTCCCAAAATGGCAAACGTCCGGCTTCTTGTCCCACCGGGAAGGGAGCAGCCCTGAAAGCTGTTGCTGGTCTTCGCCTTCCCTGGGCAGCCTATTCACAGGCAGAGCAGCCCTGGGGATCTGTGCTTTCCCAGAGACGGAAGGTCTCATGGTGCCCGTTCTCGGCAGAGCCTTTTTCCGAAACGGCAAACGTCCAGCTCCTCCTCCCACCAGGAAGGGACCAGCCCTGAAAGCTGTTGCTGCTCTCCACCTTCCCTGGGCAGCCTATTGACAGGCACAGCAGCCCTGGGGATCTGTGCTTTCCCAGAGACGGAAGGTCTCATGGTGCCCGTTCTCGGCAGAGCCTTTTTCCGAAAGGGCAAACGTCCGGCTTCTTGTCCCACCGGGAAGGGAGCAGCCCTGAAAGCTGTTGCTGCTCTTCGCCTTCCCTGGGCAGCCTATTCACAGGCACAGCAGCCCTGGGCATCTGTGCTTTCCCAGAGACAGAAGGTCTCATGGTGCCCGTTCTCGGCAGAGCCTTTTCCCAAAACGGCAAACGTCCGGCTTCTTGTCCCACCGGGAAGGGAGCAGCCCTGAAGGCTGTTGCTGGTCTTCGCCTTCCCTGGGCAGCCTCTTCACAGGCACAACAGCCCTGGGGATCTGTGCTTTCCCAGAGACGGAAGGTCTCATGGTGCCCGTTCTCGGCAGAGCCTTTTTCCGAAACCGCAAACGTCCGGCTCCTCCTCCCACGAGGAAGCAGCCAGCCCTGAAAGCTGTTGCTGCTGTTCACCTTCCCTGGGCAGCCTATTCACAGGCACAACAGCCCTGGGCATCTGTGCATTCCCAGAGACGGAAGGTCTCATGGTGCCCGTTCTCGGCAGAGCCTTTCTCCGAAACGGCAAACGTCCGGCTCCTCGTCCCACTGGGAAGGGACAAGCCCTGAAAGCTGTTGCTGGTCTTCGCCTTCCCTGGGCAGCCTATTCACAGGCACAGCAGCCCTGGGCATCTGTGCTTTCCCAGAGACGGAAGGTCTCATGGTGCCCGTTCTCGGCAGAGCCTTTTTCCAAAACGGCAAACGTCCGGCTCCTCCTCCCACTGGGAAGGGACCAGCCCTGAAAGCTGTTGCTGGTCTTCGCCTTCCCTGGGCAGCCTATTCACAGGCACAGCAGCACTGGGGATCTGTGCTTTCCCAGAGACGGAAGGTCTCATGGTGCCTGTTCTCGGCAGAGCCTTTTTCCGAAATGGCAAACGTCCGGCTCCTCCTCCCACCAGGAAGGGAGCAGCCCTGAAAGCTGTTGCTGGTCTTCGCCTTCCCTGGGCAGCCTATTCACAGGCACAGCAGCCCTGGGGATCTGTGCTTTCCCAGAGATGGAAGGTCTCATGGTGCCCGTTCTCGGCAGAGCCTTTTTCCGAAACGGCAAACGTCTGGCTCCTTGTCCAACTGGGATGGTACCAGCCCTGAAAGCTGTTGCTGGTCTTCGCCTTCCCTGGGCAGCCTATTCACAGGCACAGCAGTCCTGGGCATCTGTGCTTTCCCAGAGACGGAAGGTCTCATGGTGCCCGTTCTCGGCAGAGCCTTTTTCCAAAACGGCAAACGTCCGGCTCCTCCTCCCACGAGGAAGCAGCCAGCCCTGAAAGCTGTTGCTGGTCTTCGCCTTCCCTGGGCAGCCTATTCACAGGCACAGCAGCCCTGGGCATCTGTGCTTTCCCAGAGACGGAAGGTCTCATGGTGCCCGTTCTCGGCAGACCCTTTTCCCAAAACGGCAAACGTCCGGCTTCTTGTCCCACCGGGAAGGGACCAGCCCTGAAAGCTGTTGCTGGTCTTCGCCTTCCCTGGGCAGCCTATTCACAGGCACAACAGCACTGGGGATCTGTGCTTTCCCAGAGATGGAAGGTCTCATGGTGCCCGTTCTCGGCAGAGCCTTTTTCCGAAACCGCAAACGTCCGGCTCCTCCTCCCACGAGGAAGCAGCCAGCCCTGAAAGCTGTTGCTGCTGTTCACCTTCCCTGGGCAGCCTATTCACAGGCACAACAGCCCTGGGGATCTGTGCATTCCCAGAGACGGAAGGTCTCATGGTGCCCGTTCTCGGCAGAGCCTTTTCCCAAAACGGCAAACGTCCGGCTTCTTGTCCCACCGGGAAGGGAGCAGCCCTGAAAGCTGTTGCTGGTCTTCGCCTTCCCTGGGCAGCCTATTCACAGGCACAACAGCCCTGGGGATCTGTGCTTTCCCAGAGATGGAAGGTCTCATGGTGCCCGTTCTCGGCAGAGCCTTTTTCCGAAACAGCAATCGTCCGGCTCCTCCTCCCACCAGGAAGGGAGCAGCCCTGAAAGCTGTTGCTGGTCTTCGCCTTCCCTGGGCAGCCTATTCACAGGCAGAGCAGCCCTGGGGATCTGTGCTTTCCCAGAGACGGAAGGTCTCATGGTGCCCATTCTCGGCAGCGCCTTTTCCCAAAACGGCAAACGTCCGGCTCCTCCTCCCACCAGGAAGCAGCCAGCCCTGAAAGCTGTTGCTGGTCTTCGCCTTCCCTGGGCAGCCTCTTCACAGGCACAACAGCCCTGGGCATCTGTGCTTTCCCAGAGACGGAAGGTCTCATGGTGCCCGTTCTCGGCAGAGCCTTTTTCCGAAACGGCAAACGTCCGGCTCCTCCTCCCACCAGGAAGGGGCCAGCCCTGAAAGCTGTTGCTGGTCTTCGCCTTCCCTGGGCAGCCTATTCACAGGCAGAGCAGCCCTGGGCATCTGTGCTTTCCCAGAGACGGAAGGTCTCATGGTGCCCGTTCTCGGCAGAGCCTTTTTCCAAAACGGCAAACGTCCGGCTCCTCCTCCCACCGGGAAGGGAGCAGCCCTGAAAGCTGTTGCTGCTCTTCGCCTTCCCTGGGCAGCCTATTCACAGGCACAGCAGCCCTGGGGATCTGTGCTTTCCCAGAGATGGAAGGTCTCATGGTGCCCGTTCTCGGCAGAGCCTTTTTCCAAAACGGCAAACGTCCGGCTCCTCGTCCCACCAGGAAGGGGCCAGCCCTGCAAGCTGTTGCTGCTGTTCACCTTCCCTGGGCAGCCTATTCACAAGCACAACAGCCCTGGGGATCTGTGCTTTCCCAGAGACGGAAGGTCTCATGGTGCCCGTTCTCGGCAGAGCCTTTTTCCGAAACGGCAAACGTCCGGCTCCTCGTTCCACTGGGAAGGGACAAGCCCTGAAAGCTGTTGCTGGTCTTCGCCTTCCCTGGGCAGCCTCTTCACAGGCACAACAGCCCTGGGGATCTGTGCTTTCCCAGAGACGGAAGGTCTCATGGTGCCCGTTCTCGGCAGCGCCTTTTCCCAAAACGGCAAACGTCCGGCTCCTTCTCCCACCAGGAAGCAGCCAGCCCTGAAAGCTGTTGCTGGTCTTCGCCTTCCCTGGGCAGCCTATTCACAGGCACAACAGCCCTGGGGATCTGTGCTTTCCCAGAGACGGAAGGTCTCATGGTGCCCGTTCTCGGCAGAGCCTTTTTCCAAAAGGGCAAACGTCCGGCTTCTTGTCCCACCGGGAAGGGACCAGCCCTGAAAGCTGTTGCTGGTCTTCGCCTTCCCTGGGCAGCCTATTCACAGGCACAACAGCCCTGGGCATCTGTGCTTTCCCAGAGACGGAAGGTCTCATGGTGCCCGTTCTCGGCAGAGCCTTTTTCCGAAACGGCACACGTCCGGCTCCTCCTCCCACCAGGAAGCAGCCAGCCCTGAAAGCTGTTGCTGGTCTTCGCCTTCCCTGGGCAGCCTCTTCACAGGCACAACAGCCCTGGGCATCTGTGCTTTCCCAGAGACGGAAGGTCTCATGGTGCCCGTTCTCGGCAGAGCCTTTTTCCAAAACGGCAAACGTCCGGCTTCTTGTCCCACCGGGAAGGGAGCAGCCCTGAAAGCTGTTGCTGGTCTTCGCCTTCCCTGGGCAGCCTATTCAGAGGCACAGCAGCCCTGGGCATCTGTGCTTTCCCAGAGACGGAAGGTCTCATGGTGCCCGTTCTCGGCAGAGCCTTTTTCCGAAACGGCAAACGTCCGGCTCCTCCTCCCACCAGGAAGCAGCCAGCCCTGAAAGCTGTTGCTGGTCTTCGTCTTCCCTGGGCAGCCTCTTCACAGGCACAGCAGCCCTGGGCATCTGTGCTTTCCCAGAGACGGAAGGTCTCATGGTGCCCGTTCTCGGCAGAGCCTTTTTCCGAAACGGCAAACGTCCAGCTCCTCCTCCCACCAGGAAGGGACCAGCCCTGAAAGCTGTTGCTGCTCTCCACCTTCCCTGGGCAGCCTATTGACAGGCACAGCAGCCCTGGGGATCTGTGCTTTCCCAGAGACGGAAGGTCTCATGGTGCCCGTTCTCGGCAGAGCCTTTTTCCGAAACGGCAAACGTCTGGCTCCTTGTCCAAGTGGGATGGTACCAGCCCTGAAAGCTGTTGCTGGTCTTCGCCTTCCCTGGGCAGCCTATTCACAGGCACAGCAGTCCTGGGCATCTGTGCTTTCCCAGAGACGGAAGGTCTCATGGTGCCCGTTCTCGGCAGAGCCTTTTCCCAAAACGGCAAACGTCCGGCTCCTCCTCCCACGAGGAAGCAGCCAGCCCTGAAAGCTGTTGCTGGTCTTCGCCTTCCCTGGGCAGCCTATTCACAGGCACAGCAGCCCTGGGGATCTGTGCTTTCCCAGAGACGGAAGGTCTCATGGTGCCCGTTCTCGGCAGACCCTTTTCCCAAAACGGCAAACGTCCGGCTTCTTGTCCCACCGGGAAGGGACCAGCCCTGAAAGCTGTTGCTGGTCTTCGCCTTCCCTGGGCAGCCTATTCACAGGCACAACAGCACTGGGGATCTGTGCTTTCCCAGAGATGGAAGGTCTCATGGTGCCCGTTCTCGGCAGAGCCTTTTTCCGAAACCGCAAACGTCCGGCTCCTCCTCCCACGAGGAAGCAGCCAGCCCTGAAAGCTGTTGCTGCTGTTCACCTTCCCTGGGCAGCCTATTCACAGGCACAACAGCCCTGGGGATCTGTGCATTCCCAGAGACGGAAGGTCTCATGGTGCCCGTTCTCGGCAGAGCCTTTTCCCAAAACGGCAAACGTCCGGCTTCTTGTCCCACCGGGAAGGGAGCAGCCCTGAAAGCTGTTGCTGGTCTTCGCCTTCCCTGGGCAGCCTATTCACAGGCACAACAGCCCTGGGGATCTGTGCTTTCCCAGAGATGGAAGGTCTCATGGTGCCCGTTCTCGGCAGAGACTTTTTCCGAAACAGCAAACGTCCGGCTCCTCCTCCCACCAGGAATGGAGCAGCCCTGAAAGCTGTTGCTGGTCTTCGCCTTCCCTGGGCAGCCTATTCACAGGCAGAGCAGCCCTGGGGATCTGTGCTTTCCCAGAGACGGAAGGTCTCATGGTGCCCATTCTCGGCAGCGCCTTTTCCCAAAACGGCAAACGTCCGGCTCCTCCTCCCACCAGGAAGCAGCCAGCCCTGAAAGCTGTTGCTGGTCTTCGCCTTCCCTGGGCAGCCTCTTCACAGGCACAACAGCCCTGGGCATCTGTGCTTTCCCAGAGACGGAAGGTCTCATGGTGCCCGTTCTCGGCAGAGCCTTTTTCCGAAACGGCAAACGTCCGGCTCCTCCTCCCACCAGTAAGGGGCCAGCCCTGAAAGCTGTTGCTGGTCTTCGCCTTCCCTGGGCAGCCTATTCACAGGCACAGCAGCCCTGGGCATCTGTGCTTTCCCAGAGACGGAAGGTCTCATGGTGCCCGTTCTCGGCAGAGCCTTTTTCCAAAACGGCAAACGTCCGGCTCCTCCTCCCACCGGGAAGGGAGCAGCCCTGAAAGCTGTTGCTGCTCTTCGCCTTCCCTGGGCAGCCTATTCACAGGCACAGCAGCCCTGGGGATCTGTGCTTTCCCAGAGACGGAAGGTCTCATGGTGCCCGTTCTCGGCAGACCCTTTTCCCAAAACGGCAAACGTCCGGCTTCTTGTCCCACCGGGAAGGGACCAGCCCTGAAAGCTGTTGCTGGTCTTCGCCTTCCCTGGGCAGCCTATTCACAGGCACAACAGCACTGGGGATCTGTGCTTTCCCAGAGATGTAAGGTCTCATGGTGCCCGTTCTCGGCAGAGCCTTTTTCCGAAACCGCAAACGTCCGGCTCCTCCTCCCACGAGGAAGCAGCCAGCCCTGAAAGCTGTTGCTGCTGTTCACCTTCCCTGGGCAGCCTATTCACAGGCACAACAGCCCTGGGGATCTGTGCATTCCCAGAGACGGAAGGTCTCATGGTGCCCGTTCTCGGCAGAGCCTTTTCCCAAAACGGCAAACGTCCGGCTTCTTGTCCCACCAGGAAGGGAGCAGCCCTGAAAGCTGTTGCTGGTCTTCGCCTTCCCTGGGCAGCCTATTCACAGGCACAACAGCCCTGGGGATCTGTGCTTTCCCAGAGATGGAAGGTCTCATGGTGCCCGTTCTCGGCAGAGACTTTTTCCGAAACAGCAAACGTCCGGCTCCTCCTCCCACCAGGAATGGAGCAGCCCTGAAAGCTGTTGCTGGTCTTCGCCTTCCCTGGGCAGCCTATTCACAGGCAGAGCAGCCCTGGGGATCTGTGCTTTCCCAGAGACGGAAGGTCTCATGGTGCCCATTCTCGGCAGCGCCTTTTCCCAAAACGGCAAACGTCCGGCTCCTCCTCCCACCAGGAAGCAGCCAGCCCTGAAAGCTGTTGCTGGTCTTCGCCTTCCCTGGGCAGCCTCTTCACAGGCACAACAGCCCTGGGCATCTGTGCTTTCCCAGAGACGGAAGGTCTCATGGTGCCCGTTCTCGGCAGAACCTTTTTCCGAAACGGCAAACGTCCGGCTCCTCCTCCCACCAGGAAGGGGCCAGCCCTGAAAGCTGTTGCTGGTCTTCGCCTTCCCTGGGCAGCCTATTCACAGGCAGAGCAGCCCTGGGGATCTGTGCTTTCCCAGAGACGGAAGGTCTCATGGTGCCCGTTCTCGGCAGAGCCTTTTTCCAAAACGGCAAACGTCCGGCTCCTCCTCCCACCGGGAAGGGAGCAGCCCTGAAAGCTGTTGCTGCTCTTCGCCTTCCCTGGGCAGCCTATTCACAGGCACAGCAGCCCTGGGGATCTGTGCTTTCCCAGAGACGGAAGGTCTCATGGTGCCCGTTCTCGGCAGAGCCTTTTTCCGAAACGGCAAACGTCCGGCTCCTCGTCCCACCAGGAAGGGGCCAGCCCTGCAAGCTGTTGCTGCTGTTCACCTTCACTGGGCAGCCTATTCACAAGCACAACAGCCCTGGGGATCTGTGCTTTCCCAGAGACGGAATGTCTCATGGTGCCCGTTCTCGGCAGAGCCTTTTTCCGAAACAGCAAACGTCTGGCTCCTTGTCCCACCGGGAAGGGACCAGCCCTGAAAGCTGTTGCTGGTCTTCGCCTTCCCTGGGCAGCCTCTTCACAGGCACAGCAGCCCTGGGCATCTGTGCTTTCCCAGAGACGGAAGGTCTCATGGTGCCCGTTCTCGGCAGAGCCTTTTTCCGAAACCGCAAACGTCCGGCTCCTCCTCCCACCAGGAAGGGACCAGCCCTGAAAGCTGTTGCTGCTCTTCACCTTCTCTGGGCAGCCTATTGACAGGCACAGCAGCCCTGGGGATCTGTGCTTTCCCAGAGACGGAAGGTCTCATGGTGCCCGTTCTCGGCAGAGCCTTTTTCCGAAAGGGCAAACTTCCGTCTTCTTGTCCCACTGGGAAGGGAGCAGCCCTGAAAGCTGTTGCTGCTCTTCGCCTTCCCTGGGCAGCCTATTGACAGGCACAGCAGCCCTGGGCATCTGTGCTTTCCCAGAGACAGAAGGTCTCATGGTGCCCGTTCTCGGCAGAGCCTTTTTCCGAAACCGCAAACGTCCGGCTCCTCCTCCCACGAGGAAGCAGCCAGCCCTGAAAGCTGTTGCTGCTGTTCACCTTCCCTGGGCAGCCTATTCACAGGCACAACAGCCCTGGCGATCTGTGCATTCCCAGAGACGGAAGGTCTCATGGTGCCCGTTCTCGGCAGAGCCTTTTTCCGAAACGGCAAACGTCCGGCTCCTCGTTCCACTGGGAAGGGACAAGCCCTGAAAGCTGTTGCTGGTCTTCGCCTTCCCTGGGCAGCCTATTCACAGGCACAGCAGCCCTGGGCATCTGTGCTTTCCCAGAGACGGAAGGTCTCATGGTGCCCGTTCTCGGCAGAGCCTTTTTCCAAAACGGCAAACGTCCGCCTCCTCGTCCCACTGGGAAGGGACCAGCCCTGAAAGCTGTTGCTGGTCTTCGCCTTCCCTGGGCAGCCTATTCACAGGCACAGCAGCATTGGGGATCTGTGCTTTCCCAGAGACGGAAGGTCTCATGGTGCCCGTTCTCGGCAGAGGCTTTTTCCGAAACCGCAAACGTCCGGCTCCTCCTCCCACCAGGAAGGGAGCAGCCCTGAAAGCTGTTGCTGGTCTTCGCCTTCCCTGGGCAGCCTATTCACAGGCACAGCAGCCCTGGGGATCTGTGCTTTCCCAGAGATGGAAGGTCTCATGGTGCCCGTTCTCGGCAGAGCCTTTTTCCGAAACCGCAAACGTCCGGCTCCTTGTCACACTGGGATAGTACCAGCCCTGAAAGCTGTTGCTGGTCTTCGCCTTCCCTGGGCAGCCTATTCACAGGCATAGCAGTCCTGGGCATCTGTGCTTTCCCAGAGACGGAAGGTCTCATGGTGCCCGTTCTCGGCAGAGCCTTTTTCCAAAATGGCAAACGTCCGGCTCCTCCTCCCACGAGGAAGCAGCCAGCCCTGAAAGCTGTTGCTGGTCTTCGCCTTCCCTGGGCAGCCTATTCACAGGCACAGCAGCCCTGGGCATCTGTGCTTTCCCAGAGACGGAAGGTCTCATGGTGCCCGTTCTCGGCAGAGCCTTTTCCCAAAACGGCAAACGTCCGGCTTCTTGTCCCACCGGGAAGGGAGCAGCCCTGAAAGCTGTTGCTGGTCTTCGTCTTCCCTGGGCAGCCTATTCACAGGCACAGCAGCCCTGGGCATCTGTGCTTTCCCAGAGACGGAAGGTCTCATGGTGCCCGTTCTCGGCAGAGCCTTTTTCCGAAACGGCAAACGTCCAGCTCCTCCTCCCACCAGGAAGGGACCAGCCCTGAAAGCTGTTGCTGCTCTCCACCTTCCCTGGGCAGCCTATTGACAGGCACAGCAGCCCTGGGGATCTGTGCTTTCCCAGAGACGGAAGGTCTCATGGTGCCCGTTCTCGGCAGAGCCTTTTTCCGAAACGGCAAACGTCTGGCTCCTTGTCCAACTGGGATGGTACCAGCCCTGAAAGCTGTTGCTGGTCTTCGCCTTCCCTGGGCAGCCTATTCACAGGCACAGCAGTCCTGGGCATCTGTGCTTTCCCAGAGATGGAAGGTCTCATGGTGCCCGTTCTCGGCAGAGCCTTTTCCCAAAACGGCAAACGTCCGGCTCCTCCTCCCACGAGGAAGCAGCCAGCCCTGAAAGCTGTTGCTGGTCTTCGCCTTCCCTGGGCAGCCTATTCACAGGCACAGCAGCCCTGGGGATCTGTGCTTTCCCAGAGACGGAAGGTCTCATGGTGCCCGTTCTCGGCAGACCCTTTTCCCAAAACGGCAAACGTCCGGCTTCTTGTCCCACCGGGAAGGGACCAGCCCTGAAAGCTGTTGCTGGTCTTCGCCTTCCCTGGGCAGCCTATTCACAGGCACAACAGCACTGGGGATCTGTGCTTTCCCAGAGATGGAAGGTCTCATGGTGCCCGTTCTCGGCAGAGCCTTTTTCCGAAACCGCAAACGTCCGGCTCCTCCTCCCACGAGGAAGCAGCCAGCCCTGAAAGCTGTTGCTGCTGTTCACCTTCCCTGGGCAGCCTATTCACAGGCACAACAGCCCTGGGGATCTGTGCATTCCCAGAGACGGAAGGTCTCATGGTGCCCGTTCTCGGCAGAGCCTTTTCCCAAAACGGCAAACGTCCGGCTTCTTGTCCCACCGGGAAGGGAGCAGCCCTGAAAGCTGTTGCTGGTCTTCGCCTTCCCTGGGCAGCCTATTCACAGGCACAACAGCCCTGGGGATCTGTGCTTTCCCAGAGATGGAAGGTCTCATGGTGCCCGTTCTCGGCAGAGACTTTTTCCGAAACAGCAAACGTCCGCCTCCTCCTCCCACCAGGAATGGAGCAGCCCTGAAAGCTGTTGCTGGTCTTCGCCTTCCCTGGGCAGCCTATTCACAGGCAGAGCAGCCCTGGGGATCTGTGCTTTCCCAGAGACGGAAGGTCTCATGGTGCCCATTCTCGGCAGCGCCTTTTCCCAAAACGGCAAACGTCCGGCTCCTCCTCCCACCAGGAAGCAGCCAGCCCTGAAAGCTGTTGCTGGTCTTCGCCTTCCCTGGGCAGCCTCTTCACAGGCACAACAGCCCTGGGCATCTGTGCTTTCCCAGAGACGGAAGGTCTCATGGTGCCCGTTCTCGGCAGAGCCTTTTTCCGAAACGGCAAACGTCCGGCTCCTCCTCCCACCAGGAAGGGGCCAGCCCTGAAAGCTGTTGCTGGTCTTCGCCTTCCCTGGGCAGCCTATTCACAGGCAGAGCAGCCCTGGGGATCTGTGCTTTCCCAGAGACGGAAGGTCTCATGGTGCCCGTTCTCGGCAGAGCCTTTTTCCGAAACGGCAAACGTCCGGCTCCTCCTCCCACCGGGAAGGGAGCAGCCCTGAAAGCTGTTGCTGCTCTTCGCCTTCCCTGGGCAGCCTATTCACAGGCACAGCAGCCCTGGGGATCTGTGCTTTCCCAGAGATGGAAGGTCTCATGGTGCCCGTTCTCGGCAGAGCCTTTTTCCGAAACGGCAAACGTCCGGCTCCTCGTCCCACCAGGAAGGGGCCAGCCCTGCAAGCTGTTGCTGCTGTTCACCTTCACTGGGCAGCCTATTCACAAGCACAACAGCCCTGGGGATCTGTGCTTTCCCAGAGACGGAATGTCTCATGGTGCCCGTTCTCGGCAGAGCCTTTTTCCGAAACAGCAAACGTCTGGCTCCTTGTCCCACTGGGAAGGGACCAGCCCTGAAAGCTGTTGCTGGTCTTCGCCTTCCCTGGGCAGCCTCTTCACAGGCACAGCAGCCCTGGGCATCTGTGCTTTCCCAGAGACGGAAGGTCTCATGGTGCCCGTTCTCGGCAGAGCCTTTTTCCGAAACCGCAAACGTCCGGCTCCTCCTCCCACCAGGAAGGGACCAGCCCTGAAAGCTGTTGCTGCTCTTCACCTTCTCTGGGCAGCCTATTGACAGGCACAGCAGCCCTGGGGATCTGTGCTTTCCCAGAGACGGAAGGTCTCATGGTGCCCGTTCTCGGCAGAGCCTTTTTCCGAAAGGGCAAACTTCCGTCTTCTTGTCCCACTGGGAAGGGAGCAGCCCTGAAAGCTGTTGCTGCTCTTCGCCTTCCCTGGGCAGCCTATTGACAGGCACAGCAGCCCTGGGCATCTGTGCTTTCCCAGAGACAGAAGGTCTCATGGTGCCCGTTCTCGGCAGAGCCTTTTTCCGAAACCGCAAACGTCCGGCTCCTCCTCCCACGAGGAAGCAGCCAGCCCTGAAAGCTGTTGCTGCTGTTCACCTTCCCTGGGCAGCCTATTCACAGGCACAACAGCCCTGGCGATCTGTGCATTCCCAGAGACGGAAGGTCTCATGGTGCCCGTTCTCGGCAGAGCCTTTTTCCGAAACGGCAAACGTCCGGCTCCTCGTTCCACTGGGAAGGGACAAGCCCTGAAAGCTGTTGCTGGTCTTCGCCTTCCCTGGGCAGCCTCTTCACAGGCACAGCAGCCCTGGGCATCTGTGCTTTCCCAGAGACGGAAGGTCTCATGGTGCCCGTTCTCGGCAGAGCCTTTTTCCAAAACGGCAAACGTCCGCCTCCTCGTCCCACTGGGAAGGGACCAGCCCTGAAAGCTGTTGCTGGTCTTCGCCTTCCCTGGGCAGCCTATTCACAGGCACAGCAGCATTGGGGATCTGTGCTTTCCCAGAGACGGAAGGTCTCATGGTGCCCGTTCTCGGCAGAGGCTTTTTCCGAAACCGCAAACGTCCGGCTCCTCCTCCCACCAGGAAGGGAGCAGCCCTGAAAGCTGTTGCTGGTCTTCGCCTTCCCTGGGCAGCCTATTCACAGGCACAGCAGCCCTGGGGATCTGTGCTTTCCCAGAGATGGAAGGTCTCATGGTGCCCGTTCTCGGCAGAGCCTTTTTCCGAAACCGCAAACGTCCGGCTCCTTGTCACACTGGGATAGTACCAGCCCTGAAAGCTGTTGCTGGTCTTCGCCTTCCCTGGGCAGCCTATTCACAGGCATAGCAGTCCTGGGCATCTGTGCTTTCCCAGAGACGGAAGGTCTCATGGTGCCCGTTCTCGGCAGAGCCTTTTTCCAAAATGGCAAACGTCCGGCTCCTCCTCCCACGAGGAAGCAGCCAGCCCTGAAAGCTGTTGCTGGTCTTCGCCTTCCCTGGGCAGCCTATTCACAGGCACAGCAGCCCTGGGCATCTGTGCTTTCCCAGAGACGGAAGGTCTCATGGTGCCCGTTCTCGGCAGAGCCTTTTCCCAAAACGGCAAACGTCCGGCTTCTTGTCCCACCGGGAAGGGACCAGCCCTGAAAGCTGTTGCTGGTATTCGCCTTCCCTGGGCAGCCTATTCACAGGCACAACAGCCCTGGGGATCTGTGCTTTCCCAGAGACGGAAGGTCTCATGGTGCCCGTTCTCGGCAGAGCCTTTTCCCAAAATGGCAAACGTCCGGCTTCTTGTCCCACCGGGAAGGGAGCAGCCCTGAAAGCTGTTGCTGCTCTTCGCCTTCCCTGGGCAGCCTATTCACAGGCACAACAGCCCTGGGGATCTGTGCTTTCCCAGAGACGGAAGGTCTCATGGTGCCCGTTCTCGGCAGAGCCTTTTTCCAAAACGGCAAACGTCCGGCTCCTCCTCCCACCAGGAAGGGAGCAGCCCTGAAAGCTGTTGCTGCTCTTCGCCTTCCCTGGGCAGCCTATTCACAGGCACAGCAGCCGTGGGCATCTGTGCTTTCCCAGAGACGGAAGGTCTCATGGTGCCCGTTCTCGGCAGAGCCTTTTTCCGAAACCGCAAACGTCCGGCTCCTTGTCCAACTGGGATGGTACCAGCCCTGAAAGCTGTTGCTGCTCTTCGCCTTCCCTGGGCAGCCTATTCACAGGCACAGCAGCCCTGGGCATCTGTGCTTTCCCAGAGACGGAAGGTCTCATGGTGCCCGTTCTCGGCAGAGCCTTTTTCCGAAACGGCAAACGTCCGGCTCCTCCTCCCACGAGGAAGCAGCCAGCCCTGAAAGCTGTTGCTGGTCTTCGCCTTCCCTGGGCAGCCTATTCACAGGCACAGCAGCCCTGGGCATCTGTGCTTTCCCAGAGACGGAAGGTCTCATGGTGCCCGTTCTCGGCAGAGCCTTTTCCCAAAACGGCAAACGTCCGGCTTCTTGTCCCACCGGGAAGGGACCAGCCCTGAAAGCTGTTGCTGGTCTTCGCCTTCCCTGGGCAGCCTATTCACAGGCACAGCAGCCCTGGGCATCTGTGCTTTCCCAGAGACGGAAGGTCTCATGGTGCCCGTTCTCGGCAGAGCCTTTTTCCGAAACAGCAAACACCCGGCTCCTCGTCGCACTGGGAAGGGACCAGCCCTGAAAGCTGTTGCTGGTCTTCGCCTTCCCTGGGCAGCCTATTCACAGGCACAGCAGCATTGGGGATCTGTGCTTTCCCAGAGACGGAAGGTCTCATGGTGCCCGTTCTCGGCAGCGCCTTTTCCCAAAACGGCAAACGTCCGGCTCCTTGTCCCACCGGGAAGGGTGCAGTCCTGAAAGCTGTTGCTGGTCTTCACCTTCCCTGGGCAGCCTATTCACAGGCACAGCAGCCCTGGGCATCTGTGCTTTCCCAGAGACGGAAGGTCTCATGGTGCCCGTTCTCGGCAGAGCCTTTTTCCGAAACCGCAAACGTCCGGCTCCTCCTCCCACGAGGAAGCAGTCAGCCCTGAAAGCTGTTGCTGCTGTTCACCTTCCCTTGGCAGCCTATTCACAGGCACAACAGCCCTGGGGATCTGTGCATTCCCAGAGACGGAAGGTCTCATGGTGCCCGTTCTCGGCAGAGCCTTTTTCCGAAACGGCAAACGTCCGGCTCCTCGTCCCACTGGGAAGGGACCATCCCTGAAAGCTGTTGCTGGTCTTCGCCTTCCCTGGGCAGCCTATTCACAGGCACAGCAGCCCTGGGCATCTGTGCTTTCCCAGAGACAGAAGGTCTCATGGTGCCCGTTCTCGGCAGAGCCTTTTTCCGAAACGGCAAACGTCCGCCTCCTCGTCCCACTGGGAGGCGACCAGCCCTGAAAGCTGTTGCTGGTCTTCGCCTTCCCTGGGCAGCCTATTCACAGGCACAGCAGCACTGGGGATCTGTGCTTTCCCAGAGAGGGAAGGTCTCATGGTGCCCGTTCTCGGCAGAGCCTTTTTCCGAAATGGCAAACTTCCGGCTCCTCCTCCCACCAGGAAGGGAGCAGCCCTGAAAGCTGTTGCTGGTCTTCGCCTTCCCTGGGCAGCCTATTCACAGGCAGAGCATCCCTGGGGATCTGTGCTTTCCCAGAGATGGAAGGTCTCATGGTGCCCGTTCTCGGCAGAGCCTTTTTCCGAAACCGCAAACGTCCGGCTCCTTGTCCAACTGGGATGGTACCAGCCCTGAAAGCTGTTGCTGCTCTTCGCCTTCCCTGGGCAGCCTATTCACAGGCACAGCAGCCCTGGGGATCTGTGCTTTCCCAGAGACGGAAGGTCTCATGGTGCCCGTTCTCGGCAGAGCCTTTTTCCAAAACGGCAAACGTCCGGCTCCTCCTCCCACGAGGAAGCAGCCAGCCCTGAAAGCTGTTGCTGGTCTTCGCCTTCCCTGGGCAGCCTATTCACAGGCACAGCAGCCCTGGGCATCTGTGCTTTCCCAGAGACGGAAGGTCTCATGGTGCCCGTTCTCGGCAGAGCCTTTTCCCAAAACGGCAAACGTCCGGCTTCTTGTCCCACCGGGAAGGGACCAGCCCTGAAAGCTGTTGCTGGTCTTCGCCTTCCCTGGGCAGCCTATTCAGAGGCACAGCAGCCCTGGGCATCTGTGCTTTCCCAGAGACGGAAGGTCTCATGGTGCCCGTTCTCGGCAGAGCCTTTTTCCGAAACGGCAAACATCCGGCTCCTCGTCCCACTGGGAAGGGAGCAGCCCTGAAAGCTGTTGCTGGTCTTCGCCTTCCCTGGGCAGCCTATTGACAGGCACAGGAGCCCTGGGGATCTGTGCTTTCCCAGAGACGGAAGGTCTCATGGTGCCCGTTCTCGGCAGCGCCTTTTCCCAAAACGGCAAACGTCCGGCTCCTCCTCCCACCAGGAAGCAGACAGCCCTGAAAGCTGTTGCTGGTCTTCGCCTTCCCTGGGCAGCCTATTCACAGGCACAGCAGCCCTGGGCATCTGTGCTTTCCCAGAGACGGAAGGTCTCATGGTGCCCGTTCTCGGCAGAGCCTTTTTCCAAAAGGGCAAACGTCCGGCTTCTTGTCCCACCGGGAAGGGAGCAGCCCTGAAAGCTGTTGCTGCTCTTCGCCTTCTCTGGGCAGCCTATTCACAGGCACAGCAGCCCTGGGGATCTGTGCTTTCCCAGAGACGGAAGGTCTCATGGTGCCCGTTCTCGGCAGCGCCTTTTTCCGAAACGGCAAACGTCCGGCTCCTCCTCCCACCAGGAAGCAGCCAGCCCTGAAAGCTGTTGCTGCTCTTCGCCTTCTCTGGGCAGCCTATTCACAGGCACAGCAGCCCTGGGCATCTGTGCTTTCCCAGAGACGGAAGGTCTCATGGTGCCCGTTCTCGGCAGAGCCTTTTTCCGAAACGGCAAACGTCTGGCTCCTCGTCCCACTGGGAAGGGGCCAGCCCTGAAAGCTGTTGCTGGTCTTCGCCTTCCCTGGGCAGCCTATTGACAGGCACAACAGCCCTGGGGATCTGTGCTTTCCCAGAGACAGAAGGTCTCATGGTGCCCGTTCTCGGCAGAGCCTTTTTCCAAAACGGCAAACGTCCGCGTCCTCGTCCCACTGGGAGGGGACCAGCCCTGAAAGCTATTGCTGGTCTTCGCCTTCCCTGGGCAGCCTATTCACAGGCACAGCAGCACTGGGGATCTGTGCTTTCCCAGAGACGGAAGGTCTCATGGTGCCCGTTCTCGGCAGAGCCTTTTTCCGAAATGGCAAACGTCCGGCTCCTACTCCCACCAGGAAGGGAGCAGCCCTGAAAGCTGTTGCTGCTCTTCGCCTTCCCTGGGCAGCCTATTCACAGGCACAGCAGCCCTGGGGATCTGTGCTTTCCCAGAGACGGAAGGTCTCATGGTGCCCGTTCTTGGCAGAGCCTTTTCCCAAAACGGCAAACGTCCGGCTTCTTGTCCCACCGGGAAGGGAGCAGCCCTGAAAGCTGTTGCTGGTCTTCGCCTTCCCTGGGCAGCCTATTCACAGGCACAGCAGCCCTGGGCATCTGTGCTTTCCCAGAGACGGAAGGTCTCATGGTGCCCGTTCTCGGCAGAGCCTTTTTCCGAAACAGCAAACATCCGGCTCCTCGTCCCACTGGGAAGGGACCAGCCCTGAAAGCTGTTGCTGGTCTTCGCCTTCCCTGGGCAGCCTATTGACAGGCACAGCAGCCCTGGGGATCTGTGCTTTCCCAGAGACGGAAGGTCTCATGGTGCCCATTCTCGGCAGCGCCTTTTCCCAAAAACGGCAAACGTCCGGCTCCTCCTCCCACCAGGAAGCAGACAGCCCTGAAAGCTGTTGCTGGTCTTCGCCTTCCCTGGGCAGCCTATTCACAGGCACAGCAGCACTGGGCATCTGTGCTTTCCCAGAGACGGAAGGTCTCATGGTGCCCGTTCTCGGCAGAGCCTTTTTCCAAAAGGGCAAACGTCCGGCTTCTTGTCCCACCAGGAAGGGAGCAGCCCTTAAAGATGTTGCTGCTCTTCGCCTTCTCTGGGCAGCCTATTCACAGGCACAGCAGCCCTGGGGATCTGTGCTTTCCCAGAGACGGAAGGTCTCATGGTGCCCGTTCTCGGCAGCGCCTTTTCCCAAAACGGCAAACGTCCGGCTCCTCCTCCCACCAGGAAGCAGCCAGCCCTGAAAGCTGTTGCTGCTCTTCGCCTTCCCTGGGCAGCCTATTCACAGGCACAGCAGCCCTGGGGATCTGTGCTTTCCCAGAGACGGAAGGTCTCATGGTGCCCGTTCTCGGCAGCGCCTTTTCCCAAAACGGCAAACGTCCGGCTCCTTGTCCCACCGGGAAGGGTGCAGTCCTGAAAGCTGTTGCTGGTCTTCGCCTTCCCTGGGCAGCCTATTCACAGGCACAGCAGCCCTGGGCATCTGTGCTTTCCCAGAGACGGAAGGTCTCATGGTGCCCGTTCTCGGCAGAGCCTTTTTCTGAAACCGCAAACGTCCGGCTCCTCCTCCCACGAGGAAGCAGTCAGCCCTGAAAGCTGTTGCTGCTGTTCACCTTCCCTTGGCAGCCTATTCACAGGCACAACAGCCCTGGGGATCTGTGCATTCCCAGAGACGGAAGGTCTCATGGTGCCCGTTCTCGGCAGAGCCTTTTTCCGAAACGGCAAACGTCCGGCTCCTCGTCCCACTGGGAAGGGACCATCCCTGAAAGCTGTTGCTGGTCTTCGCCTTCCCTGGGCAGCCTATTCACAGGCACAGCAGCCCTGGGCATCTGTGCTTTCCCAGAGACAGAAGGTCTCATGGTGCCCGTTCTCGGCAGAGCCTTTTTCCGAAACGGCAAACGTCCGCCTCCTCGTCCCACTGGGAGGCGACCAGCCCTGAAAGCTGTTGCTGGTCTTCGCCTTCCCTGGGCAGCCTATTCACAGGCACAGCAGCACTGGGGATCTGTGCTTTCCCAGAGAGGGAAGGTCTCATGGTGCCCGTTCTCGGCAGAGCCTTTTTCCGAAATGGCAAACGTCCGGCTCCTCCTCCCACCAGGAAGGGAGCAGCCCTGAAAGCTGTTGCTGGTCTTCGCCTTCCCTGGGCAGCCTATTCACAGGCACAGCAGCCCTGGGCATCTGTGCTTTCCCAGAGACGGAAGGTCTCATGGTGCCCGTTCTCGGCAGAGCCTTTTCCCAAAACGGCAAACGTCCGGCTTCTTGTCCCACCGGGAAGGGACCAGCCCTGAAAGCTGTTGCTGCTCTTCGCCTTCTCTGGGCAGCCTATTCACAGGCACAGCAGCCCTGGGGATCTGTGCTTTCCCAGAGACGGAAGGTCTCATGGTGCCCGTTCTCGGCAGCGCCTTTTTCCGAAACGGCAAACGTCCGGCTCCTCCTCCCACCAGAGAGCAGCCAGCCCTGAAAGCTGTTGCTGCTCTTCGCCTTCTCTGGGCAGCCTATTCACAGGCACAGCAGCCCTGGGCATCTGTGCTTTCCCAGAGACGGAAGGTCTCATGGTGCCCGTTCTCGGCAGAGCCTTTTTCCGAAACGGCAAACGTCTGGCTCCTCGTCCCACCAGGAAGGGGCCAGCCCTGAAAGCTGTTGCTGGTCTTCGCCTTCCCTGGGCAGCCTATTGACAGGCACAACAGCCCTGGGGATCTGTGCTTTCCCAGAGACAGAAGGTCTCATGGTGCCCGTTCTCGGCAGAGCCTTTTCCCAAAACGGCAAACGTCCGCCTCCTCGTCCCACTGGGAGGGGACCAGCCCTGAAAGCTATTGCTGGTCTTCGCCTTCCCTGGGCAGCCTATTCACAGGCACAGCAGCACTGGGGATCTGTGCTTTCCCAGAGACGGAAGGTCTCATGGTGCCCGTTCTCGGCAGAGCCTTTTTCCGAAATGGCAAACGTCCGGCTCCTACTCCCACCAGGAAGGGAGCAGCCCTGAAAGCTGTTGCTGCTCTTCGCCTTCCCTGGGCAGCCTATTCACAGGCACAGCAGCCCTGGGGATCTGTGCTTTCCCAGAGACGGAAGGTCTCATGGTGCCCGTTCTTGGCAGAGCCTTTTCCCAAAACGGCAAACGTCCGGCTTCTTGTCCCACCGGGAAGGGACCAGCCCTGAAAGCTGTTGCTGGTCTTCGCCTTCCCTGGGCAGCCTATTCACAGGCACAGCAGCCCTGGGCATCTGTGCTTTCCCAGAGACGGAAGGTCTCATGGTGCCCGTTCTCGGCAGAGCCTTTTTCCGAAACAGCAAACATCCGGCTCCTCGTCCCACTGGGAAGGGACCAGCCCTGAAAGCTGTTGCTGGTCTTCGCCTTCCCTGGGCAGCCTATTGACAGGCACAGCAGCCCTGGGGATCTGTGCTTTCCCAGAGACGGAAGGTCTCATGGTGCCCGTTCTCGGCAGAGCCTTTTCCCAAAACGGCAAACGTCCGGCTCCTCCTCCCACCAGGAAGCAGACAGCCCTGAAAGCTGTTGCTGGTCTTCGCCTTCCCTGGGCAGCCTATTCACAGGCACAGCAGCCCTGGGGATCTGTGCTTTCCCAGAGCTGGAAGGTCTCATGGTGCCCGTTCTCGGCAGAGCCTTTTTCCAAAAGGGCAAACGTCCGGCTTCTTGTCCCACCAGGAAGGGAGCAGCCCTGAAAGATGTTGCTGCTCTTCGCCTTCTCTGGGCAGCCTATTCACAGGCACAGCAGCCCTGGGGATCTGTGCTTTCCCAGAGACGGAAGGTCTCATGGTGCCCGTTCTCGGCAGCGCCTTTTCCCAAAACGGCAAACGTCCGGCTCCTCCTCCCACCAGGAAGCAGCCAGCCCTGAAAGCTGTTGCTGCTCTTCGCCTTCCCTGGGCAGCCTATTCACAGGCACAGCAGCCCTGGGCATCTGTGCTTTCCCAGAGACGGAAGGTCTCATGGTGCCCGTTCTCGGCAGAGCCTTTTTCCGAAATGGCAAACGTCCAGCTCCTCCTCCCACCAGGAAGCAGCCAGCCCTGAAAGCTGTTGCTGGTCTTCGCCTTCCCTGGGCAGCCTATTCACAGGCACAGCAGCCCTGGGGATCTGTGCTTTCCCAGAGACGGAAGGTCTCATGGTGCCCGTTCTCGGCAGCGCCTTTTCCCAAAACGGCAAACGTCCGGCTCCTTGTCCCACCGGGAAGGGTGCAGTCCTGAAAGCTGTTGCTGGTCTTCGCCTTCCCTGGGCAGCCTATTCACAGGCACAGCAGCCCTGGGCATCTGTGCTTTCCCAGAGACGGAAGGTCTCATGGTGCCCGTTCTCGGCAGAGCCTTTTTCCGAAACCGCAAACGTCCGGCTCCTCCTCCCACGAGGAAGCAGTCAGCCCTGAAAGCTGTTGCTGCTGTTCACCTTCCCTTGGCAGCCTATTCACAGGCACAACAGCCCTGGGGATCTGTGCATTCCCAGAGACGGAAGGTCTCATGGTGCCCGTTCTCGGCAGAGCCTTTTTCCGAAACGGCAAACGTCCGGCTCCTCGTCCCACTGGGAAGGGACCATCCCTGAAAGCTGTTGCTGGTCTTCGCCTTCCCTGGGCAGCCTATTCACAGGCACAGCAGCCCTGGGCATCTGTGCTTTCCCAGAGACAGAAGGTCTCATGGTGCCCGTTCTCGGCAGAGCCTTTTTCCGAAACGGCAAACGTCCGCCTCCTCGTCCCACCGGGAAGGGACCAGCCCTGAAAGCTGTTGCTGCTCTTCGCCTTCTCTGGGCAGCCTATTCACAGGCACAGCAGCCCTGGGGATCTGTGCTTTCCCAGAGACGGAAGGTCTCATGGTGCCCGTTCTCGGCAGCGCCTTTTTCCGAAACGGCAAACGTCCGGCTCCTCCTCCCACCAGGAAGCAGCCAGCCCTGAAAGCTGTTGCTGCTCTTCGCCTTCTCTGGGCAGCCTATTCACAGGCACAGCAGCCCTGGGCATCTGTGCTTTCCCAGAGACGGAAGGTCTCATGGTGCCCGTTCTCGGCAGAGCCTTTTTCCGAAACGGCAAACGTCTGGCTCCTCGTCCCACTGGGAAGGGGCCAGCCCTGAAAGCTGTTGCTGGTCTTCGCCTTCCCTGGGCAGCCTATTGACAGGCACAACAGCCCTGGGGATCTGTGCTTTCCCAGAGACAGAAGGTCTCATGGTGCCCGTTCTCGGCAGAGCCTTTTTCCAAAACGGCAAACGTCCGCCTCCTCGTCCCACTGGGAAGGGACCAGCCCTGAAAGCTGTTGCTGGTCTTCGCCTTCCCTGGGCAGCCTATTGACAGGCACAGCAGCCCTGGGGATCTGTGCTTTCCCAGAGACGGAAGGTCTCATGGTGCCCGTTCTCGGCAGAGCCTTTTTCCGAAATGGCAAACGTCCGGCTCCTACTCCCACCAGGAAGGGAGCAGCCCTGAAAGCTGTTGCTGCTCTTCGCCTTCCCTGGGCAGCCTATTCACAGGCACAGCAGCCCTGGGGATCTGTGCTTTCCCAGAGACGGAAGGTCTCATGGTGCCCGTTCTTGGCAGAGCCTTTTCCCAAAACGGCAAACGTCCGGCTTCTTGTCCCACCGGGAAGGGACCAGCCCTGAAAGCTGTTGCTGGTCTTCGCCTTCCCTGGGCAGCCTATTCACAGGCACAGCAGCCCTGGGCATCTGTGCTTTCCCAGAGACGGAAGGTCTCATGGTGCCCGTTCTCGGCAGAGCCTTTTTCCGAAACAGCAAACATCCGGCTCCTCGTCCCACTGGGAAGGGACCAGCCCTGAAAGCTGTTGCTGGTCTTCGCCTTCCCTGGGCAGCCTATTGACAGGCACAGCAGCCCTGGGGATCTGTGCTTTCCCAGAGACGGAAGGTCTCATGGTGCCCGTTCTCGGCAGAGCCTTTTCCCAAAACGGCAAACGTCCGGCTCCTCCTCCCACCAGGAAGCAGACAGCCCTGAAAGCTGTTGCTGGTCTTCGCCTTCCCTGGGCAGCCTATTCACAGGCACAGCAGCCCTGGGGATCTGTGCTTTCCCAGAGACGGAAGGTCTCATGGTGCCCGTTCTCGGCAGAGCCTTTTTCCAAAAGGGCAAACGTCCGGCTTCTTGTCCCACCAGGAAGGGAGCAGCCCTGAAAGATGTTGCTGCTCTTCGCCTTCTCTGGGCAGCCTATTCACAGGCACAGCAGCCCTGGGGATCTGTGCTTTCCCAGAGACGGAAGGTCTCATGGTGCCCGTTCTCGGCAGCGCCTTTTCCCAAAACGGCAAACGTCCGGCTCCTCCTCCCACCAGGAAGCAGCCAGCCCTGAAAGCTGTTGCTGCTCTTCGCCTTCCCTGGGCAGCCTATTCACAGGCACAGCAGCCCTGGGCATCTGTGCTTTCCCAGAGACGGAAGGTCTCATGGTGCCCGTTCTCGGCAGAGCCTTTTTCCGAAATGGCAAACGTCCGGCTCCTCCTCCCACCAGGAAGCAGCCAGCCCTGAAAGCTGTTGCTGGTCTTCGCCTTCCCTGGGCAGCCTATTCACAGGCACAGCAGCCCTGGGGATCTGTGCTTTCCCAGAGACGGAAGGTCTCATGGTGCCCGTTCTCGGCAGCGCCTTTTCCCAAAACGGCAAACGTCCGGCTCCTTGTCCCACCGGGAAGGGTGCAGTCCTGAAAGCTGTTGCTGGTCTTCGCCTTCCCTGGGCAGCCTATTCACAGGCACAGCAGCCCTGGGCATCTGTGCTTTCCCAGAGACGGAAGGTCTCATGGTGCCCGTTCTCGGCAGAGCCTTTTTCCGAAACCGCAAACGTCCGGCTCCTCCTCCCACGAGGAAGCAGTCAGCCCTGAAAGCTGTTGCTGCTGTTCAACTTCCCTTGGCAGCCTATTCACAGGCACAACAGCCCTGGGGATCTGTGCATTCCCAGAGACGGAAGGTCTCATGGTGCCCGTTCTCGGCAGAGCCTTTTTCCGAAACGGCAAACGTCCGGCTCCTCGTCCCACTGGGAAGGGACCATCCCTGAAAGCTGTTGCTGGTCTTCGCCTTCCCTGGGCAGCCTATTCACAGGCACAGCAGCCCTGGGCATCTGTGCTTTCCCAGAGACAGAAGGTCTCATGGTGCCCGTTCTCGGCAGAGCCTTTTTCCGAAACGGCAAACGTCCGCCTCCTCGTCCCACTGGGAGGCGACCAGCCCTGAAAGCTGTTGCTGGTCTTCGCCTTCCCTGGGCAGCCTATTCACAGGCACAGCAGCACTGGGGATCTGTGCTTTCCCAGAGACGGAAGGTCTCATGGTGCCCGTTCTCGGCAGAGCCTTTTTCCGAAATGGCAAACGTCCGGCTCCTCCTCCCACCAGGAAGGGAGCAGCCCTGAAAGCTGTTGCTGGTCTTCGCCTTCCCTGGGCAGCCTATTCACAGGCAGAGCATCCCTGGGGATCTGTGCTTTCCCAGAGATGGAAGGTCTCATGGTGCCCGTTCTCGGCAGAGCCTTTTTCCGAAACCGCAAACGTCCGGCTCCTTGTCCAACTGGGATGGTACCAGCCCTGAAAGCTGTTGCTGCTCTTCGCCTTCCCTGGGCAGCCTATTCACAGGCAGAGCAGCCCTGGGCATCTGTGCTTTCCCAGAGACCGAAGGTCTCATGGTGCCCGTTCTCGGCAGAGCCTTTTTCCAAAACGGCAAACGTCCGGCTCCTCCTCCCACGAGGAAGCAGCCAGCCCTGAAAGCTGTTGCTGGTCTTCGCCTTCCCTGGGCAGCCTATTCACAGGCACAGCAGCCCTGGGCATCTGTGCTTTCCCAGAGACGGAAGGTCTCATGGTGCCCGTTCTCGGCAGAGCCTTTTCCCAAAACGGCAAACGTCCGGCTTCTTGTCCCACCGGGAAGGGACCAGCCCTGAAAGCTGTTGCTGGTCTTCGCCTTCCCTGGGCAGCCTATTCAGAGGCACAGCAGCCCTGGGCATCTGTGCTTTCCCAGAGACGGAAGGTCTCATGGTGCCCGTTCTCGGCAGAGCCTTTTTCCGAAACAGCAAACATCCGGCTCCTCGTCCCACTGGGAAGGGACCAGCCCTGAAAGCTGTTGCTGGTCTTCGCCTTCCCTGGGCAGCCTATTGACAGGCACAGGAGCCCTGGGGATCTGTGCTTTCCCAGAGACGGAAGGTCTCATGGTGCCCGTTCTCGGCAGCGCCTTTTCCCAAAACGGCAAACGTCCGGCTCCTCCTCCCACCAGGAAGCAGACAGCCCTGAAAGCTGTTGCTGGTCTTCGCCTTCCCTGGGCAGCCTATTCACAGGCACAGCAGCCCTGGGCATCTGCTTTCCCAGAGACGGAAGGTCTCATGGTGCCCGTTCTCGGCAGAGCCTTTTTCCGAAACGGCAAACATCTGGCTCCTCGTCCCACTGGGAAGGGGCCAGCCCTGAAAGCTGTTGCTGGTCTTCGCCTTCCCTGGGCAGCCTATTGACAGGCACAACAGCCCTGGGGATCTGTGCTTTCCCAGAGACAGAAGGTCTCATGGTGCCCGTTCTCGGCAGAGCCTTTTTCCAAAACGGCAAACGTCCGCCTCCTCGTCCCACTGGGAGGGGACCAGCCCTGAAAGCTATTGCTGGTCTTCGCCTTCCCTGGGCAGCCTATTCACAGGCACAGCAGCACTGGGGATCTGTGCTTTCCCAGAGACGGAAGGTCTCATGGTGCCCGTTCTCGGCAGAGCCTTTTTCCGAAATGGCAAACGTCCGGCTCCTACTCCCACCAGGAAGGGAGCAGCCCTGAAAGCTGTTGCTGCTCTTCGCCTTCCCTGGGCAGCCTATTCACAGGCACAGCAGCCCTGGGCATCTGTGCTTTCCCAGAGATGGAAGGTCTCATGGTGCCCGTTCTCGGCAGAGCCTTTTTCCGAAATGGCAAACGTCCGGCTCCTTGTCCAACTGGGATGGTACCAGCGCTGAAAGCTGTTGCTGCTCTTCGCCTTCCCTGGGCAGCCTATTCACAGGCACAGCAGCCCTGGGCATCTGTGCTTTCCCAGAGACGGAAGGTCTCATGGTGCCCGTTCTCGGCAGAGCCTTTTTCCAAAACGGCAAACGTCCGGCTCCTCCTCCCACGAGGAAGCAGCCAGCCCTGAAAGCTGTTGCTGGTCTTCGCCTTCCCTGGGCAGCCTATTCACAGGCACAGCAGCCCTGGGGATCTGTGCTTTCCCAGAGACGGAAGGTCTCATGGTGCCCGTTCTTGGCAGAGCCTTTTCCCAAAACGGCAAACGTCCGGCTTCTTGTCCCACCGGGAAGGGACCAGCCCTGAAAGCTGTTGCTGGTCTTCGCCTTCCCTGGGCAGCCTATTCACAGGCACAGCAGCCCTGGGCATCTGTGCTTTCCCAGAGACGGAAGGTCTCATGGTGCCCGTTCTCGGCAGAGCCTTTTTCCGAAACAGCAAACATCCGGCTCCTCGTCCCACTGGGAAGGGACCAGCCCTGAAAGCTGTTGCTGGTCTTCGCCTTCCCTGGGCAGCCTATTGACAGGCACAGCAGCCCTGGGGATCTGTGCTTTCCCAGAGACGGAAGGTCTCATGGTGCCCGTTCTCGGCAGCGCCTTTTCCCAAAACGTCAAACGTCCGGCTCCTCCTCCCACCAGGAAGCAGCCAGCCCTGAAAGCTGTTGCTGGTCTTCGCCTTCCCTGGGCAGCCTATTCACAGGCACAGCAGCCCTGGGCATCTGTGCTTTCCCAGAGACGGAAGGTCTCATGGTGCCCGTTCTCGGCAGAGCCTTTTTCCAAAAGGGCAAACGTCCGGCTTCTTGTCCCACCAGGAAGGGAGCAGCCCTGAAAGATGTTGCTGCTCTTCGCCTTCTCTGGGCAGCCTATTCACAGGCACAGCAGCCCTGGGGATCTGTGCTTTCCCAGAGACGGAAGGTCTCATGGTGCCCGTTCTCGGCAGCGCCTTTTCCCAAAACGGCAAACGTCCGGCTCCTCCTCCCACCAGGAAGCAGCCAGCCCTGAAAGCTGTTGCTGCTCTTCGCCTTCCCTGGGCAGCCTATTCACAGGCACAGCAGCCCTGGGCATCTGTGCTTTCCCAGAGACGGAAGGTCTCATGGTGCCCGTTCTCGGCAGAGCCTTTTTCCGAAATGGCAAACGTCCGGCTCCTCCTCCCACCAGGAAGCAGCCAGCCCTGAAAGCTGTTGCTGGTCTTCGCCTTCCCTGGGCAGCCTATTCACAGGCACAGCAGCCCTGGGGATCTGTGCTTTCCCAGAGACGGAAGGTCTCATGGTGCCCGTTCTCGGCAGAGCCTTTTCCCAAAACGGCAAACGTCCGGCTTCTTGTCCCACCGGGAAGGGAGCAGCCCTGAAAGCTGTTGCTGGTCTTCGCCTTCCCTGGGCAGCCTATTCACAGGCACAACAGCCCTGGGGATCTGTGCTTTCCCAGAGACGGAAGGTCTCATGGTGCCCGTTCTCGGCAGAGCCTTTTTCCAAAACGGCAAACGTCCGGCTCCTCCTCCCACCAGGAAGGGGCCAGCCCTGCAAGCTGTTGCTGCTGTTCACCTTCCCTGGGCAGCCTATTCACAGGCACAACAGCCCTGGGGATCTGTGCTTTCCCAGAGACCGAAGGTCTCATGGTGCCCGTTCTCGGCAGAGCCTTTTCCAAAAACGGCAAACGTCCGGCTCCTCCTCCCACCAGGAAGCAGCCAGCCCTGAAAGCTGTTGCTGGTCTTCGCCTTCCCTGGGCAGCCTATTCACAGGCACAGCAGCCCTGGGCATCTGTGCTTTCCCAGAGACGGAAGGTCTCATGGTGCCCGTTCTCGGCAGAGCCTTTTTCCAAAACGGCAAACGTCCGGCTCCTCCTCCCACCAGGAAGCAGCCAGCCCTGAAAGCTGTTGCTGGTCTTCGCCTTCCCTGGGCAGCCTATTCACAGGCAGAGCAGCCCTGGGGATCTGTGCTTTCCCAGAGACGGAAGGTCTCATGGTGCCCGTTCTCGGCAGAGCCTTTTCCCAAAACGGCAAACGTCCGGCTTCTTGTCCCACCGGGAAGGGAGCAGCCCTGAAAGCTGTTGCTGGTCTTCGCCTTCCCTGGGCAGCCTATTCACAGGCACAGCAGCCCTGGGCATCTGTGCTTTCCCAGAGACGGAAGGTCTCATGGTGCCCGTTCTCGGCAGAGCCTTTTTCCGAAACAGCAAACATCCGGCTCCTCGTCCCACTGGGAAGGGACCAGCCCTGAAAGCTGTTGCTGGTCTTCGCCTTCCCTGGGCAGCCTATTGACAGGCACAGCAGCCCTGGGGATCTGTGCTTTCCCAGAGACGGAAGGTCTCATGGTGCCCGTTTTCGGCAGCGCCTTTTCCCAAAACGGCAAACGTCCGGCTCCTCCTCCCACCAGGAAGCAGCCAGCCCTGAAAGCTGTTGCTGGTCTTCGCCTTCCCTGGGCAGCCTATTCACAGGCACAGCAGCCCTGGGCATCTGTGCTTTCCCAGAGACGGAAGGTCTCATGGTGCCCGTTCTCGGCAGAGCCTTTTTCCAAAAGGGCAAACGTCCGGCTTCTTGTCCCACCAGGAAGGGAGCAGCCCTGAAAGATGTTGCTGCTCTTCGCCTTCTCTGGGCAGCCTATTCACAGGCACAGCAGCCCTGGGGATCTGTGCTTTCCCAGAGACGGAAGGTCTCATGGTGCCCGTTCTCGGCAGCGCCTTTTCCCAAAACGGCAAACGTCCGGCTCCTCCTCCCACCAGGAAGCAGCCAGCCCTGAAAGCTGTTGCTGCTCTTCGCCTTCCCTGGGCAGCCTATTCACAGGCACAGCAGCCCTGGGCATCTGTGCTTTCCCAGAGACGGAAGGTCTCATGGTGCCCGTTCTCGGCAGAGCCTTTTTCCGAAATGGCAAACGTCCGGCTCCTCCTCCCACCAGGAAGCAGCCAGCCCTGAAAGCTGTTGCTGGTCTTCGCCTTCCCTGGGCAGCCTATTCACAGGCACAGCAGCCCTGGGGATCTGTGCTTTCCCAGAGACGGAAGGTCTCATGGTGCCCGTTCTCGGCAGAGCCTTTTTCCGAAACAGCAAACATCCGGCTCCTCGTCCCACTGGGAAGGGACCAGCCCTGAAAGCTGTTGCTGGTCTTCGCCTTCCCTGGGCAGCCTATTGACAGGCACAGCAGCCCTGGGGATCTGTGCTTTCCCAGAGACGGAAGGTCTCATGGTGCCCGTTCTCGGCAGCGCCTTTTCCCAAAACGGCAAACGTCCGGCTCCTCCTCCCACCAGGAAGCAGCCAGCCCTGAAAGCTGTTGCTGGTCTTCGCCTTCCCTGGGCAGCCTATTCACAGGCACAGCAGCCCTGGGCATCTGTGCTTTCCCAGAGACGGAAGGTCTCATGGTGCCCGTTCTCGGCAGAGCCTTTTTCCAAAAGGGCAAACGTCCGGCTTCTTGTCCCACCAGGAAGGGAGCAGCCCTGAAAGATGTTGCTGCTCTTCGCCTTCTCTGGGCAGCCTATTCACAGGCACAGCAGCCCTGGGGATCTGTGCTTTCCCAGAGACGGAAGGTCTCATGGTGCCCGTTCTCGGCAGCGCCTTTTCCCAAAACGGCAAACGTCCGGCTCCTCCTCCCACCAGGAAGCAGCCAGCCCTGAAAGCTGTTGCTGCTCTTCGCCTTCCCTGGGCAGCCTATTCACAGGCACAGCAGCCCTGGGCATCTGTGCTTTCCCAGAGACGGAAGGTCTCATGGTGCCCGTTCTCGGCAGAGCCTTTTTCCGAAATGGCAAACGTCCGGCTCCTCCTCCCACCAGGAAGCAGCCAGCCCTGAAAGCTGTTGCTGGTCTTCGCCTTCCCTGGGCAGCCTATTCACAGGCACAGCAGCCCTGGGGATCTGTGCTTTCCCAGAGACGGAAGGTCTCATGGTGCCCGTTCTCGGCAGAGCCTTTTCCCAAAACGGCAAACGTCCGGCTTCTTGTCCCACCGGGAAGGGAGCAGCCCTGAAAGCTGTTGCTGGTCTTCGCCTTCCCTGGGCAGCCTATTCACAGGCACAACAGCCCTGGGGATCTGTGCTTTCCCAGAGACGGAAGGTCTCATGGTGCCCGTTCTCGGCAGAGCCTTTTTCCAAAACGGCAAACGTCCGGCTCCTCCTCCCACCAGGAAGGGGCCAGCCCTGCAAGCTGTTGCTGCTGTTCACCTTCCCTGGGCAGCCTATTCACAGGCACAACAGCCCTGGGGATCTGTGCTTTCCCAGAGACCGAAGGTCTCATGGTGCCCGTTCTCGGCAGAGCCTTTTCCAAAAACGGCAAACGTCCGGCTCCTCCTCCCACCAGGAAGCAGCCAGCCCTGAAAGCTGTTGCTGGTCTTCGCCTTCCCTGGGCAGCCTATTCACAGGCACAGCAGCCCTGGGCATCTGTGCTTTCCCAGAGACGGAAGGTCTCATGGTGCCCGTTCTCGGCAGAGCCTTTTTCCAAAACGGCAAACGTCCGGCTCCTCCTCCCACCAGGAAGCAGCCAGCCCTGAAAGCTGTTGCTGGTCTTCACCTTCCCTGGGCAGCCTATTCACAGGCAGAGCAGCCCTGGGGATCTGTGCTTTCCCAGAGACGGAAGGTCTCATGGTGCCCGTTCTCGGCAGAGCCTTTTCCCAAAACGGCAAACGTCCGGCTTCTTGTCCCACCGGGAAGGGAGCAGCCCTGAAAGCTGTTGCTGGTCTTCGCCTTCCCTGGGCAGCCTATTCACAGGCACAGCAGCCCTGGGCATCTGTGCTTTCCCAGAGATGGAAGGTCTCATGGTGCCCGTTCTCGGCAGAGCCTTTTTCCGAAACAGCAAACGTCCGGCTCCTCCTCCCACCAGGAAGGGAGCAGCCCTGAAAGCTGTTGCTGGTCTTCGCCTTCCCTGGGCAGCCTATTCACAGGCACAGGAGCCCTGGGGATCTGTGCTTTCCCAGAGACGGAAGGTCTCATGGTGCCCGTTCTCGGCAGAGCCTTTTCCCAAAACGGCAAACGTCCGGCTCCTCCTCCCACCAGGAAGGGGCCAGCCCTGAAAGCTGTTGCTGGTCTTCGCCTTCCCTGGGCAGCCTATTCACAGGCACAGCAGCCCTGGGGATCTGTGCTTTCCCAGAGACGGAAGGTCTCATGGTGCCCGTTCTCGGCAGAGCCTTTTTCCAAAAGGGCAAACGTCCGGCTTCTTGTCCCACCGGGAAGGGAGCAGCCCTGAAAGCTGTTGCTGCTCTTCACCTTCTCTGGGCAGCCTATTCACAGGCACAGCAGCCCTGGGGATCTGTGCTTTCCCAGAGACGGAAGGTCTCATGGTGCCCGTTCTCGGCAGAGCCTTTTTCCAAAAGGGCAAACGTCCGGCTTCTTGTCCCACCGGGAAGGGAGCAGCCCTGAAAGCTGTTGCTGCTCTTCACCTTCTCTGGGCAGCCTATTCACAGGCACAGCAGCCCTGGGGATCTGTGCTTTCCCAGAGACGGAAGGTCTCATGGTGCCCGTTCTCGGCAGAGCCTTTTTCCGAAACAGCAAACATCCGGCTCCTCGTCCCACTGGGAAGGGACCAGCCCTGAAAGCTGTTGCTGGTCTTCGCCTTCCCTGGGCAGCCTATTGACAGGCACAGCAGCCCTGGGGATCTGTGCTTTCCCAGAGACGGAAGGTCTCATGGTGCCCGTTCTCGGCAGCGCCTTTTCCCAAAACGGCAAACGTCCGGCTCCTCCTCCCACCAGGAAGCAGCCAGCCCTGAAAGCTGTTGCTGGTCTTCGCCTTCCCTGGGCAGCCTATTCACAGGCACAGCAGCCCTGGGCATCTGTGCTTTCCCAGAGACGGAAGGTCTCATGGTGCCCGTTCTCGGCAGAGCCTTTTTCCAAAAGGGCAAACGTCCGGCTTCTTGTCCCACCAGGAAGGGAGCAGCCCTGAAAGATGTTGCTGCTCTTCGCCTTCTCTGGGCAGCCTATTCACAGGCACAGCAGCCCTGGGGATCTGTGCTTTCCCAGAGACGGAAGGTCTCATGGTGCCCGTTCTCGGCAGCGCCTTTTCCCAAAACGGCAAACGTCCGGCTCCTCCTCCCACCAGGAAGCAGCCAGCCCTGAAAGCTGTTGCTGCTCTTCGCCTTCCCTGGGCAGCCTATTCACAGGCACAGCAGCCCTGGGCATCTGTGCTTTCCCAGAGACGGAAGGTCTCATGGTGCCCGTTCTCGGCAGAGCCTTTTTCCGAAATGGCAAACGTCCGGCTCCTCCTCCCACCAGGAAGCAGCCAGCCCTGAAAGCTGTTGCTGGTCTTCGCCTTCCCTGGGCAGCCTATTCACAGGCACAGCAGCCCTGGGGATCTGTGCTTTCCCAGAGACGGAAGGTCTCATGGTGCCCGTTCTCGGCAGAGCCTTTTCCCAAAACGGCAAACGTCCGGCTTCTTGTCCCACCGGGAAGGGAGCAGCCCTGAAAGCTGTTGCTGCTCTTCGCCTTCCCTGGGCAGCCTATTCACAGGCACAACAGCCCTGGGGATCTGTGCTTTCCCAGAGACGGAAGGTCTCATGGTGCCCGTTCTCGGCAGAGCCTTTTTCCAAAACGGCAAACGTCCGGCTCCTCCTCCCACCAGGAAGGGGCCAGCCCTGCAAGCTGTTGCTGCTGTTCACCTTCCCTGGGCAGCCTATTCACAGGCACAACAGCCCTGGGGATCTGTGCTTTCCCAGAGACCGAAGGTCTCATGGTGCCCGTTCTCGGCAGAGCCTTTTCCAAAAACGGCAAACGTCCGGCTCCTCCTCCCACCAGGAAGCAGCCAGCCCTGAAAGCTGTTGCTGGTCTTCGCCTTCCCTGGGCAGCCTATTCACAGGCACAGCAGCCCTGGGCATCTGTGCTTTCCCAGAGACGGAAGGTCTCATGGTGCCCGTTCTCGGCAGAGCCTTTTTCCAAAACGGCAAACGTCCGGCTCCTCCTCCCACCAGGAAGCAGCCAGCCCTGAAAGCTGTTGCTGGTCTTCGCCTTCCCTGGGCAGCCTATTCACAGGCAGAGCAGCCCTGGGGATCTGTGCTTTCCCAGAGACGGAAGGTCTCATGGTGCCCGTTCTCGGCAGAGCCTTTTCCCAAAACGGCAAACGTCCGGCTTCTTGTCCCACCGGGAAGGGAGCAGCCCTGAAAGCTGTTGCTGCTCTTCGCCTTCCCTGGGCAGCCTATTCACAGGCACAGCAGCCCTGGGCATCTGTGCTTTCCCAGAGATGGAAGGTCTCATGGTGCCCGTTCTCGGCAGAGCCTTTTTCCGAAACAGCAAACGTCCGGCTCCTCCTCCCACCAGGAAGGGAGCAGCCCTGAAAGCTGTTGCTGGTCTTCGCCTTCCCTGGGCAGCCTATTCACAGGCACAGGAGCCCTGGGGATCTGTGCTTTCCCAGAGACGGAAGGTCTCATGGTGCCCGTTCTCGGCAGAGCCTTTTCCCAAAACGGCAAACGTCCGGCTCCTCCTCCCACCAGGAAGGGGCCAGCCCTGAAAGCTGTTGCTGGTCTTCGCCTTCCCTGGGCAGCCTATTCACAGGCACAGCAGCCCTGGGGATCTGTGCTTTCCCAGAGACGGAAGGTCTCATGGTGCCCGTTCTCGGCAGAGCCTTTTTCCAAAAGGGCAAACGTCCGGCTTCTTGTCCCACCGGGAAGGGAGCAGCCCTGAAAGCTGTTGCTGCTCTTCACCTTCTCTGGGCAGCCTATTCACAGGCACAGCAGCCCTGGGGATCTGTGCTTTCCCAGAGACGGAAGGTCTCATGGTGCCCGTTCTCGGCAGAGCCTTTTCAAAAACGGCAAACGTCCGGCTCCTCCTCCCACCAGGAAGCAGCCAGCCCTGAAAGCTGTTGCTGGTCTTCGCCTTCCCTGGGCAGCCTATTCACAGGCACAGCAGCCCTGGGCATCTGTGCTTTCCCAGAGACGGAAGGTCTCATGGTGCCCGTTCTCGGCAGAGCCTTTTTCCAAAACGGCAAACGTCCGGCTCCTCCTCCCACCAGGAAGCAGCCAGCCCTGAAAGCTGTTGCTGGTCTTCGCCTTCCCTGGGCAGCCTATTCACAGGCAGAGCAGCCCTGGGGATCTGTGCTTTCCCAGAGACGGAAGGTCTCATGGTGCCCGTTCTCGGCAGAGCCTTTTCCCAAAACGGCAAACGTCCGGCTTCTTGTCCCACCGGGAAGGGAGCAGCCCTGAAAGCTGTTGCTGGTCTTCGCCTTCCCTGGGCAGCCTATTCACAGGCACAGCAGCCCTGGGCATCTGTGCTTTCCCAGAGATGGAAGGTCTCATGGTGGCCGTTCTCGGCAGAGCCTTTTTCCGAAACAGCAAACGTCCGGCTCCTCCTCCCACCGGGAAGGGAGCAGCCCTGAAAGCTGTTGCTGGTCTTCGCCTTCCCTGGGCAGCCTATTCACAGGCAGAGCAGCCCTGGGGATCTGTGCTTTCCCAGAGACGGAAGGTCTCATGGTGCCCGTTCTCGGCAGCGCCTTTTCCCAAAACGGCAAACGTCCGGCTTCTCCTCCCACCAGGAAGCAGCCAGCCCTGAAAGCTGTTGCTGGTCTTCGCCTTCCCTGGGCAGCCTCTTCACAGGCACAACAGCCCTGGGCATCTGTGCTTTCCCAGAGACGGAAGGTCTCATGGTGCCCGTTCTCGGCAGAGCCTTTTTCCGAAACGGCAAACGTCCGGCTCCTCCTCCCACCAGGAAGGGGCCAGCCCTGAAAGCTGTTGCTGGTCTTCGCCTTCCCTGGGCAGCCTATTCACAGGCACAGCAGCCCTGGGCATCTGTGCTTTCCCAGAGACGGAAGGTCTCATGGTGCCCGTTCTCGGCAGAGCCTTTTTCCAAAAGGGCAAACGTCCGGCTTCTTGTCCCACCGGGAAGGGAGCAGCCCTGAAAGCTGTTGCTGCTCTTCACCTTCCCTGGGCAGCCTATTCACAGGCACAGCAGCCCTGGGGATCTGTGCTTTCCCAGAGACGGAAGGTCTCATGGTGCCCGTTCTCGGCAGCGCCTTTTCCCAAAACGGCAAACGTCCGGCTCCTCCTCCCACGAGGAAGCAGCCAGCCCTGAAAGCTGTTGCTGGTCTTCGCCTTCCCTGGGCAGCCTATTCACAGGCACAGCAGCCCTGGGGATCTGTGCTTTCCCAGAGACGGAAGGTCTCATGGTGCCCGTTCTCGGCAGAGCCTTTTCGCAAAACGGCAAACGTCCGGCTTCTTGTCCCACCGGGAAGGGAGCAGCCCTGAAAGCTGTTGCTGCTCTTCGCCTTCCCTGGGCAGCCTATTCACAGGCACAACAGCCCTGGGGATCTGTGCTTTCCCAGAGACGGAAGGTCTCATGGTGCCCGTTCTCGGCAGAGCCTTTTTCCAAAACGGCAAATGTCCGGCTCCTCCTCCCACCAGGAAGCAGCCAGCCCTGAAAGCTGTTGCTGGTCTTCGCCTTCCCTGGGCAGCCTATTCACAGGCAGAGCAGCCCTGGGGATCTGTGCTTTCCCAGAGACGGAAGGTCTCATGGTGCCCGTTCTCGGCAGAGCCTTTTCCCAAAACGGCAAACGTCCTGCTTATTGTCCCACTGGGAAGGGAGCAGCCCTGAAAGCTGTTGCTGGTCTTCGCCTTCCCTGGGCAGCCTATTCACAGGCACAGCAGCCCTGGGCATCTGTGCTTTCCCAGAGATGGAAGGTCTCATGGTGCCCGTTCTCGGCAGAGCCTTTTTCCGAAACAGCAAACGTCCGGCTCCTCCTCCCACCAGGAAGGGACCAGCCCTGAAAGCTGTTGCTGGTCTTCGCCTTCCCTGGGCAGCCTATTCACAGGCACAACAGCCCTGGGCATCTGTGCTTTCCCAGAGACGGAAGGTCTCATGGTGCCCGTTCTCGGCAGCGCCTTTTCCCAAAACGGCAAACGTCCGGCTCCTCCTCCCACCAGGAAGCAGCCAGCCCTGAAAGCTCTTGCTGGTCTTCGCCTTCCCTGGGCAGCCTCTTCACAGGCACAACAGCCCTGGGCATCTGTGCTTTCCCAGAGACGGAAGGTCTCATGGTGCCCGTTCTCGGCAGAGCCTTTTTCCGAAACGGCAAACGTCCGGCTCCTCCTCCCACCAGGAAGGGGCCAGCCCTGAAAGCTGTTGCTGGTCTTCGCCTTCCCTGGGCAGCCTATTCACAGGCACAGCAGCCCTGGGCATCTGTGCTTTCCCAGAGACGGAAGGTCTCATGGTGCCCGTTCTCGGCAGAGCCTTTTCCCAAAATGGCAAACGTCCGGCTTCTTGTCCCACCGGGAAGGGAGCAGCCCTGAAAGCTGTTGCTGGTCTTCGCCTTCCCTGGGCAGCCTATTCACAGGCACAACAGCCCTGGGCATCTGTGCTTTCCCAGAGACGGAAGGTCTCATGGTGCCCGTTCTCGGCAGAGCCTTTTTCCGAAACAGCAAACGTCTGGCTCCTCCTCCCACTGGGAAGGGACCAGCCCTGAAAGCTGTTGCTGGTCTTCGCCTTCCCTGGGCAGCCTCTTCACAGGCACAGCAGCCCTGGGCATCTGTGCTTTCCCAGAGACGGAAGGTCTCATGGTGCCCGTTCTCGGCAGAGCCTTTTTCCGAAACGGCAAACGTCCAGCTCCTCCTCCCACCAGGAAGGGACCAGCCCTGAAAGCTGTTGCTGCTCTTCACCTTCTCTGGGCAGCCTATTGACAGGCACAGCAGCCCTGGGGATCTGTGCTTTCCCAGAGACGGAAGGTCTCATGGTGCCCGTTCTCGGCAGAGCCTTTTTCCGAAAGGGCAAACGTCCGTCTTCTTGTCCCACCGGGAAGGGAGCAGCCCTGAAAGCTGTTGCTGCTCTTCGCCTTCCCTGGGCAGCCCATTCACAGGCACAGCAGCCCTGGGCATCTGTGCTTTCCCAGAGACAGAAGGTCTCATGGTGCCCGTTCTCGGCAGAGCCTTTTCCCAAAACGGCAAACGTCCGGCTTCTTGTCCCACCAGGAAGGGAGCAGCCCTGAAGGCTGTTGCTGGTCTTCGCCTTCCCTGGGCAGCCTCTTCACAGGCACAACAGCCCTGGGGATCTGTGCTTTCCCAGAGACGGAAGGTCTCATGGTGCCCGTTCTCGGCAGAGCCTTTTTCCAAAACGGCAAACGTCCGGCTCCTCCTCCCACGAGGAAGCAGCCAGCCCTGAAAGCTGTTGCTGCTGTTCACCTTCCCTGGGCAGCCTATTCACAGGCACAACAGCCCTGGGGATCTGTGCATTCCCAGAGACGGAAGGTCTCATGGTGCCCGTTCTCGGCAGAGCCTTTTTCCGAAACGGCAAACGTCCGGCTCCTCGTCCCACTGGGAAGGGACAAGCCCTGAAAGCTGTTGCTGGTCTTCGCCTTCCCTGGGCAGCCTATTCACAGGCACAGCAGCCCTGGGCATCTGTGCTTTCCCAGAGACGGAAGGTCTCATGGTGCCCGTTCTCGGCAGAGCCTTTTTCCAAAACGGCAAACGTCCGCCTCCTCGTCCCACTGGGAAGGGACCAGCCCTGAAAGCTGTTGCTGCTCTTCGCCTTCCCTGGGCAGCCTATTCACAGGCACAGCAGCACTGGGGATCTGTGCTTTCCCAGAGATGGAAGGTCTCATGGTGCCCGTTCTCGGCAGAGCCTTTTTCCGAAACGGCAAACGTCTGGCTCCTTGTCCAACTGGGATGGTACCAGCCCTGAAAGCTGTTGCTGCTCTTTGCCTTCCCTGGGCAGCCTATTCACAGGCACAGCAGCCCTGGGCATCTGTGCTTTCCCAGAGACGGAAGGTCTCATGGTGCCCGTTCTCGGCAGAGCCTTTTTCCAAAACGGCAAACGTCCGGCTCCTCCTCCCACGAGGAAGCAACCAGCCCTGAAAGCTGTTGCTGGTCTTCGCCTTCCCTGGGCAGCCTATTCACAGGCACAGCAGCCCTGGGCATCTGTGCTTTCCCAGAGACGGAAGGTCTCATGGTGCCCGTTCTCGGCAGAGCCTTTTCCCAAAACGGCAAACGTCCGGCTTCTTGTCCCACCGGGAAGGGACCAGCCCTGAAAGCTGTTGCTGGTCTTCGCCTTCCCTGGGCAGCCTATTCACAGGCACAACAGCACTGGGGATCTGTGCTTTCCCAGAGATGGAAGGTCTCATGGTGCCCGTTCTCGGCAGAGCCTTTTTCCGAAACCGCAAACGTCCGGCTCCTCCTCCCACCAGGAAGGGAGCAGCCCTGAAAGCTGTTGCTGGTCTTCGCCTTCCCTGGGCAGCCTATTCACAGGCACAGCAGCCCTGGGCATCTGTGCTTTCCCAGAGACGGAAGGTCTCATGGTGCCCGTTCTCGGCAGAGCCTTTTCCCAAAACGGCAAACGTCCGGCTCCTCGTCCCACTGGGAAGGGACCATCCCTGAAAGCTGTTGCTGGTCTTCGCCTTCCCTGGGCAGCCTATTCACAGGCACAGCAGCCCTGGGCATCTGTGCTTTCCCAGAGACAGAAGGTCTCATGGTGCCCGTTCTCGGCAGAGCCTTTTTCCAAAACGGCAAACGTCCGCCTCCTCGTCCCACTGGGAGGGGACCAGCCCTGAAAGCTGTTGCTGGTCTTCGCCTTCCCTGGGCAGCCTATTCACAGGCACAGCAGCACTGGGGATCTGTGCTTTCCCAGAGACGGAAGGTCTCATGGTGCCCGTTCTCGGCAGAGCCTTTTTCCGAAATGGCAAACGTCCGGCTCCTACTCCCACCAGGAAGGGGCCAGCCCTGCAAGCTGTTGCTGCTCTTCGCCTTCCCTGGGCAGCCTATTCACAGGCACAGCAGCCCTGGGCATCTGTGCTTTCCCAGAGACGGAAGGTCTCATGGTGCCCGTTCTCGGCAGAGCCTTTTCCCAAAACGGCAAACGTCCGGCTTCTTGTCCCACCGGGAAGGGACCAGCCCTGAAAGCTGTTGCTGGTCTTCGCCTTCCCTGGGCAGCCTATTCACAGGCACAGCAGCCCTGGGGATCTGTGCTTTCCCAGAGACGGAAGGTCTCATGGTGCCCGTTCTCGGCAGAGCCTTTTTCCGAAACAGCAAACGTCCGGCTCCTCCTCCCACCAGGAATGGAGCAGCCCTGAAAGCTGTTGCTGGTCTTCGCCTTCCCTGGGCAGCCTATTCACAGGCACAGCAGCCCTGGGCATCTGTGCTTTCCCAGAGACGGAAGGTCTCATGGTGCCCGTTCTCGGCAGCGCCTTTTCCCAAAACGGCAAACGTCCGGCTCCTCCTCCCACCAGGAAGCAGCCAGCCCTGAAAGCTCTTGCTGGTCTTCGCCTTCCCTGGGCAGCCTCTTCACAGGCACAACAGCCCTGGGCATCTGTGCTTTCCCAGAGACGGAAGGTCTCATGGTGCCCGTTCTCGGCAGAGCCTTTTTCCGAAACGGCAAACGTCCGGCTCCTCCTCCCACCAGGAAGGGGCCAGCCCTGAAAGCTGTTGCTGGTCTTCGCCTTCCCTGGGCAGCCTATTCACAGGCACAGCAGCCCTGGGCATCTGTGCTTTCCCAGAGACGGAAGGTCTCATGGTGCCCGTTCTCGGCAGAGCCTTTTCCCAAAATGGCAAACGTCCGGCTTCTTGTCCCACCGGGAAGGGAGCAGCCCTGAAAGCTGTTGCTGGTCTTCGCCTTCCCTGGGCAGCCTATTCACAGGCACAACAGCCCTGGGCATCTGTGCTTTCCCAGAGACGGAAGGTCTCATGGTGCCCGTTCTCGGCAGAGCCTTTTTCCGAAACAGCAAACGTCTGGCTCCTCCTCCCACTGGGAAGGGACCAGCCCTGAAAGCTGTTGCTGGTCTTCGCCTTCCCTGGGCAGCCTCTTCACAGGCACAGCAGCCCTGGGCATCTGTGCTTTCCCAGAGACGGAAGGTCTCATGGTGCCCGTTCTCGGCAGAGCCTTTTTCCGAAACGGCAAACGTCCAGCTCCTCCTCCCACCAGGAAGGGACCAGCCCTGAAAGCTGTTGCTGCTCTTCACCTTCTCTGGGCAGCCTATTGACAGGCACAGCAGCCCTGGGGATCTGTGCTTTCCCAGAGACGGAAGGTCTCATGGTGCCCGTTCTCGGCAGAGCCTTTTTCCGAAAGGGCAAACGTCCGTCTTCTTGTCCCACCGGGAAGGGAGCAGCCCTGAAAGCTGTTGCTGCTCTTCGCCTTCCCTGGGCAGCCTATTCACAGGCACAGCAGCCCTGGGCATCTGTGCTTTCCCAGAGACAGAAGGTCTCATGGTGCCCGTTCTCGGCAGAGCCTTTTTCCAAAACGGCAAACGTCCGCCTCCTCGTCCCACTGGGAAGGGACCAGCCCTGAAAGCTGTTGCTGCTCTTCGCCTTCCCTGGGCAGCCTATTCACAGGCACAGCAGCACTGGGGATCTGTGCTTTCCCAGAGATGGAAGGTCTCATGGTGCCCGTTCTCGGCAGAGCCTTTTTCCGAAACGGCAAACGTCTGGCTCCTTGTCCAACTGGGATGGTACCAGCCCTGAAAGCTGTTGCTGCTCTTCGCCTTCCCTGGGCAGCCTATTCACAGGCACAGCAGCCCTGGGCATCTGTGCTTTCCCAGAGACGGAAGGTCTCATGGTGCCCGTTCTCGGCAGAGCCTTTTTCCAAAACGGCAAACGTCCGGCTCCTCCTCCCACCAGGAAGCAACCAGCCCTGAAAGCTGTTGCTGGTCTTCGCCTTCCCTGGGCAGCCTATTCACAGGCACAGCAGCCCTGGGCATCTGTGCTTTCCCAGAGACGGAAGGTCTCATGGTGCCCGTTCTCGGCAGAGCCTTTTCCCAAAACGGCAAACGTCCGGCTTCTTGTCCCACCGGGAAGGGACCAGCCCTGAAAGCTGTTGCTGGTCTTCGCCTTCCCTGGGCAGCCTATTCACAGGCACAACAGCACTGGGGATCTGTGCTTTCCCAGAGATGGAAGGTCTCATGGTGCCCGTTCTCGGCAGAGCCTTTTTCCGAAACCGCAAACGTCCGGCTCCTCCTCCCACCAGGAAGGGAGCAGCCCTGAAAGCTGTTGCTGGTCTTCGCCTTCCCTGGGCAGCCTATTCACAGGCACAGCAGCCCTGGGCATCTGTGCTTTCCCAGAGACGGAAGGTCTCATGGTGCCCGTTCTCGGCAGAGCCTTTTTCCGAAACGGCAAACGTCCGGCTCCTCGTCCCACTGGGAAGGGACCATCCCTGAAAGCTGTTGCTGGTCTTCGCCTTCCCTGGGCAGCCTATTCACAGGCACAGCAGCCCTGGGCATCTGTGCTTTCCCAGAGACAGAAGGTCTCATGGTGCCCGTTCTCGGCAGAGCCTTTTTCCAAAACGGCAAACGTCCGCCTCCTCGTCCCACTGGGAGGGGACCAGCCCTGAAAGCTGTTGCTGGTCTTCGCCTTCCCTGGGCAGCCTATTCACAGGCACAGCAGCACTGGGGATCTGTGCTTTCCCAGAGACGGAAGGTCTCATGGTGCCCGTTCTCGGCAGAGCCTTTTTCCGAAATGGCAAACGTCCGGCTCCTACTCCCACCAGGAAGGGAGCAGCCCTGAAAGCTGTTGCTGCTCTTCGCCTTCCCTGGGCAGCCTATTCACAGGCACAGCAGCCCTGGGGATCTGTGCTTTCCCAGAGATGGAAGGTCTCATGGTGCCCGTTCTCGGCAGAGCCTTTTTCCGAAACGGCAAACGTCCGGCTCCTCCTCCCACCAGGAAGGGGCCAGCCCTGCAAGCTGTTGCTGCTCTTCGCCTTCCCTGGGCAGCCTATTCACAGGCACAGCAGCCCTGGGCATCTGTGCTTTCCCAGAGACGGAAGGTCTCATGGTGCCCGTTCTCGGCAGAGCCTTTTCCCAAAACGGCAAACGTCCGGCTTCTTGTCCCACCGGGAAGGGACCAGCCCTGAAAGCTGTTGCTGGTCTTCGCCTTCCCTGGGCAGCCTATTCACAGGCACAGCAGCCCTGGGGATCTGTGCTTTCCCAGAGACGGAAGGTCTCATGGTGCCCGTTCTCGGCAGCGCCTTTTCCCAAAACGGCAAACGTCCGGCTCCTCCTCCCACCAGGAAGCAGCCAGCCCTGAAAGCTGTTGCTGGTCTTCGCCTTCCCTGGGCAGCCTATTCACAGGCACAGCAGCCCTGGGCATCTGTGCTTTCCCAGAGACGGAAGGTCTCATGGTGCCCGTTCTCGGCAGAGCCTTTTTCCAAAAGGGCAAACGTCCGGCTTCTTGTCCCACCGGGAAGGGAGCAGCCCTGAAAGCTGTTGCTGCTCTTCGCCTTCTCTGGGCAGCCTATTCACAGGCAGAGCAGCCCTGGGGATCTGTGCTTTCCCAGAGACGGAAGGTCTCATGGTGCCCGTTCTCGGCAGAGCCTTTTCCCAAAACGGCAAACGTCCGGCTCCTCCTCCCACCAGGAAGCAGCCAGCCCTGAAAGCTGTTGCTGCTCTTCGCCTTCCCTGGGCAGCCTATTCACAGGCACAGCAGCCCTGGGCATCTGTGCTTTCCCAGAGACGGAAGGTCTCATGGTGCCCGTTCTCGGCAGAGCCTTTTTCCGAAACGGCAAACGTCCGGCTCCTCCTCCCACCAGGAAGCAGCCAGCCCTGAAAGCTGTTGCTGGTCTTCGCCTTCCCTTGGCAGCCTATTCACAGGCACAGCAGCCCTGGGCATCTGTGCTTTCCCAGAGACGGAAGGTCTCATGGTGCCCGTTCTCGGCAGAGCTTTTTCCCAAAACGGCAAACGTCCGGCTTCTTGTCCCACCGGGAAGGGAGCAGCCCTGAAAGCTGTTGCTGGTCTTCACCTTCCCTGGGCAGCCTATTCACAGGCACAACAGCCCTGGGCATTTGTGCTATCCCAGAGACGGAAGGTCTCATGGTGCCCGTTCTCGGCAGAGCCTTTTTCCAAAACGGCAAACGTCCGGCTCCTCCTCCCACCAGGAAGGGGCCAGCCCTGCAAGCTGTTGCTGCTGTTCACCTTCCCTGGGCAGCCTATTCACAAGCACAACAGCCCTGGGGATCTGTGCTTTCCCAGAGACGGAAGGTCTCATGGTGCCCGTTCTCGGCAGCGCCTTTTCCCAAAACGGCAAACGTCCGGCTCCTCCTCCCACCAGGAAGCAGCCAGCCCTGAAAGCTGTTGCTGCTCTTCGCCTTCCCTGGGCAGCCTATTCACAGGCACAGCAGCCCTGGGCATCTGTGCTTTCCCAGAGACAGAAGGTCTCATGGTGCCCGTTCTCGGCAGAGCCTTTTTCCAAAACGGCAAACGTCCGCCTCCTCGTCCCACTGGGAGGGGACCAGCCCTGAAAGCTGTTGCTGGTCTTCGCCTTCCCTGGGCAGCCTATTCACAGGCACAGCAGCACTGGGGATCTGTGCTTTCCCAGAGACGGAAGGTCTCATGGTGCCCGTTCTCGGCAGAGCCTTTTTCCAAAACGGCAAACGTCCGGCTCCTCCTCCCACCAGGAAGGGGCCAGCCCTGAAAGCTGTTGCTGCTCTTCGCCTTCCCTGGGCAGCCTATTCACAGGCACAGCAGCCCTGGGGATCTGTGCTTTCCCAGAGATGGAAGGTCTCATGGTGCCCGTTCTCGGCAGAGCCTTTTTCCGAAACCGCAAACGTCCGGCTCCTTGTCCAACTGGGATGGTACCAGCCCTGAAAGCTGTTGCTGCTCTTCGCCTTCCCTGGGCAGCCTATTCACAGGCACAGCAGCCCTGGGCATCTGTGCTTTCCCAGAGACGGAAGGTCTCATGGTGCCCGTTCTCGGCAGAGCCTTTTTCCAAAACGGCAAACGTCCGGCTCCTCCTCCCACGAGGAAGCAGACAGCCCTGAAAGCTGTTGCTGGTCTTCGCCTTCCCTGGGCAGCCTATTCACAGGCACAGCAGCCCTGGGGATCTGTGCTTTCCCAGAGACGGAAGGTCTCATGGTGCCCGTTCTCGGCAGAGCCTTTTCCCAAAACGGCAAACGTCCGGCTCCTCCTCCCACCAGGAAGGGACCAGCCCTGAAAGCTGTTGCTGGTCTTCGCCTTCCCTGGGCAGCCTATTCACAGGCACAGCAGCCCTGGGCATCTGTGCTTTCCCAGAGACGGAAGGTCTCATGGTGCCCGTTCTCGGCAGAGCCTTTTTCCGAAAGGGCAAACGTCCGGCTCCTCGTCCCACTGGGAAGGGACCAGCCCTGAAAGCTGTTGCTGGTCTTCGCCTTCCCTGGGCAGCCTATTGACAGGCACAGCAGCCCTGGGGATCTGTGCTTTCCCAGAGACGGAAGGTCTCATGGTGCCCGTTCTCGGCAGCGCCTTTTCCCAAAACGGCAAACGTCCGGCTCCTCCTCCCACCAGGAAGCAGACAGCCCTGAAAGCTGTTGCTGGTCTTCGCCTTCCCTGGGCAGCCTATTCACAGGCACAGCAGCCCTGGGGATCTGTGCTTTCCCAGAGAGGGAAGGTCTCATGGTGCCCATTCTCGGCAGAGCCTTTTTCCAAAAGGGCAAACTTCCGGCTTCTTGTCCCACCGGGAAGGTAGCAGCCCTGAAAGCTGTTGCTGCTCTTCGCCTTCCCTGGGCAGCCTATTCACAGGCACAGCAGCCCTGGGGATCTGTGCTTTCCCAGAGACGGAAGGTCTCATGGTGCCCGTTCTCGGCAGAGCCTTTTCCAAAAACGGCAAACGTCCGGCTCCTCCTCCCACCAGGAAGCAGCCAGCCCTGAAAGCTGTTGCTGGTCTTCGCCTTCCCTGGGCAGCCTATTCACAGGCACAGCAGCCCTGGGCATCTGTGCTTTCCCAGAGACGGAAGGTCTCATGGTGCCCGTTCTCGGCAGAGCCTTTTTCCAAAACGGCAAACGTCCGGCTCCTCCTCCCACCAGGAAGCAGCCAGCCCTGAAAGCTGTTGCTGGTCTTCGCCTTCCCTGGGCAGCCTATTCACAGGCAGAGCAGCCCTGGGGATCTGTGCTTTCCCAGAGACGGAAGGTCTCATGGTGCCCGTTCTCGGCAGAGCCTTTTCCCAAAACGGCAAACGTCCGGCTTCTTGTCCCACCGGGAAGGGAGCAGCCCTGAAAGCTGTTGCTGGTCTTCGCCTTCCCTGGGCAGCCTATTCACAGGCAGAGCAGCCCTGGGGATCTGTGCTTTCCCAGAGACGGAAGGTCTCATGGTGCCCGTTCTCGGCAGAGCCTTTTTCCGAAACAGCAAACGTCCGGCTCCTCCTCCCACCAGGAAGGGAGCAGCCCTGAAAGCTGTTGCTGGTCTTCGCCTTCCCTGGGCAGCCTATTCACAGGCAGAGCAGCCCTGGGGATCTGTGCTTTCCCAGAGACGGAAGGTCTCATGGTGCCCGTTCTCGGCAGAGCCTTTTCCCAAAACGGCAAACGTCCGGCTTCTCCTCCCACCAGGAAGCAGCCAGCCCTGAAAGCTGTTGCTGGTCTTCGCCTTCCCTGGGCAGCCTCTTCACAGGCACAACAGCCCTGGGCATCTGTGCTTTCCCAGAGATGGAAGGTCTCATGGTGCCCGTTCTCGGCAGAGCCTTTTTCCGAAACGGCAAACGTCCGCCTCCTCGTCCCACTGGGAAGGGACCAGCCCTGAAAGCTGTTGCTGCTCTTCGCCTTCCCTGGGCAGCCTATTCACAGGCACAGCAGCACTGGGGATCTGTGCTTTCCCAGAGATGGAAGGTCTCATGGTGCCCGTTCTCGGCAGAGCCTTTTTCCGAAACGGCAAACGTCTGGCTCCTTGTCCAACTGGGATGGTACCAGCCCTGAAAGCTGTTGCTGCTCTTCGCCTTCCCTGGGCAGCCTATTCACAGGCACAGCAGTCCTGGGCATCTGTGCTTTCCCAGAGACGGAAGGTCTCATGGTGCCCGTTCTCGGCAGAGCCTTTTTCCAAAACGGCAAACGTCCGGCTCCTCCTCCCACGAGGAAGCAACCAGCCCTGAAAGCTGTTGCTGGTCTTCGCCTTCCCTGGGCAGCCTATTCACAGGCACAGCAGCCCTGGGCATCTGTGCTTTCCCAGAGACGGAAGGTCTCATGGTGCCCGTTCTCGGCAGAGCCTTTTCCCAAAACGGCAAACGTCCGGCTTCTTGTCCCACCGGGAAGGGACCAGCCCTGAAAGCTGTTGCTGGTCTTCGCCTTCCCTGGGCAGCCTATTCACAGGCACAACAGCACTGGGGATCTGTGCTTTCCCAGAGATGGAAGGTCTCATGGTGCCCGTTCTCGGCAGAGCCTTTTTCCGAAACCGCAAACGTCCGGCTCCTCCTCCCACCAGGAAGGGAGCAGCCCTGAAAGCTGTTGCTGGTCTTCGCCTTCCCTGGGCAGCCTATTCACAGGCACAGCAGCCCTGGGCATCTGTGCTTTCCCAGAGACGGAAGGTCTCATGGTGCCCGTTCTCGGCAGAGCCTTTTTCCGAAACGGCAAACGTCCGGCTCCTCGTCCCACTGGGAAGGGACCATCCCTGAAAGCTGTTGCTGGTCTTCGCCTTCCCTGGGCAGCCTATTCACAGGCACAGCAGCCCTGGGCATCTGTGCTTTCCCAGAGACAGAAGGTCTCATGGTGCCCGTTCTCGGCAGAGCCTTTTTCCAAAACGGCAAACGTCCGCCTCCTCGTCCCACTGGGAGGGGACCAGCCCTGAAAGCTGTTGCTGGTCTTCGCCTTCCCTGGGCAGCCTATTCACAGGCACAGCAGCACTGGGGATCTGTGCTTTCCCAGAGACGGAAGGTCTCATGGTGCCCGTTCTCGGCAGAGCCTTTTTCCGAAATGGCAAACGTCCGGCTCCTACTCCCACCAGGAAGGGAGCAGCCCTGAAAGCTGTTGCTGCTCTTCGCCTTCCCTGGGCAGCCTATTCACAGGCACAGCAGCCCTGGGGATCTGTGCTTTCCCAGAGATGGAAGGTCTCATGGTGCCCGTTCTCGGCAGAGCCTTTTTCCGAAACCGCAAACGTCCGGCTCCTTGTCCAACTGGGATGGTACCAGCCCTGAAAGCTGTTGCTGCTCTTCGCCTTCCCTGGGCAGCCTATTCACAGGCACAGCAGCCCTGGGCATCTGTGCTTTCCCAGAGACGGAAGGTCTCATGGTGCCCGTTCTCGGCAGAGCCTTTTTCCGAAACGGCAAACGTCCGGCTCCTCCTCCCACCAGGAAGGGGCCAGCCCTGCAAGCTGTTGCTGGTCTTCGCCTTCCCTGGGCAGCCTATTCACAGGCACAGCAGCCCTGGGGATCTGTGCTTTCCCAGAGACGGAAGGTCTCATGGTGCCCGTTCTCGGCAGAGCCTTTTCCCAAAACGGCAAACGTCCGGCTCCTCCTCCCACCAGGAAGCAGCCAGCCCTGAAAGCTGTTGCTGGTCTTCGCCTTCCCTGGGCAGCCTATTCACAGGCACAGCAGCCCTGGGCATCTGTGCTTTCCCAGAGACGGAAGGTCTCATGGTGCCCGTTCTCGGCAGAGCCTTTTTCCAAAACGGCAAACGTCCGGCTTCTCCTCCCACCAGGAAGCAGCCAGCCCTGAAAGCTGTTGCTGGTCTTCGCCTTCCCTGGGCAGCCTATTCACAGGCACAGCAGCCCTGGGGATCTGTGCTTTCCCAGAGACGGAAGGTCTCATGGTGCCCGTTCTCGGCAGAGCCTTTTCCCAAAACGGCAAACGTCCGGCTTCTTGTCCCACCGGGAAGGGAGCAGCCCTGAAAGCTGTTGCTGGTCTTCGCCTTCCCTGGGCAGCCTATTCACAGGCACAACAGCCCTGGGCATTTGTGCTATCCCAGAGACGGAAGGTCTCATGGTGCCCGTTCTCGGCAGAGCCTTTTTCCAAAACGGCAAACGTCCGGCTCCTCCTCCCACCAGGAAGGGGCCAGCCCTGCAAGCTGTTGCTGCTGTTCACCTTCCCTGGGCAGCCTATTCACAAGCACAACAGCCCTGGGGATCTGTGCTTTCCCAGAGACGGAAGGTCTCATGGTGCCCGTTCTCGGCAGCGCCTTTTCCCAAAACGGCAAACGTCCGGCTCCTCCTCCCACCAGGAAGCAGCCAGCCCTGAAAGCTGTTGCTGCTCTTCGCCTTCCCTGGGCAGCCTATTCACAGGCACAGCAGCCCTGGGCATCTGTGCTTTCCCAGAGACAGAAGGTCTCATGGTGCCCGTTCCCGGCAGAGGCTTTTTCCAAAACGGCAAACGTCCGCCTCCTCGTCCCACTGGGAGGGGACCAGCCCTGAAAGCTGTTGCTGGTCTTCGCCTTCCCTGGGCAGCCTATTCACAGGCACAGCAGCACTGGGGATCTGTGCTTTCCCAGAGACGGAAGGTCTCATGGTGCCCGTTCTCGGCAGAGCCTTTTTCCAAAATGGCAAACGTCCGGCTCCTCCTCCCACCAGGAAGGGACCAGCCCTGAAAGCTGTTGCTGCTCTTCGCCTTCCCTGGGCAGCCTATTCACAGGCACAGCAGCCCTGGGCATCTGTGCTTTCCCAGAGATGGAAGGTCTCATGGTGCCCGTTCTCGGCAGAGCCTTTTTCCGAAACCGCAAACGTCCGGCTCCTTGTCCAACTGGGATGGTACCAGCCCTGAAAGCTGTTGCTGCTCTTCGCCTTCCCTGGGCAGCCTATTCACAGGCACAGCAGCCCTGGGCATCTGTGCTTTCCCAGAGACGGAAGGTCTCATGGTGCCCGTTCTCGGCAGAGCCTTTTTCCAAAACGGCAAACGTCCGGCTCCTCCTCCCACGAGGAAGCAGCCAGCCCTGAAAGCTGTTGCTGGTCTTCGCCTTCCCTGGGCAGCCTATTCACAGGCACAGCAGCCCTGGGGATCTGTGCTTTCCCAGAGACGGAAGGTCTCATGGTGCCCGTTCTCGGCAGAGCCTTTTCCCAAAACGGCAAACGTCCGGCTTCTTGTCCCACCGGGAAGGGACCAGCCCTGAAAGCTGTTGCTGGTCTTCGCCTTCCCTGGGCAGCCTATTCACAGGCACAGCAGCCCTGGGCATCTGTGCTTTCCCAGAGACGGAAGGTCTCATGGTGCCCGTTCTCGGCAGAGCCTTTTTCCGAAAGGGCAAACGTCCGGCTCCTCGTCCCACTGGGAAGGGACCAGCCCTGAAAGCTGTTGCTGGTCTTCGCCTTCCCTGGGCAGCCTATTGACAGGCACAGCAGCCCTGGGGATCTGTGCTTTCCCAGAGACGGAAGGTCTCATGGTGCCCGTTCTCGGCAGCGCCTTTTCCCAAAACGGCAAACGTCCGGCTCCTCCTCCCACCAGGAAGCAGACAGCCCTGAAAGCTGTTGCTGGTCTTCGCCTTCCCTGGGCAGCCTATTCACAGGCACAGCAGCCCTGGGGATCTGTGCTTTCCCAGAGACGGAAGGTCTCATGGTGCCCATTCTCGGCAGAGCCTTTTTCCAAAAGGGCAAACTTCCGGCTTCTTGTCCCACCGGGAAGGGAGCAGCCCTGAAAGCTGTTGCTGCTCTTCGCCTTCTCTGGGCAGCCTATTCACAGGCACAGCAGCCCTGGGGATCTGTGCTTTCCCAGAGACGGAAGGTCTCATGGTGCCCGTTCTCGGCAGAGCCTTTTTCCAAAACGGCAAACGTCCGGCTCCTCCTCCCACCAGGAAGCAGCCAGCCCTGAAAGCTGTTGCTGGTCTTCGCCTTCCCTGGGCAGCCTATTCACAGGCACAGCAGCCCTGGGGATCTGTGCTTTCCCAGAGACGGAAGGTCTCATGGTGCCCGTTCTCGGCAGAGCCTTTTCCCAAAACGGCAAACGTCCGGCTTCTTGTCCCACCGGGAAGGGAGCAGCCCTGAAAGCTGTTGCTGGTCTTCGCCTTCCCTGGGCAGCCTATTCACAGGCACAACAGCCCTGGGCATCTGTGCTTTCCCAGAGACGGAAGGTCTCATGGTGCCCGTTCTCGGCAGAGCCTTTTTCCAAAACGGCAAACGTCCGGCTCCTTCTCCCACCAGGAAGGGGCCAGCCCTGCAAGCTGTTGCTGCTGTTCACCTTCCCTGGGCAGCCTATTCACAAGCACAACAGCCCTGGGGATCTGTGCTTTCCCAGAGACGGAAGGTCTCATGGTGCCCGTTCTCGGCAGAGCCTTTTCCCAAAACGGCAAACGTCCGGCTTCTTGTCCCACCGGGAAGGGACCAGCCCTGAAAGCTGTTGCTGGTCTTCGCCTTCCCTGGGCAGCCTATTCACAGGCACAGCAGCCCTGGGCATCTGTGCTTTCCCAGAGACGGAAGGTCTCATGGTGCCCGTTCTCGGCAGAGCCTTTTTCCGAAACAGCAAACATCCGGCTCCTCGTCCCACTGGGAAGGGACCAGCCCTGAAAGCTGTTGCTGGTCTTCGCCTTCCCTGGGCAGCCTATTCACAGGCACAGCAGCCCTGGGCATCTGTGCTTTCCAAGAGACGGAAGGTCTCATTGTGCCCATTCTCGGCAGAGCCTTTTTCCAAAAGGGCAAACGTCCGGCTTCTTGTCCCACCGGGAAGGGAGCAGCCCTGAAAGCTGTTGCTGGTCTTCGCCTTCCCTGGGCAGCCTCTTCACAGGCACAACAGCCCTGGGCATCTGTGCTTTCCCAGAGACGGAAGGTCTCATGGTGCCCGTTCTCGGCAGAGCCTTTTTCCGAAACGGCAAACGTCCGGCTCCTCCTCCCACCAGGAAGCAGCCAGCCCTGAAAGCTGTTGCTGGTCTTCGCCTTCCCTGGGAAGCCTATTCAGAGGCACAGAAGCCCTGGGGATCTGTGCTTTCCCAGAGACGGAAGGTCTCATGGCGCCCGTTCTCGGCAGATCCTTTTCCCAAAATGGCAAACGTCCGGCTTCTTGTCCCACCGGGAAGGGACCAGCCCTGAAAGCTGTTGCTGGTCTTCGCCTTCCCTGGGCAGCCTATTCACAGGCACAACAGCCCTGGGCATCTGTGCTTTCCCAGAGACGGAAGGTCTCATGGTGCCCGTTCTCGGCAGAGCCTTTTTCCAAAACGGCAAATGTCCGGCTCCTCCTCCCACCAGGAAGGGGCCAGCCCTGCAAGCTGTTGCTGCTGTTCACCTTCCCTGGGCAGCCTATTCACAAGCACAACAGCCCTGGGGATCTGTGCTTTCCCAGAGACGGAAGGTCTCATGGTGCCCGTTCTCGGCAGCGCCTTTTCCCAAAATGGCAAACGTCCGGCTCCTCCTCCCACCAGGAAGCAGCCAGCCCTGAAAGCTGTTGCTGCTCTTCGCCTTCCCTGGGCAGCCTATTCACAGGCACAGCAGCCCTGGGCATCTGTGCTTTCCCAGAGACGGAAGGTCTCATGGTGCCCGTTCTCAGCAGAGCCTTTTTCCGAAACGGCAAACGTCCGGCTCCTCCTCCCACCAGGAAGCAGCCAGCCCTGAAAGCTGTTGCTGGTCTTCGCCTTCCCTGGGCAGCCTATTCACAGGCACAGCAGCCCTGGGGATCTGTGCTTTCCCAGAGACGGAAGGTCTCATGGTGCCCGTTCTCGGCAGAGCCTTTTTCCAAAACGGCAAACGTCCGGCTCCTCCTCCCACCAGGAAGGGGCCAGCCCTGCAAGCTGTTGCTGCTGTTCACCTTCCCTGGGCAGCCTATTCACAGGCACAACAGCCCTGGGGATCTGTGCTTTCCCAGAGACGGAAGGTCTCATGGTGCCCGTTCTCGGCAGAGCCTTTTTCCGAAACAGCAATCATCCAGCTCCTCCTCCCACCAGGAAGCAGCCAGCCCTGAAAGCTGTTGCTGGTCTTTGCCTTCCCTGGGCAGCCTCTTCACAGGCACAACAGCCCTGGGCATCTGTGCTTTCCCAGAGACGGAAGGTCTCATGGTGCCCGTTCTCGGCAGAGCCTTTTTCCAAAACGGCAAACGTCCGGCTCCTCCTCCCACCAGGAAGCAGCCAGCCCTGAAAGCTGTTGCTGGTCTTCGCCTTCCCTGGGCAGCCTATTCACAGGCACAGCAGCCCTGGGGATCTGTGCTTTCCCAGAGACGGAAGGTCTCATGGTGCCCGTTCTCGGCAGAGCCTTTTTCCAAAAGGGCAAACTTCCGGCTTCTTGTCCCACCGGGAAGGGAGCAGCCCTGAAAGCTGTTGCTGCTCTTCGCCTTCTCTGGGCAGCCTATTCACAGGCACAGCAGCCCTGGGGATCTGTGCTTTCCCAGAGACGGAAGGTCTCATGGTGCCCGTTCTCGGCAGAGCCTTTTTCCAAAACGGCAAACGTCCGGCTCCTCCTCCCACCAGGAAGCAGCCAGCCCTGAAAGCTGTTGCTGGTCTTCGCCTTCCCTGGGCAGCCTATTCACAGGCACAGCAGCCCTGGGGATCTGTGCTTTCCCAGAGACGGAAGGTCTCATGGTGCCCGTTCTCGGCAGAGCCTTTTCCCAAAACGGCAAACGTCCGGCTTCTTGTCCCACCGGGAAGGGAGCAGCCCTGAAAGCTGTTGCTGGTCTTCGCCTTCCCTGGGCAGCCTATTCACAGGCACAACAGCCCTGGGCATCTGTGCTTTCCCAGAGACGGAAGGTCTCATGGTGCCCGTTCTCGGCAGAGCCTTTTTCCAAAACGGCAAACGTCCGGCTCCTTCTCCCACCAGGAAGGGGCCAGCCCTGCAAGCTGTTGCTGCTGTTCACCTTCCCTGGGCAGCCTATTCACAAGCACAACAGCCCTGGGGATCTGTGCTTTCCCAGAGACGGAAGGTCTCATGGTGCCCGTTCTCGGCAGAGCCTTTTCCCAAAACGGCAAACGTCCGGCTTCTTGTCCCACCGGGAAGGGACCAGCCCTGAAAGCTGTTGCTGGTCTTCGCCTTCCCTGGGCAGCCTATTCACAGGCACAGCAGCCCTGGGCATCTGTGCTTTCCCAGAGACGGAAGGTCTCATGGTGCCCGTTCTCGGCAGAGCCTTTTTCCGAAACAGCAAACATCCGGCTCCTCGTCCCACTGGGAAGGGACCAGCCCTGAAAGCTGTTGCTGGTCTTCGCCTTCCCTGGGCAGCCTATTCACAGGCACAGCAGCCCTGGGCATCTGTGCTTTCCAAGAGACGGAAGGTCTCATTGTGCCCATTCTCGGCAGAGCCTTTTTCCAAAAGGGCAAACGTCCGGCTTCTTGTCCCACCGGGAAGGGAGCAGCCCTGAAAGCTGTTGCTGGTCTTCGCCTTCCCTGGGCAGCCTCTTCACAGGCACAACAGCCCTGGGCATCTGTGCTTTCCCAGAGACGGAAGGTCTCATGGTGCCCGTTCTCGGCAGAGCCTTTTTCCGAAACGGCAAACGTCCGGCTCCTCCTCCCACCAGGAAGCAGCCAGCCCTGAAAGCTGTTGCTGGTCTTCGCCTTCCCTGGGAAGCCTATTCAGAGGCACAGAAGCCCTGGGGATCTGTGCTTTCCCAGAGACGGAAGGTCTCATGGCGCCCGTTCTCGGCAGATCCTTTTCCCAAAATGGCAAACGTCCGGCTTCTTGTCCCACCGGGAAGGGACCAGCCCTGAAAGCTGTTGCTGGTCTTCGCCTTCCCTGGGCAGCCTATTCACAGGCACAACAGCCCTGGGCATCTGTGCTTTCCCAGAGACGGAAGGTCTCATGGTGCCCGTTCTCGGCAGAGCCTTTTTCCAAAACGGCAAATGTCCGGCTCCTCCTCCCACCAGGAAGGGGCCAGCCCTGCAAGCTGTTGCTGCTGTTCACCTTCCCTGGGCAGCCTATTCACAAGCACAACAGCCCTGGGGATCTGTGCTTTCCCAGAGACGGAAGGTCTCATGGTGCCCGTTCTCGGCAGCGCCTTTTCCCAAAATGGCAAACGTCCGGCTCCTCCTCCCACCAGGAAGCAGCCAGCCCTGAAAGCTGTTGCTGCTCTTCGCCTTCCCTGGGCAGCCTATTCACAGGCACAGCAGCCCTGGGCATCTGTGCTTTCCCAGAGACGGAAGGTCTCATGGTGCCCGTTCTCAGCAGAGCCTTTTTCCGAAACGGCAAACGTCCGGCTCCTCCTCCCACCAGGAAGCAGCCAGCCCTGAAAGCTGTTGCTGGTCTTCGCCTTCCCTGGGCAGCCTATTCACAGGCACAGCAGCCCTGGGGATCTGTGCTTTCCCAGAGACGGAAGGTCTCATGGTGCCCGTTCTCGGCAGAGCCTTTTTCCAAAACGGCAAACGTCCGGCTCCTCCTCCCACCAGGAAGGGGCCAGCCCTGCAAGCTGTTGCTGCTGTTCACCTTCCCTGGGCAGCCTATTCACAGGCACAACAGCCCTGGGGATCTGTGCTTTCCCAGAGACGGAAGGTCTCATGGTGCCCGTTCTCGGCAGAGCCTTTTTCCGAAACAGCAATCATCCAGCTCCTCCTCCCACCAGGAAGCAGCCAGCCCTGAAAGCTGTTGCTGGTCTTTGCCTTCCCTGGGCAGCCTCTTCACAGGCACAACAGCCCTGGGCATCTGTGCTTTCCCAGAGACGGAAGGTCTCATGGTGCCCGTTCTCGGCAGAGCCTTTTTCCAAAACGGCAAACGTCCGGCTCCTCCTCCCACCAGGAAGCAGCCAGCCCTGAAAGCTGTTGCTGGTCTTCGCCTTCCCTGGGCAGCCTATTCACAGGCACAGCAGCCCTGGGGATCTGTGCTTTCCCAGAGACGGAAGGTCTCATGGTGCCCGTTCTCGGCAGAGCCTTTTCCCAAAACGGCAAACGTCCGGCTTCTTGTCCCACCGGGAAGGGAGCAGCCCTGAAAGCTGTTGCTGGTCTTCGCCTTCCCTGGGCAGCCTATTCACAGGCACAACAGCCCTGGGGATCTGTGCTTTCCCAGAGATGGAAGGTCTCATGGTGCCCGTTCTCGGCAGAGCCTTTTTCCGAAACAGCAAACGTCCGGCTCCTCCTCCCACCAGGAAGGGAGCAGCCCTGAAAGCTGTTGCTGGTCTTCGCCTTCCCTGGGCAGCCTATTCACAGGCAGAGCAGCCCTGGGGATCTGTGCTTTCCCAGAGACGGAAGGTCTCATGGTGCCCGTTCTCGGCAGAGCCTTTTCCCAAAATGGCAAACGTCCGGCTTCTTGTCCCACCGGGAAGGGACCAGCCCTGAAAGCTGTTGCTGGTCTTCGCCTTCCCTGGGCAGCCTATTCACAGGCACAACAGCCCTGGGGATCTGTGCTTTCCCAGAGACGGAAGGTCTCATGGTGCCCGTTCTCGGCAGAGCCTTTTTCCAAAACGGCAAACGTCCGGCTCCTCCTCCCACCAGGAAGCAGCCAGCCCTGAAAGCTGTTGCTGGTCTTCACCTTCCCTGGGCAGCCTATTCACAGGCACAGCAGCCCTGGGCATCTGTGCTTTCCCAGAGACGGAAGGTCTCATGGTGCCCGTTCTCGGCAGAACCTTTTTCCGAAACGGCAAACGTCCAGCTCCTCCTCCCACCAGGAAGGGACCAGCCCTGAAAGCTGTTGCTGCTCTTCACCTTCTCTGGGCAGCCTATTGACAGGCACAGCAGCCCTGGGGATCTGTGCTTTCCCAGAGACGGAAGGTCTCATGGTGCCCGTTCTCGGCAGAGCCTTTTCCCAAAATGGCAAACGTCCGGCTTCTTGTCCCACCGGGAAGGGACCAGCCCTGAAAGCTGTTGCTGGTCTTCGCCTTCCCTGGGCAGCCTATTCACAGGCACAGCAGCCCTGGGCATCTGTGCTTTCCCAGAGACAGAAGGTCTCATGGTGCCCGTTCTCGGCAGAGCCTTTTCCCAAAACGGCAAACGTCCGGCTTCTTGTCCCACCGGGAAGGGAGCAGCCCTGAAAGCTGTTGCTGGTCTTCGCCTTCCCTGGGCAGCCTATTCACAGGCACAACAGCCCTGGGGATCTGTGCTTTCCCAGAGATGGAAGGTCTCATGGTGCCCGTTCTCGGCAGAGCCTTTTTCCGAAACAGCAAACGTCCGGCTCCTCCTCCCACCAGGAAGGGAGCAGCCCTGAAAGCTGTTGCTGGTCTTCGCCTTCCCTGGGCAGCCTATTCACAGGCACAGCAGCCCTGGGGATCTGTGCTTTCCCAGAGACGGAAGGTCTCATGGTGCCCGTTCTCGGCAGAGCCTTTTCCCAAAATGGCAAACGTCCGGCTTCTTGTCCCACCGGGAAGGGACCAGCCCTGAAAGCTGTTGCTGGTCTTCGCCTTCCCTGGGCAGCCTATTCACAGGCACAACAGCCCTGGGGATCTGTGCTTTCCCAGAGACGGAAGGTCTCATGGTGCCCGTTCTCGGCAGAGCCTTTTTCCAAAACGGCAAACGTCCGGCTCCTCCTCCCACCAGGAAGCAGCCAGCCCTGAAAGCTGTTGCTGGTCTTCACCTTCCCTGGGCAGCCTCTTCACAGGCACAGCAGCCCTGGGCATCTGTGCTTTCCCAGAGACGGAAGGTCTCATGGTGCCCGTTCTCGGCAGAACCTTTTTCCGAAACGGCAAACGTCCAGCTCCTCCTCCCACCAGGAAGGGACCAGCCCTGAAAGCTGTTGCTGCTCTTCACCTTCTCTGGGCAGCCTATTGACAGGCACAGCAGCCCTGGGGATCTGTGCTTTCCCAGAGACGGAAGGTCTCATGGTGCCCGTTCTCGGCAGAGCCTTTTCCCAAAATGGCAAACGTCCGGCTTCTTGTCCCACCGGGAAGGGAGCAGCCCTGAAAGCTGTTGCTGGTCTTCGCCTTCCCTGGGCAGCCTATTCACAGGCACAGCAGCCCTGGGCATCTGTGCTTTCCCAGAGACAGAAGGTCTCATGGTGCCCGTTCTCGGCAGAGCCTTTTCCCAAAACGGCAAACGTCCGGCTTCTTGTCCCACCGGGAAGGGAGCAGCCCTGAAAGCTGTTGCTGGTCTTCGCCTTCCCTGGGCAGCCTCTTCACAGGCACAACAGCCCTGGGGATCTGTGCTTTCCCAGAGACGGAAGGTCTCATGGTGCCCGTTCTCGGCAGAGCCTTTTTCCAAAACGGCAAACGTCCGGCTCCTCCTCCCACCAGGAAGCAGCCAGCCCTGAAAGCTGTTGCTGGTCTTCACCTTCCCTGGGCAGCCTCTTCACAGGCACAGCAGCCCTGGGCATCTGTGCTTTCCCAGAGACGGAAGGTCTCATGGTGCCCGTTCTCGGCAGAACCTTTTTCCGAAACGGCAAACGTCCAGCTCCTCCTCCCACCAGGAAGGGACCAGCCCTGAAAGCTGTTGCTGCTCTTCACCTTCTCTGGGCAGCCTATTGACAGGCACAGCAGCCCTGGGGATCTGTGCTTTCCCAGAGACGGAAGGTCTCATGGTGCCCGTTCTCGGCAGAGCCTTTTCCCAAAATGGCAAACGTCCGGCTTCTTGTCCCACCGGGAAGGGAGCAGCCCTGAAAGCTGTTGCTGGTCTTCGCCTTCCCTGGGCAGCCTATTCACAGGCACAGCAGCCCTGGGCATCTGTGCTTTCCCAGAGACAGAAGGTCTCATGGTGCCCGTTCTCGGCAGAGCCTTTTCCCAAAACGGCAAACGTCCGGCTTCTTGTCCCACCGGGAAGGGAGCAGCCCTGAAAGCTGTTGCTGGTCTTCGCCTTCCCTGGGCAGCCTCTTCACAGGCACAACAGCCCTGGGGATCTGTGCTTTCCCACAGACGGAAGGTCTCATGGTACCCGTTCTCGGCAGAGCCTTTTTCCGAAACCGCAAACGTCCGGCTCCTCCTCCCACGAGGAAGCAGCCAGCCCTGAAAGCTGTTGCTGCTGTTCACCTTCCCTGGGCAGCCTATTCACAGGCACAACAGCCCTGGGCATCTGTGCTTTCCCAGAGACGGAAGGTCTCATGGTGCCCGTTCTCGGCAGATCCTTTTCCCAAAATGGCAAACGTCCGGCTTCTTGTCCCACCGGGAAGGGACCAGCCCTGAAAGCTGTTGCTGGTCTTCGCCTTCCCTGGGCAGCCTATTCACAGGCACAGCAGCCCTGGGCATCTGTGCTTTCCAAGAGACGGAAGGTCTCATGGTGCCCATTATCGGCAGAGCCTTTTTCCAAAAGGGCAAACGTCCGGCTTCTTGTCCCACCGGGAAGGGAGCAGCCCTGAAAGCTGTTGCTGGTCTTCGCCTTCCCTGGGCAGCCTCTTCACAGGCACAACAGCCCTGGGCATCTGTGCTTTCCCAGAGACGGAAGGTCTCATGGTGCCCGTTCTCGGCAGAGCCTTTTTCCGAAACGGCAAACGTCCGGCTCCTCCTCCCACCAGGAAGCAGCCAGCCCTGAAAGCTGTTGCTGGTCTTCGCCTTCCCTGGGAAGCCTATTCACAGGCACAGAAGCCCTGGGGATCTGTGCTTTCCCAGAGACGGAAGGTCTCATGGTGCCCGTTCTCGGCAGCGCCTTTTCCCAAAATGGCAAACGTCCGGCTCCTCCTCCCACCAGGAAGCAGCCAGCCCTGAAAGCTGTTGCTGCTCTTCGCCTTCCCTGGGCAGCCTATTCACAGGCACAGCAGCCCTGGGCATCTGTGCTTTCCCAGAGACGGAAGGTCTCATGGTGCCCGTTCTCAGCAGAGCCTTCTTCCGAAACGGCAAACGTCCGGCTCCTCCTCCCACCAGGAAGCAGCCAGCCCTGAAAGCTGTTGCTGGTCTTCGCCTTCCCTGGGCAGCCTATTCACAGGCACAGCAGCCCTGGGCATCTGTGCTTTCCCAGAGACGGAAGGTCTCATGGTGCCCGTTCTCGGCAGAGCCTTTTCCCAAAACGGCAAACGTCCGGCTCCTCCTCCCACCAGGAAGGGGCCAGCCCTGCAAGCTGTTGCTGCTGTTCACCTTCCCTGGGCAGCCTATTCACAGGCACAACAGCCTTGGGGATCTGTGCTTTCCCAGAGACGGAAGGTCTCATGGTGCCCGTTCTCGGCAGAGCCTTTTTCCGAAACAGCAATCATCCAGCTCCTCCTCCCACCAGGAAGCAGCCAGCCCTGAAAGCTGTTGCTGGTCTTTGCCTTCCCTGGGCAGCCTCTTCACAGGCACAACAGCCCTGGGCATCTGTGCTTTCCCAGAGACGGAAGGTCTCATGGTGCCCGTTCTCGGCAGAGCCTTTTTCCAAAACGGCAAACGTCCGGCTCCTCCTCCCACCAGGAAGCAGCCAGCCCTGAAAGCTGTTGCTGGTCTTCGCCTTCCCTGGGCAGCCTATTCACAGGCACAGCAGCCCTGGGGATCTGTGCTTTCCCAGAGACGGAAGGTCTCATGGTGCCCGTTCTCGGCAGAGCCTTTTCCCAAAACGGCAAACGTCCGGCTTCTTGTCCCACCGGGAAGGGAGCAGCCCTGAAAGCTGTTGCTGGTCTTCGCCTTCCCTGGGCAGCCTATTCACAGGCACAACAGCCCTGGGGATCTGTGCTTTCCCAGAGATGGAAGGTCTCATGGTGCCCGTTCTCGGCAGAGCCTTTTTCCGAAACAGCAAACGTCCGGCTCCTCCTCCCACCAGGAAGGGAGCAGCCCTGAAAGCTGTTGCTGGTCTTCGCCTTCCCTGGGCAGCCTATTCACAGGCAGAGCAGCCCTGGGGATCTGTGCTTTCCCAGAGACGGAAGGTCTCATGGTGCCCGTTCTCGGCAGAGCCTTTTCCCAAAATGGCAAACGTCCGGCTTCTTGTCCCACCGGGAAGGGACCAGCCCTGAAAGCTGTTGCTGGTCTTCGCCTTCCCTGGGCAGCCTATTCACAGGCACAACAGCCCTGGGGATCTGTGCTTTCCCAGAGACGGAAGGTCTCATGGTGCCCGTTCTCGGCAGAGCCTTTTTCCAAAACGGCAAACGTCCGGCTCCTCCTCCCACCAGGAAGCAGCCAGCCCTGAAAGCTGTTGCTGGTCTTCACCTTCCCTGGGCAGCCTCTTCACAGGCACAGCAGCCCTGGGCATCTGTGCTTTCCCAGAGACGGAAGGTCTCATGGTGCCCGTTCTCGGCAGAACCTTTTTCCGAAACGGCAAACGTCCAGCTCCTCCTCCCACCAGGAAGGGACCAGCCCTGAAAGCTGTTGCTGCTCTTCACCTTCTCTGGGCAGCCTATTGACAGGCACAGCAGCCCTGGGGATCTGTGCTTTCCCAGAGACGGAAGGTCTCATGGTGCCCGTTCTCGGCAGAGCCTTTTCCCAAAATGGCAAACGTCCGGCTTCTTGTCCCACCGGGAAGGGACCAGCCCTGAAAGCTGTTGCTGGTCTTCGCCTTCCCTGGGCAGCCTATTCACAGGCACAGCAGCCCTGGGCATCTGTGCTTTCCCAGAGACAGAAGGTCTCATGGTGCCCGTTCTCGGCAGAGCCTTTTCCCAAAACGGCAAACGTCCGGCTTCTTGTCCCACCGGGAAGGGAGCAGCCCTGAAAGCTGTTGCTGGTCTTCGCCTTCCCTGGGCAGCCTATTCACAGGCACAACAGCCCTGGGGATCTGTGCTTTCCCAGAGATGGAAGGTCTCATGGTGCCCGTTCTCGGCAGAGCCTTTTTCCGAAACAGCAAACGTCCGGCTCCTCCTCCCACCAGGAAGGGAGCAGCCCTGAAAGCTGTTGCTGGTCTTCGCCTTCCCTGGGCAGCCTATTCACAGGCACAACAGCCCTGGGCATCTGTGCTTTCCCAGAGACGGAAGGTCTCATGGTGCCCGTTCTCGGCAGAGCCTTTTCCCAAAATGGCAAACGTCCGGCTTCTTGTCCCACCGGGAAGGGACCAGCCCTGAAAGCTGTTGCTGGTCTTCGCCTTCCCTGGGCAGCCTATTCACAGGCACAACAGCCCTGGGGATCTGTGCTTTCCCAGAGACGGAAGGTCTCATGGTGCCCGTTCTCGGCAGAGCCTTTTTCCAAAACGGCAAACGTCCGGCTCCTCCTCCCACCAGGAAGCAGCCAGCCCTGAAAGCTGTTGCTGGTCTTCACCTTCCCTGGGCAGCCTCTTCACAGGCACAGCAGCCCTGGGCATCTGTGCTTTCCCAGAGACGGAAGGTCTCATGGTGCCCGTTCTCGGCAGAACCTTTTTCCGAAACGGCAAACGTCCAGCTCCTCCTCCCACCAGGAAGGGACCAGCCCTGAAAGCTGTTGCTGCTGTTCACCTTCCCTGGGCAGCCTATTCACAGGCACAGCAGCCCTGGGCATCTGTGCTTTCCCAGAGACGGAAGGTCTCATGGTGCCCGTTCTCGGCAGAGCCTTTTTCCGAAACCGCAAACGTCCAGCTCCTTGTCCAACTGGGATGGTACCAGCCCTGAAAGCTGTTGCTGCTCTTCGCCTTCCCTGGGCAGCCTATTCACAGGCACAGCAGCCCTGGGCATCTGTGCTTTCCCAGAGACGGAAGGTCTCATGGTGCCCGTTCTCGGCAGAGCCTTTTTCCAAAACGGCAAACGTCCGGCTCCTCCTCCCACCAGGAAGCAGCCAGCCCTGAAAGCTGTTGCTGGTCTTCGCCTTCCCTGGGCAGCCTATTCACAGGCACAGCAGCCCTGGGCATCTGTGCTTTCCCAGAGACGGAAGGTCTCATGGTGCCCGTTCTCGGCAGAGCCTTTTTCCGAAACAGCAAACATCCGGCTCCTCGTCCCACTGGGAAGGGACCAGCCCTGAAAGCTGTTGCTGGTCTTCGCCTTCCCTGGGCAGCCTATTCACAGGCACAGCAGCCCTGGGCATCTGTGCTTTCCCAGAGACGGAAGGTCTCATGGTGCCCGTTCTCGGCAGAGCCTTTTTCCGAAACGGCAAACGTCCGGCTCCTCCTCCCACCAGGAAGGGGCCAGCCCTGAAAGCTGTTGCTGGTCTTCGCCTTCCCTGGGAAGCCTATTCAGAGGCACAGAAGCCCTGGGGATCTGTGCTTTCCCAGAGACGGAAGGTCTCATGGTGCCCGTTCTCGGCAGATCCTTTTCCCAAAATGGCAAACGTCCGGCTTCTTGTCCCACCGGGAAGGGACCAGCCCTGAAAGCTGTTGCTGGTCTTCGCCTTCCCTGGGCAGCCTATTCACAGGCACAACAGCCCTGGGCATCTGTGCTTTCCCAGAGACGGAAGGTCTCATGGTGCCCGTTCTCGGCAGAGCCTTTTTCCAAAACGGCAAACGTCCGGCTCCTCCTCCCACCAGGAAGGGGCCAGCCCTGCAAGCTGTTGCTGCTGTTCACCTTCCCTGGGCAGCCTATTCACAAGCACAACAGCCCTGGGGATCTGTGCTTTCCCAGAGACGGAAGGTCTCATGGTGCCCGTTCTCGGCAGAGCCTTTTTCCGAAACAGCAATCATCCAGCTCCTCCTCCCACCAGGAAGCAGCCAGCCCTGAAAGCTGTTGCTGGTCTTCGCCTTCCCTGGGCAGCCTCTTCACAGGCACAACAGCCCTGGGGATCTGTGCTTTCCCAGAGACGGAAGGTCTCATGGTGCCCGTTCTCGGCAGAGCCTTTTTCCAAAACAGCAAACGTCCGGCTCCTCCTCCCACCAGGAAGCAGCCAGCCCTGAAAGCTGTTGCTGGTCTTCGCCTTCCCTGGGCAGCCTATTCACAGGCACAGCAGCCCTGGGGATCTGTGCTTTCCCAGAGACGGAAGGTCTCATGGTGCCCGTTCTCGGCAGAGCCTTTTCCCAAAACGGCAAACGTCCGGCTTCTTGTCCCACCGGGAAGGGAGCAGCCCTGAAAGCTGTTGCTGGTCTTCGCCTTCCCTGGGCAGCCTATTCACAGGCACAACAGCCCTGGGGATCTGTGCTTTCCCAGAGATGGAAGGTCTCATGGTGCCCGTTCTCGGCAGAGCCTTTTTCCGAAACAGCAAACGTCCGGCTCCTCCTCCCACCAGGAAGGGAGCAGCCCTGAAAGCTGTTGCTGGTCTTCGCCTTCCCTGGGCAGCCTATTCACAGGCAGAGCAGCCCTGGGGATCTGTGCTTTCCCAGAGACGGAAGGTCTCATGGTGCCCGTTCTCGGCAGCGCCTTTTCCCAAAACGGCAAACGTCCGGCTCCTCCTCCCACCAGGAAGCAGCCAGCCCTGAAAGCTGTTGCTGGTCTTCGCCTTCCCTGGGCAGCCTCTTCACAGGCACAACAGCCCTGGGCATCTGTGCTTTCCCAGAGACGGAAGGTCTCATGGTGCCCGTTCTCGGCAGAGCCTTTTTCCGAAAGGGCAAACGTCCGGCTCCTCCTCCCAGCAGGAAGGGGCCAGCCCTGAAAGCTGTTGCTGGTCTTCGCCTTCCCTGGGCAGCCTATTCAGAGGCACAGCAGCCCTGGGGATCTGTGCTTTCCCAGAGACGGAAGGTCTCATGGTGCCCGTTCTCGGCAGAGCCTTTTCCCAAAATGGCAAACGTCCGGCTTCTTGTCCCACCGGGAAGGGACCAGCCCTGAAAGCTGTTGCTGGTCTTCGCCTTCCCTGGGCAGCCTATTCACAGGCACAACAGCCCTGGGGATCTGTGCTTTCCCAGAGACGGAAGGTCTCATGGTGCCCGTTCTCGGCAGAGCCTTTTTCCAAAACGGCAAACGTCCGGCTCCTCCTCCCACCAGGAAGGGGCCAGACCTGCAAGCTGTTGCTGGTCTTCACCTTCCCTGGGCAGCCTCTTCACAGGCACAGCAGCCCTGGGCATCTGTGCTTTCCCAGAGACGGAAGGTCTCATGGTGCCCGTTCTCGGCAGAACCTTTTTCCGAAACGGCAAACGTCCAGCTCCTCCTCCCACCAGGAAGGGACCAGCCCTGAAAGCTGTTGCTGCTCTTCACCTTCTCTGGGCAGCCTATTGACAGGCACAGCAGCCCTGGGGATCTGTGCTTTCCCAGAGACGGAAGGTCTCATGGTGCCCGTTCTCGGCAGAGCCTTTTCCCAAAATGGCAAACGTCCGGCTTCTTGTCCCACCGGGAAGGGACCAGCCCTGAAAGCTGTTGCTGGTCTTCGCCTTCCCTGGGCAGCCTATTCACAGGCACAACAGCCCTGGGGATCTGTGCTTTCCCAGAGACGGAAGGTCTCATGGTGCCCGTTCTCGGCAGAGCCTTTTTCCAAAACGGCAAACGTCCGGCTCCTCCTCCCACCAGGAAGGGGCCAGCCCTGCAAGCTGTTGCTGCTGTTCACCTTCCCTGGGCAGCCTATTCACAAGCACAACAGCCCTGGGGATCCGTGCTTTCCCAGAGACGGAAGGTCTCATGGTGCCCGTTCTCGGCAGAGCCTTTTTCCGAAACAGCAAACGTCTGGCTCCTCGTCCCACTGGGAAGGGACCAGCCCTGAAAGCTGTTGCTGCTCTTCACCTTCTCTGGGCAGCCTATTGACAGGCACAGCAGCCCTGGGGATCTGTGCTTTCCCAGAGACGGAAGGTCTCATGGTGCCCGTTCTCGGCAGAGCCTTTTTCCGAAAGGGCAAACGTCCGTCTTCTTGTCCCACCGGGAAGGGAGCAGCCCTGAAAGCTGTTGCTGCTCTTCGCCTTCCCTGGGCAGCCTATTCACAGGCACAGCAGCCCTGGGCATCTGTGCTTTCCCAGAGACAGAAGGTCTCATGGTGCCCGTTCTCGGCAGAGCCTTTTCCCAAAACGGCAAACGTCCGGCTTCTTTTCCCACCGGGAAGGGAGCAGCCCTGAAAGCAGTTGCTGGTCTTCGCCTTCCCTGGGCAGCCTCTTCACAGGCACAACAGCCCTGGGGATCTGTGCTTTCCCAGAGACGGAAGGTCTCATGGTGCCCGTTCTCGGCAGAGCCTTTTTCCGAAACCGCAAACGTCCGGCTCCTCCTCCCACGAGGAAGCAGCCAGCCCTGCAAGCTGTTGCTGCTGTTCACCTTCCCTGGGCAGCCTATTCACAGGCACAACAGCCCTGGGGATCTGTGCATTCCCAGAGACGGAAGGTCTCATGGTGCCCGTTCTCGGCAGAGCCTTTTTCCGAAACGGCAAACGTCCGGCTCCTCGTCCCACTGGGAAGGGACCAGCCCTGAAAGCTGTTGCTGGTCTTCGCCTTCCCTGGGCAGCCTATTCACAGGCACAGCAGCCCTGGGCATCTGTGCTTTCCCAGAGACGGAAGGTCTCATGGTGCCCGTTCTCGGCAGAGCCTGTTTCCAAAACGGCAAACGTCCGGCTTCTTGTCCCACCGGGAAGGGACCAGCCCTGAAAGCTGTTGCTGCTCTTCGCCTTCCCTGGGCAGCCTATTCACAGGCACAGCAGCCCTGGGCATCTGTGCTTTCCCAGAGACGGAAGGTCTCATGGTGCCCGTTCTCGGCAGAGCCTTTTTCCGAAATGGCAAACGTCCGGCTCCTCCTGCCACGAGGAAGTAGCCAGCCCTGAAAGCTGTTGCTGCTGTTCACCTTCCCTGGGCAGCCTATTCACAGGCACAACAGCCCTGGGGATCTGTGCATTCCCAGAGACGGAAGGTCTCATGGTGCCCGTTCTCGGCAGAGCCTTTTTCCGAAACGGCAAACGTCCGGCTCCTCCTGCCACGAGGAAGTAGCCAGCCCTGAAAGCTGTTGCTGCTGTTCACCTTCCCTGGGCAGCCTATTCACAGGCACAACAGCCCTGGGGATCTGTGCATTCCCAGAGACGGAAGGTCTCATGGTGCCCGTTCTCGGCAGAGCCTTTTTCCGAAATGGCAAACGTCCGGCTCCTACTCCCACCAGGAAGGGAGCAGCCCTGAAAGCTGTTGCTGCTCTTCGCCTTCCCTGGGCAGCCTATTCACAGGCACAGCAGCCCTGGGGATCTGTGCTTTCCCAGAGATGGAAGGTCTCATGGTGCCCGTTCTCGGCAGAGCCTTTTTCCGAAACCGCAAACGTCCGGCTCCTTGTCCAACTGGGATGGTACCAGCCCTGAAAGCTGTTGCTGCTCTTCGCCTTCCCTGGGCAGCCTATTCACAGGCACAGCAGCCCTGGGCATCTGTGCTTTCCCAGAGACGGAAGGTCTCATGGTGCCCGTTCTCGGCAGAGCCTATTTCCAAAACGGCAAACGTCCGGCTCCTCCTCCCACCAGGAAGCAGCCAGCCCTGAAAGCTGTTGCTGGTCTTCGCCTTCCCTGGGCAGCCTATTCACAGGCACAGCAGCCCTGGGGATCTGTGCTTTCCCAGAGACGGAAGGTCTCATGCTGCCCGTTCTCGGCAGAGCCTTTTCCCAAAACGGCAAACGTCCGGCTTCTTGTCCCACCGGGAAGGGACCAGCCCTGAAAGCTGTTGCTGGTCTTCGGCTTCCCTGGGCAGCCTATTCACAAGCACAACAGCCCTGGGCATCTGTGCTTTCCCAGAGACGGAAGGTCTCATGGTGCCCGTTCTCGGCAGAGCCTTTTCCCAAAACGGCAAACGTCCGGCTTCTTGTCCCACCGGGAAGGGAGCAGCCCTGAAAGCTGTTGCTGGTCTTCGCCTTCCCTGGGCAGCCTCTTCACAGGCACAACAGCCCTGGGGATCTGTGCTTTCCCAGAGACGGAAGGTCTCATGGTGCCCGTTCTCGGCAGAGCCTTTTTCCGAAACCGCAAACGTCCGGCTCCTCCTCCCAGGAGGAAGCAGCCAGCCCTGAAAGCTGTTGCTGCTGTTCACCTTCCCTGGGCAGCCTATTCACAGGCACAACAGCCCTGGGCATCTGTGCATTCCCAGAGACGGAAGGTCTCATGGTGCCCGTTCTCGGCAGAGCCTTTTTCCGAAACGGCAAACGTCCGGCTCCTCGTCCCACTGGGAAGGGACCAGCCCTGAAAGCTGTTGCTGGTCTTCGCCTTCCCTGGGCAGCCTATTCACAGGCACAGCAGCCCTGGGCATCTGTGCTTTCCCAGAGACGGAAGGTCTCATGGTGCCCGTTCTCGGCAGAGCCTTTTTCCGAAACAGCAAACGTCCGGCTCCTCCTCCCACCAGGAATGGAGCAGCCCTGAAAGCTGTTGCTGGTCTTCGCCTTCCCTGGGCAGCCTATTCACAGGCAGAGCAGCCCTGGGGATCTGTGCTTTCCTAGAGACGGAAGGTCTCATGGTGCCCGTTCTCGGCAGAGCCTTTTCCCAAAACGGCAAACGTCCGGCTCCTCCTCCCACCAGGAAGCAGCCAGCCCTGAAAGCTGTTGCTGGTCTTCGCCTTCCCTGGGCAGCCTCTTCACAGGCACAACAGCCCTGGGCATCTGTGCTTTCCCAGAGACGGAAGGTCTCATGGTGCCCGTTCTCGGCAGAGCCTTTTTCCGAAAGGGCAAACGTCCGGCTCCTCCTCCCACCAGGAAGGGGCCAGCCCTGAAAGCTGTTGCTGGTCTTCGCCTTCCCTGGGCAGCCTATTCAGAGGCACAGCAGCCCTGGGGATCTGTGCTTTCCCAGAGACGGAAGGTCTCATGGTGCCCGTTCTCGGCAGAGCCTTTTCCCAAAATGGCAAACGTCCGGCTTCTTGTCCCACCGGGAAGGGACCAGCCCTGAAAGCTGTTGCTGGTCTTCGCCTTCCCTGGGCAGCCTATTCACAGGCACAACAGCCCTGGGGATCTGTGCTTTCCCAGAGACGGAAGGTCTCATGGTGACCGTTCTCGGCAGAGCCTTTTTCCAAAACGGCAAACGTCCGGCTCCTCCTCCCACCAGGAAGGGGCCAGCCCTGCAAGCTGTTGCTGGTCTTCACCTTCCCTGGGCAGCCTCTTCACAGGCACAGCAGCCCTGGGGATCTGTGCTTTCCCAGAGATGGAAGGTCTCATGGTGCCCGTTCTCGGCAGAGCCTTTTTCCGAAACCGCAAACGTCCGGCTCCTTGTCCAACTGGGATGGTACCAGCCCTGAAAGCTGTTGCTGCTCTTCGCCTTCCCTGGGCAGCCTATTCACAGGCACAGCAGCCCTGGGCATCTGTGCTTTCCCAGAGACGGAAGGTCTCATGGTGCCCGTTCTCGGCAGAGCCTATTTCCAAAACGGCAAACGTCCGGCTCCTCCTCCCACCAGGAAGCAGCCAGCCCTGAAAGCTGTTGCTGGTCTTCGCCTTCCCTGGGCAGCCTATTCAGAGGCACAGCAGCCCTGGGCATCTGTGCTTTCCCAGAGACGGAAGGTCTCATGGTGCCCGTTCTCGGCATAGCCTTTTTCCGAACCGCAAACGTCCAGGTCCTCCTCCCACCGGGAAGGGACCAGCCCTGAAAGCTGTTGCTGCTCTTCGCCTTCCCTGGGCAGCCTATTCACAGGCACAGCAGCCCTGGGCATCTGTGCTTTCCCAGAGACGGAAGGTCTCATGGTGCCCGTTCTCGGCAGAGCCTTTTTCCGAAACGGCAAACGTCCGGCTCCTCCTCCCACTAGGAAGGGGCCAGCCCTGAAAGCTGTTGCTGCTGTTCACCTTCCCTGGGCAGCCTATTCACAGGCACAACAGCCCTGGGGATCTGTGCATTCCCAGAGACGGAAGGTCTCATGGTGCCCGTTCTCGGCAGAGCCTTTTTCCGAAATGGCAAACGTCCGGCTCCTCCTCCCACCAGGAAGGGACCAGCCCTGAAAGCTGTTGCTGCTCTTCACCTTCTCTGGGCAGCCTATTCACAGGCACAACAGCATTGGGGATCTGTGCTTTCCCAGAGCTGGAAGGTCTCATGGTGCCCGTTCTCGGCAGAGCCTTTTTCCGAAACAGCAAATATCCGGCTCCTCCTCCCACCGGGAAGGGACCAGCCCTTAAAGCTGTTGCTGGTCTTCGCCTTCCCTGGGCAGCCTATTCACAGGCACAGCAGCCCAGGGATCTGTGCTTTCCCAGAGACGGAAGGTCTCATGGTGCCCGTTCTTGACAGAGCCTTTTTCCGAAACCGCAAAAGTCCGGCTCCTTGTCCCACCGGGAAGGGACCAGCCCTGAAAGCTGTTGCTGGTCTTCGCCTTCCCTGGGCAGCCTATTCACAGGCACAGCAGCCCTGGGCATCTGTGCTTTCCCAGAGACGGAAGGTCTCATGGTGCCCGTTCTCAGCAGAGCCTTTTTCGGAAAGGGCAAACGTCCGGTTTCTTGTCCCACCGGGAAGGGTGCAGCCCTGAAAGCTGTTGCTGGTCTTCGCCTTCCCTGGGCAGCCTATTCACAGGCACAGCAGCCCTGGGCATCTGTGCTTTCCCAGAGACGGAAGGTCTCATGGTGCCCGTTCTCGGCAGAGCCTTTTTCCGAAACGGCAAACGTCCGGCTCCTCCTCCCACTAGGAAGGGGCCAGCCCTGCAAGCTGTTGCTGCTGTTCACCTTCCCTGGGCAGCCTATTCACAGGCACAGCAGCCCTGGGCATCTGTGCTTTCCCAGAGACGGAAGGTCTCATGGTGCCCGTTCTCGGCAGAGCCTTTTTCCGAAACGGCAAACGTCCGGCTCCTCGTCCCACTGGGAAGGGACCAGCCCTGAAAGCTGTTGCTGGTCTTCGCCTTCCCTGGGCAGCCTATTCACAGGCACAGCAGCCCTGGGCATCTGTGCTTTCCCAGAGACGGAAGGTCTCATGGTGCCCGTTCTCGGCAGAGCCTTTTTCCGAAATGGCAAACATCCGGCTCCTCCTCCCACCAGGAAGGGACCAGCCCTGAAAGCTGTTGCTGCTCTTCACCTTCTCTGGGCAGCCTATTCACAGGCACAACAGCATTGGGGATCTGTGCTTTCCCAGAGCTGGAAGGTCTCATGGTGCCCGTTCTCGGCAGAGCCTTTTTCCAAAACAGCAAACGTACGGCTCCTCGTCCCACCGGGAAGGGACCAGCCCTGAAAGCTGTTGCTGGTCTTCGCCTTCCCTGGGCAACCTATTCACAGGCACAGCAGCCCTGGGGATCTGTGCTTTCCCAGAGACGGAAGGTCTCATGGTGCCCGTTCTTGACAGAGCCTTTTTCCGAAACCGCAAACGTCCGGCTCCTTGTCCCACCGGGAAGGGACCAGCCCTGAAAGCTGTTGCTGGTCTTCGCCTTCCCTGGGCAGCCTATTCACAGGCACAGCAGCCCTGGGCATCTGTGCTTTCCCAGAGACGGAAGGTCTCATGGTGCCCGTTCTCGCAGCGCCTTTTTCCAAAACGGCAAACGTCCGGCTCCTCCTCCCACCAGGAAGGGGACAGCCCTGAAAGCTGTTGCTGGTCTTCGCCTTCCCTGGGCAGCCTATTCACAGGCACAGCAGCCCTGGGCATCTGTGCTATCCCAGAGAGGGAAGGTCTCATGGTGCCCGTTCTCGGCAGAGCCTTTTTCCGAAAGGGCAATCGTCCGGCTTCTTGTCCCACCGGGAAGGGAGCAGCCCTGAAAGCTGTTGCTGGTCTTCGCCTTCCCTGGGCAGCCTATTCACAGGCACAGCAGCCCTGGGCATCTGTGCTTTCCCAGAGACGGAAGGTCTCATGGTGCCCGTTCTCGGCAGAGCCTTTTTCCGAAATGGCAAACGTCCGGCTCCTCCTCCCACTAGGAAGGGGCCAGCCCTGCAAGCTGTTGCTGGTCTTCGCCTTCCCTGGGCAGCCTATTCACAGGCACAGCAGCCCTGGGGATCTGTGCTTTCCCAGAGATGGAAGGTCTCATGGTGCCCGTTCTTGACAGAGCCTTTTTCCGAAACCGCAAACGTCCGGCTCCTTGTCCCACCAGGAAGGGAGCAGCCCTGAAAGCTGTTGCTGGTCTTCGCCTTCCCTGGGCAGCCTATTCACAGGCACAGCAGCCCTGGGCATCTGTGCTTTCCCAGAGACGGAAGGTCTCATGGTGCCCATTCTCGGCAGAGCCTTTTTCCGAAACGGCAAACGTCCGGCTTCTTGTCCCACCGGGAAGGGAGCAGCCCTGAAAGCTGTTGCTGGTCTTCGCCTTCCCGGGGCAGCCTATTCACAGGCACAGCAGCCCTGGGCATCTGTGCTTTCCCAGAGACGGAAGGTCTCATGGTGCCCGTTCTCGGCAGAGCCTTTTTCCGAAACGGCAAACGTCCGGCTCCTCCTCCCACCAGGAAGGGGCCAGCCCTGCAAGCTGTTGCTGCTGTTCACCTTCCCTGGGCAGCCTATTCACAGGCACAGCAGCCCTGGGCATCTGTGCTTTCCCAGAGACGGAAGGTCTCATGGTGCCCGTTCTCGGCAGAGCCTTTTTCCGAAACGGCAAACGTCCGCCTCCTCGTCCCACTGGGAAGGGACCAGCCCTGAAAGCTGTTGCTGGTCTTCACCTTCCCTGGGCAGCCTATTCACAGGCACAGCAGCCCTGGGGATCTGTGCTTTCCCAGAGAGGGAAGGTCTCATGGTGCCCGTTCTCGGCAGAGCCTTTTTCCGAAATGGCAAACGTCCGGCTCCTCCTCCCACCAGGAAGGGACCAGCCCTGAAAGCTGTTGCTGCTCTTCACCTTCTCTGGGCAGCCTATTCATAGGCACAACAGCATTGGGGATCTGTGCTTTCCCAGAGACGGAAGGTCTCATGGTGCCCGTTCTCGGCAGAGCCTTTTTCCGAAACGGCAAACGTCCGGCTCCTCCTCCCACCAGGAAGGGGCCAGCCCTGAAAGCTGTTGCTGGTCTTCGCCTTCCCTGGGCAGCCTATTCACAGGCACAGCAGCCCTGGGGATCTGTGCTTTCCCAGAGACGGAAGGTCTCATGGTGCCCGTTCTCGGCAGAGCCTTTTTCCGAAACGGCAAACGTCCGGCTCCTCCTCCCACCAGGAAGGGAGCAGCCCTGAAAGCTGTTGCTGGTCTTTGCCTTCCCTGGGCAGCCTATTCACAGGCACAGGAGCCCTGGGGATCTGTGCTTTCCCAGAGACGGAAGGTCTCATGGTGCCCGTTCTTGACAGAGCTTTTTTCCGAAACCGCAAATGTCCGGCTCCTTGTCCCACCAGGAAGGGAGCAGCCCTGAAAGCTGTTGCTGGTCTTCGCCTTCCCTGGGCAGCCTAGTCACAGGCACGACAGCCCTGCGGATCTGAGCTTTCCCAGAGACGCAAGGTCTCATCGTTCCTCTTGTCGGCAGAGCCTGTTTTCGGAAACGGGAAATGTCCGGCTCCTTCTCCCTCCAGGAAGGGGCCAGCCCTGAAAGCTGTTGCTGGTCTTCGCCTTCCCTGGGCAGCCTATTCACAGGCACAGCAGCCCTGGGCATCTGTGCTTTCCCACAGACGGAAGGTCTCATGGTGCCCGTTCTCGGCAGCGCTTTTCCCAAAACGGCAAACGTCCGGCTCCTCCTCCCACCAGGAAGGCAGCAGCCCAGAAAGCTGTTGCTGCTCTTCGCCTTCCCTGGGCAGCCTATTCACAGGCACAGCAGCCCTGGGGATCTGTGCTTTCCCAGAGACGGAAGGTCTCATGGTGCCCGTTCTCGGCAGAGCCTTTTTCCGAAAGGGCAAAAATCCGGCTCCTCCTCCCACCAGGAAGGGGCCAGCCCTGAAAGCTGTTGCTGGTCTTCGCCTTCCCTGGGCAGCCTATTCACAGGCACAGCAGCCCTGGGGATCTGTGCTTTCCCAGAGACGGAAGGTCTCATGGTGCCCATTCTCGGCAGCGCCTTTTCCCAAAACGGCATACGTCCGGCTTCTTGTCCCACCGGGAAGGGAGCAGCCCTGAAAGCTGTTGCTGCTGTTCACCTTCCCTGGGCAGCCTATTCACAGGCACAACAGCCCTGGGGATCTGTGCTTTCCCAGAGACGGAAGGTCTCATGGTGCCCGTTCTCGGCAGAGCCCTTTTCCGAAACGGCAAACGTCCGGCTCCTCCTCCCACCGGGAAGGGACCAGCCCTGAAAGCTGTTGCTGGTCTTCGCCTTCTCTGGGCAGCCTATTCACAGGCACAACAGCACTGGGGATCTGTGCTTTCCCAGAGACGGAAGGTCTCATGGTGCCCGTTCTCGGCAGAGCCTTTTTCCGAAATGGCAAACGTCCGGCTCCTCCTCCCACCAGGAAGGGGCCAGCCCTGAAAGCTGTTGCTGGTCTTCGCCTTCCCTGGGCAGCCTATTCACAGGCACAGCAGCCCTGGGCATCTGTGCTTTCCCAGAGACGGAAGGTCTCATGGTGCCCGTTCTCGGCAGAGCCTTTTTCCGAAAGGGCAAACGTCCGGCTTCTTGTCCCACCGGGAAGGGAGCAGCCCTGAACGCTGTTGCTGGTCTTCGCCTTCCCTGGGCAGCCTATTCACAGGCAGAGCAGCCCTGGGGATCTGTGCTTTCCCAGAGACGGAAGGTCTCATGGTGCCCGTTCTCGGCAGAGCCTTTTTCCGAAACAGCAAACGTCCGGCTCCTCCTCCCACTAGGAAGGGGCCAGCCCTGCAAGCTGTTGCTGGTCTTCACCTTCCCTGGGCAGCCTATTCACAGGCACAACAGCCCTGGGCATCTGTGCTTTCCCAGAGACGGAAGGTCTCATGGTGCCCGTTCTCGGCAGAGCCTTTTTCCGAAACGGCAAACGTCCGGCTCCTCGTCCCACTGGGAAGGGACCAGCCCTGAAAGCTGTTGCTGGTCTTCGCCTTCCCTGGGCAGCCTATTCACAGGCACAGCAGCCCTGGGCATCTGTGCTTTCCCAGAGACGGAAGGTCTCATGGTGCCCGTTCTCGGCAGAGCCTTTTTCCGAAATGGCAAACGTCCGGCTCCTCCTCCCACCAGGAAGGGACCAGCCCTGAAAGCTGTTGCTGGTCTTCGCCTTCCCTGGGCAGCCTATTCACAGGCACAGCAGCCCTGGGGATCTGTGCTTTCCCAGAGACGGAAGGTCTCATGGTGCCCGTTCTCGACAGAGCCTTTTTCCGAAACGGCAAACGTCCGGCTCCTCCTCCTACCAGGAAGGGGCCAGCCCTGCAAGCTGTTGCTGCTCTTCACCTTCCCTGGGCAGCCTATTCACAGGCACAGCAGCCCTGGGGATCTGTGCTTTCCCAGAGATGGAAGGTCTCATGGTGCCCATTCTCGGCAGCGCCTTTTCCCAAAACGGCAAACGTCCGGCTTCTTGTCCCACCGGGAAGGGAGCAGCCCTGAAAGCTGTTGCTGGTCTTCGCCTTCCCTGGGCAGCCTCTTCACAGGCACAACAGCCCTGGGGATCTGTGCTTTCCCAGAGACGGAAGGTCTCATGGTGCCCGTTCTCGGCAGAGCCTTTTTCCGAAACGGCAAACGTCCGGCTCCTCGTCCCACCGGGAAGGGACCATCCCTGAAAGCTGTTGCTGGTCTTCGCCTTCTCTGGGCAGCCTATTCACAGGCACAACAGCCCTGGGGATCTGTGCTTTCCCAGAGACGGAAGGTCTCATGGTGCCCGTTCTCGGCAGAGCCTTTTTCCGAAACGGCAAACGTCCGGCTCCTCCTCAAACCAGGAAGCAGCCAGCCCTGAAAGCTGTTGCTGGTCTTCGCCTTCCCTGGGCAGCCTATTCACAGGCACAGCAGCCCTGGGCATCTGTGCTTTCCCAGAGACGGAAGGTCTCATGGTGCCCGTTCTCGGCAGAGCCTTTTTCCGAAAGGGCAAACGTCCGGCTTCTTGTCCCACCGGGAAGGGAGCAGCCCTGAAAGCTGTTGCTGGTCTTTGCCTTCCCTGGGCAGCCTATTCACAGGCACAGCAGCCCTGGGCATCTGTGCTTTCCCAGAGACGGAAGGTCTCATGGTGCCCGTTCTCGGCAGAGCCTTTTTCCGAAACGGCAAACGTCCGGCTCCTCCTCCCACTAGGAAGGGGCAAGCCCTGCAAGCTGTTGCTGCTGTTCACCTTCCCTGGGCAGCCTATTCACAGGCACAGCAGCCCTGGGCATCTGTGCTTTCCCAGAGACGGAAGGTCTCATGGTGCCCGTTCTCGGCAGAGCCTTTTCCCAAAACGGCAAACGTCCGGCTCCTCCTCCCACCGGGAAGGGACCAGCCCTGAAAGCTGTTGCTGGTCTTCGCCTTCCCTGGGCAGCCTATTCACAGGCACAGCAGCCCTGGGGATCTGTGCTTTCCCAGAGATGGAAGGTCTCATGGTGCCCATTCTCGGCAGCGCCTTTTCCCAAAACGGCAAACGTCCGGCTTCTTGTCCCACCGGGAAGGGAGCAGCCCTGAAAACTCTTGCTGGTCTTCGCCTTCCCTGGGCAGCCTATTCACAGGCACAACAGCCCTGGGGATCTGTGCTTTCCCAGAGACGGAAGGTCTCATGGTGCCCGTTTTCGTCAGAGCCTTTTTCCGAAACGGCAAACGTCCGGCTCCTCGTCCCACCGGGAAGGGACCATCCCTGAAAGCTGTTGCTGGTCTTCGCCTTCTCTGGGCAGCCTATTCACAGGCACAGCAGCCCTGGGCATCTGTGCTTTCCCAGAGACGGAAGGTCTCATGGTGCCCGTTCTCGGCAGAGCCTTTTTCCGAAACGGCAAACGTCCGGCTCCTCCTCCCACTAGGAAGGGGCAAGCCCTGCAAGCTGTTGCTGCTGTTCACCTTCCCTGGGCAGCCTATTCACAGGCACAGCAGCCCTGGGCATCTGTGCTTTCCCAGAGACGGAAGGTCTCATGGTGCCCGTTCTCGGCAGAGCCTTTTTCCGAAATGGCAAACGTCCGGCTCCTCCTCCCACCAGGAAGGGGCCAGCCCTGAAAGCTGTTGCTGGTCTTCGCCTTCCCTGGGCAGCCTATTCACAGGCACAGCAGCCCTGGGGATCTGTGCTTTCCCAGAGACGGAAGGTCTCATGGTGCCCGTTCTCGGCAGAGCCTTTTCCCAAAACGGCAAACGTCCGGCTCCTCCTCCCACCAGGAAGGGAGCAGCCCTGAAAGCTGTTGCTGGTCTTCGCCTTCCCTGGGCAGCCTATTCACAGGCACAGCAGCCCTGGGGATCTGTGCTTTCCCAGAGACGGAAGGTCTCATGGTGCCCGTTCTTGACAGAGCCTTTTTCCGAAACCGCAAACGTCCGGCTCCTTGTCCCACCAGGAAGGGAGCAGCCCTGAAAGCTGTTGCTGGTCTTCGCCTTCCCTGGGCAGCCTAGTCACAGGCACAGCAGCCCTGGGGATCTGAGCTTTCCCAGAGACGCAAGTTCTCATCGTTCCTGTTGTCGGCAGAGCCTTTTTTCGGAAACGGGAAATATCCGGCTCCTTCTCCCTCCAGGTAGGGGCCAGCCCTGAAAGCTGTTGCTGGTCTTCGCCTTCCCTGGGCAGCCTATTCACAGGCACAACAGCCCTGGGGATCTGTGCTTTCCCAGAGACGGAAGGTCTCATGGTGCCCGTTCTCGGCAGCGCCTTTTCCCAAAACGGCAAACGTCCGGCTCCTCCTCCCACCAGGAAGGGGCCAGCCCTGAAACCTGTTGCTGGTCTTCGCCTTCCCTGGGCAGCCTCTTCACAGGCACAGCAGCCCTGGGGATCTGTGCTTTCCCAGAGACGGAAGGTCTCATGGTGCCCGTTCTCGGCAGTGCCTTTTCCCAAAACGGCAAACGTCCGGCTCCTTGTCCCACCGGGAAGGGTGCAGTCCTGAAAGCTGTTGCTGGTCTTCGCCTTCCCTGGGCAGCCTATTCAGAGGCACAGCAGCCCTGGGCATCTGTGCTTTCCCAGAGATGGAAGGTCTCATGGTGCCCGTTCTCGGCAGAGCCTTTTTCCAAAACGGCAAACGTCCGGCTCCTCCTCCCACCAGGAAGGGGCCAGCCCTGAAAGCTGTTGCTGGTCTTCGCCTTCCCTGGGCAGCCTATTCACAGGCACAGCAGCCCTGGGGATCTGTGCTTTCCCAGAGACGGAAGGTCTCATGGTGCCCATTCTCGCCAGCGCCTTTTCCCAAAACGGCAAACGTCCGGCTTCGTGTCCCACCAGGAAGGGAGCAGCCCTGAAAGCTGTTGCTGCTGTTCACCTTCCCTGGGCAGCCTATTCACAGGCACAACAGCCCTGGGGATCTGTGCATTCCCAGAGACGGAAGGTCTCATGGTGCCCGTTCTCGGCAGAGCCTTTTTCCAAAACAGCAAACGTACGGCTCCTCGTCCCACCGGGAAGGGACCAGCCCTGAAAGCTGTTGCTGGTCTTCGCCTTCCCTGGGCAACCTATTCACAGGCACAGCAGCCCTGGGGATCTGTGCTTTCCCAGAGACGGAAGGTCTCATGGTGCCCGTTCTTGACAGAGCCTTTTTCCGAAACCGCAAACGTCCGGCTCCTTGTCCCACCGGGAAGGGACCAGCCCTGAAAGCTGTTGCTGGTCTTCGCCTTCCCTGGGCAGCCTATTCACAGGCACAGCAGCCCTGGGCATCTGTGCTTTCCCAGAGACGGAAGGTCTCATGGTGCCCGTTCTCGCAGCGCCTTTTTCCAAAACGGCAAACGTCCGGCTCCTCCTCCCACCAGGAAGGGGACAGCCCTGAAAGCTGTTGCTGGTCTTCGCCTTCCCTGGGCAGCCTATTCACAGGCACAGCAGCCCTGGGCATCTGTGCTATCCCAGAGAGGGAAGGTCTCATGGTGCCCGTTCTCGGCAGAGCCTTTTTCCGAAAGGGCAATCGTCCGGCTTCTTGTCCCACCGGGAAGGGAGCAGCCCTGAAAGCTGTTGCTGGTCTTCGCCTTCCCTGGGCAGCCTATTCACAGGCACAGCAGCCCTGGGCATCTGTGCTTTCCCAGAGACGGAAGGTCTCATGGTGCCCGTTCTCGGCAGAGCCTTTTTCCGAAATGGCAAACGTCCGGCTCCTCCTCCCACTAGGAAGGGGCCAGCCCTGCAAGCTGTTGCTGGTCTTCGCCTTCCCTGGGCAGCCTATTCACAGGCACAGCAGCCCTGGGGATCTGTGCTTTCCCAGAGATGGAAGGTCTCATGGTGCCCGTTCTTGACAGAGCCTTTTTCCGAAACCGCAAACGTCCGGCTCCTTGTCCCACCAGGAAGGGAGCAGCCCTGAAAGCTGTTGCTGGTCTTCGCCTTCCCTGGGCAGCCTATTCACAGGCACAGCAGCCCTGGGCATCTGTGCTTTCCCAGAGACGGAAGGTCTCATGGTGCCCATTCTCGGCAGAGCCTTTTTCCGAAACGGCAAACGTCCGGCTTCTTGTCCCACCGGGAAGGGAGCAGCCCTGAAAGCTGTTGCTGGTCTTCGCCTTCCCGGGGCAGCCTATTCACAGGCACAGCAGCCCTGGGCATCTGTGCTTTCCCAGAGACGGAAGGTCTCATGGTGCCCGTTCTCGGCAGAGCCTTTTTCCGAAACGGCAAACGTCCGGCTCCTCCTCCCACCAGGAAGGGGCCAGCCCTGCAAGCTGTTGCTGCTGTTCACCTTCCCTGGGCAGCCTATTCACAGGCACAGCAGCCCTGGGCATCTGTGCTTTCCCAGAGACGGAAGGTCTCATGGTGCCCGTTCTCGGCAGAGCCTTTTTCCGAAACGGCAAACGTCCGCCTCCTCGTCCCACTGGGAAGGGACCAGCCCTGAAAGCTGTTGCTGGTCTTCACCTTCCCTGGGCAGCCTATTCACAGGCACAGCAGCCCTGGGGATCTGTGCTTTCCCAGAGAGGGAAGGTCTCATGGTGCCCGTTCTCGGCAGAGCCTTTTTCCGAAATGGCAAACGTCCGGCTCCTCCTCCCACCAGGAAGGGACCAGCCCTGCAAGCTGTTGCTGCTCTTCACCTTCTCTGGGCAGCCTATTCATAGGCACAACAGCATTGGGGATCTGTGCTTTCCCAGAGACGGAAGGTCTCATGGTGCCCGTTCTCGGCAGAGCCTTTTTCCGAAACGGCAAACGTCCGGCTCCTCCTCCCACCAGGAAGGGGCCAGCCCTGAAAGCTGTTGCTGGTCTTCGCCTTCCCTGGGCAGCCTATTCACAGGCACAGCAGCCCTGGGGATCTGTGCTTTCCCAGAGACGGAAGGTCTCATGGTGCCCGTTCTCGGCAGAGCCTTTTTCCGAAACGGCAAACGTCCGGCTCCTCCTCCCACCAGGAAGGGAGCAGCCCTGAAAGCTGTTGCTGGTCTTTGCCTTCCCTGGGCAGCCTATTCACAGGCACAGGAGCCCTGGGGATCTGTGCTTTCCCAGAGACGGAAGGTCTCATGGTGCCCGTTCTTGACAGAGCTTTTTTCCGAAACCGCAAATGTCCGGCTCCTTGTCCCACCAGGAAGGGAGCAGCCCTGAAAGCTGTTGCTGGTCTTCGCCTTCCCTGGGCAGCCTAGTCACAGGCACGACAGCCCTGCGGATCTGAGCTTTCCCAGAGACGCAAGGTCTCATCGTTCCTCTTGTCGGCAGAGCCTGTTTTCGGAAACGGGAAATGTCCGGCTCCTTCTCCCTCCAGGAAGGGGCCAGCCCTGAAAGCTGTTGCTGGTCTTCGCCTTCCCTGGGCAGCCTATTCACAGGCACAGCAGCCCTGGGCATCTGTGCTTTCCCACAGACGGAAGGTCTCATGGTGCCCGTTCTCGGCAGCGCTTTTCCCAAAACGGCAAACGTCCGGCTCCTCCTCCCACCAGGAAGGCAGCAGCCCAGAAAGCTGTTGCTGCTCTTCGCCTTCCCTGGGCAGCCTATTCACAGGCACAGCAGCCCTGGGGATCTGTGCTTTCCCAGAGACGGAAGGTCTCATGGTGCCCGTTCTCGGCAGAGCCTTTTTCCGAAAGGGCAAAAATCCGGCTCCTCCTCCCACCAGGAAGGGGCCAGCCCTGAAAGCTGTTGCTGGTCTTCGCCTTCCCTGGGCAGCCTATTCACAGGCACAGCAGCCCTGGGGATCTGTGCTTTCCCAGAGACGGAAGGTCTCATGGTGCCCATTCTCGGCAGCGCCTTTTCCCAAAACGGCATACGTCCGGCTTCTTGTCCCACCGGGAAGGGAGCAGCCCTGAAAGCTGTTGCTGCTGTTCACCTTCCCTGGGCAGCCTATTCACAGGCACAACAGCCCTGGGGATCTGTGCTTTCCCAGAGACGGAAGGTCTCATGGTGCCCGTTCTCGGCAGAGCCCTTTTCCGAAACGGCAAACGTCCGGCTCCTCCTCCCACCGGGAAGGGACCAGCCCTGAAAGCTGTTGCTGGTCTTCGCCTTCTCTGGGCAGCCTATTCACAGGCACAACAGCACTGGGGATCTGTGCTTTCCCAGAGACGGAAGGTCTCATGGTGCCCGTTCTCGGCAGAGCCTTTTTCCGAAACGGCAAACGTCCGGCTCCTCCTCCCACCAGGAAGGGGCCAGCCCTGAAAGCTGTTGCTGGTCTTCGCCTTCCCTGGGCAGCCTATTCACAGGCACAGCAGCCCTGGGCATCTGTGCTTTCCCAGAGACGGAAGGTCTCATGGTGCCCGTTCTCGGCAGAGCCTTTTTCCGAAAGGGCAAACGTCCGGCTTCTTGTCCCACCGGGAAGGGAGCAGCCCTGAACGCTGTTGCTGGTCTTCGCCTTCCCTGGGCAGCCTATTCACAGGCAGAGCAGCCCTGGGGATCTGTGCTTTCCCAGAGACGGAAGGTCTCATGGTGCCCGTTCTCGGCAGAGCCTTTTTCCGAAACAGCAAACGTCCGGCTCCTCCTCCCACTAGGAAGGGGCCAGCCCTGCAAGCTGTTGCTGGTCTTCACCTTCCCTGGGCAGCCTATTCACAGGCACAACAGCCCTGGGCATCTGTGCTTTCCCAGAGACGGAAGGTCTCATGGTGCCCGTTCTCGGCAGAGCCTTTTTCCGAAACGGCAAACGTCCGGCTCCTCGTCCCACTGGGAAGGGACCAGCCCTGAAAGCTGTTGCTGGTCTTCGCCTTCCCTGGGCAGCCTATTCACAGGCACAGCAGCCCTGGGCATCTGTGCTTTCCCAGAGACGGAAGGTCTCATGGTGCCCGTTCTCGGCAGAGCCTTTTTCCGAAATGGCAAACGTCCGGCTCCTCCTCCCACCAGGAAGGGACCAGCCCTGAAAGCTGTTGCTGGTCTTCGCCTTCCCTGGGCAGCCTATTCACAGGCACAGCAGCCCTGGGGATCTGTGCTTTCCCAGAGACGGAAGGTCTCATGGTGCCCGTTCTTGACAGAGCCTTTTTCCGAAACCGCAAACGTCCGGCTCCTTGTCCCACCAGGAAGGGAGCAGCCCTGAAAGCTGTTGCTGGTCTTCGCCTTCCCTGGGCAGCCTAGTCACAGGCATGACAGCCCCGCGGATCTGAGCTTTCCCAGAGACGCAAGGTCTCATCGTTCCTGTTGTCGGCAGAGCCTTTTTTCGGAAACGGGAAATATCCGGCTCCTTCTCCCTCCAGGAAGGGGCCAGCCCTGAAAGCTGTTGCTGGTCTTCGCCTTCCCTGGGCAGCCTATTCACAGGCACAGCAGCCCTGGGCATCTGTGCTTTCCCAGAGACGGAAGGTCTCATGGTGCCCGTTCTCGGCAGCGCCTTTTCCCAAAACGGCAAACGTCCGGCTCCTCCTCCCACCAGGAAGGGGCCAGCCCTGAAAGCTGTTGCTGCTCTTCACCTTCCCTGGGCAGCCTATTCACAGGCACAGCAGCCCAGGGATCTGTGCTTTCCCAGAGACGGAAGGTCTCATGGTGCCCGTTCTCGGCAGAGCCTTTTTCCGAAAGGGCAAACGTCCGGCTCCTCCTCCCACCAGGAAGGGGCCAGCCCTGAAAGCTGTTGCTGGTCTTCGCCTTCCCTGGGCAGCCTATTCACAGGCACAGCAGCCCTGGGGATCTGTGCTTTCCCAGAGACGGAAGGTCTCATGGTGCCCGTTCTCGGCAGTGCCTTTTCCCAAAACGGCAAACGTCCGGCTCCTTGTCCCACCGGGAAGGGTGCAGTCCTGAAAGCTGTTGCTGGTCTTCGCCTTCCCTGGGCAGCCTATTCACAGGCACAGCAGCCCTGGGCATCTGTGCTTTCCCAGAGATGGAAGGTCTCATGGTGCCCGTTCTCGGCAGAGCCTTTTTCCGAAACGGCAAACGTCCGGCTCCTCCTCCCACCAGGAAGGGGCCAGCCCTGAAAGCTGTTGCTGGTCTTCGCCTTCCCTGGGCAGCCTATTCACAGGCACAGCAGCCCTGGGGATCTGTGCTTTCCCAGAGACGGAAGGTCTCATGGTGCCCATTTTCGGCAGCGCCTTTTCCCAAAACGGCAAACGTCCGGCTTCTTGTCCCACCGGGAAGGGAGCAGCCCTGAAAGCTGTTGCTGGTCTTCGCCTTCCCTGGGCAGCCTATTCACAGGCACAACAGCCCTGGGGATCTGTGCTTTCCCAGAGACGGAAGGTCTCATGGTGCCCGTTCTCGGCAGAGCCTTTTTCCGATACGGCAAACGTCCGGCTCCTCGTCCCACCGGGAAGGGACCAGCCCTGAAAGCTGTTGCTGGTCTTCGCCTTCTCTGGGCAGCCTATTCACAGGCACAACAGCCCTGGGGATCTGTGCTTTCCCAGAGACGGAAGGTCTCATGGTGCCCGTTCTCGGCAGAGCCTTTTTCCGAAACGGCAAACGTCCGGCTCCTCCTCCCACCAGGAAGGGGCCAGCCCTGAAAGCTGTTGCTGGTCTTCGCCTTCCCTGGGCAGCCTATTCACAGGCACAGCAGCCCTGGGGATCTGTGCTTTCCCAGAGACGGAAGGTCTCATGGTGCCCGTTCTCGGCAGAGCCTTTTTCCGAAACCGCAAAAGTCCGGCTCCTTGTCCCACCAGGAAGGGACCAGCCCTGAAAGCTGTTGCTGGTCTTCGCCTTCCCTGGGCAGCCTATTCACAGGCACAGCAGCCCTGGGCATCTGTGCTTTCCCAGAGACGGAAGGTCTCATGGTGCCCGTTCTTGACAGAGCCTTTTTCCGAAACCGCAAACGTCCGGCTCCTTGTCCCACCAGGAAGGGAGCAGCCCTGAAAGCTGTTGCTGGTCTTCGCCTTCCCTGGGCAGCCTAGTCACAGGCACGACAGCCCTGCGGATCTGAGCTTTCCCAGAGACGCAAGGTCTCATCGTTCCTCTTGTCGGCAGAGCCTGTTTTCGGAAACGGGAAATGTCCGGCTCCTTGTCCCTCCAGGAAGGGGCCAGCCCTGAAAGCTGTTGCTGGTCTTCGCCTTCCCTGGGCAGCCTATTCACAGGCACAGCAACCCTGGGCATCTGTGCTTTCCCAGAGACGGAAGGTCTCATGGTGCCCGTTCTCGGCAGCGCTTTTCCCAAAACGGCAAACGTCCGGCTCCTCGTCCCACCAGGAAGGGAGCAGCCCTGAAAGCTGTTGCTGCTCTTCACCTTCCCTGGGCAGCCTATTCACAGGCACAGCAGCCCTGGGGATCTGTGCTTTCCCAGAGACGGAAGGTCTCATGGTGCCCGTTCTCGGCAGAGCCTTTTTCCGAAAGGGCAAAAATCCGGCTCCTCCTCCCACCAGGAAGGGGCCAGCCCTGAAAGCTGTTGCTGGTCTTCGCCTTCCCTGGGCAGCCTATTCACAGGCACAGCAGCCCTGGGCATCTGTGCTTTCCCAGAGACGGAAGGTCTCATGGTGCCCGTTCTCGGCAGAGCCTTTTCCCAAAACGGCATACGTCCGGCTTCTTGTCCCACCGGGAAGGGAGCAGCCCTGAAAGCTGTTGCTGCTGTTCACCTTCCCTGGGCAGCCTATTCACAGGCACAACAGCCCTGGGGATCTGTGCTTTCCCAGAGACGGAAGGTCTCATGGTGCCCGTTCTCGGCAGAGCCCTTTTCCGAAACGGCAAACGTACGGCTCCTCGTCCCACCGGGAAGGGACCAGCCCTGAAAGCTGTTGCTGGTCTTCGCCTTCCCTGGGCAGCCTATTCACAGGCAAAACAGCACTGGGGATCTGTGCTTTCCCAGAGACGGAAGGTCTCATGGTGCCCGTTCTCGGCAGAGCCTTTTTCCGAAAGGGCAAACGTCCGGCTTCTTGTCCCACCGGGAAGGGAGCAGCCCTGAAAGCTGTTGCTGGTCTTCGCATTCCCGGGGCAGCCTATTCACAGGCACAGCAGCCCTGGGCATCTGTGCTTTCCCAGAGACGGAAGGTCTCATGGTGCCCGTTCTCGGCAGAGCCTTTTTCCGAAACGGCAAACGTCCGGCTCTTCCTCCCATTAGGAAGGGGCCAGCCCTGCAAGCTGTTGCTGCTGTTCACCTTCCCTGGGCAGCCTATTCACAGGCACAGCAGCCCTGGGCATCTGTGCTTTCCCAGAGACGGAAGGTCTCATGGTGCCCGTTCTCGGCAGAGCCTTTTTCCGAAACGGCAAACGTCCGCCTCCTCGTCCCACTGGGAAGGGACCAGCCCTGACAGCTGTTGCTGGTCTTCGCCTTCCCTGGGCAGCCTATTCACAGGCACAGCAGCCCTGGGCATCTGTGCTTTCCCAGAGACGGAAGGTCTCATGGTGCCCGTTCTCGGCAGAGCCTTTTTCCGAAATGGCAAACGTCCGGCTCCTCCTCCCACCAGGAAGGGAGCAGCCCTGAAAGCTGTTGCTGCTCTTCACCTTCTCTGGGCAGCCTATTCACAGGCACAACAGCCCTGGGCATCTGTGCTTTCCCAGAGACGGAAGGTCTCATGGTGCCCGTTCTCGGCAGAGCCTTTTTCCGAAACGGCAAACGTCCGGCTCCTCCTCCCACCAGGAAGGGGCCAGCCCTGAAAGCTGTTGCTGGTCTTCGCCTTCCCTGGGCAGCCTATTCACAGGCACAGCAGCCCTGGGCATCTGTGCTTTCCCAGAGACGGAAGGTCTCATGGTGCCCGTTCTCGGCAGAGCCTTTTTCCGAAACGGCAAACGTCCGGCTCCTCCTCCCACCAGGAAGGGACCAGCCCTGAAAGCTGTTGCTGGTCTTCGCCTTCCCTGGGCAGCCTATTCACAGGCACAGGAGCCCTGGGCATCTGTGCTTTCCCAGAGACGGAAGGTCTCATGGTGCCCGTTCTTGACAGAGCCTTTTTCCGAAACCGCAAACGTCCGGCTCCTTGTCCCACCGGGAAGGGAGCAGCCCTGAAAGCTGTTGCTGGTCTTCGCCTTCCCTGGGCAGCCTAGTCACAGGCATGACAGCCCTGCGGATCTGAGCTTTCCCAGAGACGCAAGGTCTCATCGTTCCTCTTGTCGGCAGAGCCTGTTTTCTGAAACGGGAAATGTCCGGCTCCTTCTCCCTCCAGGAAGGGGCCAGCCCTGAAAGCTGTTGCTGGTCTTCGCCTTCCCTGGGCAGCCTATTCACAGGCACAGCAGCCCTGGGGATCTGTGCTTTCCCAGAGACGGAAGGTCTCATGGTGCCCGTTCTCGGCAGCGCTTTTCCCAAAACGGCAAACGTCCGGCTCCTCCTCCCACCAGGAAGGGGCCAGCCCTGAAAGCTGTTGCTGGTCTTCGCCTTCCCTGGGCAGCCTATTCACAGGCACAGCAGCCCTGGGCATCTGTGCTTTCCCAGAGACGGAAGGTCACATGGTGCCCGTTCTCGGCAGAGCCTTTTACCGAAAGGGCAAAAATCCGGCTCCTCCTCCCACCAGGAAGGGGCCAGCCCTGAAAGCTGTTGCTGGTCTTTGCCTTCCCTGGGCAGCCTATTCACAGGCACAGCAGCCCTGGGGATCTGTGCTTTCCCAGAGACGGAAGGTCTCATGGTGCCCGTTCTCGGCAGAGCCTTTTTCCGAAAGGGCAAACGTCCGGCTCCTCCTCCCACCAGGAAGGGGCCAGCCCTGAAAGCTGTTGCTGGTCTTCGCCTTCCCTGGGCAGCCTATTCACAGGCACAGCAGCCCTGGGCATCTGTGCTTTCCCAGAGACGGAAGGTCTCATGGTGCCCATTCTCGGCTGCGCCTTTTCCCAAAACGGCATACGTCCGGCTTCTTGTCCCACCGGGAAGGGAGCAGCCCTGAAAGCTGTTGCTGCTCTTCGCCTTCCCTGGGCAGCCTATTCACAGGCACAGCAGCCCTGGGCATCTGTGCTTTCCCAGAGACGGAAGGTCTCATGGTGCCCGTTCTCGGCAGAGCCTTTTTCCGAAACAGAAAACGTCCGGCTCCTCCTCCCACCGGGAAGGGAGCAGCCCTGAAAGCTGTTGCTGGTCTTCGCCTTCCCTGGGCAGCCTATTCACAGGCACAGCAGCCCTGGGGATCTGTGCTTTCCCAGAGACGGAAGGTCTCATGGTGCCCGTTCTTGACAGAGCCTTTTTCCGAAACCGCAAACATCCGGCTCCTTGTCCCACCAGGAAGGGAGCAGCCCTGAAAGCTGTTGCTGGTCTTCGCCTTCCCTGGGCAGCCTATTCACAGGCACAACAGCCCTGGGCATCTGTGCTTTCCCAGAGACGGAAGGTCTCATGGTGCCCGTTCTCGGCAGAGCCTTTTTCCGAAACGGCAAACGTCCGGCTCCTCCTCCCACCAGGAAGGGGCCAGCCCTGAAAGCTGTTGCTGCTGTTCACCTTCCCTGGGCAGCCTATTCACAGGCACAGCAGCCCTGGGGATCTGTGCTTTCCCAGAGACGGAAGGTCTCATGGTGCCCGTTCTCGGCAGAGCCTTTTTCCGAAACAGCAAACGTCCGGCTCCTCGTCCCACTGGGAAGGGTCCAGCCCTGAAAGCTGTTGCTGGTCTTCGCCTTCCCTGGGCAGCCTATTCACAGGCACAGCAGCCCTGGGCATCTGTGCTTTCCCAGAGACGGAAGGTCTCATGGTGCCCGTTCTCGGCAGAGCCTTTTTCCGAAACCGCAAACGTCCAGGTCCTCCTCCCACCGGGAAGGGACCAGCCCTGAAAGCTGTTGCTGCTCTTCACCTTCCCTGGGCAGCCTATTCACAGGCACAAGGATTGGGGATGTGTGCTTTCCCAGAGACGGAAGGTCTCATGGTGTCCGTTCTCGGCAGAGCCTTTTTCCGAAACGGCAAACGTCCGGCTCCTCCTCCCACCGGGAAGGGGCCAGCCCTGAAAGCTGTTGCTGGTCTTCGCCTTCCCTGGGCAGCCTATTGACAGGCACAGCAGCCCTGGGCATCTGTGCTTTCCCAGAGACGGAAGGTCTCATGGTGCCCATTCTCGGCTGCGCCTTTTCCCAAAACGGCAAACGTCCGGCTTCTTGTCCCACCAGGAAGGGTGCAGCCCTGAAAGCTGTTGCTGGTCTTCGCCTTCCCTGGGCAGCCTATTCACAGGCACAGCAGCCCTGGGGATCTGTGCTTTCCCAGAGATGGAAGGTCTCATGGTGCCCGTTCTCAGCAGCGCCTTTTCCCAAAACGGCAAACGTCCGGCTCCTTGTCCCACCGGGAAGGGTGCAGTCCTGAAAGCTGTTGCTGGTCTTCGCCTTCCCTGGGCAGCCTATTCACAGGCAGAGCAGCCCTGGGGATCTGTGCTTTCCCAGAGACGGAAGGTCTCATGGTGCCCGTTCTCGGCAGAGCCTTTTTCCGAAATGGCAAACATCCGGCTCCTCCTCCCACCAGGAACGGGCCAGCCCTGCAAGCTGTTGCTGCTGTTCACCTTCCCTGGGCAGCCTATTCACAGGCACAACAGCCCTGGGCATCTGTGCTTTCCCAGAGACGGAAGGTCTCATGGTGCCCGTTCTCGGCAGAGCCTTTTTCCGAAACGGCAAACGTCCGCCTCCTCGTCCCACTGGGAAGGGACCAGCCCTGAAAGCTGTTGCTGGTCTTCACCTTCCCTGGGCAGCCTATTCACAGGCACAGCAGCCCTGGGGATCTGTGCTTTCCCAGAGAGGGAAGGTCTCATGGTGCCCGTTCTCGGCAGAGCCTTTTTCCGAAATGGCAAACGTCCGGCTCCTCCTCCCACCAGGAAGGGACCAGCCCTGAAAGCTGTTGCTGCTCTTCCCCTTCTCTGGGCAGCCTATTCACAGGCACAACAGCATTGGGGATCTGTGCTTTCCCAGAGACGGAAGGTCTCATGGTGCCCGTTCTCGGCAGAGCCTTTTTCCGAAACGGCAAACGTCCGGCTCCTCCTCCCACCAGGAAGGGGCCAGCCCTGAAAGCTGTTGCTGGTCTTCGCCTTCCCTGGGCAGCCTATTCACAGGCACAGCAGCCCTGGGGATCTGTGCTTTCCCAGAGACGGAAGGTCTCATGGTGCCCGTTCTCGGCAGAGCCTTTTTCCGAAACGGCAAACGTCCGGCTCCTCCTCCCACCAGGAAGGGAGCAGCCCTGAAAGCTGTTGCTGGTCTTCGCCTTCCCTGGGCAGCCTATTCACAGGCACAGGAGCCCTGGGGATCTGTGCTTTCCCAGAGACGGAAGGTCTCATGGTGCCCGTTCTTGACAGAGCCTTTTTCCGAAACCGCAAACGTCCGGCTCCTTGTCCCACCAGGAAGGGAGCAGCCCTGAAAGCTGTTGCTGGTCTTCGCCTTCCCTGGGCAGCCTATTCACAGGCACAGCAGCCCTGGGCATCTGAGCTTTCCCAGAGACGCAAGGTCTCATCGTTCCTCTTGTCGGCAGAGCCTGTTTTCGGAAACGGGAAATGTCCGGCTCCTTCTCCCTCCAGGAAGGGGCCAGCCCTGAAAGCTGTTGCTGGTCTTCGCCTTCCCTGGGCAGCCTATTCACAGGCACAGCAGCCCTGGGCATCTGTGCTTTCCCAGAGACGGAAGGTCTCATGGTGCCCGTTCTCGGCAGCGCTTTTCCCAAAACGGCAAACGTCCGGCTCCTCCTCCCACCAGGAAGGGAGCAGCCCTGAAAGCTGTTGCTGCTCTTCGCCTTCCCTGGGCAGCCTATTCACAGGCACAGCAGCCCTGGGCATCTGTGCTTTCCCAGAGACGGAAGGTCTCATGGTGCCCGTTCTCGGCAGAGACTTTTTCCGAAAGGGCAAAAATCCGGCTCCTCCTCCCACCAGGAAGGGGCCAGCCCTGAAAGCTGTTGCTGGTCTTCGCCTTCCCTGGGCAGCCTATTCACAGGCACAGCAGCCCTGGGGATCTGTGCTTTCCCAGAGACGGAAGGTCTCATGGTGCCCATTCTCGGCAGCGCCTTTTCCCAAAACGGCATACGTCCGGCTTCTTGTCCCACCGGGAAGGGAGCAGCCCTGAAAGCTGTTGCTGCTGTTCACCTTCCCTGGGCAGCCTATTCACAGGCACAACAGCCCTGGGGATCTGTGCTTTCCCAGAGACGGAAGGTCTCATGGTGCCCGTTCTCGGCAGAGCCCTTTTCCGAAACGGCAAACGTCCGGCTCCTCGTCCCACCGGGAAGGGACCAGCCCTGAAAGCTGTTGCTGGTCTTCGCCTTCTCTGGGCAGCCTATTCACAGGCACAGCAGCCCTGGGCATCTGTGCTTTCCCAGAGACGGAAGGTCTCATGGTGCCCGTTCTCGGCAGAGCCTTTTTCCGAAACGGCAAATGTCCGGCTCCTCCTCCCACCAGGAAGGGGACAGCCCTGAAAGCTGTTGCTGGTCTTCGCCTTCCCTGGGCAGCCTATTCACAGGCACAGCAGCCCTGGGGATCTGTGCATTCCCAGAGACGGAAGGTCTCATGGTGCCCGTTCTCGGCAGAGCCTTTTTCCGAAACCGCAAACGTCCGGCTTCTTGTCCCACCGGGAAGGGAGCAGCCCTGAACGCTGTTGCTGGTCTTCGCCTTCCCTGGGCAGCCTATTCACAGGCACAGCAGCCCTGGGCATCTGTGCTTTCCCAGAGACGGAAGGTCTCATGGTGCCCGTTCTCGGCAGAGCCTTTTTCCGAAACGGCAAACGTCCGGCTCCTCCTCCCACTAGGAAGGGGCCAGCCCTGCAAGCTGTTGCTGCTGTTCACCTTCCCTGGGCAGCCTATTCACAGGCACAGCAGCCCTGGGCATCTGTGCTTTCCCAGAGACGGAAGGTCTCATGGTGCCCGTTCTCGGCAGAGCCTTTTTCCGAAATGGCAAACGTCCGGCTCCTCCTCCCACCAGGAAGGGACCAGCCCTGAAAGCTGTTGCTGGTCTTCGCCTTCCCTGGGCAGCCTATTCACAGGCACAGCAGCCCTGGGGATCTGTGCTTTCCCAGAGACGGAAGGTCTCATGGTGCCCGTTCTTGACAGAGCCTTTTTCCGAAACCGCAAACGTCCGGCTCCTTGTCCCACCAGGAAGGGAGCAGCCCTGAAAGCTGTTGCTGGTCTTCGCCTTCCCTGGGCAGCCTAGTCACAGGCATGACAGCCCTGCGGATCTGAGCTTTCCCAGAGACGCAAGGTCTCATCGTTCCTGTTGTCGGCAGAGCCTTTTTTCGGAAACGGGAAATATCCGGCTCCTTCTCCCTCCAGGAAGGGGCCAGCCCTGAAAGCTGTTGCTGGTCTTCGCCTTCCCTGGGCAGCCTATTCACAGGCACAGCAGCCCTGGGCATCTGTGCTTTCCCAGAGACGGAAGGTCTCATGGTGCCCGTTCTCGGCAGCGCCTTTTCACAAAACGGCAAACGTCCGGCTCCTCCTCCCACCAGGAAGGGGCCAGCCCTGAAAGCTGTTGCTGCTCTTCGCCTTCCCTGGGCAGCCTATTCACAGGCACAGCAGCCCTGGGCATCTGTGCTTTCCCAGAGACGGAAGGTCTCATGGTGCCCGTTCTCGGCAGAGCCTTTTTCCGAAAGGGCAAACGTCCGGCTCCTCCTCCCACCAGGAAGGGACCAGCCCTGAAAGCTGTTGCTGGTCTTCGCCTTCTCTGGGCAGCCTATTCACAGGCACAACAGCACTGGGGATCTGTGCTTTCCCAGAGACGGAAGGTCTCATGGTGCCCATTCTCGGCAGCGCCTTTTCCCAAAACGGCATACGTCCGGCTTCTTGTCCCACCGGGAAGGGAGCAGTCCTGAAAGCTGTTGCTGGTCTTCGCCTTCCCTGGGCAGCCTATTCACAGGCACAGCAGCCCTGGGGATCTGTGCTTTCCCAGAGACGGAAGGTCTCATGGTGCCCGTTCTTGACAGAGCCTTTTTCCGAAACCGCAAACGTCCGGCTCCTTGTCCCACCAGGAAGGGAGCAGCCCTGAAAGCTGTTGCTGGTCTTCGCCTTCCCTGGGCAGCCTAGTCACAGGCATGACAGCCCTGCGGATCTGAGCTTTCCCAGAGACGCAAGGTCTCATCGTTCCTGTTGTCGGCAGAGCCTTTTTTCGGAAACGGGAAATATCCGGCTCCTTCTCCCTCCAGGAAGGGGCCAGCCCTGAAAGCTGTTGCTGGTCTTCGCCTTCCCTGGGCAGCCTATTCACAGGCACAGCAGCCCTGGGCATCTGTGCTTTCCCAGAGACGGAAGGTCTCATGGTGCCCGTTCTCGGCAGCGCCTTTTCACAAAACGGCAAACGTCCGGCTCCTCCTCCCACCAGGAAGGGAGCAGCCCTGAAAGCTGTTGCTGCTCTTCGCCTTCCCTGGGCAGCCTATTCACAGGCACAGCAGCCCTGGGCATCTGTGCTTTCCCAGAGACGGAAGGTCTCATGGTGCCCGTTCTCGGCAGAGCCTTTTTCCGAAAGGGCAAACGTCCGGCTCCTCCTCCCACCAGGAAGGGACCAGCCCTGAAAGCTGTTGCTGGTCTTCGCCTTCTCTGGGCAGCCTATTCACAGGCACAACAGCACTGGGGATCTGTGCTTTCCCAGAGACGGAAGGTCTCATGGTGCCCATTCTCGGCAGCGCCTTTTCCCAAAACGGCATACGTCCGGCTTCTTGTCCCACCGGGAAGGGAGCAGTCCTGAAAGCTGTTGCTGCTCTTCGCCTTCCCTGGGCAGCCTATTCACAGGCACAGCAGCCCTGGGGATCTGTGCTTTCCCAGAGACGGAAGGTCTCATGGTGCCCGTTCTTGACAGAGCCTTTTTCCGAAACCGCAAACATCCGGCTCCTTGTCCCACCAGGAAGGGAGCAGCCCTGAAAGCTGTTGCTGGTCTTCGCCTTCCCTGGGCAGCCTATTCACAGGCACAACAGCCCTGGGCATCTGTGCTTTCCCAGAGACGGAAGGTCTCATGGTGCCCGTTCTCGGCAGAGCCTTTTTCCGAAACGGCAAACGTCCGGCTCCTCCTCCCACCAGGAAGGGGCCAGCCCTGAAAGCTGTTGCTGCTGTTCACCTTCCCTGGGCAGCCTATTCACAGGCACAACAGCCCTGGGGATCTGTGCATTCCCAGAGACGGAAGGTCTCATGGTGCCCGTTCTCGGCAGAGCCTTTTTCCGAAACAGCAAACGTCCGGCTCCTCGTCCCACTGGGAAGGGTCCAGCCCTGAAAGCTGTTGCTGGTCTTCGCCTTCCCTGGGCAGCCTATTCACAGGCACAGCAGCCCTGGGCATCTGTGCTTTCCCAGAGACGGAAGGTCTCATGGTGCCCGTTCTCGGCAGAGCCTTTTTCCGAAACCGCAAACATCCAGGTCCTCCTCCCACCGGGAAGGGACCAGCCCTGAAAGCTGTTGCTGCTCTTCACCTTCCCTGGGCAGCCTATTCACAGGCACAAGGATTGGGGATGTGTGCTTTCCCAGAGACGGAAGGTCTCATGGTGTCCGTTCTCGGCAGAGCCTTTTTCCGAAACGGCAAACGTCCGGCTCCTCCTCCCACCGGGAAGGGGCCAGCCCTGAAAGCTGTTGCTGGTCTTCGTCTTCCCTGGGCAGCCTATTGACAGGCACAGCAGCCCTGGGCATCTGTGCTTTCCCAGAGACGGAAGGTCTCATGGTGCCCATTCTCGGCTGCGCCTTTTCCCAAAACGGCAAACGTCCGGCTTCTTGTCCCACCAGGAAGGGACCAGCCCTGAAAGCTGTTGCTGGTCTTCGCCTTCCCTGGGCAGCCTATTCACAGGCACAGCAGCCCTGGGGATCTGTGCTTTCCCAGAGATGGAAGGTCTCATGGTGCCCGTTCTCAGCAGCGCCTTTTCCCAAAACGGCAAACGTCCGGCTCCTTGTCCCACCGGGAAGGGTGCAGTCCTGAAAGCTGTTGCTGGTCTTCGCCTTCCCTGGGCAGCCTATTCACAGGCACAGCAGCCCTGGGGATCTGTGCTTTCCCAGAGACGGAAGGTCTCATGGTGCCCGTTCTCGGCAGAGCCTTTTTCCGAAACGGCAAACATCCGGCTCCTCCTCCCACCAGGAACGGGCCAGCCCTGCAAGCTGTTGCTGCTGTTCACCTTCCCTGGGCAGCCTATTCACAGGCACAACAGCCCTGGGCATCTGTGCTTTCCCAGAGACGGAAGGTCTCATGGTGCCCGTTCTCGGCAGAGCCTTTTTCCGAAACGGCAAACGTCCGCCTCCTCGTCCCACTGGGAAGGGACCAGCCCTGAAAGCTGTTGCTGGTCTTCGCCTTCCCTGGGCAGCCTATTCACAGGCACAGCAGCCCTGGGGATCTGTGCTTTCCCAGAGAGGGAAGGTCTCATGGTGCCCGTTCTCGGCAGAGCCTTTTTCCGAAATGGCAAACGTCCGGCTCCTCCTCCCACCAGGAAGGGACCAGCCCTGAAAGCTGTTGCTGCTCTTCACCTTCTCTGGGCAGCCTATTCACAGGCACAGCAGCCCTGGGCATCTGTGCTTTCCCAGAGACGGAAGGTCTCATGGTGCCCGTTCTCGGCAGAGCCTTTTTCCGAAACGGCAAACGTCCGGCTCCTCCTCCCACCAGGAAGGGGCCAGCCCTGAAAGCTGTTGCTGGTCTTCGCCTTCCCTGGGCAGCCTATTCACAGGCACAGCAGCCCTGGGGATCTGTGCTTTCCCAGAGACGGAAGGTCTCATGGTGCCCGTTCTCGGCAGAGCCTTTTTCCAAAACGGCAAACGTCCGGCTCCTCCTCCCACCAGGAAGGGAGCAGCCCTGAAAGCTGTTGCTGGTCTTCGCCTTCCCTGGGCAGCCTATTCACAGGCACAGGAGCCCTGGGGATCTGTGCTTTCCCAGAGACGGAAGGTCTCATGGTGCCCGTTCTTGACAGAGCCTTTTTCCGAAACCGCAAACGTCCGGCTCCTTGTCCCACCAGGAAGGGAGCAGCCCTGAAAGCTGTTGCTGGTCTTCGCCTTCCCTGGGCAGCCTATTCACAGGCACAGCAGCCCTGGGCATCTGAGCTTTCCCAGAGACGCAAGGTCTCATCGTTCCTCTTGTCGGCAGAGCCTGTTTTCGGAAACGGGAAATGTCCGGCTCCTTCTCCCTCCAGGAAGGGGCCAGCCCTGAAAGCTGTTGCTGGTCTTCGCCTTCCCTGGGCAGCCTATTCACAGGCACAGCAGCCCTGGGCATCTGTGCTTTCCCAGAGACGGAAGGTCTCATGGTGCCCGTTCTCGGCAGCGCTTTTCCCAAAACGGCAAACGTCCGGCTCCTCCTCCCACCAGGAAGGGAGCAGCCCTGAAAGCTGTTGCTGGTCTTCGCCTTCCCTGGGCAGCCTATTCACAGGCACAGCAGCCCTGGGGATCTGTGCTTTCCCAGAGACGGAAGGTCTCATGGTGCCCGTTCTCGGCAGAGCCTTTTTCCGAAAGGGCAAAAATCCGGCTCCTCCTCCCACCAGGAAGGGGCCAGCCCTGAAAGCTGTTGCTGGTCTTCGCCTTCCCTGGGCAGCCTATTCACAGGCACAGCAGCCCTGGGGATCTGTGCTTTCCCAGAGACGGAAGGTCTCATGGTGCCCATTCTCGGCAGCGCCTTTTCCCAAAACGGCATACGTCCGGCTTCTTGTCCCACCGGGAAGGGAGCAGCCCTGAAAGCTGTTGCTGCTGTTCACCTTCCCTGGGCAGCCTATTCACAGGCACAACAGCCCTGGGGATCTGTGCTTTCCAGAGACGGAAGGTCTCATGGTGCCCGTTCTCGGCAGAGCCCTTTTCCGAAACGGCAAACGTCCGGCTCCTCGTCCCACCGGGAAGGGACCAGCCCTGAAAGCTGTTGCTGGTCTTCGCCTTCTCTGGGCAGCCTATTCACAGGCACAGGAGCCCTGGGGATCTGTGCTTTCCCAGAGACGGAAGGTCTCATGGTGCCCGTTCTCGGCAGAGCCTTTTTCCGAAACGGCAAACGTCCGGCTCCTCCTCCCACCAGGAAGGGGACAGCCCTGAAAGCTGTTGCTGGTCTTCGCCTTCCCTGGGCAGCCTATTCACAGGCACAGCAGCCCTGGGCATCTGTGCTTTCCCAGAGACGGAAGGTCTCATGGTGCCCGTTCTCGGCAGAGCCTTTTTCCGAAACGGCAAACGTCCGGCTCCTCCTCCCACTAGGAAGGGGCCAGCCCTGCAAGCTGTTGCTGCTGTTCACCTTCCCTGGGCAGCCTATTCACAGGCACAGCAGCCCTGGGCATCTGTGCTTTCCCAGAGACGGAAGGTCTCATGGTGCCCGTTCTCGGCAGAGCCTTTTTCCGAAATGGCAAACGTCCGGCTCCTCCTCCCACCAGGAAGGGACCAGCCCTGAAAGCTGTTGCTGGTCTTCGCCTTCCCTGGGCAGCCTATTCACAGGCACAGCAGCCCTGGGGATCTGTGCTTTCCCAGAGACGGAAGGTCTCATGGTGCCCGTTCTCGGCAGAGCCTTTTTCCGAAACGGCAAACGTCCGGCTCCTTGTCCCACCGGGAAGGGAGCAGCCCTGAAAGCTGTTGCTGGTCTTCGCCTTCCCGGGGCAGCCTATTCACAGGCACAGCAGCCCTGGGCATCTGTGCTTTCCCAGAGACGGAAGGTCTCATGGTGCCCGTTCTCGGCAGAGCCTTTTTCCGAAACAGAAAACGTCCGGCTCTTCCTCCCATTAGGAAGGGGCCAGCCCTGCAAGCTGTTGCTGCTGTTCACCTTCCCTGGGCAGCCTATTCACAGGCACAGCAGCCCTGGGGATCTGTGCTTTCCCAGAGACGGAAGGTCTCATGGTGCCCGTTCTCGGCAGAGCCTTTTTCCGAAATGGCAAACGTCCGGCTCCTCCTCCCACCAGGAAGGGACCAGCCCTGAAAGCTGTTGCTGCTCTTCACCTTCTCTGGGCAGCCTATTCACAGGCACAACAGCCCTGGGCATCTGTGCTTTCCCAGAGACGGAAGGTCTCATGGTGCCCGTTCTCGGCAGAGCCTTTTTCCGAAACGGCAAACGTCCGGCTCCTCCTCCCACCAGGAAGGGGCCAGCCCTGAAAGCTGTTGCTGGTCTTCGCCTTCCCTGGGCAGCCTATTCACAGGCACAGCAGCCCTGGGGATCTGTGCTTTCCCAGAGACAGAAGGTCTCATGGTGCCCGTTCTCGGCAGAGCCTTTTTCCGAAACGGCAAACGTCCGGCTCCTCCTCCCACCAGGAAGGGAGCAGCCCTGAAAGCTGTTGCTGGTCTTCGCCTTCCCTGGGCAGCCTATTCACAGGCACAGGAGCCCTGGGCATCTGTGCTTTCCCAGAGACGGAAGGTCTCATGGTGCCCGTTCTTGACAGAGCCTTTTTCCGAAACCGCAAACGTCCGGCTCCTTGTCCCACCAGGAAGGGAGCAGCCCTGAAAGCTGTTGCTGGTCTTCGCCTTCCCTGGGCAGCCTAGTCACAGGCACGACAGCCCTGCGGATCTGAGCTTTCCCAGAGACGCAAGGTCTCATCGTTCCTCTTGTCGGCAGAGCCTGTTTTCGGAAACGGGAAATGTCCGGCTCCTTCTCCCTCCAGGAAGGGGCCAGCCCTGAAAGCTGTTGCTGGTCTTCGCCTTCCCTGGGCAGCCTATTCACAGGCACAGCAGCCCTGGGCATCTGTGCTTTCCCAGAGACGGAAGGTCTCATGGTGCCCGTTCTCGGCAGCGCTTTTCCCAAAACGGCAAACGTCCGGCTCCTCCTCCCACCAGGAAGGGGCCAGCCCTGAAAGCTGTTGCTGGTCTTCGCCTTCCCTGGGCAGCCTATTCACAGGCACAGCAGCCCTGGGCATCTGTGCTTTCCCAGAGACGGAAGGTCACATGGTGCCCGTTCTCGGCAGAGCCTTTTTCCGAAAGGGCAAAAATCCGGCTCCTCCTCCCACCAGGAAGGGGCCAGCCCTGAAAGCTGTTGCTGGTCTTCGCCTTCCCTGGGCAGCCTATTCACAGGCACAGCAGCCCTGGGCATCTGTGCTTTCCCAGAGACGGAAGGTCTCATGGTGCCCGTTCTCGGCAGAGCCTTTTTCCGAAACGGCAAACGTCCGGCTCCTCCTCCCACCAGGAAGGGGCCAGCCCTGAAAGCTGTTGCTGGTCTTCGCCTTCCCTGGGCAGCCTATTCACAGGCACAGGAGCCCTGGGGATCTGTGCTTTCCCAGAGACGGAAGGTCTCATGGTGCCCGTTCTTGACAGAGCCTTTTTCCGAAACCGCAAACGTCCGGCTCCTTGTCCCACCAGGAAGGGAGCAGCCCTGAAAGCTGTTGCTGGTCTTCGCCTTCCCTGGGCAGCCTATTCACAGGCACAGCAGCCCTGGGCATCTGAGCTTTCCCAGAGACGCAAGGTCTCATCGTTCCTCTTGTCGGCAGAGCCTGTTTTCGGAAACGGGAAATGTCCGGCTCCTTCTCCCTCCAGGAAGGGGCCAGCCCTGAAAGCTGTTGCTGGTCTTCGCCTTCCCTGGGCAGCCTATTCACAGGCACAGCAGCCCTGGGCATCTGTGCTTTCCCAGAGACGGAAGGTCTCATGGTGCCCGTTCTCGGCAGCGCTTTTCCCAAAACGGCAAACGTCCGGCTCCTCCTCCCACCAGGAAGGGAGCAGCCCTGAAAGCTGTTGCTGCTCTTCGCCTTCCCTGGGCAGCCTATTCACAGGCACAGCAGCCCTGGGCATCTGTGCTTTCCCAGAGACGGAAGGTCTCATGGTGCCCGTTCTCGGCAGAGACTTTTTCCGAAAGGGCAAAAATCCGGCTCCTCCTCCCACCAGGAAGGGGCCAGCCCTGAAAGCTGTTGCTGGTCTTCGCCTTCCCTGGGCAGCCTATTCACAGGCACAGCAGCCCTGGGGATCTGTGCTTTCCCAGAGACGGAAGGTCTCATGGTGCCCATTCTCGGCAGCGCCTTTTCCCAAAACGGCATACGTCCGGCTTCTTGTCCCACCGGGAAGGGAGCAGCCCTGAAAGCTGTTGCTGCTGTTCACCTTCCCTGGGCAGCCTATTCACAGGCACAACAGCCCTGGGGATCTGTGCTTTCCCAGAGACGGAAGGTCTCATGGTGCCCGTTCTCGGCAGAGCCCTTTTCCGAAACGGCAAACGTCCGGCTCCTCGTCCCACCGGGAAGGGACCAGCCCTGAAAGCTGTTGCTGGTCTTCGCCTTCTCTGGGCAGCCTATTCACAGGCACAGCAGCCCTGGGCATCTGTGCTTTCCCAGAGACGGAAGGTCTCATGGTGCCCGTTCTCGGCAGAGCCTTTTTCCGAAACGGCAAACGTCCGGCTCCTCCTCCCACCAGGAAGGGGACAGCCCTGAAAGCTGTTGCTGGTCTTCGCCTTCCCTGGGCAGCCTATTCACAGGCACAGCAGCCCTGGGGATCTGTGCATTCCCAGAGACGGAAGGTCTCATGGTGCCCGTTCTCGGCAGAGCCTTTTTCCGAAACCGCAAACGTCCGGCTTCTTGTCCCACCGGGAAGGGAGCAGCCCTGAACGCTGTTGCTGGTCTTCGCCTTCCCTGGGCAGCCTATTCACAGGCACAGCAGCCCTGGGCATCTGTGCTTTCCCAGAGACGGAAGGTCTCATGGTGCCCGTTCTCGGCAGAGCCTTTTTCCGAAACGGCAAACGTCCGGCTCCTCCTCCCACTAGGAAGGGGCCAGCCCTGCAAGCTGTTGCTGCTGTTCACCTTCCCTGGGCAGCCTATTCACAGGCACAGCAGCCCTGGGCATCTGTGCTTTCCCAGAGACGGAAGGTCTCATGGTGCCCGTTCTCGGCAGAGCCTTTTTCCGAAATGGCAAACGTCCGGCTCCTCCTCCCACCAGGAAGGGACCAGCCCTGAAAGCTGTTGCTGGTCTTCGCCTTCCCTGGGCAGCCTATTCACAGGCACAGCAGCCCTGGGGATCTGTGCTTTCCCAGAGACGGAAGGTCTCATGGTGCCCGTTCTTGACAGAGCCTTTTTCCGAAACCGCAAACGTCCGGCTCCTTGTCCCACCAGGAAGGGAGCAGCCCTGAAAGCTGTTGCTGGTCTTCGCCTTCCCTGGGCAGCCTAGTCACAGGCATGACAGCCCTGCGGATCTGAGCTTTCCCAGAGACGCAAGGTCTCATCGTTCCTGTTGTCGGCAGAGCCTTTTTTCGGAAACGGGAAATATCCGGCTCCTTCTCCCTCCAGGAAGGGGCCAGCCCTGAAAGCTGTTGCTGGTCTTCGCCTTCCCTGGGCAGCCTATTCACAGGCACAGCAGCCCTGGGCATCTGTGCTTTCCCAGAGACGGAAGGTCTCATGGTGCCCGTTCTCGGCAGCGCCTTTTCACAAAACGGCAAACGTCCGGCTCCTCCTCCCACCAGGAAGGGGCCAGCCCTGAAAGCTGTTGCTGCTCTTCGCCTTCCCTGGGCAGCCTATTCACAGGCACAGCAGCCCTGGGCATCTGTGCTTTCCCAGAGACGGAAGGTCACATGGTGCCCGTTCTCGGCAGAGCCTTTTTCCGAAAGGGCAAACGTCCGGCTCCTCCTCCCACCAGGAAGGGACCAGCCCTGAAAGCTGTTGCTGGTCTTCGCCTTCTCTGGGCAGCCTATTCACAGGCACAACAGCACTGGGGATCTGTGCTTTCCCAGAGACGGAAGGTCTCATGGTGCCCATTCTCGGCAGCGCCTTTTCCCAAAACGGCATACGTCCGGCTTCTTGTCCCACCGGGAAGGGAGCAGTCCTGAAAGCTGTTGCTGCTCTTCGCCTTCCCTGGGCAGCCTATTCACAGGCACAGCAGCCCTGGGGATCTGTGCTTTCCCAGAGACGGAAGGTCTCATGGTGCCCGTTCTTGACAGAGCCTTTTTCCGAAACCGCAAACATCCGGCTCCTTGTCCCACCAGGAAGGGAGCAGCCCTGAAAGCTGTTGCTGGTCTTCGCCTTCCCTGGGCAGCCTATTCACAGGCACAACAGCCCTGGGCATCTGTGCTTTCCCAGAGACGGAAGGTCTCATGGTGCCCGTTCTCGGCAGAGCCTTTTTCCGAAACGGCAAACGTCCGGCTCCTCCTCCCACCAGGAAGGGGCCAGCCCTGAAAGCTGTTGCTGCTGTTCACCTTCCCTGGGCAGCCTATTCACAGGCACAACAGCCCTGGGGATCTGTGCATTCCCAGAGACGGAAGGTCTCATGGTGCCCGTTCTCGGCAGAGCCTTTTTCCGAAACAGCAAACGTCCGGCTCCTCGTCCCACTGGGAAGGGTCCAGCCCTGAAAGCTGTTGCTGGTCTTCGCCTTCCCTGGGCAGCCTATTCACAGGCACAGCAGCCCTGGGCATCTGTGCTTTCCCAGAGACGGAAGGTCTCATGGTGCCCGTTCTCGGCAGAGCCTTTTTCCGAAACCGCAAACATCCAGGTCCTCCTCCCACCGGGAAGGGACCAGCCCTGAAAGCTGTTGCTGCTCTTCACCTTCCCTGGGCAGCCTATTCACAGGCACAAGGATTGGGGGATGTGTGCTTTCCCAGAGACGGAAGGTCTCATGGTGTCCGTTCTCGGCAGAGCCTTTTTCCGAAACGGCAAACGTCCGGCTCCTCCTCCCACCGGGAAGGGGCCAGCCCTGAAAGCTGTTGCTGGTCTTCGTCTTCCCTGGGCAGCCTATTGACAGGCACAGCAGCCCTGGGCATCTGTGCTTTCCCAGAGACGGAAGGTCTCATGGTGCCCATTCTCGGCTGCGCCTTTTCCCAAAACGGCAAACGTCCGGCTTCTTGTCCCACCAGGAAGGGACCAGCCCTGAAAGCTGTTGCTGGTCTTCGCCTTCCCTGGGCAGCCTATTCACAGGCACAGCAGCCCTGGGGATCTGTGCTTTCCCAGAGATGGAAGGTCTCATGGTGCCCGTTCTCAGCAGCGCCTTTTCCCAAAACGGCAAACGTCCGGCTCCTTGTCCCACCGGGAAGGGTGCAGTCCTGAAAGCTGTTGCTGGTCTTCGCCTTCCCTGGGCAGCCTATTCACAGGCACAGCAGCCCTGGGGATCTGTGCTTTCCCAGAGACGGAAGGTCTCATGGTGCCCGTTCTCGGCAGAGCCTTTTTCCGAAACGGCAAACATCCGGCTCCTCCTCCCACCAGGAACGGGCCAGCCCTGCAAGCTGTTGCTGCTGTTCACCTTCCCTGGGCAGCCTATTCACAGGCACAACAGCCCTGGGCATCTGTGCTTTCCCAGAGACGGAAGGTCTCATGGTGCCCGTTCTCGGCAGAGCCTTTTTCCGAAACGGCAAACGTCCGCCTCCTCGTCCCACTGGGAAGGGACCAGCCCTGAAAGCTGTTGCTGGTCTTCGCCTTCCCTGGGCAGCCTATTCACAGGCACAGCAGCCCTGGGGATCTGTGCTTTCCCAGAGAGGGAAGGTCTCATGGTGCCCGTTCTCGGCAGAGCCTTTTTCCGAAATGGCAAACGTCCGGCTCCTCCTCCCACCAGGAAGGGACCAGCCCTGAAAGCTGTTGCTGGTCTTCGCCTTCCCTGGGCAGCCTATTCACAGGCACAGCAGCCCTGGGGATCTGTGCTTTCCCAGAGACGGAAGGTCTCATGGTGCCCGTTCTCGGCAGAGCCTTTTTCCGAAACGGCAAACGTCCGGCTCCTCCTCCCACCAGGAAGGGAGCAGCCCTGAAAGCTGTTGCTGGTCTTCGCCTTCCCTGGGCAGCCTATTCACAGGCACAGGAGCCCTGGGGATCTGTGCTTTCCCAGAGACGGAAGGTCTCATGGTGCCCGTTCTTGACAGAGCCTTTTTCCGAAACCGCAAACGTCCGGCTCCTTGTCCCACCAGGAAGGGAGCAGCCCTGAAAGCTGTTGCTGGTCTTCGCCTTCCCTGGGCAGCCTATTCACAGGCACAGCAGCCCTGGGCATCTGAGCTTTCCCAGAGACGGAAGGTCTCATCGTTCCTCTTGTCGGCAGAGCCTGTTTTCGGAAACGGGAAATGTCCGGCTCCTTCTCCCTCCAGGAAGGGGCCAGCCCTGAAAGCTGTTGCTGGTCTTCGCCTTCCCTGGGCAGCCTATTCACAGGCACAGCAGCCCTGGGCATCTGTGCTTTCCCAGAGACGGAAGGTCTCATGGTGCCCGTTCTCGGCAGCGCTTTTCCCAAAACGGCAAACGTCCGGCTCCTCCTCCCACCAGGAAGGGAGCAGCCCTGAAAGCTGTTGCTGGTCTTCGCCTTCCCTGGGCAGCCTATTCACAGGCACAGCAGCCCTGGGGATCTGTGCTTTCCCAGAGACGGAAGGTCTCATGGTGCCCGTTCTCGGCAGAGCCTTTTTCCGAAAGGGCAAAAATCCGGCTCCTCCTCCCACCAGGAAGGGGCCAGCCCTGAAAGCTGTTGCTGGTCTTCGCCTTCCCTGGGCAGCCTATTCACAGGCACAGCAGCCCTGGGGATCTGTGCTTTCCCAGAGACGGAAGGTCTCATGGTGCCCATTCTCGGCAGCGCCTTTTCCCAAAACGGCATACGTCCGGCTTCTTGTCCCACCGGGAAGGGAGCAGCCCTGAAAGCTGTTGCTGCTGTTCACCTTCCCTGGGCAGCCTATTCACAGGCACAACAGCCCTGGGGATCTGTGCTTTCCCAGAGACGGAAGGTCTCATGGTGCCCGTTCTCGGCAGAGCCTTTTTCCGAAACGGCAAACGTCCGGCTCCTCGTCCCACCGGGAAGGGACCAGCCCTGAAAGCTGTTGCTGGTCTTCGTCTTCCCTGGGCAGCCTATTCACAGGCACAGCAGCCCTGGGCATCTGTGCTTTCCCAGAGACGGAAGGTCTCATGGTGCCCGTTCTCGGCAGAGCCTTTTTCCGAAACGGCAAACGTCCGGCTCCTCCTCCCACCAGGAAGGGGACAGCCCTGAAAGCTGTTGCTGGTCTTCGCCTTCCCTGGGCAGCCTATTCACAGGCACAGCAGCCCTGGGCATCTGTGCTTTCCCAGAGACGGAAGGTCTCATGGTGCCCGTTCTCGGCAGAGCCTTTTTCCGAAACGGCAAACGTCCGGCTCCTCCTCCCACTAGGAAGGGGCCAGCCCTGCAAGCTGTTGCTGCTGTTCACCTTCCCTGGGCAGCCTATTCACAGGCACAGCAGCCCTGGGGATCTGTGCTTTCCCAGAGACGGAAGGTCTCATGGTGCCCGTTCTCGGCAGAGCCTTTTTCCGAAATGGCAAACGTCCGGCTCCTCCTCCCACCAGGAAGGGACCAGCCCTGAAAGCTGTTGCTGCTCTTCACCTTCTCTGGGCAGCCTATTCACAGGCACAACAGCCCTGGGCATCTGTGCTTTCCCAGAGACGGAAGGTCTCATGGTGCCCGTTCTCGGCAGAGCCTTTTTCCGAAACGGCAAACGTCCGGCTCCTCCTCCCACCAGGAAGGGGCCAGCCCTGAAAGCTGTTGCTGGTCTTCGCCTTCCCTGGGCAGCCTATTCACAGGCACAGCAGCCCTGGGCATCTGAGCTTTCCCAGAGACGCAAGGTCTCATCGTTCCTCTTGTCGGCAGAGCCTGTTTTCGGAAACGGGAAATGTCCGGCTCCTTCTCCCTCCAGGAAGGGGCCAGCCCTGAAAGCTGTTGCTGGTCTTCGCCTTCCCTGGGCAGCCTATTCACAGGCACAGCAGCCCTGGGCATCTGTGCTTTCCCAGAGACGGAAGGTCTCATGGTGCCCGTTCTCGGCAGCGCTTTTCCCAAAACGGCAAACGTCCGGCTCCTCCTCCCACCAGGAAGGGAGCAGCCCTGAAAGCTGTTGCTGGTCTTCGCCTTCCCTGGGCAGCCTATTCACAGGCACAGCAGCCCTGGGGATCTGTGCTTTCCCAGAGACGGAAGGTCTCATGGTGCCCGTTCTCGGCAGAGCCTTTTTCCGAAAGGGCAAAAATCCGGCTCCTCCTCCCACCAGGAAGGGGCCAGCCCTGAAAGCTGTTGCTGGTCTTCGCCTTCCCTGGGCAGCCTATTCACAGGCACAGCAGCCCTGGGGATCTGTGCTTTCCCAGAGACGGAAGGTCTCATGGTGCCCATTCTCGGCAGCGCCTTTTCCCAAAACGGCATACGTCCGGCTTCTTGTCCCACCGGGAAGGGAGCAGCCCTGAAAGCTGTTGCTGCTGTTCACCTTCCCTGGGCAGCCTATTCACAGGCACAACAGCCCTGGGGATCTGTGCTTTCCCAGAGACGGAAGGTCTCATGGTGCCCGTTCTCGGCAGAGCCCTTTTCCGAAACGGCAAACGTCCGGCTCCTCGTCCCACCGGGAAGGGACCAGCCCTGAAAGCTGTTGCTGGTCTTCGCCTTCTCTGGGCAGCCTATTCACAGGCACAGGAGCCCTGGGGATCTGTGCTTTCCCAGAGACGGAAGGTCTCATGGTGCCCGTTCTCGGCAGAGCCTTTTTCCGAAACGGCAAACGTCCGGCTCCTCCTCCCACCAGGAAGGGGACAGCCCTGAAAGCTGTTGCTGGTCTTCGCCTTCCCTGGGCAGCCTATTCACAGGCACAGCAGCCCTGGGCATCTGTGCTTTCCCAGAGACGGAAGGTCTCATGGTGCCCGTTCTCGGCAGAGCCTTTTTCCGAAACGGCAAACGTCCGGCTCCTCCTCCCACTAGGAAGGGGCCAGCCCTGCAAGCTGTTGCTGCTGTTCACCTTCCCTGGGCAGCCTATTCACAGGCACAGCAGCCCTGGGCATCTGTGCTTTCCCAGAGACGGAAGGTCTCATGGTGCCCGTTCTCGGCAGAGCCTTTTTCCGAAATGGCAAACGTCCGGCTCCTCCTCCCACCAGGAAGGGACCAGCCCTGAAAGCTGTTGCTGGTCTTCGCCTTCCCTGGGCAGCCTATTCACAGGCACAGCAGCCCTGGGCATCTGTGCTTTCCCAGAGACGGAAGGTCTCATGGTGCCCGTTCTCGGCAGAGCCTTTTTCCGAAACGGCAAACGTCCGGCTCCTTGTCCCACCGGGAAGGGAGCAGCCCTGAAAGCTGTTGCTGGTCTTCGCCTTCCCGGGGCAGCCTATTCACAGGCACAGCAGCCCTGGGCATCTGTGCTTTCCCAGAGACGGAAGGTCTCATGGTGCCCGTTCTCGGCAGAGCCTTTTTCCGAAACAGAAAACGTCCGGCTCTTCCTCCCATTAGGAAGGGGCCAGCCCTGCAAGCTGTTGCTGCTGTTCACCTTCCCTGGGCAGCCTATTCACAGGCACAGCAGCCCTGGGGATCTGTGCTTTCCCAGAGACGGAAGGTCTCATGGTGCCCGTTCTCGGCAGAGCCTTTTTCCGAAATGGCAAACGTCCGGCTCCTCCTCCCACCAGGAAGGGACCAGCCCTGAAAGCTGTTGCTGCTCTTCACCTTCTCTGGGCAGCCTATTCACAGGCACAACAGCCCTGGGCATCTGTGCTTTCCCAGAGACGGAAGGTCTCATGGTGCCCGTTCTCGGCAGAGCCTTTTTCCGAAACGGCAAACGTCCGGCTCCTCCTCCCACCAGGAAGGGGCCAGCCCTGAAAGCTGTTGCTGGTCTTCGCCTTCCCTGGGCAGCCTATTCACAGGCACAGCAGCCCTGGGGATCTGTGCTTTCCCAGAGACAGAAGGTCTCATGGTGCCCGTTCTCGGCAGAGCCTTTTTCCGAAACGGCAAACGTCCGGCTCCTCCTCCCACCAGGAAGGGAGCAGCCCTGAAAGCTGTTGCTGGTCTTCGCCTTCCCTGGGCAGCCTATTCATAGGCACAGGAGCCCTGGGCATCTGTGCTTTCCCAGAGACGGAAGGTCTCATGGTGCCCGTTCTTGACAGAGCCTTTTTCCGAAACCGCAAACGTCCGGCTCCTTGTCCCACCAGGAAGGGAGCAGCCCTGAAAGCTGTTGCTGGTCTTCGCCTTCCCTGGGCAGCCTAGTCACAGGCACGACAGCCCTGCGGATCTGAGCTTTCCCAGAGACGCAAGGTCTCATCGTTCCTCTTGTCGGCAGAGCCTGTTTTCGGAAACGGGAAATGTCCGGCTCCTTCTCCCTCCAGGAAGGGGCCAGCCCTGAAAGCTGTTGCTGGTCTTCGCCTTCCCTGGGCAGCCTATTCACAGGCACAGCAGCCCTGGGCATCTGTGCTTTCCCAGAGACGGAAGGTCTCATGGTGCCCGTTCTCGGCAGCGCTTTTCCCAAAACGGCAAACGTCCGGCTCCTCCTCCCACCAGGAAGGGGCCAGCCCTGAAAGCTGTTGCTGGTCTTCGTCTTCCCTGGGCAGCCTATTCACAGGCACAGCAGCCCTGGGCATCTGTGCTTTCCCAGAGACGGAAGGTCACATGGTGCCCGTTCTCGGCAGAGCCTTTTTCCGAAAGGGCAAAAATCCGGCTCCTCCTCCCACCAGGAAGGGGCCAGCCCTGAAAGCTGTTGCTGGTCTTCGCCTTCCCTGGGCAGCCTATTCACAGGCACAGCAGCCCTGGGCATCTGTGCTTTCCCAGAGACGGAAGGTCTCATGGTGCCCGTTCTCGGCAGAGCCTTTTTCCGAAACGGCAAACGTCCGGCTCCTCCTCCCACCAGGAAGGGGCCAGCCCTGAAAGCTGTTGCTGGTCTTCGCCTTCCCTGGGCAGCCTATTCACAGGCACAGCAGCCCTGGGGATCTGTGCTTTCCCAGAGACGGAAGGTCTCATGGTGCCCATTCTCGGCAGCGCCTTTTCCCAAAACGGCATACGTCCGGCTTCTTGTCCCACCGGGAAGGGAGCAGCCCTGAAAGCTGTTGCTGCTGTTCACCTTCCCTGGGCAGCCTATTCACAGGCACAGCAGCCCTGGGCATCTGTGCTTTCCCAGAGACGGAAGGTCTCATGGTGCCCGTTCTCGGCAGAGCCTTTTCCGAAAGGGAAAACGTCCGGCTTCTTGTCCCACCGGGAAGGGAGCAGCCCTGAAAGCTGTTGCTGGTCTTCGCCTTCCCTGGGCAGCCTATTCACAGGCACAGCAGCCCTGGGGATCTGTGCTTTCCCAGAGACGGAAGGTCTCATGGTGCCCGTTCTCGGCAGAGCCTTTTTCCGAAACGGCAAACGTCCGGCTCCTCCTCCCACCAGGAAGCAGCCAGCCCTGAAAGCTGTTGCTGCTGTTCACCTTCCCTGGGCAGCCTATTCACAGGCACAACAGCCCTGGGGATCTGTGCATTCCCAGAGACGGAAGGTCTCATGGTGCCCGTTCTCGGCAGAGCCTTTTTCCGAAACAGCAAACATCCGGCTCCTCGTCCCACCGGGAAGGGACCAGCCCTGAAAGCTGTTGCTGGTCTTCGCCTTCCCTGGGCAGCCTATTCACAGGCACAACAGCCCTGGGCATCTGTGCTTTCCCAGAGACGGAAGGTCTCATGGTGCCCGTTCTCGGCAGAGCCTTTTTCCGAAACGGCAAACGTCCGGCTCCTCCTCCCACCAGGAAGGGACCAGCCCTGAAAGCTGTTGCTGGTCTTCACCTTCCCTGGGCAGCCTATTCACAGGCACAGCAGCCCTGGGCATCTGTGCTTTCCCAGAGACGGAAGGTCTCATGGTGCCCGTTCTCGGCAGAGCCTTTTTCCGAAACGGCAAACGTCCGGCTCCTCCTCCCACCAGGAAGGGGCCAGCCCTGAAAGCTGTTGCTGCTGTTCACCTTCCCTGGGCAGCCTATTCACAGGCACAACAGCCCTGGGGATCTGTGCATTCCCAGAGACGGAAGGTCTCATGGTGCCCGTTCTCGGCAGAGCCTTTTTCCGAAACAGCAAACGTCCGGCTCCTCGTCCCACTGGGAAGGGGCCAGCCCTGAAAGCTGTTGCTGGTCTTCGCCTTCCCTGGGCAGCCTATTCACAGGCACAGCAGCCCTGGGGATCTGTGCTTTCCCAGAGACGGAAGGTCTCATGGTGCCCGTTCTCGGCAGAGCCTTTTTCCAAAAGGGCAAACGTCCAGGTCCTCCTCCCACCGGGAAGGGACCAGCCCTGAAAGCTGTTGCTGCTCTTCACCTTCCCTGGGCAGCCTATTCACAGGCACAAGGATTGGGGATGTGTGCTTTCCCAGAGACGGAAGGTCTCATGGTGTCCGTTCTCGGCAGAGCCTTTTTCCGAAACGGCAAACGTCCGGCTCCTCCTCCCACCGGGAAGGGGCCAGCCCTGAAAGCTGTTGCTGGTCTTCGCCTTCCCTGGGCAGCCTATTGACAGGCACAGCAGCCCTGGGCATCTGTGCTTTCCCAGAGACGGAAGGTCTCATGGTGCCCGTTCTCGGCAGAGCCTTTTCCCAAAACGGCAAACGTCCGGCTTCTTGTCCCACCAGGAAGGGTGCAGCCCTGAAAGCTGTTGCTGGTCTTCGCCTTCCCTGGGCAGCCTATTCACAGGCACAGCAGCCCTGGGGATCTGTGCTTTCCCAGAGACGGAAGGTCTCATGGTGCCCGTTCTCGGCAGCGCCTTTTCCCAAAACGGCAAACGTCCGGCTCCTCCTCCCACCAGGAAGGGGCCAGCCCTGAAAGCTGTTGCTGCTCTTCGCCTTCCCTGGGCAGCCTATTCACAGGCACAGCAGCCCTGGGCATCTGTGCTTTCCCAGAGACGGAAGGTCTCATGGTGCCCGTTCTCGGCAGAGCCTTTTTCCGAAACGGCAAACGTCCGGCTCCTCCTCCCACCAGGAAGGGACCAGCCCTGAAAGCTGTTGCTGGTCTTCGCCTTCTCTGGGCAGCCTATTCACAGGCACAACAGCACTGGGGATCTGTGCTTTCCCAGAGACGGAAGGTCTCATGGTGCCCGTTCTCGGCAGAGCCTTTTTCCGAAAGGGCAAACGTCCGGCTCCTTGTCCCACCGGGAAGGGAGCAGCCCTGAAAGCTGTTGCTGGTCTTCGCCTTCCCGGGGCAGCCTATTCACAGGCACAGCAGCCCTGGGCATCTGTGCTTTCCCAGAGACGGAAGGTCTCATGGTGCCCGTTCTCGGCAGAGCCTTTTTCCGAAACGGCAAACGTCCGGCTCTTCCTACCATTAGGAAGGGGCCAGCCCTGCAAGCTGTTGCTGCTGTTCACCTTCCCTGGGCAGCCTATTCACAGGCACAGCAGCCCTGGGGATCTGTGCTTTCCCAGAGACGGAAGGTCTCATGGTGCCCGTTCTCGGCAGAGCCTTTTTCCGAAATGGCAAACGTCCGGCTCCTCCTCCCACCAGGAAGGGACCAGCCCTGAAAGCTGTTGCTGCTCTTCACCTTCTCTGGGCAGCCTATTCACAGGCACAACAGCCCTGGGCATCTGTGCTTTCCCAGAGACGGAAGGTCTCATGGTGCCCGTTCTCGGCAGAGCCTTTTTCCGAAACGGCAAACGTCCGGCTCCTTGTCCCACCGGGAAGGGAGCAGCCCTGAAAGCTGTTGCTGGTCTTCGCCTTCCCTGGGCAGCCTATTCACAGGCACAGCAGCCCTGGGGATCTGTGCTTTCCCAGAGACGGAAGGTCTCATGGTGCCCGTTCTCGGCAGAGCCTTTTTCCGAAATGGCAAACGTCCGGCTCCTCCTCCCACCAGGAAGGGAGCAGCCCTGAAAGCTGTTGCTGGTCTTCGCCTTCCCTGGGCAGCCTATTCACAGGCACAGCAGCCCTGGGCATCTGTGCTTTCCCAGAGACGGAAGGTCACATGGTGCCCGTTCTCGGCAGAGCCTTTTTCCGAAAGGGCAAAAATCCAGCTCCTCCTCCCACCAGGAAGGGGCCAGCCCTGAAAGCTGTTGCTGGTCTTCGCCTTCCCTGGGCAGCCTATTCACAGGCACAGCAGCCCTGGGCATCTGTGCTTTCCCAGAGACGGAAGGTCTCATGGTGCCCGTTCTCGGCAGAGCCTTTTTCCGAAACGGCAAACGTCCGGCTCCTCCTCCCACCAGGAAGGGGCCAGCCCTGAAAGCTGTTGCTGGTCTTCGCCTTCCCTGGGCAGCCTATTCACAGGCACAGCAGCCCTGGGGATCTGTGCTTTCCCAGAGACGGAAGGTCTCATGGTGCCCATTCTCGGCAGCGCCTTTTCCCAAAACGGCATACGTCCGGCTTCTTGTCCCACCGGGAAGGGAGCAGCCCTGAAAGCTGTTGCTGCTGTTCACCTTCCCTGGGCAGCCTATTCACAGGCACAGCAGCCCTGGGCATCTGTGCTTTCCCAGAGACGGAAGGTCTCATGGTGCCCGTTCTCGGCAGAGCCTTTTCCGAAAGGGAAAACGTCCGGCTTCTTGTCCCACCGGGAAGGGAGCAGCCCTGAAAGCTGTTGCTGGTCTTCGCCTTCCCTGGGCAGCCTATTCACAGGCACAGCAGCCCTGGGGATCTGTGCTTTCCCAGAGACGGAAGGTCTCATGGTGCCCGTTCTCGGCAGAGCCTTTTTCCGAAACGGCAAACGTCCGGCTCCTCCTCCCACCAGGAAGGGACCAGCCCTGAAAGCTGTTGCTGGTCTTCACCTTCCCTGGGCAGCCTATTCACAGGCACAGCAGCCCTGGGCATCTGTGCTTTCCCAGAGACGGAAGGTCTCATGGTGCCCGTTCTCGGCAGAGCCTTTTTCCGAAACGGCAAACGTCCGGCTCCTCCTCCCACCAGGAAGGGGCCAGCCCTGAAAGCTGTTGCTGCTGTTCACCTTCCCTGGGCAGCCTATTCACAGGCACAACAGCCCTGGGGATCTGTGCATTCCCAGAGACGGAAGGTCTCATGGTGCCCGTTCTCGGCAGAGCCTTTTTCCGAAACAGCAAACGTCCGGCTCCTCGTCCCACTGGGAAGGGGCCAGCCCTGAAAGCTGTTGCTGGTCTTCGCCTTCCCTGGGCAGCCTATTCACAGGCACAGCAGCCCTGGGGATCTGTGCTTTCCCAGAGACGGAAGGTCTCATGGTGCCCGTTCTCGGCAGAGCCTTTTTCCAAAAGGGCAAACGTCCAGGTCCTCCTCCCACCGGGAAGGGACCAGCCCTGAAAGCTGTTGCTGCTCTTCACCTTCCCTGGGCAGCCTATTCACAGGCACAAGGATTGGGGATGTGTGCTTTCCCAGAGACGGAAGGTCTCATGGTGTCCGTTCTCGGCAGAGCCTTTTTCCGAAACGGCAAACGTCCGGCTCCTCCTCCCACCGGGAAGGGGCCAGCCCTGAAAGCTGTTGCTGGTCTTCGCCTTCCCTGGGCAGCCTATTGACAGGCACAGCAGCCCTGGGCATCTGTGCTTTCCCAGAGACGGAAGGTCTCATGGTGCCCATTCTCGGCTGCGCCTTTTCCCAAAACGGCAAACGTCCGGCTTCTTGTCCCACCAGGAAGGGTGCAGCCCTGAAAGCTGTTGCTGGTCTTCGCCTTCCCTGGGCAGCCTATTCACAGGCACAGCAGCCCTGGGGATCTGTGCTTTCCCAGAGATGGAAGGTCTCATGGTGCCCGTTCTCAGCAGCGCCTTTTCCCAAAACGGCAAACGTCCGGCTCCTTGTCCCACCGGGAAGGGTGCAGTCCTGAAAGCTGTTGCTGGTCTTCGCCTTCCCTGGGCAGCCTATTCACAGGCACAGCAGCCCTGGGCATCTGTGCTTTCCCAGAGACGGAAGGTCTCATGGTGCCCGTTTCGGCAGAGCCTTTTTCCGAAACCGCAAACGTCCGGCTCCTCCTCCCACCAGGAAGGGAGCAGCCCTGAAAGCTGTTGCTGGTCTTCGCCTCCTCTGGGCAGCCTATTCACAGGCACAACAGCCCTGGGGATCTGTGCTTTCCCAGAGACGGAAGGTCTCATGGTGCCCGTTCTCGGCAGCGCCTTTTCCCAAAACGGCAAACGTCCGGCTCCTCCTCCCACCAGGAAGGGGCCAGCCCTGAAAGCTGTTGCTGGTCTTCGCCTTCCCTGGGCAGCCTATTCAGAGGCACAGCAGCCCTGGGCATCTGTGCTTTCCCAGAGACGGAAGGTCTCATGGTGCCCGTTCTCGGCAGAGCCTTTTTCCGAAACAGCAAACGTCCGGCTCCTCCTCCCACCAGGAAGGGACCAGCCCTGAAAGCTGTTGCTGCTCTTCGCCTTCCCTGGGCAGCCTATTCAGAGGCACAGCAGCCCTGGGCATCTGTGCTTTCCCAGAGACGGATGGTCTCATGGTACCCGATCTCGGCAGCGCCTTTTCCCAAAACGGCAAACGTCCGGCTTCTTGTCCCACCGGGAAGGGAGCAGCCCTGAAAGCTCTTGCTGGTCTTCGCCTTCCCTGGGCAGCCTATTCACAGGCACAGCAGCCCTGGGCATCTGTGCTTTCCCAGAGACGGAAGGTCTCATGGTGCCCGTTCTCGGCAGAGCCTTTTTCCGAAACGGCAAACGTCCGGCTCCTCCTCCCACCAGGAAGGGAGCAGCCCTGAAAGCTGTTGCTGCTCTTCGCCTTCCCTGGGCAGCCTATTCACAGGCACAGCTGCACTGGGGATCTGTGCTTTCCCAGAGACGGAAGGTCTCATGGTGCCCGTTCTCGGCAGAGCCTTTTTCCGAAATGGCAAACGTCCGGCTTCTCCTCCCACCAGGAAGGCAGCAGCCCAGAAAGCTGTTGCTGGTCTTCGCCTTCCCTGGGCAGCCTATTCACAGGCACAGCAGCCCTGGGGATCTGTGCTTTCCCAGAGACGGAAGGTCACATGGTGCCCGTTCTCGGCAGAGCCTTTTTCCGAAAGGGCAAAAATCCGGCTCCTCCTCCCACCAGGAAGGGGCCAGCCCTGAAAGCTGTTGCTGGTCTTCGCCTTCCCGGGGCAGCCTATTCACAGGCACAGCAGCCCTGGGCATCTGTGCTTTCCCAGAGACGGAAGGTCTCATGGTGCCCGTTCTCGGCAGAGCCTTTTTCCGAAACGGCAAACGTCCGGCTCCTCCTCCCACCAGGAAGGGGCCAGCCCTGAAAGCTGTTGCTGGTCTTCGCCTTCCCTGGGCAGCCTATTCACAGGCACAGCAGCCCTGGGGATCTGTGCTTTCCCAGAGACGGAAGGTCTCATGGTGCCCATTCTCGGCAGCGCCTTTTCCCAAAACGGCATACGTCCGGCTTCTTGTCCCACCGGGAAGGGAGCAGCCCTGAAAGCTGTTGCTGCTCTTCACCTTCCCTGGGCAGCCTATTCACAGGCACAGCAGCCCTGGGCATCTGTGCTTTCCCAGAGACGGAAGGTCTCATGGTGCCCGTTCTCGGCAGAGCCTTTTCCGAAAGGGAAAACGTCCGGCTTCTTGTCCCACCGGGAAGGGAGCAGCCCTGAAAGCTGTTGCTGGTCTTCGCCTTCCCTGGGCAGCCTATTCACAGGCACAGCAGCCCTGGGGATCTGTGCTTTCCCAGAGACGGAAGGTCTCATGGTGCCCGTTCTCGGCAGAGCCTTTTTCCGAAACGGCAAACGTCCGGCTCCTCCTCCCACCAGGAAGCAGCCAGCCCAGAAAGCTGTTGCTGCTGTTCACCTTCCCTGCGCAGCCTATTCACAGACACAACAGCCCTGGGGATCTGTGCATTCCCAGAGACGGAAGGTCTCATGGTGCCCATTCTCGGCTGCGCCTTTTCCCAAAACGGCAAACGTCCGGCTCCTTGTCCCACCAGGAAGGGAGCAGCCCTGAAAGCTGTTGCTGGTCTTCGCCTTCCCTGGGCAGCCTAGTCACAGGCATGACAGCCCTGCGGATCTGAGCTTTCCCAGAGACGCAAGGTCTCATCGTTCCTGTTGTCGGCAGAGCCTTTTTTCGGAAACGGGAAATATCCGGCTCCTTCTCCCTCCAGGAAGGGGCCAGCCCTGAAAGCTGTTGCTGGTCTTCGCCTTCCCTGGGCAGCCTATTCACAGGCACAGCAGCCCTGGGCATCTGTGCTTTCCCAGAGACGGAAGGTCTCATGGTGCCCGTTCTCGGCAGCGCCTTTTCACAAAACGGCAAACGTCCGGCTCCTCCTCCCACCAGGAAGGGGCCAGCCCTGAAAGCTGTTGCTGCTCTTCGCCTTCCCTGGGCAGCCTATTCACAGGCACAGCAGCCCTGGGCATCTGTGCTTTCCCAGAGACGGAAGGTCTCATGGTGCCCGTTCTCGGCAGAGCCTTTTTCCGAAAGGGCAAACGTCCGGCTCCTCCTCCCACCAGGAAGGGACCAGCCCTGAAAGCTGTTGCTGGTCTTCGCCTTCTCTGGGCAGCCTATTCACAGGCACAACAGCACTGGGGATCTGTGCTTTCCCAGAGACGGAAGGTCTCATGGTGCCCATTCTCGGCAGCGCCTTTTCCCAAAACGGCATACGTCCGGCTTCTTGTCCCACCGGGAAGGGAGCAGTCCTGAAAGCTGTTGCTGCTCTTCGCCTTCCCTGGGCAGCCTATTCACAGGCACAGCAGCCCTGGGGATCTGTGCTTTCCCAGAGACGGAAGGTCTCATGGTGCCCGTTCTTGACAGAGCCTTTTTCCGAAACCGCAAACATCCGGCTCCTTGTCCCACCAGGAAGGGAGCAGCCCTGAAAGCTGTTGCTGGTCTTCGCCTTCCCTGGGCAGCCTATTCACAGGCACAACAGCCCTGGGCATCTGTGCTTTCCCAGAGACGGAAGGTCTCATGGTGCCCGTTCTCGGCAGAGCCTTTTTCCGAAACGGCAAACGTCCGGCTCCTCCTCCCACCAGGAAGGGGCCAGCCCTGAAAGCTGTTGCTGCTGTTCACCTTCCCTGGGCAGCCTATTCACAGGCACAACAGCCCTGGGGATCTGTGCATTCCCAGAGACGGAAGGTCTCATGGTGCCCGTTCTCGGCAGAGCCTTTTTCCGAAACAGCAAACGTCCGGCTCCTCGTCCCACTGGGAAGGGTCCAGCCCTGAAAGCTGTTGCTGGTCTTCGCCTTCCCTGGGCAGCCTATTCACAGGTACAGCAGCCCTGGGCATCTGTGCTTTCCCAGAGACGGAAGGTCTCATGGTGCCCGTTCTCGGCAGAGCCTTTTTCCGAAACCGCAAACATCCAGGTCCTCCTCCCACCGGGAAGGGACCAGCCCTGAAAGCTGTTGCTGCTCTTCACCTTCCCTGGGCAGCCTATTCACAGGCACAAGGATTGGGGATGTGTGCTTTCCCAGAGACGGAAGGTCTCATGGTGTCCGTTCTCGGCAGAGCCTTTTTCCGAAACGGCAAACGTCCGGCTCCTCCTCCCACCGGGAAGGGGCCAGCCCTGAAAGCTGTTGCTGGTCTTCGTCTTCCCTGGGCAGCCTATTGACAGGCACAGCAGCCCTGGGCATCTGTGCTTTCCCAGAGACGGAAGGTCTCATGGTGCCCGTTCTCGGCAGAGCCTTTTTCCGAAATGGCAAACGTCCGGCTCCTCCTCCCACCAGGAAGGGACCAGCCCTGAAAGCTGTTGCTGCTCTTCACCTTCTCTGGGCAGCCTATTCACAGGCACAACAGCCCTGGGCATCTGTGCTTTCCCAGAGACGGAAGGTCTCATGGTGCCCGTTCTCGGCAGAGCCTTTTTCCAAAACGGCAAACGTCCGGCTCCTCCTCCCACCAGGAAGGGGCCAGCCCTGAAAGCTGTTGCTGGTCTTCGCCTTCCCTGGGCAGCCTATTCACAGGCACAGCAGCCCTGGGGATCTGTGCTTTCCCAGAGACAGAAGGTCTCATGGTGCCCGTTCTCGGCAGAGCCTTTTTCCGAAACGGCAAACGTCCGGCTCCTCCTCCCACCAGGAAGGGAGCAGCCCTGAAAGCTGTTGCTGGTCTTCGCCTTCCCTGGGCAGCCTATTCACAGGCACAGGAGCCCTGGGCATCTGTGCTTTCCCAGAGACGGAAGGTCTCATGGTGCCCGTTCTTGACAGAGCCTTTTTCCGAAACCGCAAACGTCCGGCTCCTTGTCCCACCAGGAAGGGAGCAGCCCTGAAAGCTGTTGCTGGTCTTCGCCTTCCCTGGGCAGCCTAGTCACAGGCACGACAGCCCTGCGGATCTGAGCTTTCCCAGAGACGCAAGGTCTCATCGTTCCTCTTGTCGGCAGAGCCTGTTTTCGGAAACGGGAAATGTCCGGCTCCTTCTCCCTCCAGGAAGGGGCCAGCCCTGAAAGCTGTTGCTGGTCTTCGCCTTCCCTGGGCAGCCTATTCACAGGCACAGCAGCCCTGGGCATCTGTGCTTTCCCAGAGACGGAAGGTCTCATGGTGCCCGTTCTCGGCAGCGCTTTTCCCAAAACGGCAAACGTCCGGCTCCTCCTCCCACCAGGAAGGGGCCAGCCCTGAAAGCTGTTGCTGGTCTTCGCCTTCCCTGGGCAGCCTATTCACAGGCACAGCAGCCCTGGGCATCTGTGCTTTCCCAGAGACGGAAGGTCACATGGTGCCCGTTCTCGGCAGAGCCTTTTTCCGAAAGGGCAAAAATCCGGCTCCTCCTCCCACCAGGAAGGGGCCAGCCCTGAAAGCTGTTGCTGGTCTTCGCCTTCCCTGGGCAGCCTATTCACAGGCACAGCAGCCCTGGGCATCTGTGCTTTCCCAGAGACGGAAGGTCTCATGGTGCCCGTTCTCGGCAGAGCCTTTTTCCGAAACGGCAAACGTCCGGCTCCTCCTCCCACCGGGAAGGGGCCAGCCCTGAAAGCTGTTGCTGGTCTTCGTCTTCCCTGGGCAGCCTATTGACAGGCACAGCAGCCCTGGGCATCTGTGCTTTCCCAGAGACGGAAGGTCTCATGGTGCCCATTCTCGGCTGCGCCTTTTCCCAAAACGGCAAACGTCCGGCTTCTTGTCCCACCAGGAAGGGACCAGCCCTGAAAGCTGTTGCTGGTCTTCGCCTTCCCTGGGCAGCCTATTCACAGGCACAGCAGCCCTGGGGATCTGTGCTTTCCCAGAGATGGAAGGTCTCATGGTGCCCGTTCTCAGCAGCGCCTTTTCCCAAAACGGCAAACGTCCGGCTCCTTGTCCCACCGGGAAGGGTGCAGTCCTGAAAGCTGTTGCTGGTCTTCGCCTTCCCTGGGCAGCCTATTCACAGGCACAGCAGCCCTGGGGATCTGTGCTTTCCCAGAGACGGAAGGTCTCATGGTGCCCGTTCTCGGCAGAGCCTTTTTCCGAAACGGCAAACATCCGGCTCCTCCTCCCACCAGGAACGGGCCAGCCCTGCAAGCTGTTGCTGCTGTTCACCTTCCCTGGGCAGCCTATTCACAGGCACAACAGCCCTGGGCATCTGTGCTTTCCCAGAGACGGAAGGTCTCATGGTGCCCGTTCTCGGCAGAGCCTTTTTCCGAAACGGCAAACGTCCGCCTCCTCGTCCCACTGGGAAGGGACCAGCCCTGAAAGCTGTTGCTGGTCTTCACCTTCCCTGGGCAGCCTATTCACAGGCACAGCAGCCCTGGGGATCTGTGCTTTCCCAGAGAGGGAAGGTCTCATGGTGCCCGTTCTCGGCAGAGCCTTTTTCCGAAATGGCAAACGTCCGGCTCCTCCTCCCACCAGGAAGGGACCAGCCCTGAAAGCTGTTGCTGCTCTTCACCTTCTCTGGGCAGCCTATTCACAGGCACAACAGCATTGGGGATCTGTGCTTTCCCAGAGACGGAAGGTCTCATGGTGCCCGTTCTCGGCAGAGCCTTTTTCCGAAACGGCAAACGTCCGGCTCCTCCTCCCACCAGGAAGGGGCCAGCCCTGAAAGCTGTTGCTGGTCTTCGCCTTCCCTGGGCAGCCTATTCACAGGCACAGCAGCCCTGGGGATCTGTGCTTTCCCAGAGACGGAAGGTCTCATGGTGCCCGTTCTCGGCAGAGCCTTTTTCCGAAACGGCAAACGTCCGGCTCCTCCTCCCACCAGGAAGGGAGCAGCCCTGAAAGCTGTTGCTGGTCTTCGCCTTCCCTGGGTAGCCTATTCACAGGCACAGGAGCCCTGGGCATCTGTGCTTTCCCAGAGACGGAAGGTCTCATGGTGCCCGTTCTTGACAGAGCCTTTTTCCGAAACCGCAAACGTCCGGCTCCTTGTCCCACCAGGAAGGGAGCAGCCCTGAAAGCTGTTGCTGGTCTTCGCCTTCCCTGGGCAGCCTATTCACAGGCACAGCAGCCCTGGGCATCTGAGCTTTCCCAGAGACGCAAGGTCTCATCGTTCCTCTTGTCGGCAGAGCCTGTTTTCGGAAACGGGAAATGTCCGGCTCCTTCTCCCTCCAGGAAGGGGCCAGCCCTGAAAGCTGTTGCTGGTCTTCGCCTTCCCTGGGCAGCCTATTCACAGGCACAGCAGCCCCTGGGCATCTGTGCTTTCCCAGAGACGGAAGGTCTCATGGTGCCCGTTCTCGGCAGCGCTTTTCCCAAAACGGCAAACGTCCGGCTCCTCCTCCCACCAGGAAGGGAGCAGCCCTGAAAGCTGTTGCTGCTCTTCGCCTTCCCTGGGCAGCCTATTCACAGGCACAGCAGCCCTGGGGATCTGTGCTTTCCCAGAGACGGAAGGTCTCATGGTGCCCGTTCTCGGCAGAGCCTTTTTCCGAAAGGGCAAAAATCCGGCTCCTCCTCCCACCAGGAAGGGGCCAGCCCTGAAAGCTGTTGCTGGTCTTCGCCTTCCCTGGGCAGCCTATTCACAGGCACAGCAGCCCTGGGGATCTGTGCTTTCCCAGAGACGGAAGGTCTCATGGTGCCCATTCTCGGCAGCGCCTTTTCCCAAAACGGCATACGTCCGGCTCCTTGTCCCACCGGGAAGGGAGCAGCCCTGAAAGCTGTTGCTGCTGTTCACCTTCCCTGGGCAGCCTATTCACAGGCACAACAGCCCTGGGGATCTGTGCTTTCCCAGAGACGGAAGGTCTCATGGGTGCCCGTTCTCGGCAGAGCCCTTTTCCGAAACGGCAAACGTCCGGCTCCTCGTCCCACCGGGAAGGGACCAGCCCTGAAAGCTGTTGCTGGTCTTCGCCTTCTCTGGGCAGCCTATTCACAGGCACAGGAGCCCTGGGGATCTGTGCTTTCCCAGAGACGGAAGGTCTCATGGTGCCCGTTCTCGGCAGAGCCTTTTTCCGAAACGGCAAACGTCCGGCTCCTCCTCCCACCAGGAAGGGGACAGCCCTGAAAGCTGTTGCTGGTCTTCGCCTTCCCTGGGCAGCCTATTCACAGGCACAGCAGCCCTGGCATCTGTGCTTTCCCAGAGACGGAAGGTCTCATGGTGCCCGTTCTCGGCAGAGCCTTTTTCCGAAAGGGCAAACGTCCGGCTTCTTGTCCCACCGGGAAGGGAGCAGCCCTGAACGCTGTTGCTGGTCTTCGCCTTCCCTGGGCAGCCTATTCACAGGCACAGCAGCCCTGGGCATCTGTGCTTTCCCAGAGACGGAAGGTCTCATGGTGCCCGTTCTCGGCAGAGCCTTTTTCCGAAACGGCAAACGTCCGGCTCCTCCTCCCACTAGGAAGGGGCCAGCCCCTGCAAGCTGTTGCTGCTGTTCACCTTCCCTGGGCAGCCTATTCACAGGCACAGCAGCCCTGGGCATCTGTGCTTTCCCAGAGACGGAAGGTCTCATGGTGCCCGTTCTCGGCAGAGCCTTTTTCCGAAATGGCAAACGTCCGGCTCCTCCTCCCACCAGGAAGGGACCAGCCCTGAAAGCTGTTGCTGGTCTTCGCCTTCCCTGGGCAGCCTATTCACAGGCACAGCAGCCCTGGGCATCTGTGCTTTCCCAGAGACGGAAGGTCTCATGGTGCCCGTTCTCGGCAGAGCCTTTTTCCAAAACGGCAAACGTCCGGCTCCTTGTCCCACCGGGAAGGGAGCAGCCCTGAAAGCTGTTGCTGGTCTTCGCCTTCCCGGGGCAGCCTATTCACAGGCACAGCAGCCCTGGGCATCTGTGCTTTCCCAGAGACGGAAGGTCTCATGGTGCCCGTTCTCGGCAGAGCCTTTTTCCGAAACAGAAAACGTCCGGCTCTTCCTCCCATTAGGAAGGGGCCAGCCCTGCAAGCTGTTGCTGCTGTTCACCTTCCCTGGGCAGCCTATTCACAGGCACAGCAGCCCTGGGGATCTGTGCTTTCCCAGAGACGGAAGGTCTCATGGTGCCCGTTCTCGGCAGAGCCTTTTTCCGAAATGGCAAACGTCCGGCTCCTCCTCCCACCAGGAAGGGACCAGCCCTGAAAGCTGTTGCTGCTCTTCACCTTCTCTGGGCAGCCTATTCACAGGCACAACAGCCCTGGGCATCTGTGCTTTCCCAGAGACGGAAGGTCTCATGGTGCCCGTTCTCGGCAGAGCCTTTTTCCGAAAACGGCAAACGTCCGGCTCCTCCTCCCACCAGGAAGGGGCCAGCCCTGAAAGCTGTTGCTGGTCTTCGCCTTCCCTGGGCAGCCTATTCACAGGCACAGCAGCCCTGGGGATCTGTGCTTTCCCAGAGACAGAAGGTCTCATGGTGCCCGTTCTCGGCAGAGCCTTTTTCCGAAACGGCAAACGTCCGGCTCCCTCCTCCCACCAGGAAGGGAGCAGCCCTGAAAGCTGTTGCTGGTCTTCGCCTTCCCTGGGCAGCCTATTCACAGGCACAGGAGCCCTGGGCATCTGTGCTTTCCCAGAGACGGAAGGTCTCATGGTGCCCGTTCTTGACAGAGCCTTTTTCCGAAACCGCAAACGTCCGGCTCCTTGTCCCACCAGGAAGGGAGCAGCCCTGAAAGCTGTTGCTGGTCTTCGCCTTCCCTGGGCAGCCTAGTCACAGGCACGACAGCCCTGCGGATCTGAGCTTTCCCAGAGACGCAAGGTCTCATCGTTCCTCTTGTCGGCAGAGCCTGTTTTCGGAAACGGGAAATGTCCGGCTCCTTCTCCCTCCAGGAAGGGGCCAGCCCTGAAAGCTGTTGCTGGTCTTCGCCTTCCCTGGGCAGCCTATTCACAGGCACAGCAGCCCTGGGCATCTGTGCTTTCCCAGAGACGGAAGGTCTCATGGTGCCCGTTCTCGGGCAGCGCTTTTCCCAAAACGGCAAACGTCCGGCTCCTCCTCCCACCAGGAAGGGGCCAGCCCTGAAAGCTGTTGCTGGTCTTCGCCTTCCCTGGGCAGCCTATTCACCAGGCACAGCAGCCCTGGGCATCTGTGCTTTCCCAGAGACGGAAGGTCACATGGTGCCCGTTCTCGGCAGAGCCTTTTCCGAAAGGGCAAAAATCCGGCTCCTCCTCCCACCAGGAAGGGGCCAGCCCTGAAAGCTGTTGCTGGTCTTCGCCTTCCCTGGGCAGCCTATTCACAGGCACAGCAGCCCTGGGCATCTGTGCTTTCCCAGAGACGGAAGGTCTCATGGTGCCCGTTCTCGGCAGAGCCTTTTTCCGAAACGGCAAACGTCCGGCTCCTCCTCCCACCAGGAAGGGGCCAGCCCTGAAAGCTGTTGCTGGTCTTCGCCTTCCCTGGGCAGCCTATTCACAGGCACAGCAGCCCTGGGGATCTGTGCTTTCCCAGAGACGGAAGGTCTCATGGTGCCCATTCTCGGCAGCGCCTTTTCCCAAAACGGCATACGTCCGGCTTCTTGTCCCACCGGGAAGGGAGCAGCCCTGAAAGCTGTTGCTGCTGTTCACCTTCCCTGGGCAGCCTATTCACAGGCACAGCAGCCCTGGGCATCTGTGCTTTCCCAGAGACGGAAGGTCTCATGGTGCCCGTTCTCGGCAGAGCCTTTTCCGAAAGGGGAAAACGTCCGGCTTCTTGTCCCACCGGGAAGGGAGCAGCCCTGAAAGCTGTTGCTGGTCTTCGCCTTCCCTGGGCAGCCTATTCACAGGCACAGCAGCCCTGGGGATCTGTGCTTTCCCAGAGACGGAAGGTCTCATGGTGCCCGTTCTCGGCAGAGCCTTTTTCCGAAACGGCAAACGTCCGGCTCCTCCTCCCACCAGGAAGCAGCCAGCCCTGAAAGCTGTTGCTGCTGTTCACCTTCCCTGGGCAGCCTATTCACAGGCACAACAGCCCTGGGGATCTGTGCATTCCCAGAGACGGAAGGTCTCATGGTGCCCGTTCTCGGCAGAGCCTTTTTCCGAAACAGCAAACATCCGGCTCCTCGTCCCACCGGGAAGGGACCAGCCCTGAAAGCTGTTGCTGGTCTTCGCCTTCCCTGGGCAGCCTATTCACAGGCACAACAGCCCTGGGCATCTGTGCTTTCCCAGAGACGGAAGGTCTCATGGTGCCCGTTCTCGGCAGAGCCTTTTTCCGAAACGGCAAACGTCCGGCTCCTCCTCCCACCAGGAAGGGACCAGCCCTGAAAGCTGTTGCTGGTCTTCACCTTCCCTGGGCAGCCTATTCACAGGCACAGCAGCCCTGGTGCATCTGTGCTTTCCCAGAGACGGAAGGTCTCATGGTGGCCCGTTCTCGGCAGAGCCTTTTTCCGAAACGGCAAACGTCCGGCTCCTCCTCCCACCAGGAAGGGGCCAGCCCTGAAAGCTGTTGCTGCTGTTCACCTTCCCTGGGCAGCCTATTCACAGGCACAACAGCCCTGGGGATCTGTGCATTCCCAGAGACGGAAGGTCTCATGGTGCCCGTTCTCGCAGAGCCTTTTTCCGAAACAGCAAACGTCCGGCTCCTCGTCCCACTGGGAAGGGGCCAGCCCTGAAAGCTGTTGCTGGTCTTCGCCTTCCCTGGGCAGCCTATTCACAGGCACAGCAGCCCTGGGGATCTGTGCTTTCCCAGAGACGGAAGGTCTCATGGTGCCCGTTCTCGGCAGAGCCTTTTTCCAAAAGGGCAAACGTCCAGGTCCTCCTCCCACCGGGAAGGGAGCAGCCCTGAAAGCTGTTGCTGCTCTTCACCTTCCCTGGGCAGCCTATTCACAGGCACAAGGATTGGGGATGTGTGCTTTCCCAGAGACGGAAGGTCTCATGGTGTCCGTTCTCGGCAGAGCCTTTTTCCGAAACGGCAAACGTCCGGCTCCTCCTCCCACCGGGAAGGGGCCAGCCCTGAAAGCTGTTGCTGGTCTTCGCCTTCCCTGGGCAGCCTATTGACAGGCACAGCAGCCTGGGCATCTGTGCTTTCCCAGAGACGGAAGGTCTCATGGTGCCCGTTCTCGGCAGAGCCTTTTCCCAAAACGGCAAACGTCCGGCTTCTTGTCCCACCAGGAAGGGTGCAGCCCTGAAAGCTGTTGCTGGTCTTCGCCTTCCCTGGGCAGCCTATTCACAGGCACAGCAGCCCTGGGGATCTGTGCTTTCCCAGAGACGGAAGGTCTCATGGTGCCCGTTCTCGGCAGGCGCCTTTTCCCAAAACGGCAAACGTCCGGCTCCTCCTCCCACCAGGAAGGGGCCAGCCCTGAAAGCTGTTGCTGCTCTTCGCCTTCCCTGGGCAGCCTATTCACAGGCACAGCAGCCCTGGGCATCTGTGCTTTCCCAGAGACGGAAGGTCTCATGGTGCCCGTTCTCGGCAGAGCCTTTTTCCGAAACGGCAAACGTCCGGCTCCTCCTCCCACCAGGAAGGGACCAGCCCCTGAAAGCTGTTGCTGGTCTTCGCCTTCTCTGGGCAGCCTATTCACAGGCACAACAGCACTGGGGATCTGTGCTTTCCCAGAGACGGAAGGTCTCATGGTGCCCGTTCTCGGCAGAGCCTTTTTCCGAAAGGGCAAACGTCCGGCTCCTTGTCCCACCGGGAAGGGAGCAGCCCTGAAAGCTGTTGCTGGTCTTCGCCTTCCCGGGGCAGCCTATTCACAGGCACAGCAGCCCTGGGCATCTGTGCTTTCCCAGAGACGGAAGGTCTCATGGTGCCCGTTCTCGGCAGAGCCTTTTTCCGAAACGGCAAACGTCCGGCTCTTCCTACCATTAGGAAGGGGCCAGCCCTGCAAGCTGTTGCTGCTGTTCACCTTCCCTGGGCAGCCTATTCACAGGCACAGCAGCCCTGGGCATCTGTGCTTTCCCAGAGACGGAAGGTCTCATCGTTCCTCTTGTCGGCAGAGCCTGTTTTCGGAAACGGGAAATGTCCGGCTCCTTCTCCCTCCAGGAAGGGGCCAGCCCTGAAAGCTGTTGCTGGTCTTCGCCTTCCCTGGGCAGCCTATTCACAGGCACAGCAGCCCTGGGCATCTGTGCTTTCCCAGAGACGGAAGGTCTCATGGTGCCCGTTCTCGGCAGCGCTTTTCCCAAAACGGCAAACGTCCGGCTCCTCCTCCCACCAGGAAGGGGCCAGCCCTGAAAGCTGTTGCTGGTCTTCGCCTTCCCTGGGCAGCCTATTCACAGGCACAGCAGCCCTGGGCATCTGTGCTTTCCCAGAGACGGAAGGTCACATGGTGCCCGTTCTCGGCAGAGCCTTTTTCCGAAAGGGCAAAAATCCAGCTCCTCCTCCCACCAGGAAGGGGCCAGCCCCTGAAAGCTGTTGCTGGTCTTCGCCTTCCCTGGGCAGCCTATTCACAGGCACAGCAGCCCTGGGCATCTGTGCTTTCCCAGAGACGGAAGGTCTCATGGTGCCCGTTCTCGGCAGAGCCTTTTTCCGAAACGGCAAACGTCCGGCTCCTCCTCCCACCAGGAAGGGGCCAGCCCTGAAAGCTGTTGCTGGTCTTCGCCTTCCCTGGGCAGCCTATTCACAGGCACAGCAGCCCTGGGGATCTGTGCTTTCCCAGAGACGGAAGGTCTCATGGTGCCCATTCTCGGCAGCGCCTTTTCCCAAAACGGCATACGTCCGGCTTCTTGTCCCACCGGGAAGGGAGCAGCCCTGAAAGCTGTTGCTGCTGTTCACCTTCCCTGGGCAGCCTATTCACAGGCACAGCAGCCCTGGGCATCTGTGCTTTCCCAGAGACGGAAGGTCTCATGGTGCCCGTTCTCGGCAGAGCCTTTTCCGAAAGGGAAAACGTCCGGCTTCTTGTCCCACCGGGAAGGGAGCAGCCCTGAAAGCTGTTGCTGGTCTTCGCCTTCCCTGGGCAGCCTATTCACAGGCACAGCAGCCCTGGGGATCTGTGCTTTCCCAGAGACGGAAGGTCTCATGGTGCCCGTTCTCGGCAGAGCCTTTTTCCGAAACGGCAAACGTCCGGCTCCTCCTCCCACCAGGAAGCAGCCAGCCCTGAAAGCTGTTGCTGGTCTTCACCTTCCCTGGGCAGCCTATTCACAGGCACAGCAGCCCTGGGCATCTGTGCTTTCCCAGAGACGGAAGGTCTCATGGTGCCCGTTCTCGGCAGAGCCTTTTTCCGAAACGGCAAACGTCCGGCTCCTCCTCCCACCAGGAAGGGGCCAGCCCTGAAAGCTGTTGCTGCTGTTCACCTTCCCTGGGCAGCCTATTCACAGGCACAACAGCCCTGGGGATCTGTGCATTCCCAGAGACGGAAGGTCTCATGGTGCCCGTTCTCGGCAGAGCCTTTTTCCGAAACAGCAAACATCCGGCTCCTCGTCCCACCGGGAAGGGACCAGCCCTGAAAGCTGTTGCTGGTCTTCGCCTTCCCTGGGCAGCCTATTCACAGGCACAGCAGCCCTGGGCATCTGTGCTTTCCCAGAGACGGAAGGTCTCATGGTGCCCGTTCTCGGCAGAGCCTTTTTCCGAAACGGCAAACGTCCGGCTCCTCCTCCCACCAGGAAGGGACCAGCCCTGAAAGCTGTTGCTGGTCTTCACCTTCCCTGGGCAGCCTATTCACAGGCACAGCAGCCCTGGGCATCTGTGCTTTCCCAGAGACGGAAGGTCTCATGGTGCCCGTTCTCGGCAGAGCCTTTTCCGAAACGGCAAAACGTCCGGCTCCTCCTCCCACCAGGAAGGGGCCAGCCCTGCAAGCTGTTGCTGCTGTTCACCTTCCCTGGGCAGCCTATTCACAGGCACAACAGCCCTGGGGATCTGTGCATTCCCAGAGACGGAAGGTCTCATGGTGCCCGTTCTCGGCAGAGCCTTTTTCCGAAACGGCAAACGTCCAGGTCCTCCTCCCACCGGGAAGGGACCAGCCCTGAAAGCTGTTGCTGCTCTTCACCTTCCCTGGGCAGCCTATTCACAGGCACAAGGATTGGGGATGTGTGCTTTCCCAGAGACGGAAGGTCTCATGGTGTCCGTTCTCGGCAGAGCCTTTTTCCGAAACGGCAAACGTCCGGCTCCTCCTCCCACCGGGAAGGGGCCAGCCCTGAAAGCTGTTGCTGGTCTTCGCCTTCCCTGGGCAGCCTATTGACAGGCACAGCAGCCCTGGGCATCTGTGCTTTCCCAGAGACGGAAGGTCTCATGGTGCCCGTTCTCGGCAGAGCCTTTTTCCGAAACGGCAAACGTCCGGCTCCTCCTCCCACCAGGAAGGGACCAGCCCTGAAAGCTGTTGCTGGTCTTCACCTTCCCTGGGCAGCCTATTCACAGGCACAGCAGCCCTGGGCATCTGTGCTTTCCCAGAGACGGAAGGTCTCATGGTGCCCGTTCTCGGCAGAGCCTTTTTCCGAAACGGCAAACGTCCGGCTCCTCCTCCCACCAGGAAGGGGCCAGCCCTGCAAGCTGTTGCTGCTGTTCACCTTCCCTGGGCCAGCCTATTCACAGGCACAACAGCCCTGGGGATCTGTGCATTCCCAGAGACGGAAGGTCTCATGGTGCCCGTTCTCGGCAGAGCCTTTTTCCGAAACGGCAAACGTCCAGGTCCTCCTCCCACCGGGAAGGGACCAGCCCTGAAAGCTGTTGCTGCTCTTCACCTTCCCTGGGCAGCCTATTCACAGGCACAAGGATTGGGGATGTGTGCTTTCCCAGAGACGGAAGGTCTCATGGTGTCCGTTCTCGGCAGAGCCTTTTTCCGAAACGGCAAACGTCCGGCTCCTCCTCCCACCGGGAAGGGGCCAGCCCTGAAAGCTGTTGCTGGTCTTCGCCTTCCCTGGGCAGCCTATTGACAGGCACAGCAGCCCTGGGCATCTGTGCTTTCCCAGAGACGGAAGGTCTCATGGTGCCCGTTCTCGGCAGAGCCTTTTTCCGAAACCGCAAACGTCCAGGTCCTCCTCCCACCGGGAAGGGACCAGCCCTGAAAGCTGTTGCTGCTCTTCACCTTCCCTGGGCAGCCTATTCACAGGCACAAGGATTGGGGATGTGTGCTTTCCCAGAGACGGAAGGTCTCATGGTGTCCGTTCTCGGCAGAGCCTTTTTCCGAAACGGCAAACGTCCGGCTCCTCCTCCCACCGGGAAGGGGCCAGCCCTGAAAGCTGTTGCTGGTCTTCGCCTTCCCGGGGCAGCCTATTCACAGGCACAGCAGCCCCTGGGCATCTGTGCTTTCCCAGAGACGGAAGGTCTCATGGTGCCCGTTCTCGGCAGAGCCTTTTTCCGAAACGGCAAACGTCCGGCTCCTCCTCCCACCAGGAAGGGAGCAGCCCTGAAAGCTGTTGCTGGTCTTCGCCTTCCCTGGGCAGCCTATTCACAGGCACAGCAGCCCTGGGGATCTGTGCTTTCCCAGAGACGGAAGGTCTCATGGTGCCCATTCTTGGCAGCGCCTTTTCCCAAAACGGCATACGTCCGGCTTCTTGTCCCACCGGGAAGGGAGCAGCCCTGAAAGCTGTTGCTGCTGTTCACCTTCCCTGGGCAGCCTATTCACAGGCACAGCAGCCCTGGGCATCTGTGCTTTCCCAGAGACGGAAGGTCTCATGGTGCCCGTTCTCGGCAGAGCCTTTTCCGAAAGGGAAAACGTCCGGCTTCTTGTCCCACCGGGAAGGGAGCAGCCCTGAAAGCTGTTGCTGGTCTTCGCCTTCCCTGGGCAGCCTATTCACAGGCACAGCAGCCCTGGGGATCTGTGCTTTCCCAGAGACGGAAGGTCTCATGGTGCCCGTTCTCGGCAGAGCCTTTTTCCGAAACGGCAAACGTCCGGCTCCTCCTCCCACCAGGAAGCAGCCAGCCCAGAAAGCTGTTGCTGCTGTTCACCTTCCCTGGGCAGCCTATTCACAGGCACAACAGCCCTGGGGATCTGTGCATTCCCAGAGACGGAAGGTCTCATGGTGCCCGTTCTCGGCAGAGCCTTTTTCCGAAACAGCAAACATCCGGCTCCTCGTCCAACCGGGAAGGGACCAGCCCTGAAAGCTGTTGCTGGTCTTCGCCTTCCCTGGGCAGCCTATTCACAGGCACAGCAGCCCTGGGCATCTGTGCTTTCCCAGAGACGGAAGGTCTCATGGTGCCCGTTCTCGGCAGAGCCTTTTTCCGAAACGGCAAACGTCCAGCTCCTCCTCCCACCAGGAAGGGACCAGCCCTGAAAGCTGTTGCTGGTCTTCACCTTCCCTGGGCAGCCTATTCACAGGCACAGCAGCCCTGGGCATCTGTGCTTTCCCAGAGACGGAAGGTCTCATGGTGCCCGTTCTCGGCAGAGCCCTTTTTCCGAAACGGCAAACGTCCGGCTCCTCCTCCCACCAGGAAGGGGCCAGCCCTGAAAGCTGTTGCTGCTGTTCACCTTCCCTGGGCAGCCTATTCACAGGCACAACAGCCCTGGGGATCTGTGCATTCCCAGAGACGGAAGGTCCTCATGGTGCCCGTTCTCGGCAGAGCCTTTTTCCGAAACGGCAAACGTCCAGGTCCTCCTCCCACCGGAAGGGACCAGCCCTGAAAGCTGTTGCTGCTCTTCACCTTCCCTGGGCAGCCTATTCACAGGCACAAGGATTGGGGATGTGTGCTTTCCCAGAGACGGAAGGTCTCATGGTGCCCATTCTCGGCAGCGCCTTTTTCCGAAACGGCAAACGTCCGGCTCCTCCTCCCACCGGGAAGGGGCCAGCCCTGAAAGCTGTTGCTGGTCTTCGCCTTCCCTGGGCAGCCTATTGACAGGCACAGCAGCCCTGGCATCTGTGCTTTCCCAGAGACGGAAGGTCTCATGGTGCCCGTTCTCGGCAGAGCCTTTTTCCGAAACCGCAAACGTCCGGCTCCTCCTCCCACCGGGAAGGGACCAGCCCTGAAAGCTGTTGCTGCTCTTCACCTTCCCTGGGCAGCCTATTCACAGGCACAAGGATTGGGGATGTGTGCTTTCCCAGAGACGGAAGGTCTCATGGTGTGTCCGTTCTCGGCAGAGCCTTTTTCCGAAACGGCAAACGTCCGGCTCCTCCTCCCACCGGGAAGGGGCCAGCCCTGAAAGCTGTTGCTGGTCTTCGCCTTCCCTGGGCAGCCTATTGACAGGCACAGCAGCCCTGGGCATCTGTGCTTTCCCAGAGACGGAAGGTCTCATGGTGCCCATTCTCGGCTGCGCCTTTTTCCCAAAACGGCAAACGTCCGGCTTCTTGTCCCACCAGGAAGGGTGCAGCCCTGAAAGCTGTTGCCTGGTCTTCGCCTTCCCTGGGCAGCCTATTCACAGGCACAGCAGCCCTGGGGATCTGTGCTTTCCCAGAGATGGAAGGTCTCATGGTGCCCGTTCTCAGCAGCGCCTTTTCCCAAAACGGCGAACGTCCGGCTCCTTGTCCCACCGGGAAGGGACCAGCCCTGAAAGCTGTTGCTGCTCTTCGCCTTCCCTGGGCAGCCTATTCACAGGCACAGCAGCAGCCCTGGGCATCTGTGCTTTCCCAGAGACGGAAGGGTCTCATGGTGTCCGTTTCGGCAGAGCCTTTTTCCGAAACCGCAAACGTCCGGCTCCTCCTCCCACCAGGAAGGGAGCAGACCTGAAAGCTGTTGCTGGTCTTCGCCTCCTCTGGGCAGCCTATTCACAGGCACAACAGCCCTGGGGATCTGTGCTTTTCCAGAGACGGAAGGTCTCATGGTGCCCGTTCTCGGCAGCGCCTTTTCCCAAAACGGCAAACGTCCGGCTCCTCCTCCCACCAGGAAGGGGCCAGCCCTGAAAGCTGTTGCTGGTCTTCGCCTTCCCTGGGCAGCCTATTCAGAGGCACAGCAGCCCTGGGCATCTGTGCTTTCCCAGAGACGGAAGGTCTCATGGTGCCCGTTCTCGGCAGAGCCTTTTTCCGAAACAGCAAACGTCCGGCTCCTCCTCCCACCAGGAAGGGACCAGCCCTGAAAGCTGTTGCTGCTCTTCGCCTTCCCTGGGCAGCCTATTCAGAGGCACAGCAGCCCTGGGCATCTGTGCTTTCCCAGAGACGGATGGTCTCATGGTACCCGATCTCGGCAGCGCCTTTTCCCAAAACGGCAAACGTCCGGCTTCTTGTCCCACCGGGAAGGGAGCAGCCCCTGAAAGCTCTTGCTGGTCTTCGCCTTCCCTGGGCAGCCTATTCACAGGCACAGCAGCCCCTGGGCATCTGTGCTTTCCCAGAGACGGAAAGGTCTCATGGTGCCCGTTCTCGGCAGAGCCTTTTTCGAAACGGCAAACGTCCGGCTCCTCCTCCCACCGGGAAGGACCAGCCCCTGAAAGCTGTTGCTGGTCTTCGCCTTCCCTGGGCAGCCTATTCACAGGCACAGCTGCCCTGGGCATCTGTGCTTTCCCAGAGACGGAAGGTCTCATGGTGCCCGTTCTCGGCAGAGCCTTTTTCCGAAACCGCAAACGTCCGGCTTCTCCTCCCACCAGGAAGGCAGCAGCCCAGAAGCTGTTGCTGGTCTTCGCCTTCCCTGGGCAGCCTATTCACAGGCACAACAGCCCTGGGGATCTGTGCTTTCCCAGAGATGGAAGGTCTCATGGGGCCCGTTCTCGGCAGAGCCCTTTTTCCGAAACCGCAAACGTCCAGGTCCTCCTCCACCGGGAAGGGAGCAGCCCTGAAAGCTGTTGCTGGTCTTCGCCCTTCCTGGGCAGCCTATTCACAGGCACAGCAGCCCTGGGCATCAGTGCTTTCCCAGAGACAGAAGGTCTCATGGTGCCCGTTCTCGGCAGAGCCTTTTTCCCGAAACGGCAAACGTCCGGCTCCTCCTCCCACTAGGAAGGGGCCAGCCCTGAAAGCTGTTGCTGCTGTTCACCTTCCCTGGGCAGCCTATTCACAGGCACCAGCAGCCCAGGGATCTGTGCTTTCCCAGAGACGGAAGGTCTCATGGTGCCCGTTCTTGACAGAGCCTTTTTCCGAAACCGCAAACGTCCGGCTCCTTGTCCCACCCGGGAAGGGACCAGCCCTGAAAGCTGTTGCTGGTCTTCGCCTTCCTTGGGCAGCCTATTCACAGGCACAGCAGCCCTGGGGATCTGTGCTTTCCAGAGACGGAAGGTCTCATGGTGCCCGTTCTCGGCAGCGCCTTTTTCCAAAACGGCAAACGTCCGGCTCCTCTCCACCAGGAAGGGGCCAGCCCTGAAAGCTGTTGCTGCTCTTCACCTTCTCTGGGCAGCCTATTCACAGGCACAACAGCATTGGGGATCTGTGCTTTCCCAGAGCTGGAAGGTCTCATGGTCCCCGTTCTCGGCAGAGCCTTTTCCGAAACAGCAAACGTCCGGCTCCTCCTCCCACCGGGAAGGGACCAGCCCTGAAAGCTGTTGCTGGTCTTCACCTTCCCTGGGCAGCCTATTCACAGGCACAGCAGCCCAGGGATCTGTGCTTTCCCAGAGACGGAAGGTCTCATGGTGCCCGTTCTTGACAGAGCCTTTTTCCGAAACCGCAAACGTCCGGCTCCTTGTCCCACCGGGAAGGGACCAGCCCTGAAAGCTGTTGCTGGTCTTCGCCTTCCTTGGGCAGCCTATTCACAGGCACAGCAGCCCTGGGGATCTGTGCTTTCCCAGAGACGGAAGGTCTCATGGTGCCCGTTCTCGGCAGCGCCTTTTTCCAAAACGGCAAACGTCCGGCTCCTCCTCCCACCAGGAAGGGGCCAGCCCTGAAAGCTGTTGCTGGTCTTAGCCTTCCCTGGGCAGCCTATTCACAGGCACAGCAGCCCTGGGCATCTGTGCTTTCCCAGAGACGGAAGGTCTCATGGTGCCCGTTCTCGGCAGAGCCTTTTTCCGAAAGGGCAAACGTCCGGCTTCTTGTCCCACCGGGAAGGGACCATCCCTGAAAGCTGTTGCTGGTCTTCGCCTTCCCTGGGCAGCCTATTCACAGGCACAGCAGCCCTGGGCATCTGTGCTTTCCCAGAGACGGAAGGTCTCATGGTGCCCGTTCTCGGCAGAGCCGTTTTCCGAAACGGCAAAACGTCCGGCTCCTCCTCCCACTAGGAAGGGGCCAGCCCTGCAAGCTGTTGCTGCTGTTCACCTTCCCTGGGCAGCCTATTCACAGGCACAGCAGCCCTGGGGATCTGTGCTTTCCCAGAGACGGAAGGTCTCATGGTGCCCGTTCTCGGCAGAGCCTTTTTCCGAAATGGCAAACGTCCGGCTACTCCTCCCACCAGGAAGGGACCAGCCCTGAAAGCTGTTGCTGCTCTTCACCTTCTCTGGGCAGCCTATTCACAGGCACAACAGCATTGGGGATCTGTGCTTTCCCAGAGACGGAAGGTCTCATGGTGCCCGTTCTCGGCAGAGCCTTTTTCCGAAACAGCAAACGTCCGGCTCCTCCTCCCACCAGGAAGGGGCCAGCCCTGAAAGCTGTTGCTGGTCTTCGCCTTCCCTGGGCAGCCTATTCACAGGCACAGCAGCCCTGGGGATCTGTGCTTTCCCAGAGACGGAAGGTCTCATGGTGCCCGTTCTCGGCAGAGCCTTTTTCCGAAATGGCAAACGTCCGGCTCCTCCTCCCACCAGGAAGGGAGCAGCCCTGAAAGCTGTTGCTGGTCTTCGCCTTCCTTGGGCAGCCTAGTCACAGGCATGACAGCCCTGCGGATCTGAGCTTTCCCAGAGACGCAAGGTCTCATCGTTCCTGTTGTCGGCAGAGCCTTTTTTCGGAAACGGGAAATATCTGGCTCCTTCTCCCTCCAGGAAGGGGCCAGCCCTGAAAGCTGTTGCTGGTCTTCGCCTTCCCTGGGCAGCCTATTCACAGGCACAGCAGCCCTGGGCATCTGTGCTTTCCCAGAGACGGAAGGTCTCATGGTGCCCGTTCTCGGCAGAGCCTTTTTCCGAAAGGGCAAACGTCCGGCTTCTTGTCCCACCGGGAAGGGAGCAGCCCTGAAAGCTGTTGCTGGTCTTCGCCTTCCCTGGGCAGCCTATTCACAGGCACAGCAGCCCTGGGCATCTGTGCTTTCCCAGAGACGGAAGGTCTCATGGTGCCCGTTCTCGGCAGAGCCTTTTTCCGAAACGGCAAACGTCCGGCTCCTCCTCCCACTAGGAAGGGGCCAGCCCTGCAAGCTGTTGCTGCTGTTCACCTTCCCTGGGCAGCCTATTCACAGGCACAGCAGCCCTGGGGATCTGTGCTTTCCCAGAGACGGAAGGTCTCATGGTGCCCGTTCTCGGCAGAGCCTTTTTCCGAAACGGCAAACGTCCGGCTCCTCGTCCCACTGGGAAGGGACCAGCCCTGAAAGCTGTTGCTGGTCTTCGCCTTCCCTGGGCAGCCTATTCACAGGCACAGCAGCCCCGGGCATCTGTGCTTTCCCAGAGATGGAAGGTCTCATGGTGCCCGTTCTCGGCAGAGCCTTTTTCCGAAAGGGCAAACGTCCGGCTCCTCTTCTCACCAGAAGGGGCCAGCCCTGAAAGCTGTTGCTGGTCTTCGCCTTCCTTAGGGCAGCCTAGTCACAGGCACGACAGCCCTGCGGATCTGAGCTTTCCCAGAGACGGAAGGTCTCATGGTGCCCGTTCTCGGCAGAGCCTATTTTCGGAAACGAGAAATATCTGGCTCCTTCTCCCTCCAGGAAGGGGCCAGCCCTGAAAGCTGTTGCTGGTCTTCGCCTCCCCTGGGCAGCCTATTCACAGGCACAGCAGCCCTGGGCATCTGTGCTTTCCCAGAGACGGAAGGTCTCATGGTGCCCGTTCTCGGCAGCGCCTTTCCCAAAACGGCAAACGTCCGCTCCTCCTCCCACCAGGAAGGGACCAGCCCTGAAAGCTGTTGCTGGTCTTCGCCTTCCCTGGGCAGCCTATTCACAGGCACAGCAGCCCTGGGCATCTGTGCTTTCCCAGAGACGGAAGGTCTCATGGTGCCCGTTCTCGGCAGAGCCTTTTTCCGAAAGGGCAAACGTCCGGCTCCTCCTCCCAAACCAGGAAGGGACCAGCCCTGAAAGCTGTTGCTGCTCTTCACCTTCTCTGGGCAGCCTATTCACAGGCACAACAGCATTGGGGATCTGTGCTTTCCCAGAGACGGAAGGTCTCATGGTGCCCGTTCTCGGCAGAGCCTTTTTCCGAAACAGCAAACGTCCGGCTCCTCCTCCCACCAGGAAGGGGCCAGCCCTGAAAGCTGTTGCTGGTCTTCGCCTTCCCTGGGCAGCCCTATTCACAGGCACAGCAGCCCTGGGGATCTGTGCTTTCCCAGAGACGGAAGGTCTCATGGTGCCCGTTCTCGGCAGAGCCTTTTTCCGAAATGGCAAACGTCCCGGTTCCTCCTCCCACCAGGAAGGGAGCAGCCCTGAAAGCTGTTGCTGGTCTTCGCCTTCCCTGGGCAGCCTAGTCACAGGCATGACAGCCCTGCGGATCTGAGCTTTCCAGAGGACGCAAGGTCTCATCGTTCCTGTTGTCGGCAGAGCCTTTTTTCGGAAACGGGAAATATCTGGCTCCTTCTCCCTCAGGAAGGGGCCAGCCCTGAAAGCTGTTGCTGGTCTTCGCCTTCCCTGGGCAGCCTATTCACAGGCACAGCAGCCCTGGGCATCTGTGCTTTCCCAGAGACGGAAGGTCTCATGGTGCCCGTTCTCGGCAGAGCCTTTTTCCGAAAGGGCAAACGTCCGGCTTCTTGTCCCACCGGGAAGGGAGCAGCCCTGAAAGCTGTTGCTGGTCTTCGCCTTCCCTGGGCAGCCTATTCACAGGCACAGCAGCCCTGGGCATCTGTGCTTTCCCAGAGACGGAAGGTCTCATGGTGCCCGTTCTCGGCAGAGCCTTTTTCCGAACGGCAAACGTCCGGCTCCTCCTCCCACTAGGAAGGGGCCAGCCCTGCAAGCTGTTGCTGCTGTTCACCTTCCCTGGGCAGCCTATTCACAGGCACAGCAGCCCTGGGGATCTGTGCTTTCCCAGAGACGGAAGGTCTCATGGTGCCCGTTCTCGGCAGAGCCTTTTTCCGAAACGGCAAACGTCCGGCTCCTCGTCCCACTGGGAAGGGACCAGCCCTGAAAGCTGTTGCTGGTCTTCGCCTTCCCTGGGCAGCCTATTCACAGGCACAGCAGCCCTGGGCATCTGTGCTTTCCCAGAGATGGAAGGTCTCATGGTGCCCGTTCTCGGCAGAGCCTTTTTCCGAAAGGGCAAACGTCCGGCTCCTCCTCTCACCAGGAAGGGGCCAGCCCTGAAAGCTGTTGCTGGTCTTCGCCTTCCCTGGGCAGCCTATTCACAGGCACAGCAGCCCTGGGGATCTGTGCTTTCCCAGAGACGGAAGGTCTCATGGTGCCCGTTCTCGGCAGAGCCTTTTTCCGAAAGGGCAAATGTCCGGCTCCTCCTCCCACCAGGAAGGGAGCAGCCCTGAAAGCTGTTGCTGGTCTTCGCCTTCCTTGGGCAGCCTAGTCACAGGCACGACAGCCCTGCGGATCTGAGCTTTCCCAGAGACGGAAGGTCTCATGGTGCCCGTTCTCGGCAGAGCCTATTTTCGGAAACGAGAAATATCTGGCTCCTTCTCCCTCCAGGAAGGGGCCAGCCCTGAAAGCTGTTGCTGGTCTTCGCCTTCCCTGGGCAGCCTATTCACAGGCACAGCAGCCCTGGGCATCTGTGCTTTCCCAGAGACGGAAGGTCTCATGGTGCCCGTTCTCGGCAGAGCCTTTTTCCGAAAGGGCAAACGTCCGGCTTCTTGTCCCACCGGGAAGGGAGCAGCCCTGAAAGCTGTTGCTGGTCTTCGCCTTCCCTGGGCAGCCTATTCACAGGCACAGCAGCCCTGGGCATCTGTGCTTTCCCAGAGACGGAAGGTCTCATGGTGCCCGTTCTCGGCAGAGCCTTTTTCCGAAACGGCAAACGTCCGGCTCCTCCTCCCACTAGGAAGGGGCCAGCCCTGCAAGCTGTTGCTGCTGTTCACCTTCCCTGGGCAGCCTATTCACAGGCACAGCAGCCCTGGGGATCTGTGCTTTCCCAGAGACGGAAGGTCTCATGGTGCCCGTTCTCGGCAGAGCCTTTTTCCGAAAGGGCAAACGTCCGGCTCCTCCTCCCACCAGGAAGGGAGCAGCCCTGAAAGCTGTTGCTGGTCTTCGCCTTCCCTGGGCAGCCTATTCACAGGCACAGCAGCCCTGGGCATCTGTGCTTTCCCAGAGACGGAAGGTCTCATGGTGCTCGTTCTCGGCAGTGCCTTTTCCCAAAACGGCAAACGTCCGGCTCCTTGTCCCACCGGGAAGGGTGCAGTCCTGAAAGCTGTTGCTGGTCTTCGCCTTCCCTGGGCAGCCTATTCACAGGCACAACAGCCCTGGGCATCTGTGCTTTCCCAGAGATGGAAGGTCTCATGGTGCCCGTTCTCGGCAGAGCCTTTTTCCGAAACGGCAAACGTCCGGCTCCTCCTCCCACTAGGAAGGGGCCAGCCCTGCAAGCTGTTGCTGCTGTTCACCTTCCCTGGGCAGCCTATTCACAGGCACAGCAGCCCTGGGGATCTGTGCTTTCCCAGAGACGGAAGGTCTCATGGTGCCCTTTCTCGGCAGAGCCTTTTTCCGAAATGGCAAACGTCCGGCTCCTCCTCCCACCAGGAAGGGACCAGCCCTGAAAGCTGTTGCTGCTCTTCACCTTCTCTGGGCAGCCTATTCACAGGCACAACAGCATTGGGGATCTGTGCTTTCCCAGAGACGGAAGGTCTCATGGTGCCCGTTCTCGGCAGAGCCTTTTTCCGAAACAGCAAACGTCCGGCTCCTCCTCCCACCAGGAAGGGGCCAGCCCTGAAAGCTGTTGCTGGTCTTCGCCTTCCCTGGGCAGCCTATTCACAGGCACAGCAGCCCTGGGGATCTGTGCTTTCCCAGAGACGGAAGGTCTCATGGTGCCCGTTCTCGGCAGAGCCTTTTTCCGAAATGGCAAACGTCCGGCTCCTCCTCCCACCAGGAAGGGGCCAGCCCTGAAAGCTGTTGATGGTCTTCGCCTTCCTTGGGCAGCCTAGTCACAGGCACGACAGCCCTGCGGATCTGAGCTTTCCCAGAGACGGAAGGTCTCATGGTGCCCGTTCTCGGCAGAGCCTATTTTCGGAAACGAGAAATATCTGGCTCCTTCTCCCTCCAGGAAGGGGCCAGCCCTGAAAGCTGTTGCTGGTCTTCGCCTTCCCTGGGCAGCCTATTCACAGGCACAGCAGCCCTGGGCATCTGTGCTTTCCCAGAGACGGAAGGTCTCATGGTGCCCGTTCTCGGCAGCGCCTTTTCCCAAAACGGCAAACGTCCGGCTCCTCCTCCCACCAGGAAGGGACCAGCCCTGAAAGCTGTTGCTGGTCTTCGCCTTCCCTGGGCAGCCTATTCACAGGCACAGCAGCCCTGGGCATCTGTGCTTTCCCAGAGACGGAAGGTCTCATGGTGCCCGTTCTCGGCAGAGCCTTTTTCCGAAAGGGCAAACGTCCGGCTCCTCCTCCCACCAGGAAGGGGCCAGCCCTGAAAGCTGTTGCTGGTCTTCGCCTTCCCTGGGCAGCCTATTCACAGGCACAGCAGCCCTGGGCATCTGTGCTTTCCCAGAGACGGAAGGTCTCATGGTGCTCGTTCTCGGCAGTGCCTTTTCCCAAAACGGCAAACGTCCGGCTCCTTGTCCCACCGGGAAGGGTGCAGTCCTGAAAGCTGTTGCTGGTCTTCGCCTTCCCTGGGCAGCCTATTCACAGGCACAACAGCCCTGGGCATCTGTGCTTTCCCAGAGATGGAAGGTCTCATGGTGCCCGTTCTCGGCAGAGCCTTTTTCCGAAACGGCAAACGTCCGGCTCCTCCTCCCACTAGGAAGGGGCCAGCCCTGCAAGCTGTTGCTGCTGTTCACCTTCCCTGGGCAGCCTATTCACAGGCACAGCAGCCCTGGGGATCTGTGCTTTCCCAGAGACGGAAGGTCTCATGGTGCCCGTTCTCGGCAGAGCCTTTTTCCGAAATGGCAAACGTCCGGCTCCTCCTCCCACCAGGAAGGGACCAGCCCTGAAAGCTGTTGCTGCTCTTCGCCTTCCCTGGGCAGCCTATTCACAGGCACAACAGCATTGGGGATCTGTGCTTTCCCAGAGACGGAAGGTCTCATGGTGCCCGTTCTCGGCAGAGCCTTTTTCCGAAACAGCAAACGTCCGGCTCCTCCTCCCACCAGGAAGGGGCCAGCCCTGAAAGCTGTTGCTGGTCTTCGCCTTCCCTGGGCAGCCTATTCACAGGCACAGCAGCCCTGGGGATCTGTGCTTTCCCAGAGACGGAAGGTCTCATGGTGCCCGTTCTCGGCAGAGCCTTTTTCCGAAATGGCAAACGTCCGGCTCCTCCTCCCACCAGGAAGGGAGCAGCCCTGAAAGCTGTTGCTGGTCTTCGCCTTCCCTGGGCAGCCTAGTCACAGGCATGACAGCCCTGCGGATCTGAGCTTTCCCAGAGACGCAAGGTCTCATCGTTCCTGTTGTCGGCAGAGCCTTTTTTCGGAAACGGGAAATATCTGGCTCCTTCTCCCTCCAGGAAGGGGCCAGCCCTGAAAGCTGTTGCTGGTCTTCGCCTTCCCTGGGCAGCCTATTCACAGGCACAGCAGCCCTGGGCATCTGTGCTTTCCCAGAGACGGAAGGTCTCATGGTGCCCGTTCTCGGCAGAGCCTTTTTCCGAAAGGGCAAACGTCCGGCTTCTTGTCCCACCGGGAAGGGAGCAGCCCTGAAAGCTGTTGCTGGTCTTCGCCTTCCCTGGGCAGCCTATTCACAGGCACAGCAGCCCTGGGCATCTGTGCTTTCCCAGAGACGGAAGGTCTCATGGTGCCCGTTCTCGGCAGAGCCTTTTTCCGAAACGGCAAACGTCCGGCTCCTCCTCCCACTAGGAAGGGGCCAGCCCTGCAAGCTGTTGCTGCTGTTCACCTTCCCTGGGCAGCCTATTCACAGGCACAGCAGCCCTGGGGATCTGTGCTTTCCCAGAGACGGAAGGTCTCATGGTGCCCGTTCTCGGCAGAGCCTTTTTCCGAAACGGCAAACGTCCGGCTCCTCGTCCCACTGGGAAGGGACCAGCCCTGAAAGCTGTTGCTGGTCTTCGCCTTCCCTGGGCAGCCTATTCACAGGCACAGCAGCCCTGGGCATCTGTGCTTTCCCAGAGATGGAAGGTCTCATGGTGCCCGTTCTCGGCAGAGCCTTTTTCCGAAAGGGCAAACGTCCGGCTCCTCCTCTCACCAGGAAGGGGCCAGTCCTGAAAGCTGTTGCTGGTCTTCGCCTTCCCTGGGCAGCCTATTCACAGGCACAGCAGCCCTGGGGATCTGTGCTTTCCCAGAGACGGAAGGTCTCATGGTGCCCGTTCTCGGCAGAGCCTTTTTCCGAAAGGGCAAATGTCCGGCTCCTCCTCCCACCAGGAAGGGAGCAGCCCTGAAAGCTGTTGCTGGTCTTCGCCTTCCTTGGGCAGCCTAGTCACAGGCACGACAGCCCTGCGGATCTGAGCTTTCCCAGAGACGGAAGGTCTCATGGTGCCCGTTCTCGGCAGAGCCTATTTTCGGAAACGAGAAATATCTGGCTCCTTCTCCCTCCAGGAAGGGGCCAGCCCTGAAAGCTGTTGCTGGTCTTCGCCTTCCCTGGGCAGCCTATTCACAGGCACAGCAGCCCTGGGCATCTGTGCTTTCCCAGAGACGGAAGGTCTCATGGTGCCCGTTCTCGGCAGAGCCTTTTTCCAAAAGGGCAAACGTCCGGCTTCTTGTCCCACCGGGAAGGGAGCAGCCCTGAAAGCTGTTGCTGGTCTTCGCCTTCCCTGGGCAGCCTATTCACAGGCACAGCAGCCCTGGGCATCTGTGCTTTCCCAGAGACGGAAGGTCTCATGGTGCCCGTTCTCGGCAGAGCCTTTTTCCGAAACGGCAAACGTCCGGCTCCTCCTCCCACTAGGAAGGGGCCAGCCCTGCAAGCTGTTGCTGCTGTTCACCTTCCCTGGGCAGCCTATTCACAGGCACAGCAGCCCTGGGGATCTGTGCTTTCCCAGAGACGGAAGGTCTCATGGTGCCCGTTCTCGGCAGAGCCTTTCTCCGAAACGGCAAACGTCCGGCTCCTCGTCCCACTGGGAAGGGACCAGCCCTGAAAGCTGTTGCTGGTCTTCGCCTTCCCTGGGCAGCCTATTCACAGGCACAGCAGCCCCGGGCATCTGTGCTTTCCCAGAGATGGAAGGTCTCATGGTGCCCGTTCTCGGCAGAGCCTTTTTCCGAAAGGGCAAACGTCCGGCTCCTCCTCTCACCAGGAAGGGGCCAGCCCTGAAAGCTGTTGCTGGTCTTCGCCTTCCTTGGGCAGCCTAGTCACAGGCACGACAGCCCTGCGGATCTGAGCTTTCCCAGAGACGGAAGGTCTCATGGTGCCCGTTCTCGGCAGAGCCTATTTTCGGAAACGAGAAATATCTGGCTCCTTCTCCCTCCAGGAAGGGGCCAGCCCTGAAAGCTGTTGCTGGTCTTCGCCTTCCCTGGGCAGCCTATTCACAGGCACAGCAGCCCTGGGCATCTGTGCTTTCCCAGAGACGGAAGGTCTCATGGTGCCCGTTCTCGGCAGCGCCTTTTCCCAAAACGGCAAACGTCCGGCTCCTCCTCCCACCAGGAAGGGACCAGCCCTGAAAGCTGTTGCTGGTCTTCGCCTTCCCTGGGCAGCCTATTCACAGGCACAGCAGCCCTGGGCATCTGTGCTTTCCCAGAGACGGAAGGTCTCATGGTGCCCGTTCTCGGCAGAGCCTTTTTCCGAAAGGGCAAACGTCCGGCTCCTCCTCCCACCAGGAAGGGAGCAGCCCTGAAAGCTGTTGCTGGTCTTCGCCTTCCCTGGGCAGCCTATTCACAGGCACAGCAGCCCTGGGCATCTGTGCTTTCCCAGAGACGGAAGGTCTCATGGTGCTCGTTCTCGGCAGTGCCTTTTCCCAAAACGGCAAACGTCCGGCTCCTTGTCCCACCGGGAAGGGTGCAGTCCTGAAAGCTGTTGCTGGTCTTCGCCTTCCCTGGGCAGCCTATTCACAGGCACAACAGCCCTGGGCATCTGTGCTTTCCCAGAGATGGAAGGTCTCATGGTGCCCGTTCTCGGCAGAGCCTTTTTCCGAAACGGCAAACGTCCGGCTCCTCCTCCCACTAGGAAGGGGCCAGCCCTGCAAGCTGTTGCTGCTGTTCACCTTCCCTGGGCAGCCTATTCACAGGCACAGCAGCCCTGGGGATCTGTGCTTTCCCAGAGACGGAAGGTCTCATGGTGCCCGTTCTCGGCAGAGCCTTTTTCCGAAATGGCAAACGTCCGGCTCCTCCTCCCACCAGGAAGGGACCAGCCCTGAAAGCTGTTGCTGCTCTTCACCTTCTCTGGGCAGCCTATTCACAGGCACAACAGCATTGGGGATCTGTGCTTTCCCAGAGACGGAAGGTCTCATGGTGCCCGTTCTCGGCAGAGCCTTTTTCCGAAACAGCAAACGTCCGGCTCCTCCTCCCACCAGGAAGGGGCCAGCCCTGAAAGCTGTTGCTGGTCTTCGCCTTCCCTGGGCAGCCTATTCACAGGCACAGCAGCCCTGGGGATCTGTGCTTTCCCAGAGACGGAAGGTCTCATGGTGCCCGTTCTCGGCAGAGCCTTTTTCCGAAATGGCAAACGTCCGGCTCCTCCTCCCACCAGGAAGGGAGCAGCCCTGAAAGCTGTTGCTGGTCTTCGCCTTCCCTGGGCAGCCTAGTCACAGGCATGACAGCCCTGCGGATCTGAGCTTTCCCAGAAACGCAAGGTCTCATCGTTCCTGTTGTCGGCAGAGCCTTTTTTCGGAAACGGGAAATATCAGGCTCCTTCTCCCTCCAGGAAGGGGCCAGCCCTGAAAGCTGTTGCTGGTCTTCGCCTTCCCTGGGCAGCCTATTCACAGGCACAGCAGCCCTGGGCATCTGTGCTTTCCCAGAGACGGAAGGTCTCATGGTGCCCGTTCTCGGCAGAGCCTTTTTCCGAAAGGGCAAACGTCCGGCTTCTTGTCCCACCGGGAAGGGAGCAGCCCTGAAAGCTGTTGCTGGTCTTCGCCTTCCCTGGGCAGCCTATTCACAGGCACAGCAGCCCTGGGCATCTGTGCTTTCCCAGAGACGGAAGGTCTCATGGTGCCCGTTCTCGGCAGAGCCTTTTTCCGAAACGGCAAACGTCCGGCTCCTCCTCCCACTAGGAAGGGGCCAGCCCTGCAAGCTGTTGCTGCTGTTCACCTTCCCTGGGCAGCCTATTCACAGGCACAGCAGCCCTGGGGATCTGTGCTTTCCCAGAGACGGAAGGTCTCATGGTGCCCGTTCTCGGCAGAGCCTTTTTCCGAAACGGCAAACGTCCGGCTCCTCGTCCCACTGGGAAGGGACCAGCCCTGAAAGCTGTTGCTGGTCTTTGCCTTCCCTGGGCAGCCTATTCACAGGCACAGCAGCCCCGGGCATCTGTGCTTTCCCAGAGATGGAAGGTCTCATGGTGCCCGTTCTCGGCAGAGCCTTTTTCCGAAAGGGCAAACGTCCGGCTCCTCCTCTCACCAGGAAGGGGCCAGCCCTGAAAGCTGTTGCTGGTCTTCGCCTTCCCTGGGCAGCCTATTCACAGGCACAGCAGCCCTGGGGATCTGTGCTTTCCCAGAGACGGAAGGTCTCATGGTGCCCGTTCTCGGCAGAGCCTTTTTCCGAAAGGGCAAATGTCCGGCTCCTCCTCCCACCAGGAAGGGAGCAGCCCTGAAAGCTGTTGCTGGTCTTCGCCTTCCTTGGGCAGCCTAGTCACAGGCACGACAGCCCTGCGGATCTGAGCTTTCCCAGAGACGGAAGGTCTCATGGTGCCCGTTCTCGGCAGAGCCTATTTTCGGAAACGAGAAATATCTGGCTCCTTCTCCCTCCAGGAAGGGGCCAGCCCTGAAAGCTGTTGCTGGTCTTCGCCTTCCCTGGGCAGCCTATTCACAGGCACAGCAGCCCTGGGCATCTGTGCTTTCCCAGAGACGGAAGGTCTCATGGTGCCCGTTCTCGGCAGCGCCTTTTCCCAAAACGGCAAACGTCCGGCTCCTCCTCCCACCAGGAAGGGACCAGCCCTGAAAGCTGTTGCTGGTCTTCGCCTTCCCTGGGCAGCCTATTCACAGGCACAGCAGCCCTGGGCATCTGTGCTTTCCCAGAGACGGAAGGTCTCATGGTGCCCGTTCTCGGCAGAGCCTTTTTCCGAAAGGGCAAACGTCCGGCTCCTCCTCCCACCAGGAAGGGGCCAGCCCTGAAAGCTGTTGCTGGTCTTCGCCTTCCCTGGGCAGCCTATTCACAGGCACAGCAGCCCTGGGCATCTGTGCTTTCCCAGAGACGGAAGGTCTCATGGTGCTCGTTCTCGGCAGTGCCTTTTCCCAAAACGGCAAACGTCCGGCTCCTTGTCCCACCGGGAAGGGTGCAGTCCTGAAAGCTGTTGCTGGTCTTCGCCTTCCCTGGGCAGCCTATTCACAGGCACAACAGCCCTGGGCATCTGTGCTTTCCCAGAGATGGAAGGTCTCATGGTGCCCGTTCTCGGCAGAGCCTTTTTCCGAAACGGCAAACGTCCGGCTCCTCCTCCCACCAGGAAGGGGCCAGCCCTGCAAGCTGTTGCTGGTCTTCGCCTTCCCTGGGCAGCCTATTCACAGGCACAGCAGCCCTGGGCATCTGTGCTTTCCCAGAGACGGAAGGTCTCATGGTGCCCATTCTCGGCAGCGCCTTTTCCCAAAACGGCAAACGTCCGGCTTCTTGTCCCACCGGGAAGGGAGCAGCCCTGAAAGCTGTTGCTGGTCTTCGCCTTTCCTGGGCAGCCTATTCACAGGCACAACAGCCCTGGGCATCTGTGCTTTCCCAGAGACGGAAGGTCTCATGGTGCCCGTTCTCGGCAGAGCCTTTTTCCGAAACGGCAAACGTCCGGCTCCTGGTCCCACCGGGAAGGGACCATCCCTGAAAGCTGTTGCTGGTCTTCGCCTTCTCTGGGCAGCCTATTCACAGGCACAGCTGCACTGGGGATCTGTGCTTTCCCAGAGACGGAAGGTCTCATGGTGCCCGTTCTCGGCAGAGCCTTTTTCCGAAACGGCAAACGTCCGGCTTCTTGTCCCACCGGGAAGGGAGCAGCCCTGAAAGCTGTTGCTGCTGTTCACCTTCCCTGGGCAGCCTATTCACAGGCACAACAGCCCTGGGGATCTGTGCTTTCCCAGAGACGGAAGGTCTCATGGTGCCCGTTCTCGGCAGAGCCTTTTTCCAAAACAGCAAACGTCCGGCTCCTCCTCCCACCGGGAAGGGACCAGCCCTGAAAGCTGTTGCTGGTCTTCGCCTTCCCTGGGCAGCCTATTCACAGGCACAGCAGCCCAGGGATCTGTGCTTTCCCAGAGACGGAAGGTCTCATGGTGCCCGTTCTTGACAGAGCCTTTTTCCGAAACCGCAAACGTCCGGCTCCTTGTCCCACCGGGAAGGGACCAGCCCTGAAAGCTGTTGCTGGTCTTCGCCTTCCCTAGGCAGCCTATTCACAGGCACAGCAGCCCTGGGGATCTGTGCTTTCCCAGAGACGGAAGGTCTCATGGTGCCCGTTCTCGGCAGCGCCTTTTTCCAAAACGGCAAACGTCCGGCTCCTCCTCCCACCAGGAAGGGGCCAGTCCTGAAAGCTGTTGCTGGTCTTCGCCTTCCCTGGGCAGCCTATTCACAGGCACAGCAGCCCTGGGCATCTGTGCTTTCCCAGAGACGGAAGGTCTCATGGTGCCCGTTCTCGGCAGAGCCTTTTTCCGAAAGGGCAAACGTCCGGCTTCTTGTCCCACCGGGAAGGGAGCAGCCCTGAAAGCTGTTGCTGGTCTTCGCCTTCCCTGGGCAGCCTATTCACAGGCACAGCAGCCCTGGGCATCTGTGCTTTCCCAGAGACGGAAGGTCTCATGGTGCCCGTTCTCGGCAGAGCCTTTTTCCGAAACGGCAAACGTCCGGCTCCTCCTCCCACTAGGAAGGGGCCAGCCCTGCAAGCTGTTGCTGCTGTTCACCTTCCCTGCGCAGCCTATTCACAGGCACAGCAGCCCTGGGCATCTGTGCTTTCCCAGAGACGGAAGGTCTCATGGTGCCCGTTCTCGGCAGAGCCTTTTTCCGAAACGGCAAACGTCCGGCTCCTCGTCCCACTGGGAAGGGACCAGCCCTGAAAGCTGTTGCTGGTCTTCGCCTTCCCTGGGCAGCCTATTCACAGGCACAGCAGCCCTGGGGATCTGTGCTTTCCCAGAGACGGAAGGTCTCATGGTGCCCGTTCTCGGCAGAGCCTTTTTCCGAAACGGCAAACGTCCGGCTCCTCCTCCCACCAGGAATCAGCCAGCCCTGAAAGCTGTTGCTGGTCTTCGCCTTCCCTGGGCAGCCTATTCACAGGCACAGCAGCCCTGGGGATCTGTGCTTTCCCAGAGACGGAAGGTCTCATGGTGCCCGTTCTTGACAGAGCCTTTTTCCGAAACCGCAAACGTCCGGCTCCTTGTCCCACCGGGAAGGGAGCAGCCCTGAAAGCTGTTGCTGGTCTTCGCCTTCCCTGGGCAGCCTAGTCACAGGCACGACAGCCCTGCGGATCTGAGCTTTCCCAGAGACGGAAGGTCTCATGGTGCCCGTTCTCGGCAGAGCCTTTTTCCGAAACGGCAAACGTCCGGCTCCTCCTCCCACCAGGAAGGGGCCAGCCCTGAAAGCTGTTGCTGGTCTTCGCCTTCCCTGGGCAGCCTATTCACAGGCACAGCAGCCCTGGGCATCTGTGCTTTCCCAGAGACGGAAGGTCTCATGGTGCCCGTTCTCGGCAGAGCCTTTTTCCGAAATGGCAAACGTCCGGCTCCTCCTCCCACCAGGAAGGGAGCAGCCCTGAAAGCTGTTGCTGGTCTTCGCCTTCCCTGGGCAGCCTATTCACAGGCACAGCAGCCCTGGGCATCTGTGCTTTCCCAGAGACGGAAGGTCTCATGGTGCCCGTTCTCGGCAGAGCCTTTTTCCGAAACGGCAAACGTCCGGCTCCTCCTCCCACTAGGAAGGGGCCATCCCTGCAAGCTGTTGCTGCTGTTCACCTTCCCTGGGCAGCCTATTCACAGGCACAGCAGCCCTGGGCATCTGTGCTTTCCCAGAGACGGAAGGTCTCATGGTGCCCGTTCTCGGCAGAGCCTTTTTCCGAAACGGCAAACGTCCGGCTCCTCGTCCCACTGGGAAGGGACCAGCCCTGAAAGCTGTTGCTGGTCTTCGCCTTCCCTGGGCAGCCTATTCACAGGCACAGCAGCCCTGGGCATCTGTGCTTTCCCAGAGATGGAAGGTCTCATGGTGCCCGTTCTCGGCAGAGCCTTTTTCCGAAAGGGCAAACGTCCGGCTCCTCCTCCCACCAGGAAGGGGCCAGCCCTGCAAGCTGTTGCTGCTCTTCACCTTCCCTGGGCAGCCTATTCACAGGCACAGCAGCCCTGGGGATCTGTGCTTTCCCAGAGACGGAAGGTCTCATGGTGCCCATTCTCGGCAGCGCCTTTTCCCAAAACGGCAAACGTCCGGCTCCTCCTCCCACTAGGAAGGGGCCAGCCCTGCAAGCTGTTGCTGCTGTTCACCTTCCCTGGGCAGCCTATTCACAGGCACAGCAGCCCTGGGCATCTGTGCTTTCCCAGAGACGGAAGGTCTCATGGTGCCCGTTCTCGGCAGAGCCTTTTTCCGAAACGGCAAACGTCCGGCTCCTCGTCCCACTGGGAAGGGACCAGCCCTGAAAGCTGTTGCTGGTCTTCGCCTTCCCTGGGCAGCCTATTCACAGGCACAGCAGCCCTGGGCATCTGTGCTTTCCCAGAGATGGAAGGTCTCATGGTGCCCGTTCTCGGCAGAGCCTTTTTCCGAAAGGGCAAACGTCCGGCTCCTCCTCCCACCAGGAAGGGGCCAGCCCTGCAAGCTGTTGCTGCTGTTCACCTTCCCTGGGCAGCCTATTCACAGGCACAGCAGCCCTGGGGATCTGTGCTTTCCCAGAGACGGAAGGTCTCATGGTGCCCATTCTCGGCAGCGCCTTTTCCCAAAACGGCAAACGTCCGGCTTCTTGTCCCACCGGGAAGGGACCAGCCCTGCAAGCTGTTGCTGCTGTTCACCTTCCCTGGGCAGCCTATTCACAGGCACAACAGCCCTGGGGATCTGTGCTTTCCCAGAGACGGAAGGTCTCATGGTGCCCGTTCTCGGCAGAGCCTTTTTCCGAAACGGCAAACGTCCGGCTCCTCGTCCCACCGGGAAGGGACCATCCCTGAAAGCTGTTGCTGGTCTTCGCCTTCTCTGGGCAGCCTATTCACAGGCACAACAGCACTGGGGATCTGTGCTTTCCCAGAGACGGAAGGTCTCATGGTGCCCGTTCTCGGCAGAGCCTTTTCCCAAAACGGCAAACGTCCGGCTTCTTGTCCCACCAGGAAGCAGCCAGCCCTGAAAGCTGTTGCTGGTCTTCGCCTTCCCTGGGCAGCCTATTCACAGGCACAGCAGCCCTGGGGATCTGTGCTTTCCCAGAGACGGAAGGTCTCATGGTGCCCGTTCTCGGCAGAGCCTTTTTCCGAAACGGCAAACGTCCGGCTCCTCCTCCCACTAGGAAGGGGCCAGCCCTGCAAGCTGTTGCTGCTGTTCACCTTCCCTGGGCAGCCTATTCACAGGCACAACAGCCCTGGGGATCTGTGCATTCCCAGAGACGGAAGGTCTCATGGTGCCCGTTCTCGGCAGAGCCTTTTTCCAAAACAGCAAACGTCCGGCTCCTCGTCCCACCGGGAAGGGACCAGCCCTGAAAGCTGTTGCTGGTCTTCGCCTTCCCTGGGCAGCCTATTCACAGGCACAGCAGCCCTGGGGATCTGTGCTTTCCCAGAGACGGAAGGTCTCATGGTGCCCGTTCTTGCCAGAGCCTTTTTCCGAAACCGCAAACGTCCGGCTCCTTGTCCCACCGGGAAGGGACCAGCCCTGAAAGCTGTTGCTGGTCTTCGCCTTCCCTGGGCAGCCTATTCACAGGCACAGCAGCCCTGGGGATCTGTGCTTTCCCAGAGACGGAAGGTCTCATGGTGCCCGTTCTCGGCAGAGCCTTTTTCCGAAAGGGCAAACGTCCGGCTCCTCCTCCCACCAGGAAGGGGCCAGCCCTGAAAGCTGTTGCTGGTCTTCGCCTTCCCTGGGCAGCCTATTCACAGGCACAGCAGCCCTGGGCATCTGTGCTTTCCCAGAGACGGAAGGTCTCATGGTGCCCGTTCTCGGCAGAGCCTTTTTCCGAAAGGGCAAACGTCCGGCTTCTTGTCCCACCGGGAAGGGAGCAGCCCTGAAAGCTGTTGCTGGTCTTCACCTTCCCTGGGCAGCCTATTCACAGGCACAGCAGCCCTGGGCATCTGTGCTTTCCCAGAGACGGAAGGTCTCATGGTGCCCGTTCTCGGCAGAGCCTTTTTCCGAAACGGCAAACGTCCGGCTCCTCCTCCCACTAGGAAGGGGCCAGCCCTGCAAGCTGTTGCTGCTGTTCACCTTCCCTGGGCAGCCTATTCACAGGCACAGCAGCCCTGGGCATCTGTGCTTTCCCAGAGACGGAAGGTCTCATGGTGCCCGTTCTCGGCAGAGCCTTTTTCCGAAACGGCAAACGTCCGGCTCCTCCTCCCACCAGGAAGGGGCCAGCCCTGAAAGCTGTTGCTGGTCTTCGCCTTCCCGGGGCAGCCTATTCACAGGCACAGCAGCCCTGGGGATCTGTGCTTTCCCAGAGACGGAAGGTCTCATGGTGCCCGTTCTCGGCAGAGCCTTTTTCTGAAACGGCAAACGTCCGGCTCCTCCTCCCAGCAGGAAGGGACCAGCCCTGAAAGCTGTTGCTGGTCTTCGCCTTCCCTGGGCAGCCTATTCACAGGCACAGCAACCCTGGGCATCTGTGCTTTCCCAGAGACGGAAGGTCTCATGGTGCCCGTTCTCGGCAGAGCCTTTTTCCGAAACGGCAAACATCCGGCTCCTCCTCCCACTAGGAAGGGGGCAGCCCTGCAAGCTGTTGCTGCTCTTCGCCTTCCCTGGGCAGCCTATTCACAGGCACAGCAGCCCTGGGCATCTGTGCTTTCCCAGAGACGGAAGGTCTCATGGTGCCCGTTCTCGGCAGAGCCTTTTTCCGAAACGGCAAACATCCGGCTACTCGTCCCACTGGGAAGGGACCAGCCCTGAAAGCTGTTGCTGGTCTTCGACTTCCCTGGGCAGCCTATTCACAGGCACAGCAGCCCTGGGCATCTGTGCTTTCCCAGAGACGGAAGGTCTCATGGTGCCCGTTCTCGGCAGAGCCTTTTTCCGAAAGGGCAAACGTCCGGCTCCTCCTCCCACCAGGAAGGGAGCAGCCCTGAAAGCTGTTGCTGGTCTTTGCCTTCCCTGGGCAGCCTATTCACAGGCACAGCAGCCCTGGGGATCTGTGCTTTCCCAGAGACGGAAGGTCTCATGGTGCCCGTTCTCGGCAGAGCCTTTTTCCGAAACGGCAAACGTCCGGCTCCTCCTCCCACCAGGAAGGGAGCAGCCCTGAAAGCTGTTGCTGGTCTTCGCCTTCCCTGGGCAGCCTATTCACAGGCACAGCAGCCCTGGGCATCTGTGCTTTCCCAGAGACGGAAGGTCTCATGGTGCCCGTTCTCGGCAGAGCCTTTTTCCGAAACGGCAAACGTCCGGCTCCTCCTCCCACTAGGAAGGGGCCAGCCCTGAAAGCTGTTGCTGCTGTTCACCTTCCCTGGGCAGCCTATTCACAGGCACAGCAGCCCTGGGCATCTGTGCTTTCCCAGAGACGGAAGGTCTCATGGTGCCCGTTCTCGGCAGAGCCTTTTTCCGAAAGGGCAAACGTCCGGCTCCTCCTCCCACCAGGAAGGGAGCAGCCCTGAAAGCTGTTGCTGGTCTTCGCCTTCCCTGGGCAGCCTAGTCACAGGCACGACAGCCCTGCGGATCTGAGCTTTCCCAGAGACACAAGGTCTCATCGTTCCTGTTGTCGGCAGAGCCTTTTTTCGGAAACGGGAAATATCCGGCTCCTTCTCCCTCCAGGAAGGGGCCAGCCCTGAAAGCTGTTGCTGGTCTTCGCCTTCCCTGGGCAGCCTATTCACAGGCACAGCAGCCCTGGGCATCTGTGCTTTCCCAGAGACGGAAGGTCTCATGGTGCCCGTTCTCGGCAGCGCCTTTTCCCAAAACGGCAAATGTCCGGCTCCTCCTCCCACCAGGAAGGGGCCAGCCCTGAAAGCTGTTGCTGCTCTTCGCCTTCCCTGGGCAGCCTATTCACAGGCACAGCAGCCCTGGGGATCTGTGCTTTCCCAGAGACGGAAGGTCTCATGGTGCCCGTTCTCGGCAGAGCCTTTTTCCGAAACAGCAAACGTCCGGCTCCTCCTCCCACCAGGAAGGGGCCAGCCCTGAAAGCTGTTGCTGGTCTTCGCCTTCCCTGGGCAGCCTATTCACAGGCACAGCAGCCCTGGGGATCTGTGCTTTCCCAGAGACGGAAGGTCTCATGGTGCCCGTTCTTGACAGAGCCTTTTCCCAAAACGGCAAACGTCCAGCTCCTTGTCCCACCGGGAAGGGTGCAGTCCTGAAAGCTGTTGCTGGTCTTCGCCTTCCCTGGGCAGCCTATTCACAGGCACAGCAGCCCTGGGCATCTGTGCTTTCCCAGAGATGGAAGGTCTCATGGTGCCCGTTCTCGGCAGAGCCTTTTTCCGAAAGGGCAAACGTCCGGCTCCTCCTCCCACCAGGAAGGGGCCAGCCCTGAAAGCTGTTGCTGGTCTTCGCCTTCTCTGGGCAGCCTATTCACAGGCACAACAGCCCTGGGGATCTGTGCTTTCCCAGAGACGGAAGGTCTCATGGTGCCCGTTCTCGGCAGAGCCTTTTTCCGAAACGGCAAACGTCCGGCTCCTCCTCCCACTAGGAAGGGGCCAGCCCTGAAAGCTGTTGCTGCTGTTCACCTTCCCTGGGCAGCCTATTCACAGGCACAGCAGCCCTGGGCATCTGTGCTTTCCCAGAGACGGAAGGTCTCATGGTGCCCGTTCTCGGCAGAGCCTTTTTCCGAAACGGCAAACGTCCGCCTCCTCGTCCCACTGGAAAGGGACCAGCCCTGAAAGCTGTTGCTGGTCTTCACCTTCCCTGGGCAGCCTATTCACAGGCACAGCAGCCCTGGGGATCTGTGCTTTCCCAGAGAGGGAAGGTCTCATGGTGCCCGTTCTCGGCAGAGCCTTTTTCCGAAATGGCAAACGTCCGGCTCCTCCTCCCACCAGGAAGGGAGCAGCCCTGCAAGCTGCTGCTGCTGTTCACCTTCCCTGGGCAGCCTATTCACAGGCACAGCAGCCCTGGGCATCTGTGCTTTCCCAGAGACGGAAGGTCTCATGGTGCCCGTTCTCGGCAGAGCCTTTTTCCGAAACGGCAAACGTCCGGCTCCTCCTCCCACCGGGAAGGGACCATCCCTGAAAGCTGTTGCTGGTCTTCGCCTTCTCTGGGCAGCCTATTCACAGGCACAGCAGCCCTGGGCATCTGTGCTTTCCCAGAGACGGAAGGTCTCATGGTGCCCATTCTCGGCAGAGCCTTTTTCCGAAACTGCAAACGTCCGGCTCCTCGTCCCACTGGAAAGGTACCAGCCCTGAAAGCTGTTGCTGGTCTTCACCTTCCCTGGGCAGCCTATTCACAGGCACAGCAGCCCTGGGGATCTGTGCTTTCCCAGAGAGGGAAGGTCTCATGGTGCCCGTTCTCGGCAGAGCCTTTTTCCGAAATGGCAAACGTCCGGCTCCTCCTCCCACCAGGAAGGGAGCAGCCCTGAAAGCTGTTGCTGCTCTTCACCTTCTCTGGGCAGCCTATTCACAGGCACAACAGCATTGGGGATCTGTGCTTTCCCAGAGACGGAAGGTCTCATGGTGCCCGTTCTCGGCAGAGCCTTTTTCCGAAAGGGCAAATATCCGGCTCCTCCTCCCACCAGGAAGGGGCCAGCCCTGAAAGCTGTTGCTGGTCTTCGCCTTCCCTGGGCAGCCTATTCACAGGCACAGCAGCCCTCGGGATCTGTGCTTTCCCAGAGACGGAAGGTCTCATGGTGCCCGTTCTCGACAGAGCCTTTTTCCGAAACAGCAAACATCCGGCTCCTCCTCCCACCAGGAAGGGACTAGCCCTGAAAGCTGTTGCTGGTCTTCGCCTTCCCTGGGCAGCCTATTCACAGGCACAGGAGCCCTGGGGATCTGTGCTTTCCCAGAGACGGAAGGTCTCATGGTGCCCGTTCTTGACAGAGCCTTTTTCCGAAACCACAAACGTCCAGCTCCTTGTCCCACCAGGGAGAGAGCAGCCCTGAAAGCTGTTGCTGGTCTTCGCCTTCCCTGGGCAGCCTAGTCACAGGCACGACAGCCCTGCGGATCTGAGCTTTCCCAGAGACGCAAGGTCTCATCGTTCCTCTTGTCGGCAGAGCCTTTTTTCCGAAACGGGAAATGTCCGGCTCCTTCTCCCTCCAGGAAGGGGCCAGCCCTGACAGCTGTTGCTGGTCTTCGCCTTCCCTGGGCAGCCTATTCACAGGCACAGCAGCCCTGGGCATCTGTGCTTTCCCAGAGATGGAAGGTCTCATGGTGCCCGTTCTCGGCAGAGCCTTTTTCCGAAACGGCAAACGTCCGGCTCCTCCTCCCACCAGGAAGGGGCCAGCCCTGAAAGCTGTTGCTGGTCTTCGCCTTCCCTGGGCAGCCTATTCACAGGCACAGCAGCCCTGGGGATCTGTGCTTTCCCAGAGACGGAAGGTCTCATGGTGCCCATTCTCGGCAGCGCCTTTTCCCAAAACGGCAAACGTCCGGCTTCTTGTCCCACCGGGAAGGGAGCAGCCCTGAAAGCTGTTGCTGCTGTTCACCTTCCCTGGGCAGCCTATTCACAGGCACAGCAGCCCTGGGGATCTGTGCTTTCCCAGAGACGGAAGGTCTCATGGTGCCCATTCTCGGCAGCGCCTTTTCCCAAAACGGCAAACGTCCGGCTCCTCCTCCCACCAGGAAGGGGCCAGCCCTGCAAGCTGCTGCTGCTGTTCACCTTCCCTGGGCAGCCTATTCACAGGCACAGCAGCCCTGGGCATCTGTGCTTTCCCAGAGACGGAAGGTCTCATGGTGCCCGTTCTCGGCAGAGCCTTTTTCCGAAACGGCAAACGTCCAGCTCCTCCTCCCACCAGGAAGGGGCCAGCCCTGAAAGCTGTTGCTGGTCTTCACCTTCCCTGGGCAGCCTATTCACAGGCACAGCAGCCCTGGGCATCTGTGCTTTCCCAGAGAGGGAAGGTCTCATGGTGCCCGTTCTCGGCAGAGCCTTTTTCCGAAATGGCAAACGTCCGGCTCCTCCTCCCACCAGGAAGGGACCAGCCCTGAAAGCTGTTGCTGCTCTTCACCTTCTATGGGCAGCCTATTCACAGGCACAACAGCATTGGGGATCTGTGCTTTCCCAGAGACGGAAGGTCTCATGGTGCCCGTTCTCGGCAGAGCCTTTTTCCGAAAGGGCAAATATCCGGCTCCTCCTCCCACCAGGAAGGGGCCAGCCCTGAAAGCTGTTGCTGGTCTTCGCCTTCCCTGGGCAGCCTATTCACAGGCACAGCAGCCCTGGGGATCTGTGCTTTCCCAGAGACGGAAGGTCTCATGGTGCCCGTTCTTGACAGAGCCTATTTCCGAAACCGCAAACGTCCGGCTCCTTGTCCCACCAGGAAGGGAGCAGCCCTGAAAGCTGTTGCTGGTCTTCGCCTTCCCTGGGCAGCCTATTCACAGGCACAGCAGCCCTGGGCATCTGTGCTTTCCCAGAGATGGAAGGTCTCATGGTGCCCATTCTCGGCAGCGCCTTTTCCCAAAACGGCAAACGTCCGGCTTCTTGTCCCACTGGGAAGGGGCCAGCCCTGAAAGCTGTTGCTGCTCTTCACCTTCCCTGGGCAGCCTATTCACAGGCACAGCAGCCCTGGGGATCTGTGCTTTCCCAGAGACGGAAGGTCTCATGGTGCCCGTTCTTGACAGAGCCTTTTTCCGAAACCGCAAACGTCCGGCTCCTTGTCCCACCAGGAAGGGAGCAGCCCTGAAAGCTTTTGCTGGTCTTCGCCTTCCCTGGGCAGCCTAGTCACAGGCACGACAGCCCTGCGGATCTGTGCTTTCCCAGAGATGGAAGGTCTCATGGTGCCCGTTCTCGGCAGCGCCTTTTCCCAAAACGGCAAACGTCCGGCTTCTTGTCCCACTGGGAAGGGGCCAGCCCTGAAAGCTGTTGCTGCTGTTCACCTTCCCTGGGCAGCCTATTCACAGGCACAACAGCCCTGGGGATCTGTGCTTTCCCAGAGACGGAAGGTCTCATGGTGCCCGTTCTCGGCAGAGCCTTTTTCCGAAAGGGCAAACGTCCGGCTCCTCGTCCCACCGGGAAGGGACCATCCCTGAAAGCTGTTGCTGCTGTTCACCTTCCCTGGGCAGCCTATTCACAGGCACAACAGCACTGGGGATCTGTGCTTTCCCAGAGACGGAAGGTCTCATGGTGCCCGTTCTCGGCAGAGCCTTTTTCCGAAAGGGCAAATATCCGGCTCCTCCTCCCACCAGGAAGGGGCCAGCCCTGAAAGCTGTTGCTGGTCTTCGCCTTCCCTGGGCAGCCTATTCACAGGCACAGCAGCCCTGGGGATCTGTGCTTTCCCAGAGACGGAAGGTCTCATGGTGCCCGTTCTTGACAGAGCCTTTTTCCGAAACCGCAAACGTCCGGCTCCTTGTCCCACCAGGAAGGGAGCAGCCCTGAAAGCTGTTGCTGGTCTTCGCCTTCCCTGGGCAGCCTATTCACAGGCACAGCAGCCCTGGGCATCTGTGCTTTCCCAGAGATGGAAGGTCTCATGGTGCCCATTCTCGGCAGCGCCTTTTCCCAAAACGGCAAACGTCCGGCTTCTTGTCCCACTGGGAAGGGGCCAGCCCTGAAAGCTGTTGCTGCTCTTCGCCTTCCCTGGGCAGCCTATTCACAGGCACAACAGCATTGGGGATCTGTGCTTTCCCAGAGACGGAAGGTCTCATGGTGCCCGTTCTCGGCAGAGCCTTTTTCCGAAAGGGCAAATATCCGGCTCCTCCTCCCACCAGGAAGGGGCCAGCCCTGAAAGCTGTTGCTGGTCTTCGCCTTCCCTGGGCAGCCTATTCACAGGCACAGCAGCCCTGGGGATCTGTGCTTTCCCAGAGACGGAAGGTCTCATGATGCCCGTTCTCGACAGAGCCTTTTTCCGAAACAGCAAACGTCCGGCTCCTCCTCCCACCAGGAAGGGAGCAGCCCTGAAAGCTGTTGCTGGTCTTCGCCTTCCCTGGGCAGCCTATTCACAGGCACAGGAGCCCTGGGGATCTGTGCTTTCCCAGAGACGGAAGGTCTCATGGTGCCCGTTCTTGACAGAGCCTTTTTCCGAAACCACAAACGTCCAGCTCCTTGTCCCACCAGGAAGAGAGCAGCCCTGAAAGCTGTTGCTGGTCTTCGCCTTCCCTGGGCAGCCTAGTCACAGGCACGACAGCCCTGCGGATCTGAGCTTTCCCAGAGACGCAAGGTCTCATCGTTCCTCTTGTCGGCAGAGCCTTTTTTCGGAAACGGGAAATGTCCGGCTCCTTCTCCCTCCAGGAAGGGGCCAGCCCTGACAGCTGTTGCTGGTCTTCGCCTTCCCTGGGCAGCCTATTCACAGGCACAGCAGCCCTGGGCATCTGTGCTTTCCCAGAGACGGAAGGTCTCATGGTGCCCGTTCTCGGCAGCGCCTTTTCCCAAAACGGCAAACATCCGGCTCCTCCTCCCACCAGAAAGGGGCCAGCCCTGAAAGCTGTTGCTGCTCTTCGCCTTCCCTGGGCAGCCTATTCACAGGCACAGCAGCCCTGGGCATCTGTGCTTTCCCAGAGTCGGAAGGTCTCATGGTGCCCATTCTCGGCAGCGCCTTTTCCCAAAACGGCAAACGTCCGGCTCCTCCTCCCACCAGGAAGGGGCCAGCCCTGCAAGCTGCTGCTGCTGTTCACCTTCCCTGGGCAGCCTATTCACAGGCACAGCAGCCCTGGGCATCTGTGCTTTCCCAGAGACGGAAGGTCTCATGGTGCCCGTTCTCGGCAGAGCCTTTTTCCGAAACGGCAAACGTCCAGCTCCTCCTCCCACCAGGAAGGGGCCAGCCCTGAAAGCTGTTGCTGGTCTTCACCTTCCCTGGGCAGCCTATTCACAGGCACAGCAGCCCTGGGGATCTGTGCTTTCCCAGAGAGGGAAGGTCTCATGGTGCCCGTTCTCGGCAGAGCCTTTTTCCGAAACGGCAAACGTCCGGCTCCTCCTCCCACCAGGAAGGGGCCAGCCCTGAAAGCTGTTGCTGGTCTTCGCCTTCCCTGGGCAGCCTAGTCACAGGCACAGCAGCCCTGGGCATCTGTGCTTTCCCAGAGATGGAAGGTCTCATGGTGCCCATTCTCGGCAGCGCCTTTTCCCAAAACGGCAAACGTCCGGCTTCTTGTCCCACTGGGAAGGGGCCAGCCCTGAAAGCTGTTGCTGCTCTTCACCTTCCCTGGGCAGCCTATTCACAGGCACAGCAGCCCTGGGGATCTGTGCTTTCCCAGAGACGGAAGGTCTCATGGTGCCCGTTCTTGACAGAGCCTTTTTCCGAAACCGCAAGCGTCCGGCTCCTTGTCCCACCAGGAAGGGAGCAGCCCTGAAAGCTGTTGCTGGTCTTCGCCTTCCCTGGGCAGCCTAGTCACAGGCACGACAGCCCTGCGGATCTGTGCTTTCCCAGAGATGGAAGGTCTCATGGTGCCCATTCTCGGCAGCGCCTTTTCCCAAAACGGCAAACGTCCGGCTTCTTGTCCCACTGGGAAGGGGCCAGCCCTGAAAGCTGTTGCTGCTGTTCACCTTCCCTGGGCAGCCTATTCACAGGCACAACAGCCCTGGGGATCTGTGCTTTCCCAGAGACGGAAGGTCTCATGGTGCCCGTTCTCGGCAGAGCCTTTTTCCGAAAGGGCAAACGTCCGGCTCCTCGTCCCACCAGGAAGGGAGCAGCCCTGAAAGCTGTTGCTGGTCTTAGCCTTCTCTGGGCAGCCTATTCACAGGCACAACAGCACTGGGGATCTGTGCTTTCCCAGAGAGGGAAGGTCTCATGGTGCCCGTTCTCGGCAGAGCCTTTTTCCGAAATGGCAAACGTCCGGCTCCTCCTCCCACCAGGAAGGGACCAGCCCTGAAAGCTGTTGCTGCTCTTCACCTTCTCTGGGCAGCCTATTCACAGGCACAACAGCATTGGGGATCTGTGCTTTCCCAGAGACGGAAGGTCTCATGGTGCCCGTTCTCGGCAGAGCCTTTTTCCGAAAGGGCAAATATCCGGCTCCTCCTCCCACCGGGAAGGGAGCAGCCCTGAAAGCTGTTGCTGGTCTTCGCCTTCCCTGGGCAGCCTAGTCACAGGCACGACAGCCCTGCGGATCTGAGCTTTCCCAGAGACGCAAGGTCTCATCGTTCCTCTTGTCGGCAGAGCCTTTTTTCGGAAACGGGAAATGTCCGGCTCCTTCTCCCTCCAGGAAGGGGCCAGCCCTGACAGCTGTTGCTGCTCTTCGCCTTCCCTGGGCAGCCTATTCACAGGCACAGCAGCCCTGGGCATCTGTGCTTTCCCAGAGACGGAAGGTCTCATGGTGCCCGTTCTCGGCAGCGCCTTTTCCCAAAACGGCAAACGTCCGGCTCCTCCTCCCACCAGGAAGGGGCCAGCCCTGAAAGCTGTTGCTGCTCTTCGCCTTCCCTGGGCAGCCTATTCACAGGCACAGCAGCCCTGGGGATCTGTGCTTTCCCAGAGACGGAAGGTCTCATGGTGCCCGTTCTTGACAGAGCCTTTTTCCGAAACCGCAAACGTCCGGCTCCTCCTCCCACCAGGAAGGGAGCAGCCCTGAAAGCTGTTGCTGGTCTTCGCCTTCCCTGGGCAGCCTAGTCACAGGCACAGCAGCCCTGCGGATCTGTGCTTTCCCAGAGATGGAAGGTCTCATGGTGCCCATTCTCGGCAGCGCCTTTTCCCAAAACGGCAAACGTCCGGCTTCTTGTCCCACTGGGAAGGGGCCAGCCCTGAAAGCTGTTGCTGCTCTTCACCTTCCCTGGGCAGCCTATTCACAGGCACAGCAGCCCTGGGGATCTGTGCTTTCCCAGAGACGGAAGGTCTCATGGTGCCCGTTCTTGACAGAGCCTTTTTCCGAAACGGCAAACGTCCGGCTCCTCCTCCCACCAGGAAGGGAGCAGCCCTGAAAGCTGTTGCTGGTCTTCGCCTTCCCTGGGCAGCCTAGTCACAGGCACGACAGCCCTGCGGATCTGTGCTTTCCCAGAGATGGAAGGTCTCATGGTGCCCATTCTCGGCAGCGCCTTTTCCCAAAACGGCAAACGTCCGGCTTCTTGTCCCACTGGGAAGGGGCCAGCCCTGAAAGCTGTTGCTGCTGTTCACCTTCCCTGGGCAGCCTATTCACAGGCACAACAGCCCTGGGGATCTGTGCTTTCCCAGAGACGGAAGGTCTCATGGTGCCCGTTCTCGGCAGAGCCTTTTTCCGAAAGGGCAAACGTCCGGCTCCTCGTCCCACCAGGAAGGGACCAGCCCTGAAAGCTGTTGCTGGTCTTCGCCTTCTCTGGGCAGCCTATTCACAGGCACAACAGCACTGGGGATCTGTGCTTTCCCAGAGACGGAAGGTCTCATGGTGCCCGTTCTCGGCAGAGCCTTTTTCCGAAACGGCAAACGTCCGGCTCCTCCTCCCACTAGGAAGGGGCCAGCCCTGAAAGCTGCTGCTGTTCACCTTCCCTGGGCAGCCTATTCACAGGCACAGCAGCCCTGGGCATCTGTGCTTTCCCAGAGACGGAAGGTCTCATGGGGCCCGTTCTCGGCAGAGCCTTTTTCCGTAACGGCAAACGTCCGCCTCCTCGTCCCACTGGAAAGGGACCAGCCCTGAAAGCTGTTGCTGGTCTTCACCTTCCCTGGGCAGCCTATTCACAGGCACAGCAGCCCTGGGGATCTGTGCTTTCCCAGAGAGGGAAGGTCTCATGGTGCCCGTTCTCGGCAGAGCCTTTTTCCGAAATGGCAAACGTCCGGCTCCTCCTCCCACCAGGAAGGGACCAGCCCTGAAAGCTGTTGCTGCTCTTCACCTTCTCTGGGCAGCCTATTCACAGGCACAACAGCATTGGGGATCTGTGCTTTCCCAGAGACGGAAGGTCTCATGGTGCCCGTTCTCGGCAGAGCCTTTTTCCGAAACAGCAAATATCCGGCTCCTCCTCCCACCAGGAAGGGGCCAGCCCTGAAAGCTGTTGCTGGTCTTCGCCTTCCCTGGGCAGCCTATTCACAGGCACAGCAGCCCTGGGGATCTGTGCTTTCCCAGAGACGGAAGGTCTCATGATGCCCGTTCTCGACAGAGCCTTTTTCCGAAACAGCAAACGTCCGGCTCCTCCTCCCACCAGGAAGGGGCCAGCCCTGAAAGCTGTTGCTGGTCTTCGCCTTCCCTGGGCAGCCTATTCACAGGCACAGCAGCCCTGGGGATCTGTGCTTTCCCAGAGACGCAAGGTCTCATGATGCCCGTTCTCGGCAGAGCCTTTTTCCGATACCACAAACGTCCAGCTCCTTGTCCCACCAGGAAGAGAGCAGCCCTGAAAGCTGTTGCTGGTCTTCGCCTTCCCTGGGCAGCCTAGTCACAGGCACGACAGCCCTGCGGATCTGAGCTTTCCCAGAGACGCAAGGTCTCATCGTTCCTCTTGTCGGCAGAGCCTTTTTTCGGAAACGGGAAATGTCCGGCTCCTTCTCCCTCCAGGAAGGGGCCAGCCCTGACAGCTGTTGCTGGTCTTCGCCTTCCCTGGGCAGCCTATTCACAGGCACAGCAGCCCTGGGGATCTGTGCTTTCCCAGAGACGGAAGGTCTCATGGTGCCCGTTCTCGGCAGCGCCTTTTCCCAAAACGGCAAACGTCCGGCTCCTCCTCCCACCAGGAAGGGGCCAGCCCTGAAAGCTGTTGCTGCTCTTCGCCTTCCCTGGGCAGCCTATTCACAGGCACAGCAGCCCTGGGGATCTGTGCTTTCCCAGAGACGGAAGGTCTCATGGTGCCCGTTCTTGGCAGAGCCTTTTTCCGAAAGAGAAAAAATCCGTCTCCTCCTCCCACCAGGAAGGGGCCAGCCCTGAAAGCTGTTGCTGGTCTTCGCCTTCCCTGGGCAGCCTATTCACAGGCACAGCAGCCCTGGGCATCTGTGCTTTCCCAGAGATGGAAGGTCTCATGGTGCCCGTTCTCGGCAGAGCCTTTTTCCGAAACGGCAAACGTCCGGCTCCTCCTCCCACCAGGAAGGGGCCAGCCCTGAAAGCTGTTGCTGGTCTTCGCCTTCCCTGGGCAGCCTATTCACAGGCACAGCAGCCCTGGGGATCTGTGCTTTCCCAGAGACGGAAGGTCTCATGGTGCCCATTCTCGGCAGCGCCTTTTCCCAAAACGGCAAACGTCCGGCTTCTTGTCCCACCGGGAAGGGAGCAGCCCTGAAAGCTGTTGCTGCTGTTCACCTTCCCTGGGCAGCCTATTCACAGGCACAGCAGCCCTGGGGATCTGTGCTTTCCCAGAGACGGAAGGTCTCATGGTGCCCATTCTCGGCAGCGCCTTTTCCCAAAACGGCAAACGTCCGGCTCCTCCTCCCACCAGGAAGGGGCCAGCCCTGCAAGCTGCTGCTGCTGTTCACCTTCCCTGGGCAGCCTATTCACAGGCACAGCAGCCCTGGGCATCTGTGCTTTCCCAGAGACGGAAGGTCTCATGGTGCCCGTTCTCGGCAGAGCCTTTTTCCGAAACGGCAAACGTCCAGCTCCTCCTCCCACCAGGAAGGGGCCAGCCCTGAAAGCTGTTGCTGGTCTTCACCTTCCCTGGGCAGCCTATTCACAGGCACAGCAGCCCTGGGGATCTGTGCTTTCCCAGAGAGGGAAGGTCTCATGGTGCCCGTTCTCGGCAGAGCCTTTTTCCGAAATGGCAAACGTCCGGCTCCTCCTCCCACCAGGAAGGGACCAGCCCTGAAAGCTGTTGCTGCTCTTCACCTTCTATGGGCAGCCTATTCACAGGCACAACAGCATTGGGGATCTGTGCTTTCCCAGAGACGGAAGGTCTCATGGTGCCCGTTCTCGGCAGAGCCTTTTTCCGAAAGGGCAAATATCCGGCTCCTCCTCCCACCAGGAAGGGGCCAGCCCTGAAAGCTGTTGCTGGTCTTCGCCTTCCCTGGGCAGCCTATTCACAGGCACAGCAGCCCTGGGGATCTGTGCTTTCCCAGAGACGGAAGGTCTCATGGTGCCCGTTCTTGACAGAGCCTTTTTCCGAAACCGCAAACGTCCGGCTCCTTGTCCCACCAGGAAGGGAGCAGCCCTGAAAGCTGTTGCTGGTCTTCGCCTTCCCTGGGCAGCCTATTCACAGGCACAGCAGCCCTGGGCATCTGTGCTTTCCCAGAGATGGAAGGTCTCATGGTGCCCATTCTCGGCAGCGCCTTTTCCCAAAACGGCAAACGTCCGGCTTCTTGTCCCACTGGGAAGGGGCCAGCCCTGAAAGCTGTTGCTGCTCTTCACCTTCCCTGGGCAGCCTATTCACAGGCACAGCAGCCCTGGGGATCTGTGCTTTCCCAGAGACGGAAGGTCTCATGGTGCCCGTTCTTGACAGAGCCTTTTTCCGAAACCGCAAACGTCCGGCTCCTTGTCCCACCAGGAAGGGAGCAGCCCTGAAAGCTTTTGCTGGTCTTCGCCTTCCCTGGGCAGCCTAGTCACAGGCACGACAGCCCTGCGGATCTGTGCTTTCCCAGAGATGGAAGGTCTCATGGTGCCCGTTCTCGGCAGCGCCTTTTCCCAAAACGGCAAACGTCCGGCTTCTTGTCCCACTGGGAAGGGGCCAGCCCTGAAAGCTGTTGCTGCTGTTCACCTTCCCTGGGCAGCCTATTCACAGGCACAACAGCCCTGGGGATCTGTGCTTTCCCAGAGACGGAAGGTCTCATGGTGCCCGTTCTCGGCAGAGCCTTTTTCCGAAAGGGCAAACGTCCGGCTCCTCGTCCCACCGGGAAGGGACCATCCCTGAAAGCTGTTGCTGCTGTTCACCTTCCCTGGGCAGCCTATTCACAGGCACAACAGCACTGGGGATCTGTGCTTTCCCAGAGACGGAAGGTCTCATGGTGCCCGTTCTCGGCAGAGCCTTTTTCCGAAAGGGCAAATATCCGGCTCCTCCTCCCACCAGGAAGGGGCCAGCCCTGAAAGCTGTTGCTGGTCTTCGCCTTCCCTGGGCAGCCTATTCACAGGCACAGCAGCCCTGGGGATCTGTGCTTTCCCAGAGACGGAAGGTCTCATGGTGCCCGTTCTTGACAGAGCCTTTTTCCGAAACCGCAAACGTCCGGCTCCTTGTCCCACCAGGAAGGGAGCAGCCCTGAAAGCTGTTGCTGGTCTTCGCCTTCCCTGGGCAGCCTATTCACAGGCACAGCAGCCCTGGGCATCTGTGCTTTCCCAGAGATGGAAGGTCTCATGGTGCCCATTCTCGGCAGCGCCTTTTCCCAAAACGGCAAACGTCCGGCTTCTTGTCCCACTGGGAAGGGGCCAGCCCTGAAAGCTGTTGCTGCTCTTCGCCTTCCCTGGGCAGCCTATTCACAGGCACAACAGCATTGGGGATCTGTGCTTTCCCAGAGACGGAAGGTCTCATGGTGCCCGTTCTCGGCAGAGCCTTTTTCCGAAAGGGCAAATATCCGGCTCCTCCTCCCACCAGGAAGGGGCCAGCCCTGAAAGCTGTTGCTGGTCTTCGCCTTCCCTGGGCAGCCTATTCACAGGCACAGCAGCCCTGGGGATCTGTGCTTTCCCAGAGACGGAAGGTCTCATGATGCCCGTTCTCGACAGAGCCTTTTTCCGAAACAGCAAACATCCGGCTCCTCCTCCCACCAGGAAGGGAGCAGCCCTGAAAGCTGTTGCTGGTCTTCGCCTTCCCTGGGCAGCCTATTCACAGGCACAGGAGCCCTGGGGATCTGTGCTTTCCCAGAGACGGAAGGTCTCATGGTGCCCGTTCTTGACAGAGCCTTTTTCCGAAACCACAAACGTCCGGCTCCTCCTCCCACCAGGAAGGTACCAGCCCTGAAAGCTGTTGCTGGTCTTCACCTTCCCTGGGCAGCCTAGTCACAGGCACGACAGCCCTGCGGATCTGAGCTTTCCCAGAGACGCAAGGTCTCATCGTTCCTCTTGTCGGCAGAGCCTTTTTTCGGAAACGGGAAATGTCCGGCTCCTTCTCCCTCCAGGAAGGGGCCAGCCCTGACAGCTGTTGCTGGTCTTCGCCTTCCCTGGGCAGCCTATTCACAGGCACAGCAGCCCTGGGCATCTGTGCTTTCCCAGAGACGGAAGGTCTCATGGTGCCCGTTCTCGGCAGCGCCTTTTCCCAAAACGGCAAACATCCGGCTCCTCCTCCCACCAGAAAGGGGCCAGCCCTGAAAGCTGTTGCTGCTCTTCGCCTTCCCTGGGCAGCCTATTCACAGGCACAGCAGCCCTGGGCATCTGTGCTTTCCCAGAGACGGAAGGTCTCATGGTGCCCATTCTCAGCAGCGCCTTTTCCCAAAACGGCAAACGTCCGGCTCCTCCTCCCACCAGGAAGGGGCCAGCCCTGCAAGCTGCTGCTGCTGTTCACCTTCCCTGGGCAGCCTATTCACAGGCACAGCAGCCCTGGGCATCTGTGCTTTCCCAGAGACGGAAGGTCTCATGGTGCCCGTTCTCGGCAGAGCCTTTTTCCGAAACGGCAAACGTCCAGCTCCTCCTCCCACCAGGAAGGGGCCAGCCCTGAAAGCTGTTGCTGGTCTTCACCTTCCCTGGGCAGCCTATTCACAGGCACAGCAGCCCTGGGGATCTGTGCTTTCCCAGAGAGGGAAGGTCTCATGGTGCCCGTTCTCGGCAGAGCCTTTTTCCGAAACGGCAAACGTCCAGCTCCTCCTCCCACCAGGAAGGGGCCAGCCCTGAAAGCTGTTGCTGGTCTTCGCCTTCCCTGGGCAGCCTATTCACAGGCACAGCAGCCCTGGGGATCTGTGCTTTCCCAGAGACGGAAGGTCTCATGGTGCCCGTTCTTGACAGAGCCTTTTTCCGAAACCGCAAACGTCCGGCTCCTTGTCCCACCAGGAAGGGAGCAGCCCTGAAAGCTGTTGCTGGTCTTCGCCTTCCCTGGGCAGCCTAGTCACAGGCACAGCAGCCCTGCGGATCTGTGCTTTCCCAGAGATGGAAGGTCTCATGGTGCCCATTCTCGGCAGCGCCTTTTCCCAAAACGGCAAACGTCCGGCTTCTTGTCCCACTGGGAAGGGGCCAGCCCTGAAAGCTGTTGCTGCTCTTCACCTTCCCTGGGCAGCCTATTCACAGGCACAGCAGCCCTGGGGATCTGTGCTTTCCCAGAGACGGAAGGTCTCATGGTGCCCGTTCTTGACAGAGCCTTTTTCCGAAACCGCAAGCGTCCGGCTCCTTGTCCCACCAGGAAGGGAGCAGCCCTGAAAGCTGTTGCTGGTCTTCGCCTTCCCTGGGCAGCCTAGTCACAGGCACGACAGCCCTGCGGATCTGTGCTTTCCCAGAGATGGAAGGTCTCATGGTGCCCATTCTCGGCAGCGCCTTTTCCCAAAACGGCAAACGTCCGGCTTCTTGTCCCACTGGGAAGGGGCCAGCCCTGAAAGCTGTTGCTGCTGTTCACCTTCCCTGGGCAGCCTATTCACAGGCACAACAGCCCTGGGGATCTGTGCTTTCCCAGAGACGGAAGGTCTCATGGTGCCCGTTCTCGGCAGAGCCTTTTTCCGAAAGGGCAAACGTCCGGCTCCTCGTCCCACCAGGAAGGGAGCAGCCCTGAAAGCTGTTGCTGGTCTTCGCCTTCCCTGGGCAGCCTAGTCACAGGCACGACAGCCCTGCGGATCTGTGCTTTCCCAGAGATGGAAGGTCTCATGGTGCCCATTCTCGGCAGCGCCTTTTCCCAAAACGGCAAACGTCCGGCTTCTTGTCCCACTGGGAAGGGGCCAGCCCTGAAAGCTGTTGCTGCTGTTCACCTTCCCTGGGCAGCCTATTCACAGGCACAACAGCATTGGGGATCTGTGCTTTCCCAGAGACGGAAGGTCTCATGGTGCCCGTTCTCGGCAGAGCCTTTTTCCGAAAGGGCAAATATCCGGCTCCTCCTCCCACCAGGAAGGGGCCAGCCCTGAAAGCTGTTGCTGGTCTTCGCCTTCCCTGGGCAGCCTATTCACAGGCACAGCAGCCCTGGGGATCTGTGCTTTCCCAGAGACTGAAGGTCTCATGGTGCCCGTTCTTGACAGAGCCTTTTTCCGAAACCGCAAACGTCCGGCTCCTTGTCCCACCAGGAAGGGAGCAGCCCTGAAAGCTGTTGCTGGTCTTCGCCTTCCCTGGGCAGCCTATTCACAGGCACAGCAGCCCTGGGCATCTGTGCTTTCCCAGAGATGGAAGGTCTCATGGTGCCCATTCTCGGCAGCGCCTTTTCCCAAAACGGCAAACGTCCGGCTTCTTGTCCCACTGGGAAGGGGCCAGCCCTGAAAGCTGTTGCTGCTCTTCACCTTCCCTGGGCAGCCTATTCACAGGCACAGCAGCCCTGGGGATCTGTGCTTTCCCAGAGACGGAAGGTCTCATGGTGCCCGTTCTTGACAGAGCCTTTTTCCGAAACCGCAAACGTCCGGCTCCTTGTCCCACCAGGAAGGGAGCAGCCCTGAAAGCTTTTGCTGGTCTTCGCCTTCCCTGGGCAGCCTAGTCACAGGCACGACAGCCCTGCGGATCTGTGCTTTCCCAGAGATGGAAGGTCTCATGGTGCCCGTTCTCGGCAGCGCCTTTTCCCAAAACGGCAAACGTCCGGCTTCTTGTCCCACTGGGAAGGGGCCAGCCCTGAAAGCTGTTGCTGCTGTTCACCTTCCCTGGGCAGCCTATTCACAGGCACAACAGCACTGGGGATCTGTGCTTTCCCAGAGACGGAAGGTCTCATGGTGCCCGTTCTCGGCAGAGCCTTTTTCCGAAAGGGCAAATATCCGGCTCCTCCTCCCACCAGGAAGGGGCCAGCCCTGAAAGCTGTTGCTGGTCTTCGCCTTCCCTGGGCAGCCTATTCACAGGCACAGCAGCCCTGGGGATCTGTGCTTTCCCAGAGACGGAAGGTCTCATGATGCCCGTTCTCGACAGAGCCTTTTTCCGAAACAGCAAACGTCCGGCTCCTCCTCCCACCAGGAAGGGAGCAGCCCTGAAAGCTGTTGCTGGTCTTCGCCTTCCCTGGGCAGCCTATTCACAGGCACAGGAGCCCTGGGGATCTGTGCTTTCCCAGAGACGGAAGGTCTCATGGTGCCCGTTCTTGACAGAGCCTTTTTCCGAAACCACAAACGTCCAGCTCCTTGTCCCACCAGGAAGAGAGCAGCCCTGAAAGCTGTTGCTGGTCTTCGCCTTCCCTGGGCAGCCTAGTCACAGGCACGACAGCCCTGCGGATCTGAGCTTTCCCAGAGACGCAAGGTCTCATCGTTCCTCTTGTCGGCAGAGCCTTTTTTCGGAAACGGGAAATGTCCGGCTCCTTCTCCCTCCAGGAAGGGGCCAGCCCTGACAGCTGTTGCTGGTCTTCGCCTTCCCTGGGCAGCCTATTCACAGGCACAGCAGCCCTGGGCATCTGTGCTTTCCCAGAGACGGAAGGTCTCATGGTGCCCGTTCTCGGCAGCGCCTTTTCCCAAAACGGCAAACATCCGGCTCCTCCTCCCACCAGAAAGGGGCCAGCCCTGAAAGCTGTTGCTGCTCTTCGCCTTCCCTGGGCAGCCTATTCACAGGCACAGCAGCCCTGGGCATCTGTGCTTTCCCAGAGACGGAAGGTCTCATGGTGCCCATTCTCGGCAGCGCCTTTTCCCAAAACGGCAAACGTCCGGCTCCTCCTCCCACCAGGAAGGGGCCAGCCCTGCAAGCTGCTGCTGCTGTTCACCTTCCCTGGGCAGCCTATTCAGAGGCACAGCAGCCCTGGGCATCTGTGCTTTCCCAGAGACGGAAGGTCTCATGGTGCCCGTTCTCGGCAGAGCCTTTTTCCGAAACGGCAAACGTCCAGCTCCTCCTCCCACCAGGAAGGGGCCAGCCCTGAAAGCTGTTGCTGGTCTTCACCTTCCCTGGGCAGCCTATTCACAGGCACAGCAGCCCTGGGGATCTGTGCTTTCCCAGAGAGGGAAGGTCTCATGGTGCCCGTTCTCGGCAGAGCCTTTTTCCGAAACGGCAAACGTCCAGCTCCTCCTCCCACCAGGAAGGGGCCAGCCCTGAAAGCTGTTGCTGGTCTTCGCCTTCCCTGGGCAGCCTATTCACAGGCACAGCAGCCCTGGGGATCTGTGCTTTCCCAGAGACGGAAGGTCTCATGGTGCCCGTTCTTGACAGAGCCTTTTTCCGAAACCGCAAACGTCCGGCTCCTTGTCCCACCAGGAAGGGAGCAGCCCTGAAAGCTGTTGCTGGTCTTCGCCTTCCCTGGGCAGCCTAGTCACAGGCACAGCAGCCCTGCGGATCTGTGCTTTCCCAGAGATGGAAGGTCTCATGGTGCCCATTCTCGGCAGCGCCTTTTCCCAAAACGGCAAACGTCCGGCTTCTTGTCCCACTGGGAAGGGGCCAGCCCTGAAAGCTGTTGCTGCTCTTCACCTTCCCTGGGCAGCCTATTCACAGGCACAGCAGCCCTGGGGATCTGTGCTTTCCCAGAGACGGAAGGTCTCATGGTGCCCGTTCTTGACAGAGCCTTTTTCCGAAACCGCAAGCGTCCGGCTCCTTGTCCCACCAGGAAGGGAGCAGCCCTGAAAGCTGTTGCTGGTCTTCGCCTTCCCTGGGCAGCCTAGTCACAGGCACGACAGCCCTGCGGATCTGTGCTTTCCCAGAGATGGAAGGTCTCATGGTGCCCATTCTCGGCAGCGCCTTTTCCCAAAACGGCAAACGTCCGGCTTCTTGTCCCACTGGGAAGGGGCCAGCCCTGAAAGCTGTTGCTGCTGTTCACCTTCCCTGGGCAGCCTATTCACAGGCACAACAGCCCTGGGGATCTGTGCTTTCCCAGAGACGGAAGGTCTCATGGTGCCCGTTCTCGGCAGAGCCTTTTTCCGAAAGGGCAAACGTCCGGCTCCTCGTCCCACCAGGAAGGGAGCAGCCCTGAAAGCTGTTGCTGGTCTTAGCCTTCTCTGGGCAGCCTATTCACAGGCACAACAGCACTGGGGATCTGTGCTTTCCCAGAGAGGGAAGGTCTCATGGTGCCCGTTCTCGGCAGAGCCTTTTTCCGAAATGGCAAACGTCCGGCTCCTCCTCCCACCAGGAAGGGACCAGCCCTGAAAGCTGTTGCTGCTCTTCACCTTCTCTGGGCAGCCTATTCACAGGCACAACAGCATTGGGGATCTGTGCTTTCCCAGAGACGGAAGGTCTCATGGTGCCCGTTCTCGGCAGAGCCTTTTTCCGAAAGGGCAAATATCCGGCTCCTCCTCCCACCAGGAAGGGGCCAGCCCTGAAAGCTGTTGCTGGTCTTCGCCTTCCCTGGGCAGCCTATTCACAGGCACAGCAGCCCTGGGGATCTGTGCTTTCCCAGAGACGGAAGGTCTCATGATGCCCGTTCTCGACAGAGCCTTTTTCCGAAACAGCAAACGTCCGGCTCCTCCTCCCACCAGGAAGGGAGCAGCCCTGAAAGCTGTTGCTGGTCTTCGCCTTCCCTGGGCAGCCTATTCACAGGCACAGGAGCCCTGGGGATCTGTGCTTTCCCAGAGACGGAAGGTCTCATGGTGCCCGTTCTTGACAGAGCCTTTTTCCGATACCACAAACGTCCAGCTCCTTGTCCCACCAGGAAGAGAGCAGCCCTGAAAGCTGTTGCTGGTCTTCGCCTTCCCTGGGCAGCCTAGTCACAGGCACGACAGCCCTGCGGATCTGAGCTTTCCCAGAGACGCAAGGTCTCATCGTTCCTCTTGTCGGCAGAGCCTTTTTTCGGAAACGGGAAATGTCCGGCTCCTTCTCCCTCCAGGAAGGGGCCAGCCCTGACAGCTGTTGCTGCTCTTCGCCTTCCCTGGGCAGCCTATTCACAGGCACAGCAGCCCTGGGCATCTGTGCTTTCCCAGAGACGGAAGGTCTCATGGTGCCCGTTCTCGGCAGCGCCTTTTCCCAAAACGGCAAACGTCCGGCTCCTCCTCCCACCAGGAAGGGGCCAGCCCTGAAAGCTGTTGCTGGTCTTCGCCTTCCCTGGGCAGCCTATTCACAGGCACAGCAGCCCTGGGGATCTGTGCTTTCCCAGAGACGGAAGGTCTCATGGTGCCCGTTCTTGACAGAGCCTTTTTCCGAAACCGCAAACGTCCGGCTCCTCCTCCCACCAGGAAGGGAGCAGCCCTGAAAGCTGTTGCTGGTCTTCGCCTTCCCTGGGCAGCCTAGTCACAGGCACAGCAGCCCTGCGGATCTGTGCTTTCCCAGAGATGGAAGGTCTCATGGTGCCCATTCTCGGCAGCGCCTTTTCCCAAAACGGCAAACGTCCGGCTTCTTGTCCCACTGGGAAGGGGCCAGCCCTGAAAGCTGTTGCTGCTCTTCACCTTCCCTGGGCAGCCTATTCACAGGCACAGCAGCCCTGGGGATCTGTGCTTTCCCAGAGACGGAAGGTCTCATGGTGCCCGTTCTTGACAGAGCCTTTTTCCGAAACCGCAAACGTCCGGCTCCTCCTCCCACCAGGAAGGGAGCAGCCCTGAAAGCTGTTGCTGGTCTTCGCCTTCCCTGGGCAGCCTAGTCACAGGCACGACAGCCCTGCGGATCTGTGCTTTCCCAGAGATGGAAGGTCTCATGGTGCCCATTCTCGGCAGCGCCTTTTCCCAAAACGGCAAACGTCCGGCTTCTTGTCCCACTGGGAAGGGGCCAGCCCTGAAAGCTGTTGCTGCTGTTCACCTTCCCTGGGCAGCCTATTCACAGGCACAACAGCCCTGGGGATCTGTGCTTTCCCAGAGACGGAAGGTCTCATGGTGCCCGTTCTCGGCAGAGCCTTTTTCCGAAAGGGCAAACGTCCGGCTCCTCGTCCCACCAGGAAGGGACCAGCCCTGAAAGCTGTTGCTGGTCTTCGCCTTCTCTGGGCAGCCTATTCACAGGCACAACAGCACTGGGGATCTGTGCTTTCCCAGAGACGGAAGGTCTCATGGTGCCCGTTCTCGGCAGAGCCTTTTTCCGAAACGGCAAACGTCCGGCTCCTCCTCCCACTAGGAAGGGGCCAGCCCTGAAAGCTGCTGCTGTTCACCTTCCCTGGGCAGCCTATTCACAGGCACAGCAGCCCTGGGCATCTGTGCTTTCCCAGAGACGGAAGGTCTCATGGGGCCCGTTCTCGGCAGAGCCTTTTTCCGTAACGGCAAACGTCCGCCTCCTCGTCCCACTGGAAAGGGACCAGCCCTGAAAGCTGTTGCTGGTCTTCACCTTCCCTGGGCAGCCTATTCACAGGCACAGCAGCCCTGGGGATCTGTGCTTTCCCAGAGAGGGAAGGTCTCATGGTGCCCGTTCTCGGCAGAGCCTTTTTCCGAAATGGCAAACGTCCGGCTCCTCCTCCCACCAGGAAGGGACCAGCCCTGAAAGCTGTTGCTGCTCTTCACCTTCTCTGGGCAGCCTATTCACAGGCACAACAGCATTGGGGATCTGTGCTTTCCCAGAGACGGAAGGTCTCATGGTGCCCGTTCTCGGCAGAGCCTTTTTCCGAAACAGCAAATATCCGGCTCCTCCTCCCACCAGGAAGGGGCCAGCCCTGAAAGCTGTTGCTGGTCTTCGCCTTCCCTGGGCAGCCTATTCACAGGCACAGCAGCCCTGGGGATCTGTGCTTTCCCAGAGACGGAAGGTCTCATGATGCCCGTTCTCGACAGAGCCTTTTTCCGAAACAGCAAACGTCCGGCTCCTCCTCCCACCAGGAAGGGGCCAGCCCTGAAAGCTGTTGCTGGTCTTCGCCTTCCCTGGGCAGCCTATTCACAGGCACAGCAGCCCTGGGGATCTGTGCTTTCCCAGAGACGCAAGGTCTCATGATGCCCGTTCTCGGCAGAGCCTTTTTCCGATACCACAAACGTCCAGCTCCTTGTCCCACCAGGAAGAGAGCAGCCCTGAAAGCTGTTGCTGGTCTTCGCCTTCCCTGGGCAGCCTAGTCACAGGCACGACAGCCCTGCGGATCTGAGCTTTCCCAGAGACGCAAGGTCTCATCGTTCCTCTTGTCGGCAGAGCCTTTTTTCGGAAACGGGAAATGTCCGGCTCCTTCTCCCTCCAGGAAGGGGCCAGCCCTGACAGCTGTTGCTGGTCTTCGCCTTCCCTGGGCAGCCTATTCACAGGCACAGCAGCCCTGGGGATCTGTGCTTTCCCAGAGACGGAAGGTCTCATGGTGCCCGTTCTCGGCAGCGCCTTTTCCCAAAACGGCAAACGTCCGGCTCCTCCTCCCACCAGGAAGGGGCCAGCCCTGAAAGCTGTTGCTGCTCTTCGCCTTCCCTGGGCAGCCTATTCACAGGCACAGCAGCCCTGGGGATCTGTGCTTTCCCAGAGACGGAAGGTCTCATGGTGCCCGTTCTTGGCAGAGCCTTTTTCCGAAAGAGAAAAAATCCGTCTCCTCCTCCCACCAGGAAGGGGCCAGCCCTGAAAGCTGTTGCTGGTCTTCGCCTTCCCTGGGCAGCCTATTCACAGGCACAGCAGCCCTGGGCATCTGTGCTTTCCCAGAGATGGAAGGTCTCATGGTGCCCGTTCTCGGCAGAGCCTTTTCCCAAAACGGCAAACGTCCGGCTCCTCCTCCCACCAGGAAGGGGCCAGCCCTGAAAGCTGTTGCTGGTCTTCGCCTTCCCTGGGCAGCCTATTCACAGGCACAGCAGCCCTGGGGATCTGTGCTTTCCCAGAGACGGAAGGTCTCATGGTGCCCATTCTCGGCAGCGCCTTTTCCCAAAACGGCAAACGTCCGGCTTCTTGTCCCACCGGGAAGGGAGCAGCCCTGAAAGCTGTTGCTGCTGTTCACCTTCCCTGGGCAGCCTATTCACAGGCACAGCAGCCCTGGGCATCTGTGCTTTCCCAGAGACGGAAGGTCTCATGGTGCCCATTCTCGGCAGCGCCTTTTCCCAAAACGGCAAACGTCCGGCTCCTCCTCCCACCAGGAAGGGGCCAGCCCTGCAAGCTGCTGCTGCTGTTCACCTTCCCTGGGCAGCCTATTCACAGGCACAGCAGCCCTGGGGATCTGTGCTTTCCCAGAGACGGAAGGTCACATGGTGCCCGTTCTCGGCAGCGCCTTTTCCCAAAACGGCAAACGTTCGACTCCTCCTCCCACCAGGAAGGGGCCAGCCCTGAAAGCTGTTGCTGGTCTTCACCTTCCCTGGGCAGCCTATTCACAGGCACAGCAGCCCTGGGGATCTGTGCTTTCCCAGAGAGGGAAGGTCTCATGGTGCCCGTTCTCGGCAGAGCCTTTTTCCGAAATGGCAAACGTCCGGCTCCTCCTCCCACCAGGAAGGGACCAGCCCTGAAAGCTGTTGCTGCTCTTCACCTTCTATGGGCAGCCTATTCACAGGCACAACAGCATTGGGGATCTGTGCTTTCCCAGAGACGGAAGGTCTCATGGTGCCCGTTCTCGGCAGAGCCTTTTTCCGAAAGGGCAAAAATCCGGCTCCTCCTCCCACCAGGAAGGGGCCAGCCCTGAAAGCTGTTGCTGGTCTTCGCCTTCCCTGGGCAGCCTATTCACAGGCACAGCAGCCCTGGGGATCTGTGCTTTCCCAGAGACGGAAGGTCTCATGGTGCCCGTTCTTGACAGAGGCTTTTTCCGAAACCGCAAACGTCCGGCTCCTTGTCCCACCGGGAAGGGAGCAGCCCTGAAAGCTGTTGCTGGTCTTCGCCTTCCCTGGGCAGCCTAGTCACAGGCACGACAGCCCTGCGGTTCTGTGCTTTCCCAGAGATGGAAGGTCTCATGGTGCCCGTTCTCGGCAGAGCCTTTTCCCAAAACGGTAAACGTCCGGCTTCTTGTCCCACTGGGAAGGGACCAGCCCTGAAAGCTGTTACTGGTCTTCGCCTTCTCTGGGCAGCCTATTCACAGGCACAGCAGCCCTGGGGATCTGTGCTTTCCCAGAGACGGAAGGTCTCATGGTGCCCGTTCTCGGCAGAGCCTTTTTCCGAAAAGGCAAACGTCCGGATCCTCCTCCCACCAGGAAGCAGCCAGCCCTGAAAGCTGTTGCTGGTCTTCGCCTTCCCTGGGCAGCCTATTCACAGGCACAGCAGCCCTGGGCATCTGTGCTTTCCCAGAGACGGAAGGTCTCATGGTGCCCGTTCTCGGCAGAGCCTTTTTCCGAAAGGGCAAACGTCCGGCTCCTCCTCCCACCAGGAAGGGAGCAGCCCTGAAAGCTGTTGCTGGTCTTCGCCTTCCCTGGGCAGCCTATTCACAGGCACAGCAGCCCTGGGCATCTGTGCTTTCCCAGAGACGGAAGGTCTCATGGTGCCCGTTCTCGGCAGAGCCTTTTCCCAAAACGGCAAACGTCCGGCTTCTTGTCCCACCGGGAAGGGAGCAGCCCTGAAAGCTCTTGATGGTCTTCGCCTTCCCTGGGCAGCCTATTCACAGGCACAACAGCCCTAGGGATCTGTGCTTTCCCAGAGACGGAAGGTCTCGTGGTGCCCGTTCTCGGCAGAGCCTTTTTCCGAAACGGCAAACGTCCGGCTCCTCCTCCCACCAGGAAGGGACCAGCCCTGCAAGCTGTTGCTGCTGTTCACCTTCCCTGGGCAGCCTATTCACAGGCACAACAGCCCTGGGGATCTGTGCTTTCCCAGAGAGGGAAGGTCTCATGGTGCCCGTTCTCGGCAGAGCCTTTTTCCGAAACAGCAAACGTCCGGTTCCTCCTCACACCAGGAAGGGAGCAGCCCTGAAAGCTGTTGCTGGTCTTCGCCTTCCCTGGGCAGCCTATTCACAGGCACAGCTGCACTGGGGATCTGTGCTTTCCCAGAGACGGAAGGTCTCATGGTGCCCGTTCTCGGCAGAGCCTTTTTCCGAAACAGCAAACGTCCGGCTCCTCCTCCCACCAGGAAGGGAGCAGCCCTGAAAGCTGTTGCTGGTCTTCGCCTTCCCTGGGCAGCCTATTCACAGGCACAGCAGCCCTGGGGATCTGTGCTTTCCCAGAGACGGAAGGTCTCATTGTGCCCGTTCTTGACAGAGCCTTTTTCCGAAACCGCAAACGTCCGGCTCCTTGTCCCACCGGGAAGGGACCAGCCCTGAAAGCTGTTGCTGCTCTTCACCTTCCCTGGGCAGCCTATTCAGAGGCACAGCAGCCCTGGGCATCTGTGCTTTCCCAGAGACGGAAGGTCTCATGGTGCCCGTTCTCGGCAGAGCCTTTTTCCGAAAGGGCAAACGTCCGGCTCCTCCTCCCACCAGGAAGGGGCCAGCCCTGAAAGCTGTTGCTGGTCTTCGCCTTCCCTGGGCAGCCTATTCACAGGCACAGCAGCCCTGGGCATCTGTGCTTTCCCAGAGACGGAAGGTCTCATGGTGTCCGATCTCGGCAGCGCCTTTTCCCAAAACGGCAAACGTCCGGCTTCTTGTCCCACCGGGAAGGGAGCAGCCCTGAAAGCTGTTGCTGGTCTTCGCCTTCCCTGGGCAGCCTATTCACAGGCACAGCAGCCCTGGGCATCTATGCTTTCCAAGAGACGGAAGGTCTCATGGTGCCCGTTCTCGGCAGAACCTTTTTCCGAAACGGCAAACGTCCGGCTCCTCCTCCCACGAGGAAGCAGCCAGCCCTGAAAGCTGTTGCTGCTGTTCACCTTCCCTGGGCAGCCTATTCACAGGCACAGCAGCCCTGGGCATCTGTGCTTTCCCAGAGACGGAAGGTCTCATGGTGCCCGTTCTCGGCAGAGCCCTTTTCCGAAACGGCAAACGTCCGGTTCCTCGTCCCACCGGGAAGGGACCAGCCCTGAAAGCTGTTGCTGGTCTTCGCCTTCTCTGGGCAGCCTATCCACAGGCACAACAGCACTGGGGATCTGTGCTTTCCCAGAGATGGAAGGTCTCATGGTGCCCGTTCTCGGCAGAGCCTTTTTCCGAAACGGCAAACGTCCGGCTCCTCCTCCCACCAGGAAGCAGCCAGCCCTGAAAGCTGTTGCTGGTCTTCGCCTTCCCTGGGCAGCCTATTCACAGGCACAGCAGCCCTGGGCATCTGTGCTTTCCCAGAGACGGAAGGTCTCATGGTGCCCGTTCTCGTCAGAGCCTTTTTCCGAAAGGGCAAACGTCCGGCTTCTTGTCCCACCGGAAAGGGAGCAGCCCTGAAAGCTGTTGCTGGTCTTCGCCTTCCCTGGGCAGCCTATTCACAGGCACAGCAGCCCTGGGCATCTGTGCTTTCCCAGAGACGGAAGGTCTCATGGTGCCCGTTCTCGGCAGAGCCTTTTTCCGAAATGGCAAACGTCCGGCTCCTCCTCCCACCAGGAAGGGACCAGCCCTGAAAGCTGTTGCTGCTCTTCACCTTCTATGGTCAGCCTATTCACAGGCACAGCAGCCCTGGGCATCTGTGCTTTCCCAGAGAGGGAAGGTCTCATGGTGCCCGTTCTCGGCAGCGCCTTTTCCCAAAAAGGCAAACGTCCGGCTCCTCCTCCCACCAGGAAGGGGCCAGCCCTGAAAGCTGTTGCTGGTCTTCGCCTTCCCTGGGCAGCCTATTCACAGGCACAGCAGCCCTGGGCATCTGTGCTTTCCCAGAGACGGAAGGTCTCATGGTGCCCGTTCTCGGCAGAGCCTTTTTCCGAAACAGCAAACGTCCGGCTCCTCCTCCCACCAGGAAGGGGCCAGCCCTGAAAGCTGTTGCTGGTCTTCGCCTTCCCTGGGCAGCCTATTCACAGGCACAGCAGCCCTGGGCATCTGTGCTTTCCCAGAGACGGAAGGTCTCATGGTGCCCGATCTCGGCAGCGCCTTTTCCCAAAACGGCAAACGTCCGGCTTCTTGTCCCACCGGGAAGGGAGCAGCCCTGAAAGCTGTTGCTGGTCTTCGCCTTCCCGGGGCAGCCTATTCACAGGCACAGCAGCCCTGGGCATCTGTGCTTTCCCAGAGACGGAAGGTCTCATGGTGCCCGTTCTCGGCAGAACCTTTTTCCGAAACGGCAAACGTCCGGCTCCTCCTCCCACGAGGAAGCAGCCAGCCCTGAAAGCTGTTGCTGCTGTTCACCTTCCCTGGGCAGCCTATTCACAGGCACAGCAGCCCTGGGCATCTGTGCCTTCCCAGAGATGGAAGGTCTCATGGTGCCCGTTCTCGGCAGAGCCTTTTTCCGAAACGGCAAACGTCCGGCTCCTCGTCCCACCAGGAAGGGGCCAGCCGTGAAGGCTGTTGCTGGTCTTCGCCTTCCCTGGGCAGCCTATTCACAGGCACAGCAGCCCTGGGCATCTGTGCTTTCCCAGAGACGGAAGGTCTCATGGTGCCCATTCTCGGCAGGCCTTTTCCCAAAACGGCAAACGTCCGGCTTCTTGTCCCACCGGGAAGGGACCAGCCCTGAAAGCTGTTGCTGCTGTTCACCTTCCCTGGGCAGCCTATTCACAGGCACAACAGCCCTGGGGATCTGTGCTTTCCCAGAGACGGGAGGTCTCATGGTGCCCGTTCTCGGCAGAGCCCTTTTCCGAAACGGCAAACATCCGGCTCCTCCTCCCACCGGGAAGGGACCAGCCCTGAAAGCTGTTGCTGGTCTTCGCCTTCCCTGGGCAGCCTATTCACAGGCACAACAGCACTGGGGATCTGTGCTTTCCCAGAGATGGAAGGTCTCATGGTGCCCGTTCTCGGCAGAGCCTTTTTCCGAAACGGCAAACGTCCGGCTCCTCCTCCCACCAGGAAGCAGCCAGCCCTGAAAGCTGTTGCTGGTCTTCCCCTTCCCTGGGCAGCCTATTCACAGGCACAGCAGCCCTGGGCATCTGTGCTTTCCCAGAGACGGAAGGTCTCATGGTGCCCGTTCTCGGCAGAGCCTTTTTCCGAAATGGCAAACGTCCGGCTCCTCCTCCCACCGGGAAGGGAGCAGCCCTGAAAGCTGTTGCTGGTCTTCGCCTTCCCTGGGCAGCCTATTCACAGGCACAGCAGCCCTGGGCATGTGTGCTTTCCCAGAGACGGAAGTTCTCATGGTGCCCGTTCTCGGCAGAGCCTTTTTCCGAAACAGCAAACGTCCGGCTCCTCCTCCCACTAGGAAGGGGCCAGCCCTGCAAGCTTTTGCTGCTGTTCACCTTCCCTGGGCAGCCTATTCACAGGCACAGCAGCCCTGGGCATCTGTGCTTTCCCAGAGACGGAAGGTCTCATGGTGCCCATTCTCGGCAGAGCCTTTTTCCGAAACGGCAAACGTCCGCCTCCTCGTCCCACTGGGAAGGGACCAGCCCTGAAAGCTGTTGCTGGTCTTCACCTTCCCTGGGCAGCCTATTCACAGGCACAGCAGCCCTGGGCATCTGTGCTTTCCCAGAGACGGAAGGTCTCATGGTGCCCATTCTCGGCAGAGCCTTTTTCCGAAACTGCAAACGTGCGGCTTCTTGTCCCACCGGGAAGGGGCCAGCCCTGAAAGCTGTTGCTGGTCTTCGCCTTCTCTGGGCAGCCTATTCACAGGCACAACAGCCCTGGGCATCTGTGCTTTCCCAGAGACGGAAGGTCTCATGGTGCCCGTTCTCGGCAGAGCCCTTTTCCGAAACGGCAAACGTCCGGTTCCTCGTCCCACCGGGAAGGGACCAGCCCTGAAAGCTCTTGCTGGTCTTCGCCTTCCCTGGGCAGCCTATTCACAGGCACAACAGCCCTGGGGATCTGTGCTTTCCCAGAGACGGGAGGTCTCATGGTGCCCGTTCTCGGCAGAGCCCTTTTCCGAAACGGCAAACATCCGGCTCCTCCTCCCACCGGGAAGGGACCAGCCCTGAAAGCTGTTGCTGGTCTTCGCCTTCCCTGGGCAGCCTATTCACAGGCACAACAGCACTGGGGATCTGTGCTTTCCCAGAGATGGAAGGTCTCATGGTGCCCGTTCTCGGCAGAGCCTTTTTCCGAAACGGCAAACGTCCGGCTCCTCCTCCCACCAGGAAGCAGCCAGCCCTGAAAGCTGTTGCTGGTCTTCCCCTTCCCTGGGCAGCCTATTCACAGGCACAGCAGCCCTGGGCATCTGTGCTTTCCCAGAGACGGAAGGTCTCATGGTGCCCGTTCTCGGCAGAGCCTTTTTCCGAAATGGCAAACGTCCGGCTCCTCCTCCCACCGGGAAGGGAGCAGCCCTGAAAGCTGTTGCTGGTCTTCGCCTTCCCGGGGCAGCCTATTCACAGGCACAGCAGCCCTGGGCATCTGTGCTTTCCCAGAGACGGAAGGTCTCATGGTGCCCGTTCTCGGCAGAGCCTTTTTCCGAAACAGCAAACGTCCGGCTCCTCCTCCCACTAGGAAGGGGCCAGCCCTGCAAGCTGTTGCTGCTGTTCACCTTCCCTGGGCAGCCTATTCACAGGCACAGCAGCCCTGGGCATCTGTGCTTTCCCAGAGACGGAAGGTCTCATGGTGCCCGTTCTCGGCAGAGCCTTTTTCCGAAACGGCAAACGTCCGCCTCCTCGTCCCACTGGGAAGGGACCAGCCCTGAAAGCTGTTGCTGCTCTTCACCTTCCCTGGGCAGCCTATTCACAGGCACAGCAGCCCTGGGGATCTGTGCTTTCCCAGAGAGGGAAGGTCTCATGGTGCCCGTTCTCGGCAGAGCCTTTTTCCGAAACGGCAAACGTCCGCCTCCTCGTCCCACTGGGAAGGGACCAGCCCTGAAAGCTGTTGCTGGTCTTCACCTTCCCTGGGCAGCCTATTCACAGGCACAGCAGCCCTGGGGATCTGTGCTTTCCCAGAGACGGAAGGTCTCATGGTGCCCGTTCTCGGCAGAGCCTTTTTCCGATATGGCAAACGTCCGGCTCCTCCTCCCACCAGGAAGGGAGCAGCCCTGAAAGCTGTTGCTGCTCTTCACCTTCTATGGGCAGCCTATTCACAGGCACAACAGCATTGGGGATCTGTGCTTTCCCAGAGACGGAAGGTCTCATGGTGCCCGTTCTCGGCAGAGCCTTTTTCCGAAACAGCAAACGTCCGGCTCCTCCTCCCACCAGGAAGGTACCAGCCCTGAAAGCTGTTGCTGGTCTTCACCTTCCCTGGGCAGCCTATTCACAGGCACAGCAGCCCTGGGGATCTGTGCTTTCCCAGAGACGGAAGGTCTCATGGTGCCCGTTCTTGACAGAGCCTTTTTCCGAAACCGCAAACGTCCGGCTCCTTGTCCCACCAGGAAGGGAGCAGCCCTGAAAGCTGTTGCTGGTCTTCGCCTTCCCTGGGCAGCCTAGTCACAGGCACAGCAGCCCTGCGGATCTGTGCTTTCCCAGAGATGGAAGGTCTCATGGTGCCCGTTCTCGGCAGAGCCTTTTTCCGAAACGGCAAACGTCCGGCTCCTCCTCCCACCAGCAAGGGGCCAGCCCTGAAAGCTGTTGCTGGTCTTCGCCTTCCCTGGGCAGCCTATTCACAGGCACAGCAGCCCTGGGCATCTGTGCTTTCCCAGAGACGGAAGGTCTCATGGTGCCCATTCTCGGCAGCGCCTTTTCCCAAAACGGCAAACGTCCGGCTTCTTGTCCCACCGGGAAGGGGCCAGCCCTGAAAGCTGTTGCTGCTGGTCACCTTCCCTGGGCAGCCTATTCACAGGCACAACAGCCCTGGGCATCTGTGCTTTCCCAGAGACGGAAGGTCTCATGGTGCCCGTTCTCGGCAGAGCCTTTTTCCGAAACGGCAAACGTCCGGCTCCTCGTCCCACCGGGAAGGGACCAGCCCTGAAAGCTGTTGCTGGTCTTCGCCTTCCCTGGGCAGCCTATTCACAGGCACAGCAGCCCTGGGCATCTGTGCTTTCCCAGAGACGGAAGGTCTCATGGTGCCCGATCTCGGCAGCGCCTTTTCCCAAAACGGCAAACGTCCGGCTTCTTGTCCCACCGGGAAGGGAGCAGCCCTGAAAGCTGTTGCTGGTCTTCGCCTTCCCGGGGCAGCCTATTCACAGGCACAGCAGCCCTGGGCATCTGTGCTTTCCCAGAGACGGAAGGTCTCATGGTGCCCGTTCTCGGCAGAACCTTTTTCCGAAACGGCAAACGTCCGGCTCCTCCTCCCACGAGGAAGCAGCCAGCCCTGAAAGCTGTTGCTGCTGTTCACCTTCCCTGGGCAGCCTATTCACAGGCACAGCAGCCCTGGGCATCTGTGCCTTCCCAGAGATGGAAGGTCTCATGGTGCCCGTTCTCGGCAGAGCCTTTTTCCGAAACGGCAAACGTCCGGCTCCTCGTCCCACCAGGAAGGGGCCAGCCGTGAAGGCTGTTGCTGGTCTTCGCCTTCCCTGGGCAGCCTATTCACAGGCACAGCAGCCCTGGGCATCTGTGCTTTCCCAGAGACGGAAGGTCTCGTGGTGCCCATTCTCGGCAGCGCCTTTTCCCAAAACGGCAAACGTCCGGCTTCTTGTCCCACCGGGAAGGGAGCAGCCCTGAAAGCTGTTGCTGCTGTTCACCTTCCCTGGGCAGCCTATTCACAGGCACAACAGCCCTGGGGATCTGTGCTTTCCCAGAGACGGGAGGTCTCATGGTGCCCGTTCTCGGCAGAGCCCTTTTCCGAAACGGCAAACATCCGGCTCCTCCTCCCACCGGGAAGGGACCAGCCCTGAAAGCTGTTGCTGGTCTTCGCCTTCCCTGGGCAGCCTATTCACAGGCACAACAGCACTGGGGATCTGTGCTTTCCCAGAGATGGAAGGTCTCATGGTGCCCGTTCTCGGCAGACCCTTTTTCCGAAACGGCAAACGTCCGGCTCCTCCTCCCACCAGGAAGCAGCCAGCCCTGAAAGCTGTTGCTGGTCTTCCCCTTCCCTGGGCAGCCTATTCACAGGCACAGCAGCCCTGGGCATCTGTGCTTTCCCAGAGACGGAAGGTCTCATGGTGCCCGTTCTCGGCAGAGCCTTTTTCCGAAATGGCAAACGTCCGGCTCCTCCTCCCACCGGGAAGGGAGCAGCCCTGAAAGCTGTTGCTGGTCTTCGCCTTCCCTGGGCAGCCTATTCACAGGCACAGCAGCCCTGGGCATGTGTGCTTTCCCAGAGACGGAAGTTCTCATGGTGCCCGTTCTCGGCAGAGCCTTTTTCCGAAACAGCAAACGTCCGGCTCCTCCTCCCACTAGGAAGGGGCCAGCCCTGCAAGCTTTTGCTGCTGTTCACCTTCCCTGGGCAGCCTATTCACAGGCACAGCAGCCCTGGGCATCTGTGCTTTCCCAGAGACGGAAGGTCTCATGGTGCCCATTCTCGGCAGAGCCTTTTTCCGAAACGGCAAACGTCCGCCTCCTCGTCCCACTGGGAAGGGACCAGCCCTGAAAGCTGTTGCTGGTCTTCACCTTCCCTGGGCAGCCTATTCACAGGCACAGCAGCCCTGGGCATCTGTGCTTTCCCAGAGACGGAAGGTCTCATGGTGCCCATTCTCGGCAGAGTCTTTTTCCGAAACTGCAAACGTGCGGCTTCTTGTCCCACCGGGAAGGGGCCAGCCCTGAAAGCTGTTGCTGGTCTTCGCCTTCTCTGGGCAGCCTATTCACAGGCACAACAGCCCTGGGCATCTGTGCTTTCCCAGAGACGGAAGGTCTCATGGTGCCCGTTCTCGGCAGAGCCCTTTTCCGAAACGGCAAACGTCCGGTTCCTCGTCCCACCGGGAAGGGACCAGCCCTGAAAGCTCTTGCTGGTCTTCGCCTTCTCTGGGCAGCCTATTCACAGGCACAGCAGCCCTGGGCATCTGTGCTTTCCCAGAGAGGGAAGGTCTCATGGTGCCCGTTCTCGGCAGCGCCTTTTCCCAAAAAGGCAAACGTCCGGCTCCTCCTCCCACCAGGAAGGGGCCAGCCCTGAAAGCTGTTGCTGCTCTTCGCCTTCCCTGGGCAGCCTATTCACAGGCACAGCAGCCCTGGGCATCTGTGCTTTCCAAGAGACGGAAGGTCTCATGGTGCCCGTTCTCGGCAGAACCTTTTTCCGAAACGGCAAACGTCCGGCTCCTCCTCCCACGAGGAAGCAGCCAGCCCTGAAAGCTGTTGCTGCTGTTCACCTTCCCTGGGCAGCCTATTCACAGGCACAGCAGCCCTGGGCATCTGTGCCTTCCCAGAGATGGAAGGTCTCATGGTGCCCGTTCTCGGCAGAGCCTTTTTCCGAAACGGCAAACGTCCGGCTCCTCGTCCCACCAGGAAGGGGCCAGCCGTGAAGGCTGTTGCTGGTCTTCGCCTTCCCTGGGCAGCCTATTCACAGGCACAGCAGCCATGGGCATCTGTGCTTTCCCAGAGACGGAAGGTCTCATGGTGCCCATTCTCGGCAGCGCCTTTTCCCAAAACGGCAAACGTCCGGCTTCTTGTCCCACCGGGAAGGGACCAGCCCTGAAAGCTGTTGCTGGTCTTCGCCTTCCCTGGGCAGCCTATTCACAGGCACAACAGCCCTGGGGATCTGTGCTTTCCCAGAGACGGGAGGTCTCATGGTGCCCGTTCTCGGCAGAGCCCTTTTCCGAAACGGCAAACATCCGGCTCCTCCTCCCACCGGGAAGGGACCAGCCCTGAAAGCTGTTGCTGGTCTTCGCCTTCCCTGGGCAGCCTATTCACAGGCACAACAGCACTGGGGATCTGTGCTTTCCCAGAGATGGAAGGTCTCATGGTGCCCGTTCTCGGCAGAGCCTTTTTCCGAAACGGCAAACGTCCGGCTCCTCCTCCCACCAGGAAGCAGCCAGCCCTGAAAGCTGTTGCTGGTCTTCCCCTTCCCTGGGCAGCCTATTCACAGGCACAGCAGCCCTGGGCATCTGTGCTTTCCCAGAGACGGAAGGTCTCATGGTGCCCGTTCTCGGCAGAGCCTTTTTCCGAAATGGCAAACGTCCGGCTCCTCCTCCCACCGGGAAGGGAGCAGCCCTGAAAGCTGTTGCTGGTCTTCGCCTTCCCGGGGCAGCCTATTCACAGGCACAGCAGCCCTGGGCATCTGTGCTTTCCCAGAGACGGAAGGTCTCATGGTGCCCGTTCTCGGCAGAGCCTTTTTCCGAAACAGCAAACGTCCGGCTCCTCCTCCCACTAGGAAGGGGCCAGCCCTGCAAGCTGTTGCTGCTGTTCACCTTCCCTGGGCAGCCTATTCACAGGCACAGCAGCCCTGGGCATCTGTGCTTTCCCAGAGACGGAAGGTCTCATGGTGCCCGTTCTCGGCAGAGCCTTTTTCCGAAACGGCAAACGTCCGCCTCCTCGTCCCACTGGGAAGGGACCAGCCCTGAAAGCTGTTGCTGCTCTTCACCTTCCCTGGGCAGCCTATTCACAGGCACAGCAGCCCTGGGGATCTGTGCTTTCCCAGAGAGGGAAGGTCTCATGGTGCCCGTTCTCGGCAGAGCCTTTTTCCGAAACGGCAAACGTCCGCCTCCTCGTCCCACTGGGAAGGGACCAGCCCTGAAAGCTGTTGCTGGTCTTCACCTTCCCTGGGCAGCCTATTCACAGGCACAGCAGCCCTGGGGATCTGTGCTTTCCCAGAGACGGAAGGTCTCATGGTGCCCGTTCTCGGCAGAGCCTTTTTCCGATATGGCAAACGTCCGGCTCCTCCTCCCACCAGGAAGGGAGCAGCCCTGAAAGCTGTTGCTGCTCTTCACCTTCTATGGGCAGCCTATTCACAGGCACAACAGCATTGGGGATCTGTGCTTTCCCAGAGACGGAAGGTCTCATGGTGCCCGTTCTCGGCAGAGCCTTTTTCCGAAACAGCAAACGTCCGGCTCCTCCTCCCACCAGGAAGGTACCAGCCCTGAAAGCTGTTGCTGGTCTTCACCTTCCCTGGGCAGCCTATTCACAGGCACAGCAGCCCTGGGGATCTGTGCTTTCCCAGAGACGGAAGGTCTCATGGTGCCCGTTCTTGACAGAGCCTTTTTCCGAAACCGCAAACGTCCGGCTCCTTGTCCCACCAGGAAGGGAGCAGCCCTGAAAGCTGTTGCTGGTCTTCGCCTTCCCTGGGCAGCCTAGTCACAGGCACAGCAGCCCTGCGGATCTGTGCTTTCCCAGAGATGGAAGGTCTCATGGTGCCCGTTCTCGGCAGAGCCTTTTTCCGAAACGGCAAACGTCCGGCTCCTCCTCCCACCAGCAAGGGGCCAGCCCTGAAAGCTGTTGCTGGTCTTCGCCTTCCCTGGGCAGCCTATTCACAGGCACAGCAGCCCTGGGCATCTGTGCTTTCCCAGAGACGGAAGGTCTCATGGTGCCCATTCTCGGCAGCGCCTTTTCCCAAAACGGCAAACGTCCGGCTTCTTGTCCCACCGGGAAGGGGCCAGCCCTGAAAGCTGTTGCTGCTGGTCACCTTCCCTGGGCAGCCTATTCACAGGCACAACAGCCCTGGGCATCTGTGCTTTCCCAGAGACGGAAGGTCTCATGGTGCCCGTTCTCGGCAGAGCCTTTTTCCGAAACGGCAAACGTCCGGCTCCTCGTCCCACCGGGAAGGGACCAGCCCTGAAAGCTGTTGCTGGTCTTCGCCTTCTCTGGGCAGCCTATTCACAGGCACAACAGCCCTGGGGATCTGTGCTTTCCCAGAGACGGAAGGTCTCATGGTGCCCGTTCTCGGCAGAGCCTTTTACCGAAAGGGCAAACGTCCGGCTCCTCCTCCCACCAGGAAGGGGCCAGCCCTGAAAGCTGTTGCTGGTCTTCGCCTTCCCTGGGCAGCCTATTCACAGGCACAGCAGCCCTGGGCATCTGTGCTTTCCCAGAGATGGAAGGTCTCATGGTGCCCGTTCTCGGCAGAGCCTTTTTCCGAAACGGCAAACGTCCGGCTCCTCCTCCCACCAGGAAGGGGCCAGCCCTGAAAGCTGTTGCTGGTCTTCGCCTTCCCTGGGCAGCCTATTCACAGGCACAGCAGCCCTGGGCATCTGTGCTTTCCCAGAGACGGAAGGTCTCATGGTGCCCGTTCTCGGCAGCGCCTTTTCCCAAAACGGCAAACGTCCGGCTTCTTGTCCCACCGGGAAGGGAGCAGCCCTGAAAGCTCTTGCTGCTGTTCACCTTCCCTGGGCAGCCTATTCACAGGCACAGCAGCCCTGGGCATCTGTGCTTTCCCAGAGACGGAAGGTCTCATGGTGCCCGTTCTCGGCAGAGCCTTTTTCCGAAACAGCAAACGTCCGGCTCCTCGTCCCACCGGGAAGGGACCAGCCCTGAAAGCTGTTGCTGGTCTTCGCCTTCTCTGGGCAGCCTAGTCACAGGCACAACAGCCCTGGGGATCTGTGCTTTCCCAGAGACGGAAGGTCTCATGGTGCCCGTTCTCGGCAGAGCCTTTTTCCGAAACGGCAAACGTCCGGCTCCTCCTCCCACCAGGAAGCAGCCAGCCCTGAAAGCTGTTGCTGGTCTTCGCCTTCCCTGGGCAGCCTATTCACAGGCACAGCAGCCCTGGGCATCTGTGCTTTCCCAGAGACGGAAGGTCTCATGGTGCCCGTTCTCGGCAGAGCCTTTTTCCGAAAGGGCAAACGTCCGGCTTCTTGTCCCACCGGGAAGGGACCAGCCCTGAAAGCTGTTGCTGGTCTTCGCCTTCCCTGGGCAGCCTATTCAGAGGCACAGCAGCCCTGGGCATCTGTGCTTTCCCAGAGACGGAAGGTCTCATGGTGCCCGTTCTCGGCAGAGCCTTTTTCCGAAACGGCAAACGTCCGGCTCCTCCTCCCACTAGGAAGGGGCCAGCCCTGCAAGCTGTTGCTGGTCTTCGCCTTCCCTGGGCAGCCTATTCACAGGCACAGCAGCCCTGGGCATCTGTGCTTTCCCAGAGACGGAAGGTCTCATGGTGCCCGTTCTCGGCAGAGCCTTTTTCCGAAACAGCAAACGTCCGGCTCCTCCTCCCACCAGGAAGGGGCCAGCCCTGAAAGCTGTTGCTGCTCTTCGCCTTCCCTGGGCAGCCTATTCACAGGCACAGCAGCCCTGGGCATCTGTGCTTTCCCAGAGACGGAAGGTCTCATGGTGCCCGTTCTTGACAGAGCCTTTTTCCGAAACCGCAAACGTCCGGCTCCTTGTCCCACCAGGAAGGGAGCAGCCCTGAAAGCTGTTGCTGGTCTTCGCCTTCCCTGGGCAGCCTAGTCACAGGCACGACAGCCCTGTGGATCTGTGCTTTCCCAGAGACGGAAGGTCTCATGGTGCCCATTCTCGGCAGCGCCTTTTCCCAAAACGGCAAACGTCCGGCTTCTTGTCCCAACAGGAAGGGGCCAGCCCTGAAAGCTGTTGCTGCTGTTCACCTTCCCTGGGCAGCCTATTCACAGGCACAACAGCCCTGGGCATCTGTGCTTTCCCAGAGACGGAAGGTCTCATGGTGCCCGTTCTCGGCAGAGCCTTTTTCCGAAACGGCAAACGTCCGGCTCCTCGTCCCACCGGGAAGGGACCAGCCCTGAAAGCTGTTGCTGGTCTTCGCCTTCCCTGGGCAGCCTATTCACAGGCACAACAGCCCTGGGGATCTGTGCTTTCCCAGAGACGGAAGGTCTCATGGTGCCCGTTCTCGGCAGAGCCTTTTTCCGAAAGGGCAAAAATCCGGCTCCTCCTCCCACCAGGAAGGGGCCAGCCCTGAAAGCTGTTGCTGGTCTTCGCCTTCCCTGGGCAGCCTATTCACAGGCACAGCAGCCCTGGGCATCTGTGCTTTCCCAGAGATGGAAGGTCTCATGGTGCCCGTTCTCGGCAGAGCCTTTTTCCGAAACGGCAAACGTCCGGCTCCTCCTCCCACCAGGAAGGGGCCAGCCCTGAAAGCTGTTGCTGCTCTTCGCCTTCCCTGGGCAGCCTATTCACAGGCACAGCAGCCCTGGGCATCTGTGCTTTCCCAGAGACGGAATGTCTCATGGTGCCCATTCTCGGCAGCGCCTTTTCCCAAAACGGCAAACGTCCGGCTTCTTGTCCCACCGGGAAGGGAGCAGCCCTGAAAGCTCTTGCTGCTGTTCACCTTCCCTGGGCAGCCTATTCACAGGCACAGCAGCCCTGGGCATCTGTGCTTTCCCAGAGACGGAAGGTCTCATGGTGCCCGTTCTCGGCAGAGCCTTTTTCCGAAACAGCAAACGTCCGGCTCCTCGTCCCACCGGGAAGGGGCCAGCCCTGAAAGCTGTTGCTGGTCTTCGCCTTCTCTGGGCAGCCTAGTCACAGGCACAACAGCCCTGGGGATCTGTGCTTTCCCAGAGACGGAAGGTCTCATGGTGCCCGTTCTCGGCAGAGCCTTTTTCCGAAACGGCAAACGTCCGGCTCCTCCTCCCACCAGGAAGCAGCCAGCCCTGAAAGCTGTTGCTGGTCTTCGCCTTCCCTGGGCAGCCTATTCACAGGCACAGCAGCCCTGGGCATCTGTGCTTTCCCAGAGACGGAAGGTCTCATGGTGCCCGTTCTCGGCAGAGCCTTTTTCCGAAAGGGCAAACGTCCGGCTTCTTGTCCCACCGGGAAGGGACCAGCCCTGAAAGCTGTTGCTGGTCTTCGCCTTCCCTGGGCAGCCTATTCAGAGGCACAGCAGCCCTGGGCATCTGTGCTTTCCCAGAGACGGAAGGTCTCATGGTGCCCGTTCTCGGCAGAGCCTTTTTCCGAAACGGCAAACGTCCGGCTCCTCCTCCCACTAGGAAGGGGCCAGCCCTGCAAGCTGTTGCTGGTCTTCGCCTTCCCTGGGCAGCCTATTCACAGGCACAGCAGCCCTGGGCATCTGTGCTTTCCCAGAGACGGAAGGTCTCATGGTGCCCGTTCTCGGCAGAGCCTTTTTCCGAAACAGCAAACGTCCGGCTCCTCCTCCCACCAGGAAGGGGCCAGCCCTGAAAGCTGTTGCTGCTCTTCGCCTTCCCTGGGCAGCCTATTCACAGGCACAGCAGCCCTGGGCATCTGTGCTTTCCCAGAGACGGAAGGTCTCATGGTGCCCGTTCTTGACAGAGCCTTTTTCCGAAACCGCAAACGTCCGGCTCCTTGTCCCACCAGGAAGGGAGCAGCCCTGAAAGCTGTTGCTGGTCTTCGCCTTCCCTGGGCAGCCTAGTCACAGGCACGACAGCCCTGTGGATCTGTGCTTTCCCAGAGACGGAAGGTCTCATGGTGCCCATTCTCGGCAGCGCCTTTTCCCAAAACGGCAAACGTCCGGCTTCTTGTCCCACCAGGAAGGGGCCAGCCCTGAAAGCTGTTGCTGCTGTTCACCTTCCCTGGGCAGCCTATTCACAGGCACAACAGCCCTGGGCATCTGTGCTTTCCCAGAGACGGAAGGTCTCATGGTGCCCGTTCTCGGCAGAGCCTTTTTCCGAAACGGCAAACGTCCGGCTCCTCGTCCCACCGGGAAGGGACCAGCCCTGAAAGCTGTTGCTGGTCTTCGCCTTCCCTGGGCAGCCTATTCACAGGCACAACAGCCCTGGGGATCTGTGCTTTCCCAGAGACGGAAGGTCTCATGGTGCCCGTTCTTGACAGAGCCTTTTTCCGAAACCGCAAACGTCCGGCTCCTTGTCCCACCAGGAAGGGAGCAGCCCTGAAAGCTGTTGCTGGTCTTCGCCTTCCCTGGGCAGCCTAGTCACAGGCACGACAGCCCTGTGGATCTGTGCTTTCCCAGAGACGGAAGGTCTCATGGTGCCCATTCTCGGCAGCGCCTTTTCCCAAAACGGCAAACGTCCGGCTTCTTGTCCCAACAGGAAGGGGCCAGCCCTGAAAGCTGTTGCTGCTGTTCACCTTCCCTGGGCAGCCTATTCACAGGCACAACAGCCCTGGGCATCTGTGCTTTCCCAGAGACGGAAGGTCTCATGGTGCCCGTTCTCGGCAGAGCCTTTTTCCGAAACGGCAAACGTCCGGCTCCTCGTCCCACCGGGAAGGGACCAGCCCTGAAAGCTGTTGCTGGTCTTCGCCTTCCCTGGGCAGCCTATTCACAGGCACAACAGCCCTGGGGATCTGTGCTTTCCCAGAGACGGAAGGTCTCATGGTGCCCGTTCTCGGCAGAGCCTTTTTCCGAAAGGGCAAAAATCCGGCTCCTCCTCCCACCAGGAAGGGGCCAGCCCTGAAAGCTGTTGCTGGTCTTCGCCTTCCCTGGGCAGCCTATTCACAGGCACAGCAGCCCTGGGCATCTGTGCTTTCCCAGAGATGGAAGGTCTCATGGTGCCCGTTCTCGGCAGAGCCTTTTTCCGAAACGGCAAACGTCCGGCTCCTCCTCCCACCAGGAAGGGGCCAGCCCTGAAAGCTGTTGCTGCTCTTCGCCTTCCCTGGGCAGCCTATTCACAGGCACATCAGCCCTGGGCATCTGTGCTTTCCCAGAGACGGAAGGTCTCATGGTGCCCATTCTCGGCAGCGCCTTTTCCCAAAACGGCAAACGTCCGGCTTCTTGTCCCACCGGGAAGGGAGCAGCCCTGAAAGCTCTTGCTGCTGTTCACCTTCCCTGGGCAGCCTATTCACAGGCACAGCAGCCCTGGGCATCTGTGCTTTCCCAGAGACGGAAGGTCTCATGGTGCCCGTTCTCGGCAGAGCCTTTTTCCGAAACAGCAAACGTCCGGCTCCTCGTCCCACCGGGAAGGGGCCAGCCCTGAAAGCTGTTGCTGGTCTTCGCCTTCTCTGGGCAGCCTAGTCACAGGCACAACAGCCCTGGGGATCTGTGCTTTCCCAGAGACGGAAGGTCTCATGGTGCCCGTTCTCGGCAGAGCCTTTTTCCGAAACGGCAAACGTCCGGCTCCTCCTCCCACCAGGAAGCAGCCAGCCCTGAAAGCTGTTGCTGGTCTTCGCCTTCCCTGGGCAGCCTATTCACAGGCACAGCAGCCCTGGGCATCTGTGCTTTCCCAGAGACGGAAGGTCTCATGGTGCCCGTTCTCGGCAGAGCCTTTTTCCGAAAGGGCAAACGTCCGGCTTCTTGTCCCACCGGGAAGGGACCAGCCCTGAAAGCTGTTGCTGGTCTTCGCCTTCCCTGGGCAGCCTATTCACAGGCACAGCAGCCCTGGGCATCTGTGCTTTCCCAGAGACGGAAGGTCTCATGGTGCCCGTTCTCGGCAGAGCCTTTTTCCGAAACGGCAAACGTCCGGCTCCTCCTCCCACTAGGAATGGGCCAGCCCTGCAAGCTGTTGCTGGTCTTCGCCTTCCCTGGGCAGCCTATTCACAGGCACAGCAGCCCTGGGCATCTGTGCTTTCCCAGAGACGGAAGGTCTCATGGTGCCCGTTCTCGGCAGAGCCTTTTTCCGAAACAGCAAACGTCCGGCTCCTCCTCCCACCAGGAAGGGGCCAGCCCTGAAAGCTGTTGCTGCTCTTCGCCTTCCCTGGGCAGCCTATTCACAGGCACAGCAGCCCTGGGCATCTGTGCTTTCCCAGAGACGGAAGGTCTCATGGTGCCCGTTCTTGACAGAGCCTTTTTCCGAAACCGCAAACGTCCGGCTCCTTGTCCCACCAGGAAGGGAGCAGCCCTGAAAGCTGTTGCTGGTCTTCGCCTTCCCTGGGCAGCCTAGTCACAGGCACGACAGCCCTGTGGATCTGTGCTTTCCCAGAGACGGAAGGTCTCATGGTGCCCATTCTCGGCAGCGCCTTTTCCCAAAACGGCAAACGTCCGGCTTCTTGTCCCACCAGGAAGGGGCCAGCCCTGAAAGCTGTTGCTGCTGTTCACCTTCCCTGGGCAGCCTATTCACAGGCACAACAGCCCTGGGCATCTGTGCTTTCCCAGAGACGGAAGGTCTCATGGTGCCCGTTCTCGGCAGAGCCTTTTTCCGAAACGGCAAACGTCCGGCTCCTCGTCCCACCGGGAAGGGACCAGCCCTGAAAGCTGTTGCTGGTCTTCGCCTTCCCTGGGCAGCCTATTCACAGGCACAACAGCCCTGGGGATCTGTGCTTTCCCAGAGACGGAAGGTCTCATGGTGCCCGTTCTCGGCAGAGCCTTTTTCCGAAAGGGCAAAAATCCGGCTCCTCCTCCCACCGGGAAGGGGCCAGCCCTGAAAGCTGTTGCTGGTCTTCGCCTTCCCTGGGCAGCCTATTCACAGGCACAGCAGCCCTGGGCATCTGTGCTTTCCCAGAGATGGAAGGTCTCATGGTGCCCGTTCTCGGCAGAGCCTTTTTCCGAAACGGCAAACGTCCGGCTCCTCCTCCCACCAGGAAGGGGCCAGCCCTGAAAGCTGTTGCTGGTCTTCGCCTTCCCTGGGCAGCCTATTCACAGGCACAGCAGCCCTGGGCATCTGTGCTTTCCCAGAGACGGAAGGTCTCATGGTGCCCGTTCTCGGCAGCGCCTTTTCCCAAAACGGCAAACGTCCGGCTTCTTGTCCCACCGGGAAGGGAGCAGCCCTGAAAGCTCTTGCTGCTGTTCACCTTCCCTGGGCAGCCTATTCACAGGCACAGCAGCCCTGGGCATCTGTGCTTTCCCAGAGACGGAAGGTCTCATGGTGCCCGTTCTCGGCAGAGCCTTTTTCCGAAACAGCAAACGTCCGGCTCCTCGTCCCACCGGGAAGGGACCAGCCCTGAAAGCTGTTGCTGGTCTTCGCCTTCTCTGGGCAGCCTAGTCACAGGCACAACAGCCCTGGGGATCTGTGCTTTCCCAGAGACGGAAGGTCTCATGGTGCCCGTTCTCGGCAGAGCCTTTTTCCGAAACGGCAAACGTCCGGCTCCTCCTCCCACAAGGAAGCAGCCAGCCCTGAAAGCTGTTGCTGGTCTTCGCCTTCCCTGGGCAGCCTATTCACAGGCACAGCAGCCCTGGGCATCTGTGCTTTCCCAGAGACGGAAGGTCTCATGGTGCCCGTTCTCGGCAGAGCCTTTTTCCGAAAGGGCAAACGTCCGGCTTCTTGTCCCACCGGGAAGGGACCAGCCCTGAAAGCTGTTGCTGGTCTTCGCCTTCCCTGGGCAGCCTATTCAGAGGCACAGCAGCCCTGGGCATCTGTGCTTTCCCAGAGACGGAAGGTCTCATGGTGCCCGTTCTCGGCAGAGCCTTTTTCCGAAACGGCAAACGTCCGGCTCCTCCTCCCACCAGGAAGGGGCCAGCCCTGCAAGCTGTTGCTGGTCTTCGCCTTCCCTGGGCAGCCTATTCACAGGCACAGCAGCCCTGGGCATCTGTGCTTTCCCAGAGACGGAAGGTCTCATGGTGCCCGTTCTCGGCAGAGCCTTTTTCCGAAACAGCAAACGTCCGGCTCCTCCTCCCACCAGGAAGGGGCCAGCCCTGAAAGCTGTTGCTGCTCTTCGCCTTCCCTGGGCAGCCTATTCACAGGCACAGCAGCCCTGGGCATCTGTGCTTTCCCAGAGACGGAAGGTCTCATGGTGCCCGTTCTTGACAGAGCCTTTTTCCGAAACCGCAAACGTCCGGCTCCTTGTCCCACCAGGAAGGGAGCAGCCCTGAAAGCTGTTGCTGGTCTTCGCCTTCCCTGGGCAGCCTAGTCACAGGCACGACAGCCCTGTGGATCTGTGCTTTCCCAGAGACGGAAGGTCTCATGGTGCCCATTCTCGGCAGCGCCTTTTCCCAAAACGGCAAACGTCCGGCTTCTTGTCCCAACAGGAAGGGGCCAGCCCTGAAAGCTGTTGCTGCTGTTCACCTTCCCTGGGCAGCCTATTCACAGGCACAACAGCCCTGGGCATCTGTGCTTTCCCAGAGACGGAAGGTCTCATGGTGCCCGTTCTCGGCAGAGCCTTTTTCCGAAACGGCAAACGTCCGGCTCCTCGTCCCACCGGGAAGGGACCAGCCCTGAAAGCTGTTGCTGGTCTTCGCCTTCCCTGGGCAGCCTATTCACAGGCACAACAGCCCTGGGGATCTGTGCTTTCCCAGAGACGGAAGGTCTCATGGTGCCCGTTCTCGGCAGAGCCTTTTTCCGAAAGGGCAAAAATCCGGCTCCTCCTCCCACCAGGAAGGGGCCAGCCCTGAAAGCTGTTGCTGGTCTTCGCCTTCCCTGGGCAGCCTATTCACAGGCACAGCAGCCCTGGGCATCTGTGCTTTCCCAGAGATGGAAGGTCTCATGGTGCCCGTTCTCGGCAGAGCCTTTTTCCGAAACGGCAAACGTCCGGCTCCTCCTCCCACCAGGAAGGGGCCAGCCCTGAAAGCTGTTGCTGCTCTTCGCCTTCCCTGGGCAGCCTATTCACAGGCACAGCAGCCCTGGGCATCTGTGCTTTCCCAGAGACGGAAGGTCTCATGGTGCCCATTCTCGGCAGCGCCTTTTCCCAAAACGGCAAACGTCCGGCTTCTTGTCCCACCGGGAAGGGAGCAGCCCTGAAAGCTCTTGCTGCTGTTCACCTTCCCTGGGCAGCCTATTCACAGGCACAGCAGCCCTGGGCATCTGTGCTTTCCCAGAGACGGAAGGTCTCATGGTGCCCGTTCTCGGCAGAGCCTTTTTCCGAAACAGCAAACGTCCGGCTCCTCGTCCCACCGGGAAGGGGCCAGCCCTGAAAGCTGTTGCTGGTCTTCGCCTTCTCTGGGCAGCCTAGTCACAGGCACAACAGCCCTGGGGATCTGTGCTTTCCCAGAGACGGAAGGTCTCATGGTGCCCGTTCTCGGCAGAGCCTTTTTCCGAAACGGCAAACGTCCGGCTCCTCCTCCCACCAGGAAGCAGCCAGCCCTGAAAGCTGTTGCTGGTCTTCGCCTTCCCTGGGCAGCCTATTCACAGGCACAGCAGCCCTGGGCATCTGTGCTTTCCCAGAGACGGAAGGTCTCATGGTGCCCGTTCTCGGCAGAGCCTTTTTCCGAAAGGGCAAACGTCCGGCTTCTTGTCCCACCGGGAAGGGACCAGCCCTGAAAGCTGTTGCTGGTCTTCGCCTTCCCGGGGCAGCCTATTCAGAGGCACAGCAGCCCTGGGCATCTGTGCTTTCCCAGAGACGGAAGGTCTCATGGTGCCCGTTCTCGGCAGAGCCTTTTTCCGAAACGGCAAACGTCCGGCTCCTCCTCCCACTAGGAAGGGGCCAGCCCTGCAAGCTGTTGCTGGTCTTCGCCTTCCCTGGGCAGCCTATTCACAGGCACAGCAGCCCTGGGCATCTGTGCTTTCCCAGAGACGGAAGGTCTCATGGTGCCCGTTCTCGGCAGAGCCTTTTTCCGAAACAGCAAACGTCCGGCTCCTCCTCCCACCAGGAAGGGGCCAGCCCTGAAAGCTGTTGCTGCTCTTCGCCTTCCCTGGGCAGCCTATTCACAGGCACAGCAGCCCTGGGCATCTGTGCTTTCCCAGAGACGGAAGGTCTCATGGTGCCCGTTCTTGACAGAGCCTTTTTCCGAAACCGCAAACGTCCGGCTCCTTGTCCCACCAGGAAGGGAGCAGCCCTGAAAGCTGTTGCTGGTCTTCGCCTTCCCTGGGCAGCCTAGTCACAGGCACGACAGCCCTGTGGATCTGTGCTTTCCCAGAGACGGAAGGTCTCATGGTGCCCATTCTCGGCAGCGCCTTTTCCCAAAACGGCAAACGTCCGGCTTCTTGTCCCACCAGGAAGGGGCCAGCCCTGAAAGCTGTTGCTGCTGTTCACCTTCCCTGGGCAGCCTATTCACAGGCACAACAGCCCTGGGCATCTGTGCTTTCCCAGAGACGGAAGGTCTCATGGTGCCCGTTCTCGGCAGAGCCTTTTTCCGAAACGGCAAACGTCCGGCTCCTCGTCCCACCGGGAAGGGACCAGCCCTGAAAGCTGTTGCTGGTCTTCGCCTTCCCTGGGCAGCCTATTCACAGGCACAACAGCCCTGGGCATCTGTGCTTTCCCAGAGACGGAAGGTCTCATGGTGCCCGTTCTCGGCAGAGCCTTTTTCCGAAAGGGCAAAAATCCGGCTCCTCCTCCCACCGGGAAGGGGCCAGCCCTGAAAGCTGTTGCTGGTCTTCGCCTTCCCTGGGCAGCCTATTCACAGGCACAGCAGCCCTGGGCATCTGTGCTTTCCCAGAGATGGAAGGTCTCATGGTGCCCGTTCTCGGCAGAGCCTTTTTCCGAAACGGCAAACGTCTGGCTCCTCCTCCCACCAGGAAGGGGCCAGCCCTGAAAGCTGTTGCTGCTCTTCGCCTTCCCTGGGCAGCCTATTCACAGGCACAGCAGCCCTGGGCATCTGTGCTTTCCCAGAGACGGAAGGTCTCATGGTGCCCATTCTCGGCAGCGCCTTTTCCCAAAACGGCAAACGTCCGGCTTCTTGTCCCACCGGGAAGGGAGCAGCCCTGAAAGCTGTTGCTGCTGTTCACCTTCCCTGGGCAGCCTATTCACAGGCACAGCAGCCCTGGGCATCTGTGCTTTCCCAGAGACGGAAGGTCTCATGGTGCCCGTTCTCGGCAGAGCCTTTTTCCAAAACGGCAAACGTCCGGCTTCTTGTCCCACCGGGAAGGGAGCAGCCCTGAAAGCTGTTGCTGGTCTTCGCCTTCCCGGGGCAGCCTATTCACAGGCACAGCAGCCCTGGGGATCTGTGCTTTCCCAGAGACGGAAGGTCTCATGGTGCCCGTTCTCGGCAGAGCCTTTTTCCGAAACGGCAAACGTCCGGCTCCTCCTCCCACTAGGAAGGGGCCAGCCCTGCAAGCTGTTGCTGGTCTTCGCCTTCCCTGGGCAGCCTATTCACAGGCACAGCAGCCCTGGGCATCTGTGCTTTCCCAGAGACGGAAGGTCTCATGGTGCCCGTTCTCGGCAGAGCCTTTTTCCGAAACAGCAAACGTCCGGCTCCTCCTCCCACCAGGAAGGGGCCAGCCCTGAAAGCTGTTGCTGCTCTTCGCCTTCCCTGGGCAGCCTATTCACAGGCACAGCAGCCCTGGGCATCTGTGCTTTCCCAGAGACGGAAGGTCTCATGGTGCCCGTTCTTGACAGAGCCTTTTTCCGAAACCGCAAACGTCCGGCTCCTTGTCCCACCAGGAAGGGAGCAGCCCTGAAAGCTGTTGCTGGTCTTCGCCTTCCCTGGGCAGCCTAGTCACAGGCACGACAGCCCTGTGGATCTGTGCTTTCCCAGAGACGGAAGGTCTCATGGTGCCCATTCTCGGCAGCGCCTTTTCCCAAAACGGCAAACGTCCGGCTTCTTGTCCCACCAGGAAGGGGCCAGCCCTGAAAGCTGTTGCTGCTGTTCACCTTCCCTGGGCAGCCTATTCACAGGCACAACAGCCCTGGGCATCTGTGCTTTCCCAGAGACGGAAGGTCTCATGGTGCCCGTTCTCGGCAGAGCCTTTTTCCGAAACGGCAAACGTCCGGCTCCTCGTCCCACCGGGAAGGGACCAGCCCTGAAAGCTGTTGCTGGTCTTCGCCTTCCCTGGGCAGCCTATTCACAGGCACAACAGCCCTGGGCATCTGTGCTTTCCCAGAGACGGAAGGTCTCATGGTGCCCGTTCTCGGCAGAGCCTTTTTCCGAAAGGGCAAAAATCCGGCACCTCCTCCCACCGGGAAGGGGCCAGCCCTGAAAGCTGTTGCTGGTCTTCGCCTTCCCTGGGCAGCCTATTCACAGGCACAGCAGCCCTGGGCATCTGTGCTTTCCCAGAGATGGAAGGTCTCATGGTGCCCGTTCTCGGCAGAGCCTTTTTCCGAAACGGCAAACGTCTGGCTCCTCCTCCCACCAGGAAGGGGCCAGCCCTGAAAGCTGTTGCTGCTCTTCGCCTTCCCTGGGCAGCCTATTCACAGGCACAGCAGCCCTGGGCATCTGTGCTTTCCCAGAGACGGAAGGTCTCATGGTGCCCATTCTCGGCAGCGCCTTTTCCCAAAACGGCAAACGTCCGGCTTCTTGTCCCACCGGGAAGGGAGCAGCCCTGAAAGCTGTTGCTGCTGTTCACCTTCCCTGGGCAGCCTATTCACAGGCACAGCAGCCCTGGGCATCTGTGCTTTCCCAGAGACGGAAGGTCTCATGGTGCCCGTTCTCGGCAGAGCCTTTTTCCAAAACGGCAAACGTCCGGCTTCTTGTCCCACCGGGAAGGGAGCAGCCCTGAAAGCTGTTGCTGGTCTTCGCCTTCCCGGGGCAGCCTATTCACAGGCACAGCAGCCCTGGGGATCTGTGCTTTCCCAGAGACGGAAGGTCTCATGGTGCCCGTTCTCGGCAGAGCCTTTTTCCGAAACGGCAAACGTCCGGCTCCTCCTCCCACTAGGAAGGGGCCAGCCCTGAAAGCTGTTGCTGCTGTTCACCTTCTCTGGGCAGCCTATTCACAGGCACAGCAGCCCTGGGCATCTGTGCTTTCCCAGAGAGGGAAGGTCTCATGGTGCCCGTTCTCGGCAGAGCCTTTTTCCGAAACCGCAAACGTCCGGCTCCTCCTCCCACCAGGAAGGGACCAGCCCTGAAAGCTGTTGCTGCTCTTCACCTTCTATGGGCAGCCTATTCACAGGCACAACAGCCCTGGGGATCTGTGCTTTCCCAGAGACGGAAGGTCTCATGGTGCCCGTTCTTGACAGAGCCTTTTTCCGAAACCGCAAACGTCCGGCTCCTTGTCCCACTGGGAAGGGAGCAGCCCTGAAAGCTGTTGCTGGTCTTCGCCTTCCCTGGGCAGCCTAGTCACAGGCATGACAGCCCTGCGGATCTGTGCTTTCCCAGAGACGGAAGGTCTCATGGTGCCCGTTCTCGGCAGAGCCTTTTCCCAAAACGGCAAACGTACGGCTTCTTGTCCCACCGGGAAGGGAGCAGCCCTGAAAGCTGTTGCTGGTCTTCGCCTTCCCTGGGCAGCCTATTCACAGGCACAACAGCCCTAGGGATCTGTGCTTTCCCAGAGACGGAAGGTCTCGTGGTGCCCGTTCTCGGCAGAGCCTTTTTCCGAAACGGCAAACGTCCGGCTCCTCCTCCCACCAGGAATCAGCCAGCCCTGAAAGCTGTTGCTGGTCTTCACCTTCCCTGGGCAGCCTATTCACAGGCACAGCAGCCCTGGGCATCTGTGCTTTCCCAGAGACGGAAGGTCTCATGGTGCCCGTTCTCGGCAGAGCCTTTTTCCAAAACGGCAAACGTCCGCCTCCTCGTCCCACTGGGAAGGGACCAGCCCTGAAAGCTGTTGCTGGTCTTCACCTTCCCTGGGCAGCCTATTCACAGGCACAGCAGCCCTGGGGATCTGTGCTTTCCCAGAGACGGAAGGTCTCATGGTGCCCGTTCTTGACAGAGCCTTTTTCCGAAACCGCAAACGTCCGGCTCCTTGTCCCACCAGGAAGGGAGCAGCCCTGAAAGCTGTTGCTGGTCTTCGCCTTCCCTGGGCAGCCTAGTCACAGGCACGACAGCCCTGGGGATCTGTGCTTTCCCAGAGACGGAAGGTCTCATGGTGCCCGTTCTCGGCAGAGCCTTTTTCCGAAACGGCAAACGTCCGGCTCCTCCTCCCACCAGGAATCAGCCAGCCCTGAAAGCTGTTGCTGGTCTTCGCCTTCCCTGGGCAGCCTATTCAGAGGCACAGCAGCCCTGGGGATCTGTGCTTTCCCAGAGACGGAAGGTCTCATGGTGCCCGTTCTCGGCAGAGCCTTTTTCCGAAACGGCAAACGTCCGGCTTCCTGTCCCACCGGGAAGGGAGCAGCCCTGAAAGCTGTTGCTGGTCTTCGCCTTCCCTGGGCAGCCTATTCACAGGCACAGCAGCCCTGGGCATCTGTGCTTTCCCAGAGACGGAAGGTCTCATGGTGCCCGTTCTCGGCAGAGCCTTTTTCCGAAACAGCAAACGTCCGGCTCCTCCTCCCACTAGGAAGGGGCCAGCCCTGCAAGCTGTTGCTGGTCTTCACCTTCCCTGGGCAGCCTATTCAGAGGCACAGCAGCCCTGGGCATCTGTGCTTTCCCAGAGACGGAAGGTCTCATGGTGCCCGTTCTCGGCAGAGCCTTTTTCCAAAACGGCAAACGTCCGCCTCCTCGTCCCACTGGGAAGGGACCAGCCCTGAAAGCTGTTGCTGGTCTTCACCTTCCCTGGGCAGCCTATTCACAGGCACAGCAGCCCTGGGCATCTGTGCTTTCCCAGAGACGGAAGGTCTCATGGTGCCCGTTCTCGGCAGAGCCTTTTTCCGAAATGGCAAATGTCCGGCTCCTCCTCCCACCAGGAAGGGACCAGCCCTGAAAGCTGTTGCTGGTCTTCACCTTCTATGGGCAGCCTATTCACAGGCACAGCAGCCCTGGGGATCTGTGCTTTCCCAGAGACGGAAGGTCTCATGGTGCCCGTTCTTGACAGAGCCTTTTTCCGAAACCGCAAACGTCCGGCTCCTTGTCCCACCAGGAAGGGAGCAGCCCTGAAAGCTGTTGCTGGTCTTCGCCTTCCCTGGGCAGCCTAGTCACAGGCACGACAGCCCTGCGGATCTGTGCTTTCCCAGAGATGGAAGGTCTCATGGTGCCCGTTCTCGGCAGAGCCTTTTTCCGAAACGGCAAACGTCCGGCTCCTCCTCCCACCAGGAAGGGGCCAGCCCTGAAAGCTGTTGCTGGTCTTCGCCTTCCCTGGGCAGCCTATTCACAGGCACAGCAGCCCTGGGGATCTGTGCTTTCCCAGAGACGGAAGGTCTCATGGTGCCCATTCTCGGCAGCGCCTTTTCCCAAAACGGCAAACGTCCGGCTTCTTGTCCCACCGGGAAGGGAGCAGCCCTGAAAGCTGTTGCTGCTGTTCACCTTCCCTGGGCAGCCTATTCACAGGCACAACAGCCCTGGGGATCTGTGCTTTCCCAGAGACGGAAGGTCTCATGGTGCCCGTTCTCGGCAGAGCCCTTTTCCGAAACGGCAAACGTCCGGCACCTCGTCCCACCGGGAAGGGACCAGCCCTGAAAGCTGTTGCTGGTCTTCGCCTTCTCTGGGCAGCCTATTCACAGGCACAACAGCCCTGGGGATCTGTGCTTTCCCAGAGACGGAAGGTCTCATGGTGCCCGTTCTCGGCTGCGCCTTTTCCCAAAACGGCAAACGTCCGGCTCCTTGTCCCACCGGGAAGGGAGCAGACCTGAAAGCTGTTGCTGGTCTTCGCCTTCCCTGGGCAGCCTATTCACAGGCACAGCAGCCCTGGGCATCTGTGCTTTCCCAGAGATGGAAGGTCTCATGGTGCCCGTTCTCGGCAGAGCCTTTTTCCGAAAGGGCAAACGTCCGGCTCCTCCTCCCACCAGGAAGGGAGCAGCCCTGAAAGCTGTTGCTGGTCTTCGCCTTCCCTGGGCAGCCTATTCACAGGCACAGCAGCCCTGGGCATCTGTGCTTTCCCAGAGACGGAAGGTCTCATGGTGCCCGTTCTCGGCAGAGCCTTTTCCCAAAAGGGCAAACGTCCGGCTCCTTGTCCCACCGGGAAGGGACCAGCCCTGAAAGCTGTTGCTGGTCTTCGCCTTCCCTGGGCAGCCTATTCACAGGCACAGCAGCCCTGGGGATCTGTGCTTTCCCAGAGACGGAAGGTCTCATGGTGCCCGTTCTCGGCAGAGCCTTTTCCCAAAACGGCAAACGTCCGGCTCCTCCTCCCACTAGGAAGGGGCCAGCCCTGCAAGCTGTTGCTGCTGTTCACCTTCTCTGGGCAGCCTATTCACAGGCACAGCAGCCCTGGGCATCTGTGCTTTCCCAGAGACGGAAGGTCTCATGGTGCCCGTTCTCGGCAGAGCCTTTTTCCGAAACGGCAAACGTCCGCCTCCTCGTCCCACTGGGAAGGGACCAGCCCTGAAAGCTGTTGCTGGTCTTCACCTTCCCTGGGCAGCCTATTCACAGGCACAGCAGCCCTGGGCATCTGTGCTTTCCCAGAGAGGGAAGGTCTCATGGTGCCCGTTCTCGGCAGAGCCTTTTTCCGAAACCGCAAACGTCCGGCTCCTCCTCCCACCAGGAAGGGACCAGCCCTGAAAGCTGTTGCTGCTCTTCACCTTCTATGGGCAGCCTATTCACAGGCACAACAGCCCTGGGGATCTGTGCTTTCCCAGAGACGGAAGGTCTCATGGTGCCCGTTCTTGACAGAGCCTTTTTCCGAAACCGCAAACGTCCGGCTCCTTGTCCCACCGGGAAGGGAGCAGCCCTGAAAGCTGTTGCTGGTCTTCGCCTTCCCTGGGCAGCCTATTCACAGGCACAACAGCCCTAGGGATCTGTGCTTTCCCAGAGACGGAAGGTCTCGTGGTGCCCGTTCTCGGCAGAGCCTTTTTCCGAAACGGCAAACGTCCGGCTCCTCCTCCCACCAGGAATCAGCCAGCCCTGAAAGCTGTTGCTGGTCTTCGCCTTCCCTGGGCAGCCTATTCAGAGGCACAGCAGCCCTGGGCATCTGTGCTTTCCCAGAGACGGAAGGTCTCATGGTGCCCGTTCTCGGCAGAGCCTTTTTCCGAAAGGGCAAACGTCCGGCTTCTTGTCCCACCGGGAAGGGAGCAGCCCTGAAAGCTGTTGCTGGTCTTCGCCTTCCCGGGGCAGCCTATTCAGAGGCACAGCAGCCCTGGGCATCTGTGCTTTCCCAGAGACGGAAGGTCTCATGGTGCCCGTTCTCGGCAGAGCCTTTTTCCAAAACAGCAAACGTCCGGCTCCTCCTCCCACTAGGAAGGGGCCAGCCCTGCAAGCTGTTGCTGCTCTTCACCTTCCCTGGGCAGCCTATTCACAGGCACAGCAGCCCTGGGGATCTGTGCTTTCCCAGAGACGGAAGGTCTCATGGTGCCCGTTCTCGGCAGAGCCTTTTTCCAAAACGGCAAACGTCCGCCTCCTCGTCCCACTGGGAAGGGACCAGCCCTGAAAGCTGTTGCTGGTCTTCACCTTCCCTGGGCAGCCTATTCACAGGCACAGCAGCCCTGGGCATCTGTGCTTTCCCAGAGACGGAAGGTCTCATGGTGCCCGTTCTCGGCAGAGCCTTTTTCCGAAATGGCAAATGTCCGGCTCCTCCTCCCACCAGGAAGGGACCAGCCCTGAAAGCTGTTGCTGCTCTTCACCTTCTATGGGCAGCCTATTCACAGGCACAACAGCATTGGGGATCTGTGCTTTCCCAGAGACGGAAGGTCTCATGGTGCCCGTTCTCGGCAGAGCCTTTTTCCGAAACAGCAAACGTCTGGCTCCTCCTCCCACCAGGAAGGGGCCAGCCCTGAAAGCTGTTGCTGGTCTTCGCCTTCCCTGGGCAGCCTATTCACAGGCACAGCAGCCCTGGGGATCTGTGCTTTCCCAGAGACGGAAGGTCTCATGGTGCCCGTTCTTGACAGAGCCTTTTTCCGAAACCGCAAACGTCCGGCTCCTTGTCCCACCAGGAAGGGAGCAGCCCTGAAAGCTGTTGCTGGTCTTCGCCTTCCCTGGGCAGCCTAGTCACAGGCACGACAGCCCTGCGGATCTGTGCTTTCCCAGAGATGGAAGGTCTCATGGTGCCCGTTCTCGGCAGAGCCTTTTTCCGAAACGGCAAACGTCCGGCTCCTCCTCCCACCAGGAAGGGGCCAGCCCTGAAAGCTGTTGCTGGTCTTCGCCTTCCCTGGGCAGCCTATTCACAGGCACAGCAGCCCTGGGGATCTGTGCTTTCCCAGAGACGGAAGGTCTCATGGTGCCCATTCTCGGCAGCGCCTTTTCCCAAAACGGCAAACGTCCGGCTTCTTGTCCCAACGGAAAGGGAGCAGCCCTGAAAGCTGTTGCTGCTGTTCACCTTCCCTGGGCAGCCTATTCACAGGCACAACAGCCCTGGGGATCTGTGCTTTCCCAGAGACGGAAGGTCTCATGGTGCCCGTTCTCGGCAGAGCCCTTTTCCGAAACGGCAAACGTCCGGCTCCTCGTCCCACCGGGAAGGGACCAGCCCTGAAAGCTGTTGCTGGTCTTCGCCTTCTCTGGGCAGCCTATTCACAGGCACAACAGCCCTGGGGATCTGTGCTTTCCCAGAGACGGAAGGTCTCATGGTGCCCGTTCTTGACAGAGCCTTTTTCCGAAACCGCAAACGTCCGGCTCCTTGTCCCACCGGGAAGGGAGCAGCCCTGAAAGCTGTTGCTGGTCTTCGCCTTCCCTGGGCAGCCTAGTCACAGGCACGACAGCCCTGCGGATCTGTGCTTTCCCAGAGACGGAAGGTCTCATGGTGCCCGTTCTCGGCAGAGCCTTTTCCCAAAACGGCAAACGTCCGGCTCCTTGTCCCACCAGGAAGGGAGCAGCCCTGAAAGCTGTTGCTGGTCTTCGCCTTCCCTGGGCAGCCTATTCACAGGCACAACAGCCCTAGGGATCTGTGCTTTCCCAGAGACGGAAGGTCTCTTGGTGACCGTTCTCGGCAGAGCCTTTTTCCGAAACGGCAAACGTCCGGCTCCTCCTCCCACCAGGAATCAGCCAGTCCTGAAAGCTGTTGCTGGTCTTCGCCTTCCCTGGGCAGCCTATTCAGAGGCACAGCAGCCCTGGGGATCTGTGCTTTCCCAGAGACGGAAGGTCTCATGGTGCCCGTTCTCGGCAGAGCCTTTTTCCGAAACGGCAAACGTCCGGCTTCCTGTCCCACCGGGAAGGGAGCAGCCCTGAAAGCTGTTGCTGGTCTTCGCCTTCCCTGGGCAGCCTATTCACAGGCACAGCAGCCCTGGGCATCTGTGCTTTCCCAGAGACGGAAGGTCTCATGGTGCCCGTTCTCGGCAGAGCCTTTTTCCGAAACAGCAAACGTCCGGCTCCTCCTCCCACTAGGAAGGGGCCAGCCCTGCAAGCTGTTGCTGGTCTTCACCTTCCCTGGGCAGCCTATTCACAGGCACAGCAGCCCTGGGCATCTGTGCTTTCCCAGAGACGGAAGGTCTCATGGTGCCCGTTCTCGGCAGAGCCTTTTTCCAAAACGGCAAACGTCCGCCTCCTCGTCCCACTGGGAAGGGACCAGCCCTGAAAGCTGTTGCTGGTCTTCACCTTCCCTGGGCAGCCTATTCACAGGCACAGCAGCCCTGGGCATCTGTGCTTTCCCAGAGACGGAAGGTCTCATGGTGCCCGTTCTCGGCAGAGCCTTTTTCCGAAATGGCAAATGTCCGGCTCCTCCTCCCACCAGGAAGGGACCAGCCCTGAAAGCTGTTGCTGGTCTTCACCTTCCCTGGGCAGCCTATTCACAGGCACAGCAGCCCTGGGGATCTGTGCTTTCCCAGAGACGGAAGGTCTCATGGTGCCCGTTCTTGACAGAGCCTTTTTCCGAAACCGCAAACGTCCGGCTCCTTGTCCCACCAGGAAGGGAGCAGCCCTGAAAGCTGTTGCTGGTCTTCGCCTTCCCTGGGCAGCCTAGTCACAGGCACGACAGCCCTGCGGATCTGTGCTTTCCCAGAGATGGAAGGTCTCATGGTGCCCGTTCTCGGCAGAGCCTTTTTCCGAAACGGCAAACGTCCGGCTCCTCCTCCCACCAGGAAGGGGCCAGCCCTGAAAGCTGCTGCTGGTCTTCGCCTTCCCTGGGCAGCCTATTCACAGGCACAGCAGCCCTGGGGATCTGTGCTTTCCCAGAGACGGAAGGTCTCATGGTGCCCATTCTCGGCAGCGCCTTTTCCCAAAACGGCAAACGTCCGGCTTCTTGTCCCACCGGGAAGGGGCCAGCCCTGAAAGCTGTTGCTGCTCTTCGCCTTCCCTGGGCAGCCTATTCACAGGCACAACAGCCCTGGGGATCTGTGCTTTCCCAGAGACGGAAGGTCTCATGGTGCCCGTTCTCGGCAGAGCCCTTTTCCGAAACGGCAAACGTCCGGCTCCTCGTCCCACCGGGAAGGGACCAGCCCTGAAAGCTGTTGCTGGTCTTCGCCTTCTCTGGGCAGCCTATTCACAGGCACAACAGCCCTGGGGATCTGTGCTTTCCCAGAGACGGAAGGTCTCATGGTGCCCGTTCTCGGCAGAGCCTTTTTCCGAAAGGGCAAATATCCGGCTCCTCCTCCCACCAGGAAGCAGCCAGCCCTGAAAGCTGTTGCTGGTCTTCGCCTTCCCTGGGCAGCCTATTCACAGGCACAGCAGCCCTGGGCATCTGTGCTTTCGCAGAGACGGAAGGTCTCATGGTGCCCGTTCTCGGCAGAGCCTTTTCCCAAAACGGCAAACGTCCGGCTTCTTGTCCCACCGGGAAGGGACCAGCCCTGAAAGCTGTTGCTGCTCTTCGCCTTCCCTGGGCAGCCTATTCACAGGCACAGCAGCCCTGGGCATCTGTGCTTTCCAAGAGACGGAAGGTCTCGTGGTGCCCGTTCTCGGCAGAGCCTTTTTCCGAAACGGCAAACGTCCGGCTCCTCCTCCCACCAGGAAGGGGCCAGCCCTGCAAGCTGTTGCTGCTGTTTACATTCCCTGGGCAGCCTATTCACAGGCACAACAGCCCTGGGGATCTGTGCTTTCCCAGAGACGGAAGGTCTCATGGTGCCCGTTCTCGGCTGCGCCTTTTCCCAAAACGGCAAACGTCCGGCTCCTTGTCCCACCGGGAAGGGAGCAGACCTGAAAGCTGTTGCTGGTCTTCGCCTTCCCTGGGCAGCCTATTCAGAGGCACAGCAGCCCTGGGCATCTGTGCTTTCCCGGAGATGGAAGGTCTCATGGTGCCCGTTCTCGGCAGAGCCTTTTTCCGAAAGGGCAAACGTCCGGCTCCTCCTCCCACCAGGAAGGGAGCAGCCCTGAAAGCTGTTGCTGGTCTTCGCCTTCCCTGGGCAGCCTATTCACAGGCACAGCAGCCCTGGGCATCTGTGCTTTCCCAGAGACGGAAGGTCTCATGGTGCCCGTTCTCGGCAGAGCCTTTTCCCAAAACGGCAAACGTCCGGCTCCTTGTCCCACCGGGAAGGGACCAGCCCTGAAAGCTGTTGCTGGTCTTCGCCTTCCCTGGGCAGCCTATTCACAGGCACAGCAGACCTGGGGATCTGTGCTTTCCCAGAGACGGAAGGTCTCATGGTGCCCGTTCTCGGCAGAGCCTTTTCCCAAAACGGCAAACGTCCGGCTCCTCCTCCCACCAGGAAGGGGCCAGACCTGAAAGCTGTTGCTGGTCTTCGCCTTCCCTGGGCAGCCTATTCACAGGCACAGCAGCCCTGGGCATCTGTGCTTTCCCAGAGACGGAAGGTCTCATGGTGCCCATTCTCGGCAGCGCCTTTTCCCAAAACGGCAAACGTCCGGCTTCTTGTCCCACCGGGAAGGGAGCAGCCCTGAAAGCTGTTGCTGCTGTTCAACTTCCCTGGGCAGCCTATTCACAGGCACAGGAGCCCTGGGCATCTGTGCTTTCCCAGAGACGGAAGGTCTCATGGTGCCCGTTCTCGGCAGAGCCTTTTTCCGAAAGGGCAAACGTCCGGCTCCTCCTCCCACCAGGAAGGGACCAGCCCTGAAAGCTGTTGCTGCTCTTCGCCTTCCCTGGGCAGCCTATTCACAGGCACAGCAGCCCTGGGCATCTGTGCTTTCCCAGAGACGGAAGGTCTCATGGTGCCCGTTCTCGGCAGCGCCTTTTCCCAAAACGGCAAACGTCCGGCTCCTTGTCCCACCGGGAAGGGTGCAGACCTGAAAGCTGTTGCTGGTCTTCGCCTTCCCTGGGCAGCCTATTCACAGGCACAACAGCCCTGGGGATCTGTGCTTTCCCAGAGACGGAAGGTCTCGTGGTGCCCGTTCTCGGGAGAGCCTTTTTCCGAAACGGCAAACGTCCGGCTCCTCCTCCCACCAGGAAGGGGCCAGCCCTGCAAGCTGTTGCTGCTGTTCACCTTCCCTGGGCAGCCTATTCACAGGCACAACAGCCCTGGGCATCTGTGCTTTCGCAGAGACGGAAGGTCTCATGGTGCCCGTTCTCGGCAGAGCCTTTTCCCAAAAAGGCAAACGTCCGGCTCCTCCTCCCACCAGGAAGCAGCCAGCCCTGAAAGCTGTTGCTGCTCTTCGCCTTCCCTGGGCAGCCTATTCACAGGCACAGCAGCCCTGGGCATCTGTGCTTTCCCAGAGACGGAAGGTCTCATGGTGCCCGTTCTCGGCAGAGCCTTTTCCCAAAACGGCAAACGTCCGGCTTCTTGTCCCACCGGGAAGGGACCAGCCCTGAAAGCTGTTGCTGCTCTTCGCCTTCCCTGGGCAGCGTATTCAGAGGCACAGCAGCCCTGGGCATCTGTGCTTTCGCAGAGACGGAAGGTCTCATGGTGCCCGTTCTCGGCAGAGCCTTTTCCCAAAACGGCAAACGTCCGGCTTCTTGTCCCACCGGGAAGGGAGCAGCCCTGAAAGCTGTTGCTGGTCTTCGCCTTCCCTGGGCAGCCTATTCACAGGCACAGCAGCCCTGGGGATCTGTGCTTTCCCAGAGACGGAAGGTCTCGTGGTGCCCGTTCTCGGGAGAGCCTTTTTCCGAAACGGCAAACGTCCGGCTCCTCCTCCCACCAGGAAGGGGCCAGCCCTGCAAGCTGTTGCTGCTGTTCACCTTCCCTGGGCAGCCTATTCACAGGCACAACAGCCCTGGGGATCTGTGCTTTCCCAGAGACGGAAGGTCTCATGGTGCCCGTTCTCGGCAGAGCCTTTTCCCAAAACGGCAAACGTCCGGCTCCTTGTCCCACCGGGAAGGGAGCAGCCCTGAAAGCTGTTGCTGCTCTTCGCCTTCCCTGGGCAGCCTATTCACAGGCACAGCAGCCCTGGGCATCTGTGCTTTCCCAGAGAGGGAAGGTCTCATGGTGCCCGTTCTCGGCAGAGCCTTTTTCCGAAACCGCAAACGTCCGGCTCCTCCTCCCACCAGGAAGGGACCAGCCCTGAAAGCTGTTGCTGCTCTTCACCTTCTCTGGGCAGCCTATTCACAGGCACAACAGCATTGGGTATCTGTGCTTTCCCAGAGATGGAAGGTCTCATGGTGCCCGTTCTCGGCAGCGCCTTTTCCCAAAAAGGCAAACGTCCGGCTCCTCCTCCCACCAGGAAGCAGCCAGCCCTGAAAGCTGTTGCTGCTCTTCGCCTTCCCTGGGCAGCCTATTCACAGGCACAGCAGCCCTGGGCATCTGTGCTTTCCCAGAGACGGAAGGTCTCATGGTGCCCGTTCTCGGCAGAGCCTTTTCCCAAAACGGCAAACTTCCGGCTTCTTGTCCCACCAGGAAGGGACCAGCCCTGAAAGCTGTTGCTGCTCTTCGCCTTCCCTGGGCAGCGTATTCAGAGGCACAGCAGCCCTGGGCATCTGTGCTTTCGCAGAGACGGAAGGTCTCATGGTGCCCGTTCTCGGCAGAGCCTTTTCCCAAAACGGCAAACGTCCGGCTTCTTGTCCCACCGGGAAGGGAGCAGCCCTGAAAGCTCTTGCTGGTCTTCGCCTTCCCTGGGCAGCCTATTCACAGGCACAACAGCCCTGGGGATCTGTGCTTTCCCAGAGACGGAAGGTCTCGTGGTGCCCGTTCTCGGCAGAGCCTTTTTCCGAAACGGCAAACGTCCGGCTCCTTGTCCCACCGGGAAGGGAGCAGCCCTGAAAGCTCTTGCTGGTCTTCGCCTTCCCTGGGCAGCCTATTCACAGGCACAGCTGCACTGGGGATCTGTGCTTTCCCAGAGACGGAAGGTCTCGTGGTGCCCGTTCTCGGCAGAGCCTTTTTCCGAAACAGCAAACGTCCGGCTCCTCCTCCCACCAGGAAGGGGCCAGCCCTGCAAGCTGTTGCTGCTGTTCACCTTCCCTGGGCAGCCTATTCACAGGCACAACAGCCCTGGGGATCTGTGCTTTCCCAGAGACGGAAGGTCTCATGGTGTCCGTTCTCGGCAGAGCCTTTTCCCAAAACGGCAAACGTCCGGCTCCTTGTCCCACCGGGAAGGGAGCAGCCCTGAAAGCTGTTGCTGCTCTTCGCCTTCCCTGGGCAGCCTATTCACAGGCACAGCAGCCCTGGGCATCTGTGCTTTCCCAGAGACGGAAGGTCTCATGGTGCCCGTTCTCGGCAGAGCCTTTTCCCAAAACGGCAAACGTCCGGCTTCTTGTCCCACCGGGAAGGGGCCAGCCCTGAAAGCTGTTGCTGGTCTTCGCCTTCCCTGGGCAGCCTATTCAGAGGCACAGCAGCCCTGGGCATCTGTGCTTTCCCAGAGACGGAAGGTCTCATGGTGCCCGTTCTCGGCAGAGCCTTTTCCCAAAACGTCAAACGTCCGGCTTCTTGTCCCACCGGGAAGGGAGCAGCCCTGAAAGCTGTTGCTGGTCTTCGCCTTCCCTGGGCAGCCTATTCACAGGCACAACAGCCCTGGGATTTTGTGCTTTCCCAGAGACGGAAGGTCTCGTGGTGCCCGTTCTTGGCAGAGCCTTTTTCCGAAATGGCAAACGTCCGGCTTCTTGTCCCACCGGGAAGGGAGCAGCCCTGAAAGCTCTTGCTGGTCTTCGCCTTCCCTGGGCAGCCTATTCACAGGCACAACAGCCCTGGGGATCTGTGCTTTCCCAGAGACGGAAGGTCTCATGGTGCCCGTTCTCGGCTGCGCCTTTTCCCGAAACGGCAAACGTCCGGCTCCTTGTCCCACCGGGAAGGGGCCAGCCCTGAAAGCTGTTGCTGGTCTTCGCCTTCCCTGGGCATCCTATTCACAGGCACAACAGCCCTGGGGATCTGTGCTTTCCCAGAGAGGGAAGGTCTCATGGTGCCCGTTCTCGGCAGAGCCTTTTTCCGAAATGGCAAACGTCCGGCTCCTCCTCCCACCAGGAAGGGACCAGCCCTGAAAGCTGTTGCTGCTCTTCGCCTTCCCTGGGCAGCCTATTCACAGGCACAGCAGCCCTGGGGATCTGTGCTTTCCCAGAGATGGAAGGTCTCATGGTGCCCGTTCTCGGCAGAGCCTTTTTCCGAAAGGGCAAACGTCCGGCTCCTCCTCCCACCAGGAAGCAGCCAGCCCTGAAAGCTGTTGCTGCTCTTCGCCTTCCCTGGGCAGCCTATTCACAGGCACAGCAGCCCTGGGCATCTGTGCTTTCCCAGAGACGGAAGGTCTCATGGTGCCCGTTCTCGGCAGAGCCTTTTCCCAAAACGGCAAACGTCCGGCTTCTTGTCCCACCGGGAAGGGACCAGCCCTGAAAGCTGTTGCTGTTCTTCGCCTTCCCTTGGCAGCGTATTCAGAGGCACAGCAGCCCTGGGCATCTGTGCTTTCCCAGAGACGGAAGGTCTCATGGTGCCCATTCTCGGCAGCGCCTTTTCCCAAAACGGCAAACGTCCGGCTTCTTGTCCCACCGGGAAGGGGCCAGCCCTGAAAGCTGTTGCTGGTCTTCGCCTTCCCTGGGCAGCCTATTCACAGGCACAACAGCCCTGGGGATCTGTGCTTTCCCAGAGACGGAAGGTCTCATGGTGCCCGTTCTCGGCAGAGCCCTTTTCCGAAACGGCAAACGTCCGGCTCCTCGTCCCACCGGGAAGGGACCAGCCCTGAAAGCTGTTGCTGGTCTTCGCCTTCTCTGGGCAGCCTATTCACAGGCACAACAGCCCTGGGGATCTGTGCTTTCCCAGAGACGGAAGGTCTCATGGTGCCCGTTCTCGGCAGAGCCTTTTTCCGAAAGGGCAAATATCCGGCTCCTCCTCCCACCAGGAAGCAGCCAGCCCTGAAAGCTGTTGCTGGTCTTCGCCTTCCCTGGGCAGCCTATTCACAGGCACAGCAGCCCTGGGCATCTGTGCTTTCCCAGAGACGGAAGGTCTCATGGTGCCCGTTCTCGGCAGAGCCTTTTCCCAAAACGGCAAACGTCCGGCTTCTTGTCCCACCGGGAAGGGACCAGCCCTGAAAGCTGTTGCTGCTCTTCGCCTTCCCTGGGCAGCCTATTCACAGGCACAGCAGCCCTGGGCATCTGTGCTTTCCAAGAGACGGAAGGTCTCGTGGTGCCCGTTCTCGGCAGAGCCTTTTTCCGAAACGGCAAACGTCCGGCTCCTCCTCCCACCAGGAAGGGACCAGCCCTGAAAGCTGTTGCTGCTCTTCACCTTCTCTGGGCAGCCTATTCACAGGCACAACAGCATTGGGTATCTGTGCTTTCCCAGAGATGGAAGGTCTCATGGTGCCCGTTCTCGGCAGCGCCTTTTCCCAAAAAGGCAAACGTCCGGCTCCTCCTCCCACCAGGAAGCAGCCAGCCCTGAAAGCTGTTGCTGCTCTTCGCCTTCCCTGGGCAGCCTATTCACAGGCACAGCAGCCCTGGGCATCTGTGCTTTCCCAGAGACGGAAGGTCTCATGGTGCCCGTTCTCGGCAGAGCCTTTTCCCAAAACGGCAAACTTCCGGCTTCTTGTCCCACCAGGAAGGGACCAGCCCTGAAAGCTGTTGCTGCTCTTCGCCTTCCCTGGGCAGCGTATTCAGAGGCACAGCAGCCCTGGGCATCTGTGCTTTCGCAGAGACGGAAGGTCTCATGGTGCCCGTTCTCGGCAGAGCCTTTTCCCAAAACGGCAAACGTCCGGCTTCTTGTCCCACCGGGAAGGGAGCAGCCCTGAAAGCTCTTGCTGGTCTTCGCCTTCCCTGGGCAGCCTATTCACAGGCACAACAGCCCTGGGGATCTGTGCTTTCCCAGAGACGGAAGGTCTCGTGGTGCCCGTTCTCGGCAGAGCCTTTTTCCGAAACGGCAAACGTCCGGCTCCTTGTCCCACCGGGAAGGGAGCAGCCCTGAAAGCTCTTGCTGGTCTTCGCCTTCCCTGGGCAGCCTATTCACAGGCACAGCTGCACTGGGGATCTGTGCTTTCCCAGAGACGGAAGGTCTCGTGGTGCCCGTTCTCGGCAGAGCCTTTTTCCGAAACGGCAAACGTCCGGCTCCTCCTCCCACCAGGAAGGGGCCAGCCCTGCAAGCTGTTGCTGCTGTTCACCTTCCCTGGGCAGCCTATTCACAGGCACAACAGCCCTGGGGATCTGTGCTTTCCCAGAGACGGAAGGTCTCATGGTGTCCGTTCTCGGCAGAGCCTTTTCCCAAAACGGCAAACGTCCGGCTCCTTGTCCCACCGGGAAGGGAGCAGCCCTGAAAGCTGTTGCTGCTCTTCGCCTTCCCTGGGCAGCCTATTCACAGGCACAACAGCCCTGGGGATCTGTGCTTTCCCAGAGAGGGAAGGTCTCATGGTGCCCGTTCTCGGCAGAGCCTTTTTCCGAAATGGCAAACGTCCGGCTCCTCCTCCCACCAGGAAGGGACCAGCCCTGAAAGCTGTTGCTGCTCTTCGCCTTCCCTGGGCAGCCTATTCACAGGCACAGCAGCCCTGGGGATCTGTGCTTTCCCAGAGATGGAAGGTCTCATGGTGCCCGTTCTCGGCAGAGCCTTTTTCCGAAAGGGCAAACGTCCGGCTCCTCCTCCCACCAGGAAGCAGCCAGCCCTGAAAGCTGTTGCTGCTCTTCGCCTTCCCTGGGCAGCCTATTCACAGGCACAGCAGCCCTGGGCATCTGTGCTTTCCCAGAGACGGAAGGTCTCATGGTGCCCGTTCTCGGCAGAGCCTTTTCCCAAAACGGCAAACGTCCGGCTTCTTGTCCCACCGGGAAGGGACCAGCCCTGAAAGCTGTTGCTGTTCTTCGCCTTCCCTGGGCAGCGTATTCAGAGGCACAGCAGCCCTGGGCATCTGTGCTTTCCCAGAGACGGAAGGTCTCATGGTGCCCATTCTCGGCAGCGCCTTTTCCCAAAACGGCAAACGTCCGGCTTCTTGTCCCACCGGGAAGGGGCCAGCCCTGAAAGCTGTTGCTGGTCTTCGCCTTCCCTGGGCAGCCTATTCACAGGCACAACAGCCCTGGGGATCTGTGCTTTCCCAGAGACGGAAGGTCTCATGGTGCCCGTTCTCGGCAGAGCCCTTTTCCGAAACGGCAAACGTCCGGCTCCTCGTCCCACCGGGAAGGGACCAGCCCTGAAAGCTGTTGCTGGTCTTCGCCTTCTCTGGGCAGCCTATTCACAGGCACAACAGCCCTGGGGATCTGTGCTTTCCCAGAGACGGAAGGTCTCATGGTGCCCGTTCTCGGCAGAGCCTTTTTCCGAAAGGGCAAATATCCGGCTCCTCCTCCCACCAGGAAGCAGCCAGCCCTGAAAGCTGTTGCTGGTCTTCGCCTTCCCTGGGCAGCCTATTCACAGGCACAGCAGCCCTGGGCATCTGTGCTTTCCCAGAGACGGAAGGTCTCATGGTGCCCGTTCTCGGCAGAGCCTTTTCCCAAAACGGCAAACGTCCGGCTTCTTGTCCCACCGGGAAGGGACCAGCCCTGAAAGCTGTTGCTGCTCTTCGCCTTCCCTGGGCAGCCTATTCACAGGCACAGCAGCCCTGGGCATCTGTGCTTTCCAAGAGACGGAAGGTCTCGTGGTGCCCGTTCTCGGCAGAGCCTTTTTCCGAAACGGCAAACGTCCGGCTCCTCCTCCCACCAGGAAGGGGCCAGCCCTGCAAGCTGTTGCTGCTGTTTACATTCCCTGGGCAGCCTATTCACAGGCACAACAGCCCTGGGGATCTGTGCTTTCCCAGAGACGGAAGGTCTCATGGTGCCCGTTCTCGGCTGCGCCTTTTCCCAAAACGGCAAACGTCCGGCTCCTTGTCCCACCGGGAAGGGAGCAGACCTGAAAGCTGTTGCTGGTCTTCGCCTTCCCTGGGCAGCCTATTCAGAGGCACAGCAGCCCTGGGCATCTGTGCTTTCCCGGAGATGGAAGGTCTCATGGTGCCCGTTCTCGGCAGAGCCTTTTTCCGAAAGGGCAAACGTCCGGCTCCTCCTCCCACCAGGAAGGGACCAGCCCTGAAAGCTGTTGCTGGTCTTCGCCTTCCCTGGGCAGCCTATTCACAGGCACAGCAGCCCTGGGCATCTGTGCTTTCCCAGAGACGGAAGGTCTCATGGTGCCCGTTCTCGGCAGAGCCTTTTCCCAAAACGGCAAACGTCCGGCTCCTTGTCCCACCGGGAAGGGACCAGCCCTGAAAGCTGTTGCTGGTCTTCGCCTTCCCTGGGCAGCCTATTCACAGGCACAGCAGACCTGGGGATCTGTGCTTTCCCAGAGACGGAAGGTCTCATGGTGCCCGTTCTCGGCAGAGCCTTTTCCCAAAACGGCAAACGTCCGGCTCCTCCTCCCACCAGGAAGGGGCCAGACCTGAAAGCTGTTGCTGGTCTTCGCCTTCCCTGGGCAGCCTATTCACAGGCACAGCAGCCCTGGGCATCTGTGCTTTCCCAGAGACGGAAGGTCTCATGGTGCCCATTCTCGGCAGCGCCTTTTCCCAAAACGGCAAACGTCCGGCTTCTTGTCCCACCGGGAAGGGAGCAGCCCTGAAAGCTGTTGCTGGTCTTCGCCTTCCCTGGGCAGCCTATTCACAGGCACAGCAGCCCTGGGCATCTGTGCTTTCCCAGAGACGGAAGGTCTCATGGTGCCCGTTCTCGGCAGAGCCTTTTTCCGAAAGGGCAAACGTCCGGCTCCTCCTCCCACCAGGAAGGGAGCAGCCCTGAAAGCTGTTGCTGCTCTTCGCCTTCCCTGGGCAGCCTATTCACAGGCACAGCAGCCCTGGGCATCTGTGCTTTCCCAGAGACGGAAGGTCTCATGGTGCCCGTTCTCGGCAGCGCCTTTTCCCAAAACGGCAAACGTCCGGCTCCTTGTCCCACCGGGAAGGGTGCAGACCTGAAAGCTGTTGCTGGTCTTCGCCTTCCCTGGGCAGCCTATTCACAGGCACAACAGCCCTGGGGATCTGTGCTTTCCCAGAGACGGAAGGTCTCGTGGTGCCCGTTCTCGGGAGAGCCTTTTTCCGAAACGGCAAACGTCCGGCTCCTCCTCCCACCAGGAAGGGGCCAGCCCTGCAAGCTGTTGCTGCTGTTCACCTTCCCTGGGCAGCCTATTCACAGGCACAACAGCCCTGGGCATCTGTGCTTTCCCAGAGACGGAAGGTCTCATGGTGCCCGTTCTCGGCAGAGCCTTTTCCCAAAAAGGCAAACGTCCGGCTCCTCCTCCCACCAGGAAGCAGCCAGCCCTGAAAGCTGTTGCTGCTCTTCGCCTTCCCTGGGCAGCCTATTCACAGGCACAGCAGCCCTGGGCATCTGTGCTTTCGCAGAGACGGAAGGTCTCATGGTGCCCGTTCTCGGCAGAGCCTTTTCCCAAAACGGCAAACGTCCGGCTTCTTGTCCCACCGGGAAGGGACCAGCCCTGAAAGCTGTTGCTGCTCTTCGCCTTCCCTGGGCAGCGTATTCAGAGGCACAGCAGCCCTGGGCATCTGTGCTTTCGCAGAGACGGAAGGTCTCATGGTGCCCGTTCTCGGCAGAGCCTTTTCCCAAAACGGCAAACGTCCGGCTTCTTGTCCCACCGGGAAGGGAGCAGCCCTGAAAGCTGTTGCTGCTGTTCACCTTCCCTGGGCAGCCTATTCACAGGCACAACAGCCCTGGGGATCTGTGCTTTCCCAGAGACGGAAGGTCTCATGGTGCCCGTTCTCGGCAGAGCCTTTTCCCAAAAAGGCAAACGTCCGGCTCCTCCTCCCACCAGGAAGCAGCCAGCCCTGAAAGCTGTTGCTGGTCTTCGCCTTCCCTGGGCAGCCTATTCACAGGCACAGCAGCCCTGGGCATCTGTGCTTTCCCAGAGACGGAAGGTCTCATGGTGCCCGTTCTCGGCAGAGCCTTTTCCCAAAACGGCAAACGTCCGGCTTCTTGTCCCACCGGGAAGGGAGCAGCCCTGAAAGCTGTTGCTGGTCTTCGCCTTCCCTGGGCAGCCTATTCACAGGCACAGCAGCCCTGGGGATCTGTGCTTTCCCAGAGACGGAAGGTCTCGTGGTGCCCGTTCTCGGGAGAGCCTTTTTCCGAAACGGCAAACGTCCGGCTCCTCCTCCCACCAGGAAGGGGCCAGCCCTGCAAGCTGTTGCTGCTGTTCACCTTCCCTGGGCAGCCTATTCACAGGCACAACAGCCCTGGGGATCTGTGCTTTCCCAGAGACGGAAGGTCTCATGGTGCCCGTTCTCGGCAGAGCCTTTTCCCAAAACGGCAAACGTCCGGCTCCTTGTCCCACCGGGAAGGGAGCAGCCCTGAAAGCTGTTGCTGCTCTTCGCCTTCCCTGGGCAGCCTATTCACAGGCACAGCAGCCCTGGGCATCTGTGCTTTCCCAGAGAGGGAAGGTCTCATGGTGCCCGTTCTCGGCAGAGCCTTTTTCCGAAACCGCAAACGTCCGGCTCCTCCTCCCACCAGGAAGGGACCAGCCCTGAAAGCTGTTGCTGCTCTTCACCTTCTCTGGGCAGCCTATTCACAGGCACAACAGCATTGGGTATCTGTGCTTTCCCAGAGATGGAAGGTCTCATGGTGCCCGTTCTCGGCAGCGCCTTTTCCCAAAAAGGCAAACGTCCGGCTCCTCCTCCCACCAGGAAGCAGCCAGCCCTGAAAGCTGTTGCTGCTCTTCGCCTTCCCTGGGCAGCCTATTCACAGGCACAGCAGCCCTGGGCATCTGTGCTTTCCCAGAGACGGAAGGTCTCATGGTGCCCGTTCTCGGCAGAGCCTTTTCCCAAAACGGCAAACTTCCGGCTTCTTGTCCCACCAGGAAGGGACCAGCCCTGAAAGCTGTTGCTGCTCTTCGCCTTCCCTGGGCAGCGTATTCAGAGGCACAGCAGCCCTGGGCATCTGTGCTTTCGCAGAGACGGAAGGTCTCATGGTGCCCGTTCTCGGCAGAGCCTTTTCCCAAAACGGCAAACGTCCGGCTTCTTGTCCCACCGGGAAGGGAGCAGCCCTGAAAGCTCTTGCTGGTCTTCGCCTTCCCTGGGCAGCCTATTCACAGGCACAACAGCCCTGGGGATCTGTGCTTTCCCAGAGACGGAAGGTCTCGTGGTGCCCGTTCTCGGCAGAGCCTTTTTCCGAAACGGCAAACGTCCGGCTCCTTGTCCCACCGGGAAGGGAGCAGCCCTGAAAGCTCTTGCTGGTCTTCGCCTTCCCTGGGCAGCCTATTCACAGGCAGAGCTGCACTGGGGATCTGTGCTTTCCCAGAGACGGAAGGTCTCGTGGTGCCCGTTCTCGGCAGAGCCTTTTTCCGAAACAGCAAACGTCCGGCTCCTCCTCCCACCAGGAAGGGGCCAGCCCTGCAAGCTGTTGCTGCTGTTCACCTTCCCTGGGCAGCCTATTCACAGGCACAACAGCCCTGGGGATCTGTGCTTTCCCAGAGACGGAAGGTCTCATGGTGTCCGTTCTCGGCAGAGCCTTTTCCCAAAACGGCAAACGTCCGGCTCCTTGTCCCACCGGGAAGGGAGCAGCCCTGAAAGCTGTTGCTGCTCTTCGCCTTCCCTGGGCAGCCTATTCACAGGCACAGCAGCCCTGGGCATCTGTGCTTTCCCAGAGAGGGAAGGTCTCATGGTGCCCGTTCTCGGCAGAGCCTTTTCCCAAAACGGCAAACGTCCGGCTTCTTGTCCCACCGGGAAGGGGCCAGCCCTGAAAGCTGTTGCTGGTCTTCGCCTTCCCTGGGCAGCCTATTCAGAGGCACAGCAGCCCTGGGCATCTGTGCTTTCCCAGAGACGGAAGGTCTCATGGTGCCCGTTCTCGGCAGAGCCTTTTCCCAAAACGGCAAACGTCCGGCTTCTTGTCCCACCGGGAAGGGAGCAGCCCTGAAAGCTGTTGCTGGTCTTCGCCTTCCCTGGGCAGCCTATTCACAGGCACAACAGCCCTGGGATTTTGTGCTTTCCCAGAGACGGAAGGTCTCGTGGTGCCCGTTCTCGGCAGAGCCTTTTTCCGAAATGGCAAACGTCCGGCTTCTTGTCCCACCGGGAAGGGGCCAGCCCTGAAAGCTCTTGCTGGTCTTCGCCTTCCCTGGGCAGCCTATTCACAGGCACAACAGCCCTGGGGATCTGTGCTTTCCCAGAGACGGAAGGTCTCATGGTGCCCGTTCTCGGCTGCGCCTTTTCCCGAAACGGCAAACGTCCGGCTCCTTGTCCCACCGGGAAGGGGCCAGCCCTGCAAGCTGTTGCTGGTCTTCGCCTTCCCTGGGCAGCCTATTCACAGGCACAACAGCCCTGGGGATCTGTGCTTTCCCAGAGAGGGAAGGTCTCATGGTGCCCGTTCTCGGCAGAGCCTTTTTCCGAAATGGCAAACGTCCGGCTCCTCCTCCCACCAGGAAGGGACCAGCCCTGAAAGCTGTTGCTGCTCTTCGCCTTCCCTGGGCAGCCTATTCACAGGCACAGCAGCCCTGGGGATCTGTGCTTTCCCAGAGATGGAAGGTCTCATGGTGCCCGTTCTCGGCAGAGCCTTTTTCCGAAAGGGCAAACGTCCGGCTCCTCCTCCCACCAGGAAGCAGCCAGCCCTGAAAGCTGTTGCTGCTCTTCGCCTTCCCTGGGCAGCCTATTCACAGGCACAGCAGCCCTGGGCATCTGTGCTTTCCCAGAGACGGAAGGTCTCATGGTGCCCGTTCTCGGCAGAGCCTTTTCCCAAAACGGCAAACGTCCGGCTTCTTGTCCCACCGGGAAGGGAGCAGCCCTGAAAGCTCTTGCTGGTCTTCGCCTTCCCTGGGCAGCGTATTCAGAGGCACAGCAGCCCTGGGCATCTGTGCTTTCGCAGAGACGGAAGGTCTCATGGTGCCCGTTCTCGGCAGAGCCTTTTCCCAAAACGGCAAACGTCCGGCTTCTTGTCCCACCGGGAAGGGAGCAGCCCTGAAAGCTCTTGCTGGTCTTCGCCTTCCCTGGGCAGCCTATTCACAGGCACAACAGCCCTGGGGATCTGTGCTTTCCCAGAGACGGAAGGTCTCGTGGTGCCCGTTCTCGGGAGAGCCTTTTTCCGAAACGGCAAACGTCCGGCTCCTTGTCCCACCGGGAAGGGAGCAGCCCTGAAAGCTCTTGCTGGTCTTCGCCTTCCCTGGGCAGCCTATTCACAGGCACAGCTGCACTGGGGATCTGTGCTTTCCCAGAGACGGAAGGTCTCGTGGTGCCCGTTCTCGGCAGAGCCTTTTTCCGAAACAGCAAACGTCCGGCTCCTCCTCCCACCAGGAAGGGGCCAGCCCTGCAAGCTGTTGCTGCTGTTCACCTTCCCTGGGCAGCCTATTCACAGGCACAACAGCCCTGGGGATCTGTGCTTTCCCAGAGACGGAAGGTCTCATGGTGCCCGTTCTCGGCAGCGCCTTTTCCCAAAAAGTCAAACGTCCGGCTCCTCCTCCCACCAGGAAGCAGCCAGCCCTGAAAGCTGTTGCTGCTCTTCGCCTTCCCTGGGCAGCCTATTCACAGGCACAGCAGCCCTGGGCATCTGTGCTTTCCCAGAGACGGAAGGTCTCATGGTGCCCGTTCTCGGCAGAGCCTTTTCCCAAAACGGCAAACGTCCGGCTTCTTGTCCCACCGGGAAGGGGCCAGCCCTGAAAGCTGTTGCTGCTCTTCGCCTTCCCTGGGCAGCCTATTCAGAGGCACAGCAGCCCTGGGCATCTGTGCTTTCCCAGAGACGGAAGGTCTCATGGTGCCCGTTCTCGGCAGAGCCTTTTCCCAAAACGGCAAACGTCCGGCTTCTTGTCCCACCGGGAAGGGAGCAGCCCTGAAAGCTGTTGCTGGTCTTCGCCTTCCCTGGGCAGCCTATTCACAGGCACAACAGCCCTGGGGATTTGTGCTTTCCCAGAGACGGAAGGTCTCGTGGTGCCCGTTCTCGGCAGAGCCTTTTTCCGAAATGGCAAACGTCCGGCTTCTTGTCCCACCGGGAAGGGAGCAGCCCTGAAAGCTCTTGCTGGTCTTCGCCTTCCCTGGGCAGCCTATTCACAGGCACAACAGCCCTGGGGATCTGTGCTTTCCCAGAGACGGAAGGTCTCGTGGTGCCCGTTCTCGGCTGCGCCTTTTCCCGAAACGGCAAACGTCCGGCTCCTTGTCCCACCGGGAAGGGGCCAGCCCTGAAAGCTGTTGCTGGTCTTCGCCTTCCCTGGGCAGCCTATTCACAGGCACAACAGCCCTGGGGATCTGTGCTTTCCCAGAGAGGGAAGGTCTCATGGTGCCCGTTCTCGGCAGAGCCTTTTTCCGAAATGGCAAACGTCCGGCTCCTCCTCCCACCAGGAAGGGACCAGCCCTGAAAGCTGTTGCTGCTCTTCGCCTTCCCCGGGCAGCCTATTCACAGGCACAGCAGCCCTGGGGATCTGTGCTTTCCCAGAGATGGAAGGTCTCATGGTGCCCGTTCTCGGCAGAGCCTTTTTCCGAAAGGGCAAACGTCCGGCTCCTCCTCCCACCAGGAAGCAGCCAGCCCTGAAAGCTGTTGCTGGTCTTCGCCTTCCCTGGGCAGCCTATTCACAGGCACAGCAGCCCTGGGCATCTGTGCTTTCCCAGAGACGGAAGGTCTCATGGTGCCCGTTCTCGGCAGAGCCTTTTCCCAAAACGGCAAACGTCCGGCTTCTTGTACCACCGGGAAGGGACCAGCCCTGAAAGCTGTTGCTGCTCTTCGCCTTCCCTGGGCAGCCTATTCACAGGCACAGCAGCCCTGGGCATCTGTGCTTTCCCAGAGACGGAAGGTCTCATGGTGCCCGTTCTCGGCAGAGCCTTTTCCCAAAACGGCAAACGTCCGGCTTCTTGTCCCACCGGGAAGGGAGCAGCCCTGAAAGCTGTTGCTGCTCTTCGCCTTCCCTGGGCAGCCTATTCACAGGCACAGCAGCCCTGGGCATCTGTGCTTTCCCAGAGACGGAAGGTCTCATGGTGCCCGTTCTCGGCAGAGCCTTTTTCCGAAACGGCAAACGTCCGGCTCCTCGTCCCACTGGGAAGGGACCAGCCCTGAAAGCTGTTGCTGGTCTTCACCTTCCCTGGGCAGCCTATTCACAGGCACAGCAGCCCTGGGCATCTGTGCTTTCCCAGAGAGGGAAGGTCTCATGGTGCCCGTTCTCGGCAGAGCCTTTTTCCGAAACGGCAAACGTCCGCCTCCTCCTCCCACCAGGAAGGTGCCAGCCCTGAAAGCTGTTGCTGCTCTTCACCTTCTCTGGGCAGCCTATTCACAGGCACAACAGCATTGGGGATCTGTGCTTTCCCAGAGATGGAAGGTCTCATGGTGCCCGTTCTCGGCAGAGCCTTTTTCCGAAACGGCAAACGTCCGGCTCCTCCTCCCACCAGGAAGGGAGCAGCCCTGAAAGCTGTTGCTGGTCTTCGCCTTCCCTGGGCAGCCTATTCACAGGCACAGCAGCCCTGGGCATCTGTGCTTTCCCAGAGACGGAAGGTCTCATGGTGCCCGTTCTCGGCAGAGCCTTTTTCCGAAACGGCAAACGTCCGGCTCCTCGTCCCACTGGGAAGGGACCAGCCCTGAAAGCTGTTGCTGGTCTTCACCTTCCCTGGGCAGCCTATTCAGAGGCGCAGCAGCCCTGGGCATCTGTGCTTTCCCAGAGACGGAAGGTCTCATGGTGCCCGTTCTCGGCAGCGCCTTTTCCCAAAAAGGCAAACGTCCGGCTCCTCCTCCCACCAGGAAGCAGCCAGCCCTGAAAGCTGTTGCTGCTCTTCGCCTTCCCTGGGCAGCCTATTCACAGGCACAGCAGCCCTGGGCATCTGTGCTTTCCCAGAGACGGAAGGTCTCATGGTGCCCGTTCTCGGCAGAGCCTTTTCCCAAAACGGCAAACGTCCGGCTTCTTGTCCCACCGGGAAGGGACCAGCCCTGAAAGCTGTTGCTGGTCTTCGCCTTCCCTGGGCAGCCTATTCAGAGGCACAGCAGCCCTGGGCATCTGTGCTTTCGCAGAGACGGAAGGTCTCATGGTGCCCGTTCTCGGCAGAGCCTTTTCCCAAAACGGCAAACGTCCGGCTTCTTGTCCCACCGGGAAGGGAGCAGCCCTGAAAGCTCTTGCTGGTCTTCGCCTTCCCTGGGCAGCCTATTCACAGGCACAACAGCCCTGGGGATCTGTGCTTTCCCAGAGACGGAAGGTCTCGTGGTGCCCGTTCTCGGCAGAGCCTTTTTCCGAAACGGCAAACGTCCGGCTCCTTGTCCCACCGGGAAGGGAGCAGCCCTGAAAGCTCTTGCTGGTCTTCGCCTTCCCTGGGCAGCCTATTCACAGGCACAGCTGCACTGGGGATCTGTGCTTTCCCAGAGACGGAAGGTCTCGTGGTGCCCGTTCTCGGCAGAGCCTTTTTCCGAAACCGCAAACGTCCGGCTCCTCCTCCCACCAGGAAGGGACCAGCCCTGAAAGCTGTTGCTGCTCTTCACCTTCTCTGGGCAGCCTATTCACAGGCACAACAGCATTGGGTATCTGTGCTTTCCCAGAGATGGAAGGTCTCATGGTGCCCGTTCTCGGCAGCGCCTTTTCCCAAAAAGGCAAACGTCCGGCTCCTCCTCCCACCAGGAAGCAGCCAGCCCTGAAAGCTGTTGCTGCTCTTCGCCTTCCCTGGGCAGCCTATTCACAGGCACAGCAGCCCTGGGCATCTGTGCTTTCCCAGAGACGGAAGGTCTCATGGTGCCCGTTCTCGGCAGAGCCTTTTCCCAAAACGGCAAACGTCCGGCTTCTTGTCCCACCGGGAAGGGGCCAGCCCTGAAAGCTGTTGCTGCTCTTCGCCTTCCCTGGGCAGCCTATTCAGAGGCACAGCAGCCCTGGGCATCTGTGCTTTCCCAGAGACGGAAGGTCTCATGGTGCCCGTTCTCGGCAGAGCCTTTTCCCAAAACGGCAAACGTCCGGCTTCTTGTCCCACCGGGAAGGGAGCAGCCCTGAAAGCTCTTGCTGGTCTTCGCCTTCCCTGGGCAGCCTATTCACAGGCACAACAGCCCTGGGGATTTGTGCTTTCCCAGAGACGGAAGGTCTCGTGGTGCCCGTTCTCGGCAGAGCCTTTTTCCGAAATGGCAAACGTCCGGCTTCTTGTCCCACCGGGAAGGGAGCAGCCCTGAAAGCTCTTGCTGGTCTTCGCCTTCCCTGGGCAGCCTATTCACAGGCACAGCAGCCCTGGGGATCTGTGCTTTCCCAGAGATGGAAGGTCTCATGGTGCCCGTTCTCGGCAGAGCCTTTTTCCGAAAGGGCAAACGTCCGGCTCCTCCTCCCACCAGGAAGCAGCCAGCCCTGAAAGCTGTTGCTGCTCTTCGCCTTCCCTGGGCAGCCTATTCACAGGCACAGCAGCCCTGGGCATCTGTGCTTTCCCAGAGACGGAAGGTCTCATGGTGCCCGTTCTCGGCAGAGCCTTTTCCCAAAACGGCAAACGTCCGGCTTCTTGTCCCACCGGGAAGGGACCAGCCCTGAAAGCTGTTGCTGTTCTTCGCCTTCCCTGGGCAGCGTATTCAGAGGCACAGCAGCCCTGGGCATCTGTGCTTTCGCAGAGACGGAAGGTCTCATGGTGCCCGTTCTCGGCAGAGCCTTTTCCCAAAACGGCAAACGTCCGGCTTCTTGTCCCACCGGGAAGGGAGCAGCCCTGAAAGCTCTTGCTGGTCTTCGCCTTCCCTGGGCAGCCTATTCACAGGCACAACAGCCCTGGGGATCTGTGCTTTCCCAGAGACGGAAGGTCTCGTGGTGCCCGTTCTCGGGAGAGCCTTTTTCCGAAACGGCAAGCGTCCGGCTCCTTGTCCCACCGGGAAGGGAGCAGCCCTGAAAGCTCTTGCTGGTCTTCGCCTTCCCTGGGCAGCCTATTCACAGGCACAGCTGCACTGGGGATCTGTGCTTTCCCAGAGACGGAAGGTCTCGTGGTGCCCGTTCTCGGCAGAGCCTTTTTCCGAAACAGCAAACGTCCGGCTCCTCCTCCCACCAGGAAGGGGCCAGCCCTGCAAGCTGTTGCTGCTGTTCACCTTCCCTGGGCAGCCTATTCACAGGCACAACAGCCCTGGGGATCTGTGCTTTCCCAGAGACGGAAGGTCTCATGGTGCCCGTTCTCGGCAGCGCCTTTTCCCAAAAAGGCAAACGTCCGGCTCCTCCTCCCACCAGGAAGCAGCCAGCCCTGAAAGCTGTTGCTGCTCTTCGCCTTCCCTGGGCAGCCTATTCACAGGCACAGCAGCCCTGGGCATCTGTGCTTTCCCAGAGACGGAAGGTCTCATGGTGCCCGTTCTCGGCAGAGCCTTTTCCCAAAACGGCAAACGTCCGGCTTCTTGTCCCACCGGGAAGGGGCCAGCCCTGAAAGCTGTTGCTGCTCTTCGCCTTCCCTGGGCAGCCTATTCAGAGGCACAGCAGCCCTGGGCATCTGTGCTTTCCCAGAGACGGAAGGTCTCATGGTGCCCGTTCTCGGCAGAGCCTTTTCCCAAAACAGCAAACGTCCGGCTTCTTGTCCCACCGGGAAGGGAGCAGCCCTGAAAGCTCTTGCTGGTCTTCGCCTTCCCTGGGCAGCCTATTCACAGGCACAACAGCCCTGGGGATCTGTGCTTTCCCAGAGAGGGAAGGTCTCATGGTGCCCGTTCTCGGCAGAGCCTTTTTCCGAAACGGCAAACGTCCGGCTCCTTGTCCCACCGGGAAGGGAGCAGCCCTGAAAGCTCTTGCTGGTCTTCGCCTTCCCTGGGCAGCCTATTCACAGGCACAGCTGCACTGGGGATCTGTGCTTTCCCAGAGACGGAAGGTCTCGTGGTGCCCGTTCTCGGCAGAGCCTTTTTCCGAAACCGCAAACGTCCGGCTCCTCCTCCCACCAGGAAGGGACCAGCCCTGAAAGCTGTTGCTGCTCTTCACCTTCTCTGGGCAGCCTATTCACAGGCACAACAGCATTGGGTATCTGTGCTTTCCCAGAGATGGAAGGTCTCATGGTGCCCGTTCTCGGCAGCGCCTTTTCCCAAAAAGGCAAACGTCCGGCTCCTCCTCCCACCAGGAAGCAGCCAGCCCTGAAAGCTGTTGCTGCTCTTCGCCTTCCCTGGGCAGCCTATTCACAGGCACAGCAGCCCTGGGCATCTGTGCTTTCCCAGAGACGGAAGGTCTCATGGTGCCCGTTCTCGGCAGAGCCTTTTCCCAAAACGGCAAACGTCCGGCTTCTTGTCCCACCGGGAAGGGGCCAGCCCTGAAAGCTGTTGCTGCTCTTCGCCTTCCCTGGGCAGCCTATTCAGAGGCACAGCAGCCCTGGGCATCTGTGCTTTCCCAGAGACGGAAGGTCTCATGGTGCCCGTTCTCGGCAGAGCCTTTTCCCAAAACGGCAAACGTCCGGCTTCTTGTCCCACCGGAAAGGGAGCAGCCCTGAAAGCTCTTGCTGGTCTTCGCCTTCCCTGGGCAGCCTATTCACAGGCACAACAGCCCTGGGGATTTGTGCTTTCCCAGAGACGGAAGGTCTCGTGGTGCCCGTTCTCGGCAGAGCCTTTTTCCGAAATGGCAAACGTCCGGCTTCTTGTCCCACCGGGAAGGGAGCAGCCCTGAAAGCTCTTGCTGGTCTTCGCCTTCCCTGGGCAGCCTATTCACAGGCACAGCAGCCCTGGGGATCTGTGCTTTCCCAGAGATGGAAGGTCTCATGGTGCCCGTTCTCGGCAGAGCCTTTTTCCGAAAGGGCAAACGTCCGGCTCCTCCTCCCACCAGGAAGCAGCCAGCCCTGAAAGCTGTTGCTGCTCTTCGCCTTCCCTGGGCAGCCTATTCACAGGCACAGCAGCCCTGGGCATCTGTGCTTTCCCAGAGACGGAAGGTCTCATGGTGCCCGTTCTCGGCAGAGCCTTTTCCCAAAACGGCAAACGTCCGGCTTCTTGTCCCACCGGGAAGGGACCAGCCCTGAAAGCTGTTGCTGTTCTTCGCCTTCCCTGGGCAGCGTATTCAGAGGCACAGCAGCCCTGGGCATCTGTGCTTTCGCAGAGACGGAAGGTCTCATGGTGCCCGTTCTCGGCAGAGCCTTTTCCCAAAACGGCAAACGTCCGGCTTCTTGTCCCACCGGGAAGGGAGCAGCCCTGAAAGCTCTTGCTGGTCTTCGCCTTCCCTGGGCAGCCTATTCACAGGCACAACAGCCCTGGGGATCTGTGCTTTCCCAGAGACGGAAGGTCTCGTGGTGCCCGTTCTCGGGAGAGCCTTTTTCCGAAACGGCAAACGTCCGGCTCCTTGTCCCACCGGGAAGGGAGCAGCCCTGAAAGCTCTTGCTGGTCTTCGCCTTCCCTGGGCAGCCTATTCACAGGCACAGCTGCACTGGGGATCTGTGCTTTCCCAGAGACGGAAGGTCTCGTGGTGCCCGTTCTCGGCAGAGCCTTTTTCCGAAACAGCAAACGTCCGGCTCCTCCTCCCACCAGGAAGGGGCCAGCCCTGCAAGCTGTTGCTGCTGTTCACCTTCCCTGGGCAGCCTATTCACAGGCACAACAGCCCTGGGGATCTGTGCTTTCCCAGAGACGGAAGGTCTCATGGTGCCCGTTCTCGGCAGCGCCTTTTCCCAAAAAGGCAAACGTCCGGCTCCTCCTCCCACCAGGAAGCAGCCAGCCCTGAAAGCTGTTGCTGCTCTTCGCCTTCCCTGGGCAGCCTATTCACAGGCACAGCAGCCCTGGGCATCTGTGCTTTCCCAGAGACGGAAGGTCTCATGGTGCCCGTTCTCGGCAGAGCCTTTTCCCAAAACGGCAAACGTCCGGCTTCTTGTCCCACCGGGAAGGGGCCAGCCCTGAAAGCTGTTGCTGCTCTTCGCCTTCCCTGGGCAGCCTATTCAGAGGCACAGCAGCCCTGGGCATCTGTGCTTTCCCAGAGACGGAAGGTCTCATGGTGCCCGTTCTCGGCAGAGCCTTTTCCCAAAACGGCAAACGTCCGGCTTCTTGTCCCACCGGGAAGGGAGCAGCCCTGAAAGCTGTTGCTGGTCTTCGCCTTCCCTGGGCAGCCTATTCACAGGCACAACAGCCCTGGGGATTTGTGCTTTCCCAGAGACGGAAGGTCTCGTGGTGCCCGTTCTCGGCAGAGCCTTTTTCCGAAATGGCAAACGTCCGGCTTCTTGTCCCACCGGGAAGGGAGCAGCCCTGAAAGCTCTTGCTGGTCTTCGCCTTCCCTGGGCAGCCTATTCACAGGCACAACAGCCCTGGGGATCTGTGCTTTCCCAGAGACGGAAGGTCTCATGGTGCCCGTTCTCGGCTGCGCCTTTTCCCGAAACGGCAAACGTCCGGCTCCTTGTCCCACCGGGAAGGGGCCAGCCCTGAAAGCTGTTGCTGGTCTTCGCCTTCCCTGGGCAGCCTATTCACAGGCACAACAGCCCTGGGGATCTGTGCTTTCCCAGAGAGGGAAGGTCTCATGGTGCCCGTTCTCGGCAGAGCCTTTTTCCGAAATGGCAAACGTCCGGCTCCTCCTCCCACCAGGAAGGGACCAGCCCTGAAAGCTGTTGCTGGTCTTCGCCTTCCCTGGGCAGCCTATTCACAGGCACAGCAGCCCTGGGGATCTGTGCTTTCCCAGAGATGGAAGGTCTCATGGTGCCCGTTCTCGGCAGAGCCTTTTTCCGAAAGGGCAAACGTCCGGCTCCTCCTCCCACCAGGAAGCAGCCAGCCCTGAAAACTGTTGCTGGTCTTCGCCTTCCCTGGGCAGCCTATTCACAGGCACAGCAGCCCTGGGCATCTGTGCTTTCCCAGAGACGGAAGGTCTCATGGTGCCCGTTCTCGGCAGAGCCTTTTCCCAAAACGGCAAACGTCCGGCTTCTTGTACCACCGGGAAGGGACCAGCCCTGAAAGCTGTTGCTGCTCTTCGCCTTCCCTGGGCAGCCTATTCACAGGCACAGCAGCCCTGGGCATCTGTGCTTTCCCAGAGACGGAAGGTCTCATGGTGCCCGTTCTCGGCAGAGCCTTTTCCCAAAACGGCAAACGTCCGGCTTCTTGTCCCACCGGGAAGGGAGCAGCCCTGAAAGCTGTTGCTGCTCTTCGCCTTCCCTGGGCAGCCTATTCACAGGCACAGCAGCCCTGGGCATCTGTGCTTTCCCAGAGACGGAAGGTCTCGTGGTGCCCGTTCTTGACAGAGGCTTTTTCCGAAACCGCAAACGTCCGGCTCCTCCTCCCACCAGGAAGGCAGCAGCCCAGAAAGCTGTTGCTGGTCTTCGCCTTCCCTGGGCAGCCTATTCACAGGCACAACAGCCCTGGGGATCTGTGCTTTCCCAGAGACGGAAGGTCTCATGGTGCCCGTTCTCGGCTGCGCCTTTTCCCAAAACGGCAAACGTCCAGCTCCTTGTCCCACCGGGAAGGGAGCAGCCCTGAAAGCTGTTGCTGGTCTTCGCCTTCCCTGGGCAGCCTATTCACAGGCACAGCAGCCCTGGGCATCTGTGCTTTCCCAGAGACGGAAGGTCTCATGGTGCCCGTTCTCGGCAGAGCCTTTTTCCGAAATGGCAAACGTCCGGCTCCTCCTCCCACCAGGAAGGTGCCAGCCCTGAAAGCTGTTGCTGCTCTTCACCTTCTCTGGGCAGCCTATTCACAGGCACAACAGCATTGGGGATCTGTGCTTTCCCAGAGATGGAAGGTCTCATGGTGCCCGTTCTCGGCAGAGCCTTTTTCCGAAACGGCAAACGTCCGGCTCCTCCTCCCACCAGGAAGGGAGCAGCCCTGAAAGCTGTTGCTGGTCTTCGCCTTCCCTGGGCAGCCTATTCACAGGCACAGCAGCCCTGGGCATCTGTGCTTTCCCAGAGACGGAAGGTCTCATGGTGCCCGTTCTCGGCAGAGCCTTTTTCCGAAACGGCAAACGTCCGGCTCCTCGTCCCACTGGGAAGGGACCAGCCCTGAAAGCTGTTGCTGGTCTTCACCTTCCCTGGGCAGCCTATTCACAGGCACAGCAGCCCTGGGCATCTGTGCTTTCCCAGAGACGGAAGGTCTCATGGTGCCCGTTCTCGGCAGCGCCTTTTCCCAAAAAGGCAAACGTCCGGCTCCTCCTCCCACCAGGAAGCAGCCAGCCCTGAAAGCTGTTGCTGCTCTTCGCCTTCCCTGGGCAGCCTATTCACAGGCACAGCAGCCCTGGGCATCTGTGCTTTCCCAGAGACGGAAGGTCTCATGGTGCCCGTTCTCGGCAGAGCCTTTTCCCAAAACGGCAAACGTCCGGCTTCTTGTCCCACCGGGAAGGGACCAGCCCTGAAAGCTGTTGCTGGTCTTCGCCTTCCCTGGGCAGCCTATTCAGAGGCACAGCAGCCCTGGGCATCTGTGCTTTCGCAGAGACGGAAGGTCTCATGGTGCCCGTTCTCGGCAGAGCCTTTTCCCAAAACGGCAAACGTCCGGCTTCTTGTCCCACCGGGAAGGGAGCAGCCCTGAAAGCTCTTGCTGGTCTTCGCCTTCCCTGGGCAGCCTATTCACAGGCACAACAGCCCTGGGGATCTGTGCTTTCCCAGAGACGGAAGGTCTCGTGGTGCCCGTTCTCGGCAGAGCCTTTTTCCGAAACGGCAAACGTCCGGCTCCTTGTCCCACCGGGAAGGGAGCAGCCCTGAAAGCTCTTGCTGGTCTTCGCCTTCCCTGGGCAGCCTATTCACAGGCACAGCTGCACTGGGGATCTGTGCTTTCCCAGAGACGGAAGGTCTCGTGGTGCCCGTTCTCGGCAGAGCCTTTTTCCGAAATGGCAAACGTCCGGCTTCTTGTCCCACCGGGAAGGGAGCAGCCCTGAAAGCTCTTGCTGGTCTTCGCCTTCCCTGGGCAGCCTATTCACAGGCACAACAGCCCTGGGGATCTGTGCTTTCCCAGAGACGGAAGGTCTCGTGGTGCCCGTTCTCGGCTGCGCCTTTTCCCGAAACGGCAAACGTCCGGCTCCTTATCCCACCGGGAAGGGGCCAGCCCTGCAAGCTGTTGCTGGTCTTCGCCTTCCCTGGGCAGCCTATTCACAGGCACAACAGCCCTGGGCATCTGTGCTTTCCCAGAGACGGAAGGTCTCATGGTGCCCGTTCTCGGCAGAGCCTTTTTCCGAAACCGCAAACGTCCGGCTCCTCCTCCCACCAGGAAGGGACCAGCCCTGAAAGCTGTTGCTGCTCTTCACCTTCTCTGGGCAGCCTATTCACAGGCACAGCAGCCCTGGGGATCTGTGCTTTCCCAGAGATGGAAGGTCTCATGGTGCCCGTTCTCGGCAGAGCCTTTTTCCGAAACGGCAAACGTCCGGCTCCTCCTCCAACCAGGAAGGTGCCAGCCCTGAAAGCTGTTGCTGGTCTTCGCCTTCCCTGGGCAGCCTATTCAGAGGCACAGCAGCCCTGGGCATCTGTGCTTTCCCAGAGACAGAAGGTCTCATGGTGCCCGTTCTCGGCAGAGCCTTTTCCCAAAACGGCAAACGTCCGGCTTCTTGTACCACCGGGAAGGGACCAGCCCTGAAAGCTGTTGCTGCTCTTCGCCTTCCCTGGGCAGCCTATTCACAGGCACAGCAGCCCTGGGCATCTGTGCTTTCCCAGAGACGGAAGGTCTCATGGTGCCCGTTCTCGGCAGAGCCTTTTCCCAAAACGGCAAACGTCCGGCTTCTTATCCCACCGGGAAGGGAGCAGCCCTGAAAGCTGTTGCTGCTCTTCGCCTTCCCTGGGCAGCCTATTCACAGGCACAGCAGCCCTGGGGATCTGTGCTTTCCCAGAGACGGAAGGTCTCGTGGTGCCCGTTCTCGGCAGAGCCTTTTTCCGAAACGGCAAACGTCCGGCTCCTCCTCCCACCAGGAAGGGAGCAGCCCTGAAAGCTGTTGCTGGTCTTCACCTTCCCTGGGCAGCCTATTCACAGGCACAGCAGCCCTGGGGATCTGTGCTTTCCCAGAGACGGAAGGTCTCATGGTGCCCGTTCTCGGCTGCGCCTTTTCCCAAAACGGCAAACGTCCATCTCCTTGTCCCACCGGGAAGGGAGCAGCCCTGAAAGCTGTTGCTGGTCTTCGCCTTCCCTGGGCAGCCTATTTACAGGCACAGCAGCCCTGGGCATCTGTGCTTTCCCAGAGACGGAAGGTCTCATGGTGCCCGTTCTCGGCAGAGCCTTTTTCCGAAACGGCAAACGTCCGCCTCCTCGTCCCACTGGGAAGGGACCAGCCCTGAAGGCTGTTGCTGGTCTTCACCTTCCCTGGGCAGCCTATTCACAGGCACAGCAGCCCTGGGCATCTGTGCTTTCCCAGAGACGGAAGGTCTCATGGTGCCCGTTCTCGGCAGAGCCTTTTTCCGAAATGGCAAACGTCCGGCTCCTCCTCCCACCAGGAAGGTGCCAGCCCTGAAAGCTGTTGCTGCTCTTCACCTTCTCTGGGCAGCCTATTCACAGGCACAACAGCACTGGGGATCTGTGCTTTCCCAGAGATGGAAGGTCTCATGGTGCCCGTTCTCGGCAGAGCCTTTTTCCGAAACGGCAAATGTCCGGCTCCTCCTCCCACCAGGAAGGGAGCAGCCCTGAAAGCTGTTGCTGCTGTTCACCTTCCCTGGGCAGCCTATTCACAGGCACAACAGCCCTGGGGATCTGTGCTTTCCCAGAGACGGAAGGTCTCATGGTGCCCGTTCTCGGCTGCGCCTTTTCCCAAAACGGCAAACGTCCGGCTTCTTGTCCCACCGGGAAGGGAGCAGCCCTGAAAGCTGTTGCTGCTCTTCGCCTTCCCTGGGCAGCCTATTCACAGGCACAGCAGCCCTGGGCATCTGTGCTTTCCCAGAGACGGAAGGTCTCATGGTGCCCGTTCTCGGCAGAGCCTTTTTCCGAAACCGCAAACGTCCGGCTCCTCCTCCCACCAGGAAGGGACCAGCCCTGAAAGCTGTTGCTGCTCTTCACCTTCTCTGGGCAGCCTATTCACAGGCACAACAGCATTGGGTATCTGTGCTTTCCCAGAGATGGAAGGTCTCATGGTGCCCGTTCTCGGCAGCGCCTTTTCCCAAAAAGGCAAACGTCCGGCTCCTCCTCCCACCAGGAAGCAGCCAGCCCTGAAAGCTGTTGCTGCTCTTTGCCTTCCCTGGGCAGCCTATTCACAGGCACAGCAGCCCTGGGCATCTGTGCTTTCCCAGAGACGGAAGGTCTCATGGTGTCCGTTCTCGGCAGAGCCTTTTCCCAAAACGGCAAACGTCCGGCTTCTTGTCCCACCGGGAAGGGGCCAGCCCTGAAAGCTGTTGCTGCTCTTCGCCTTCCCTGGGCAGCCTATTCAGAGGCACAGCAGCCCTGGGCATCTGTGCTTTCCCAGAGACGGAAGGTCTCATGGTGCCCGTTCTCGGCAGAGCCTTTTCCCAAAACGGCAAACGTCCGGCTTCTTGTCCCACCGGGAAGGGAGCAGCCCTGAAAGCTGTTGCTGGTCTTCGCCTTCCCTGGGCAGCCTATTCACAGGCACAACAGCCCTGGGGATTTGTGCTTTCCCAGAGACGGAAGGTCTCGTGGTGCCCGTTCTCGGCAGAGCCTTTTTCCGAAATGGCAAACGTCCGGCTTCTTGTCCCACCGGGAAGGGAGCAGCCCTGAAAGCTGTTGCTGGTCTTCGCCTTCCCTGGGCAGCCTATTCACAGGCACAACAGCCCTGGGGATCTGTGCTTTCCCAGAGACGGAAGGTCTCGTGGTGCCCGTTCTCGGCTGCGCCTTTTCCCGAAACGGCAAACGTCCGGCTCCTTGTCCCACCGGGAAGGGGCCAGCCCTGCAAGCTGTTGCTGGTCTTCGCCTTCCCTGGGCAGCCTATTCACAGGCACAACAGCCCTGGGCATCTGTGCTTTCCCAGAGACGGAAGGTCTCATGGTGCCCGTTCTCGGCAGAGCCTTTTTCCGAAATGGCAAACGTCCGGCTCCTCCTCCCACCAGGAAGGGACCAGCCCTGAAAGCTGTTGCTGCTCTTCACCTTCTCTGGGCAGCCTATTCACAGGCACAGCAGCCCTGGGGATCTGTGCTTTCCCAGAGATGGAAGGTCTCATGGTGCCCGTTCTCGGCAGAGCCTTTTTCCGAAACGGCAAACGTCCGGCTCCTCCTCCCACCAGGAAGCAGCCAGCCCTGAAAGCTGTTGCTGGTCTTCGCCTTCCCTGGGCAGCCTATTCAGAGGCACAGCAGCCCTGGGCATCTGTGCTTTCCCAGAGACGGAAGGTCTCATGGTGCCCGTTCTCGGCAGAGCCTTTTCCCAAAACGGCAAACGTCCGGCTTCTTGTACCACCGGGAAGGGACCAGCCCTGAAAGCTGTTGCTGCTCTTCGCCTTCCCTGGGCAGCCTATTCACAGGCACAGCAGCCCTGGGCATCTGTGCTTTCCCAGAGACGGAAGGTCTCATGGTGCCCGTTCTCGGCTGAGCCTTTTCCCAAAACGGCAAACGTCCGGCTTCTTGTCCCACCGGGAAGGGAGCAGCCCTGAAAGCTGTTGCTGCTCTTCGCCTTCCCTGGGCAGCCTATTCACAGGCACAGCAGCCCTGGGGATCTGTGCTTTCCCAGAGACGGAAGGTCTCGTGGTGCCCGTTCTCGGCAGAGCCTTTTTCCGAAACGGCAAACGTCCGGCTCCTCCTCCCACCAGGAAGGGAGCAGCCCTGAAAGCTGTTGCTGCTGTTCACCTTCCCTGGGCAGCCTATTCACAGGCACAACAGCCCTGGGGATCTGTGCTTTCCCAGAGACGGAAGGTCTCATGGTGCCCGTTCTCGGCTGCGCCTTTTCCCAAAACGGCAAACGTCCGGCTCCTTGTCCCACCGGGAAGGGAGCAGCCCTGAAAGCTGTTGCTGGTCTTCGCCTTCCCTGGGCAGCCTATTCACAGGCACAGCAGCCCTGGGCATCTGTGCTTTCCCAGAGACGGAAGGTCTCATGGTGCCCATTCTCGGCAGAGCCTTTTTCCGAAACGGCAAACGTCCGGCTCCTCGTCCCACTGGGAAGGGACCAGCCCTGAAAGCTGTTGCTGGTCTTCACCTTCCCTGGGCAGCCTATTCACAGGCACAGCAGCCCTGGGCATCTGTGCTTTCCCAGAGACGGAAGGTCTCATGGTGCCCGTTCTCGGCAGAGCCTTTTTCCGAAAGGGCAAACGTCCGGCTCCTCCTCCCACCAGGAAGGTGCCAGCCCTGAAAGCTGTTGCTGCTGTTCACCTTCCCTGGGCAGCCTATTCACAGGCACAACAGCCCTGGGCATCTGTGCTTTCCCAGAGACGGAAGGTCTCATGGTGCCCGTTCTCGGCTGCGCCTTTTCCCAAAACGGCAAACGTCCGGCTCCTTGTCCCACCGGGAAGGGAGCAGCCCTGAAAGCTGTTGCTGGTCTTCGCCTTCCCTGGGCAGCCTATTCACAGGCACAGCAGCCCTGGGCATCTGTGCTTTCCCAGAGACGGAAGGTCTCATGGTGCCCGTTCTCGGCAGAGCCTTTTCCCAAAACGGCAAACGTCCGGCTTCTTGTCCCACCAGGAAGGGAGCAGCCCTGAAAGCTGTTGCTGGTCTTCGCCTTCCCGGGGCAGCCTATTCACAGGCACAGCAGCCCTGGGGATCTGTGCTTTCCCAGAGACGGAAGGTCTCATGGTGCCCGTTCTCGGCAGAGCCTTTTCCCAAAACGGCAAACGTCCGGCTTCTTGTCCCACCGGGAAGGGAGCAGCCCTGAAAGCTGTTGCTGGTCTTCGCCTTCCCCGGGCAGCCTATTCACAGGCACAGCAGCCCTGGGCATCTGTGCTTTCCCAGAGACGGAAGGTCTCGTGGTGCCCGTTCTCGGCAGAGCCTTTTTCCGAAACGGCAAACGTCCGGCTCCTCCTCCCACCAGGAAGGGAGCAGCCCTGAAAGCTGTTGCTGCTGTTCACCTTCCCTGGGCAGCCTATTCACAGGCACAACAGCCCTGGGGATCTGTGCTTTCCCAGAGACGGAAGGTCTCATGGTGCCCGTTCTCGGCTGCGCCTTTTCCCAAAACGGCAAACGTCCAGCTACTTGTCCCACCGGGAAGGGAGCAGCCCTGAAAGCTGTTGCTGGTCTTCGCCTTCCCTGGGCAGCCTATTCACAGGCACAGCAGCCCTGGGGATCTGTGCTTTCCCAGAGACGGAAGGTCTCATGGTGCCCGTTCTCGCCAGAGCCTTTTTCCGAAACGGCAAACGTCTGGCTCCTCGTCCCACTGGGAAGGGACCAGCCCTGAAAGCTGTTGCTGGTCTTCACCTTCCCTGGGCAGCCTATTCACAGGCACAGCAGCCCTGGGCATCTGTGCTTTCCCAGAGACGGAAGGTCTCATGGTGCCCGTTCTCGGCAGAGCCTTTTTCCGAAATGGCAAACGTCCGGCTCCTCCTCCCACCAGGAAGGTGCCAGCCCTGAAAGCTGTTGCTGCTCTTCACCTTCTCTGGGCAGCCTATTCACAGGCACAACAGCATTGGGGATCTGTGCTTTCCCAGAGATGGAAGGTCTCATGGTGCCCGTTCTCGGCAGAGCCTTTTCCCAAAACGGCAAACGTCCGGCTCCTCCTCCCACCAGGAAGGGAGCAGCCCTGAAAGCTGTTGCTGCTGTTCACCTTCCCTGGGCAGCCTATTCACAGGCACAACAGCCCTGGGGATCTGTGCTTTCCCAGAGACGGAAGGTCTCATGGTGCCCGTTCTCGGCTGCGCCTTTTCCCAAAACGGCAAACGTCCGGCTCCTTGTCCCACCGGGAAGGGAGCAGCCCTGAAAGCTGTTGCTGGTCTTCGCCTTCCCTGGGCAGCCTATTCACAGGCACAGCAGCCCTGGGCATCTGTGCTTTCCCAGAGACGGAAGGTCTCATGGTGCCCGTTCTCGGCAGCGCCTTTTTCCGAAACGGCAAACGTCCGGCTCCTCGTCCCACTGGGAAGGGACCAGCCCTGAAAGCTGTTGCTGGTCTTCGCCTTCCCTGGGCAGCCTATTCACAGGCACAACAGCCCTGGGGATCTGTGCTTTCCCAGAGACGGAAGGTCTCATGGTGCCCGTTCTCGGCAGAGCCTTTTTCCGAAATGGCAAACGTCCGGCTCCTCCTCCCACCAGGAAGGTGCCAGCCCTGAAAGCTGTTGCTGCTGTTCACCTTCCCTGGGCAGCCTATTCACAGGCACAACAGCCCTGGGCATCTGTGCTTTCCCAGAGACGGAAGGTCTCATGGTGCCCGTTCTCGGCTGCGCCTTTTCCCAAAACGGCAAACGTCCGGCTCCTTGTCCCACCGGGAAGGGAGCAGCCCTGAAAGCTGTTGCTGGTCTTCGCCTTCCCTGGGCAGCCTATTCACAGGCACAGCAGCCCTGGGCATCTGTGCTTTCCCAGAGACGGAAGGTCTCATGGTGCCCGTTCTCGGCAGAGCCTTTTCCCAAAACGGCAAACGTCCGGCTTCTTGTCCCACCAGGAAGGGAGCAGCCCTGAAAGCTGTTGCTGGTCTTCGCCTTCCCGGGGCAGCCTATTCACAGGCACAGCAGCCCTGGGCATCTGTGCTTTCCCAGAGACGGAAGGTCTCATGGTGCCCGTTCTCGGCAGAGCCTTTTTCCGAAACGGCAAACGTCCGGCTCCTCCTCCCACCAGGAAGGGGCCAGCCCTGAAAGCTGTTGCTGCTGTTCACCTTCCCTGGGCAGCCTATTCACAGGCACAACAGCCCTGGGGATCTGTGCTTTCCCAGAGACGGAAGGTCTCATGGTGCCCGTTCTCGGCAGTGCCTTTTTCCGCAACAGCAAACGTCCGGCTCCTTGTCCCACTGGGAAGGGAGCAGCCCTGAAAGCTGTTGCTGGTCTTCGCCTTCCCTGGGCAGCCTATTCACAGGCACAGCAGCCCTGGGCATCTGTGCTTTCCCAGAGACGGAAGGTCTCATGGTGTCCGTTCTCGGCAGAGCCTTTTTCCGAAACAGCAAACGTCCAGCTCCTCCTCCCACCAGGAAGGGACCAGCCCTGAAAGCTGTCGCTGCTCTTCACCTTCTCTGGGCAGCCTATTCACAGGCACAGCAGCCCTTGGCATCTGTGCTTTCCCAGAGACGGAAGGTCTCATGGTGCCCGTTCTCGGCAGAGGCTTTTTCCGAAACGGCAAACGTCCGGCTCCTCCTCCCACCAGGAAGGGAGCAGCCCTGAAAGCTGTTGCTGGTCTTCGCCTTCCCTGGGCAGCCTATTCACAGGCACAGCAGCCCTGGGCATCTGTGCTTTCCCAGAGACGGAAGGTCTCATGGTGCCCGTTCTCGGCAGAGCCTTTTTCCGAAACCGCAAACGTCCGGCTCCTCCTCCCACCAGGAAGGCAGCAGCCCAGAAAGCTGTTGCTGGTCTTCGCCTTCCCTGGGCAGCCTATTCACAGGCACAGCAGCCCTGGGCATCTGTGCTTTCCCAGAGATGGAAGGTCTCATGGTGCCCGTTCTCGGCAGAGCCTTTTTCCGAAAGGGCAAACGTCCGGCTCCTCCTCCCACCAGGAAGGGAGCAGCCCTGAAAGCTGTTGCTGGTCTTCGCCTTCCCTGGGCAGCCTATTCACAGGCACAGCAGCCCTGGGCATCTGTGCTTTCCCAGAGACGGAAGGTCTCATGGTGCCCGTCCTCGGCAGCGCCTTTTCCCAAAACGGCAAACGTCCAGCTTCTTGTCCCACCGGGAAGGGAGCAGCCCTGAAAGCTGTTGCTGGTCTTCGCCTTCCCTGGGCATCCTATTCACAGGCACAGCAGCCCTGGGGATCTGTGCTTTCCCAGAGACCGAAGGTCTCATGGTGCCCGTTCTCGGCAGAGACTTTTCCCAAAACGGCTAACGTCCGGCTCCTCCTCCCACCAGGAAGGGACCAGCCCTGAAAGCTGTTGCTGGTCTTCGCCTTCCCTGGGCAGCCTATTCACAGGCACAGCAGCCCTGGGCATCTGTGCTTTCCCAGAGACGGAAGGTCTCATGGTGCCCGTTCTTGACAGAGCCTTTTTCCAAAACCGCAAACGTCCGGCTTCTTGTCCCACCGGGAAGGGACCAGCCCTGAAAGCTGTTGCTGGTCTTCGCCTTCCCTGGGCAGCCTATTCACAGGCACAGCAGCCCTGGGGATCTGTGCTTTCCCAGAGATGGAAGGTCTCATGGTGCCCGTTCTCGGCAGAGCCTTTTTCCAAAACGGCAAACGTCCGGCTCCTCCTCCCACCAGGAAGGGGCCAGCCCTGCAAGCTGTTGCTGCTGTTCACCTTCCCTGGGCAGCCTATTCACAGGCACAACAGCCCTGGGGATCTGTGCTTTCCCAGAGACGGAAGGTCTCATGGTGCCCGTTCTCGGCAGAGCCTTTTTCCAAAACGGCAAGCGTCCGCCTCCTCCTCCCACCAGGAAGGGACCAGCCCTGAAAGCTGTTGCTGGTCTTCGCCTTCCCTGGGCAGCCTATTCCCAGGCACAGCAGCCCTGGGCATCTGTGCTTTCCCAGAGACGGAAGGTCTCATGGTGTCCGTTCTCGGCAGAGCCTTTTTCCGAAACGGCAAAAGTCCAGCTCCTCCTCCCACCAGGAAGGGACCAGCCCTGAAAGCTGTCGCTGGTCTTCGCCTTCCCTGGGCAGCCTATTCACAGGCACAGCTGCACTGGGGATCTGTGCTTTCCCAGAGACGGAAGGTCTCATGGTGCCCGTTCTCGGCAGAGCCTTTTTCCAAAACGGCAAACGTCCAGCTCCTCCTCCCACCAGGAAGGCAGCAGCCCAGAAAGCTGTTGCTGGTCTTCGCCTTCCCTGGGCAGCCTATTCACAGGCACAGCAGCCCTGGGCATCTGTGCTTTCCCAGAGACGGAAGGTCTCATGGTGCCCGTTCTCGGCAGAGCCTTTTTCCGAAACGGCAAACGTCCGCCTCCTCCTCCCACCAGGAAGGGGCCAGCCCTGAAAGCTGTTGCTGGTCTTCGCCTTCCCTGGGCAGCCTATTCACAGGCACAGCAGCCCTGGGCATCTGTGCTTTCCCAGAGACGGAAGGTCTCATGGTGCCCGTTCTCGGCAGAGCCTTTTTCCGAAATGGCAAACGCCCGGATCCTCCTCCCACCAGGAAGGGAGCAGCCCTGAAAGCTGTTGCTGGTCTTCGCCTTCCCTGGGCAGCCTATTCACAGGCACAGCAGCCCTGGGCATCTGTGCTTTCCCAGAGACCGAAGGTCTCATGGTGCCCGTTCTCGGCAGAGCCTTTTTCCGAAACGGCAAATGTCCGGCTCCTTGTCCCACCTGGAAGGGGCCAGCCCTGCAAGCTGTTGCTGCTGTTCACCTTCCCTGGGCAGCCTATTCACAGGCACAACAGCCCTGGGCATCTGTGCATTCCCAGAGACGGAAGGTCTCATGGTGCCCGTTCTCGGCAGAGCCTTTTTCCGAAACAGAAAACGTCCGGCTCCTCGTCCCACTGGGAAGGGACCAGCCCTGAAAGCTGTTGCTGGTCTTCGCCTTCCCTGGGCAGCCTATTCACAGGCACAGCTGCACTGGGGATCTGTGCTTTCCCAGAGACGGAAGGTCTCATGGTGCCCCTTCTCGGCAGAGCCTTTTCCCAAAACGGCAAACGTCCGGCTCCTCCTCCCACCAGGAAGCAGCCAGCCCTGAAAGCTGCTGCTGGTCTTCGCCTTCCCTGGGCAGCCTATTCACAGGCACAGCAGCCCTGGGCATCTGTGCTTTCCCAGAGACGGAAGGTCTCATGGTGCCCGTTCTCGGCAGAGCCTTTTTCCGAAACGGCAAACGTCCGGCTCCTCCTCCCACCAGGAAGGGAGCAGCCCTGAAAGCTGTTGCTGCTCTTCACCTTCCCTGGGCAGCCTATTCAGAGGCACAGCAGCCCTGGGCATCTGTGCTTTCCCAGAGACGGAAGGTCTCATGGTGTCCGTTCTCGGCAGAGCCTTTTCCCAAAACGGCAAACGTCCGGCTTCTTGTCCCACCGGGAAGGGAGCAGCCCTGAAAGCTGTTGCTGGTCTTCGCCTTCCCTGGGCAGCCTATTCACAGGCACAGCAGCCCTGGGCATCTGTGCTTTCCCAGAGACGGAAGGTCTCATGGTGCCCGTTCTCGGCAGAGCCTTTTTCCGAAACAGAAAACGTCCGGCTCCTCCTCCCACCGGGAAGGGAGCAGCCCTGAAAGCTGTTGCTGGTCTTCGCCTTCCCTGGGCAGCCTATTCACAGGCACAGCAGCCCTGGGCATCTGTGCTTTCCCAGAGACGGAAGGTCTCATGGTGTCCGTTCTCGGCAGCGCCTTTTTCCGAAACGGCAAACGTCCGGCTCCTCCTCCCACCAGGAAGGGGCCAGACCTGAAAGCTGTTGCTGCTCTTCACCTTCTTTGGGCAGCCTATTCACAGGCACAGCAGCCCTGGGGATCTGTGCTTTCCCAGAGACGGAAGGTCTCATGGTGCCCATTCTCGGCAGAGCCTTTTTCCGAAACTGCAAACGTCCGGCTCCTCCTCCCACCAGGTAGGGGCCAGCCCTGAAAGCTGTCGCTGGTCTTCGCCTTCCCTGGGCAGCCTATTCACAGGCACAGCTGCACTGGGGATCTGTGCTTTCCCAGAGACGGAAGGTCTCATGGTGCCCGTTCTCGGCAGAGCCTTTTTCCGAAACAGAAAACGTCCGGCTCCTCCTCCCACCGGGAAGGGAGCAGCCCTGAAAGCTGTTGCTGGTCTTCGCCTTCCCTGGGCAGCCTATTCACAGGCACAGCAGCCCTGGGCATCTGTGCTTTCCCAGAGACGGAAGGTCTCATGGTGTCCGTTCTCGGCAGCGCCTTTTTCCGAAACGGCAAACGTCCGGCTCCTCCTCCCACCAGGAAGGGGCCAGACCTGAAAGCTGTTGCTGCTCTTCACCTTCTTTGGGCAGCCTATTCACAGGCACAGCAGCCCTGGGGATCTGTGCTTTCCCAGAGACGGAAGGTCTCATGGTGCCCATTCTCGGCAGAGCCTTTTTCCGAAACTGCAAACGTCCGGCTCCTCCTCCCACCAGGTAGGGGCCAGCCCTGAAAGCTGTCGCTGGTCTTCGCCTTCCCTGGGCAGCCTATTCACAGGCACAGCTGCACTGGGGATCTGTGCTTTCCCAGAGACGGAAGGTCTCATGGTGCCCGTTCTCGGCAGAGCCTTTTTCCGAAATGGCAAACGTCCAGCTCCTCCTCCCACCAGGAAGGCAGCAGCCCAGAAAGCTGTTGCTGGTCTTCGCCTTCCCTGGGCAGCCTATTCACAGGCACAACAGCCCTGGGGATCTGTGCTTTCCCAGAGACGGAAGGTCTCATGGTGCCCGTTCTCGGCAGAGCCTTTTCCCAAAACGGCAAACATCCGGCTTCTTGTCCCACCGGGAAGGGAGCAGCCCTGAAAGCTGTTGCTGGTCTTCGCCTTCCCTGGGCAGCCTATTCACAGGCACAGCAGCCCTGGGCATCTGTGCATTCCCAGAGACGGAAGGTCTCATGGTACCCGTTCTCGGCAGAGCCTTTTTCCGAAACAGAAAACGTCCGGCTCCTCCTCCCACCGGGAAGGGAGCAGCCCTGAAAGCTGTTGCTGGTCTTCGCCTTCCCTGGGCAGCCTATTCACAGGCACAGCAGCCCTGGGCATCTGTGCTTTCCCAGAGATGGAAGGTCTCATGGTGTCCGTTCTCGGCAGCGCCTTTTCCCGAAACGGCAAACGTCCGGCTCCTCCTCCCACCAGGAAGGGGCCAGCCCTGAAAGCTGTTGCTGCTCTTCACCTTCTTTGGGCAGCCTATTCACAGGCACAGCAGCCCTGGGGATCTGTGCTTTCCCAGAGACGGAAGGTCTCATGGTGCCCATTCTCGGCAGAGCCTTTTTCCGAAACTGCAAACGTCCGGCTCCTCCTCCCACCAGGTAGGGGCCAGCCCTGAAAGCTGTCGCTGGTCTTCGCCTTCCCTGGGCAGCCTATTCACAGGCACAGCTGCACTGGGGATCTGTGCTTTCCCAGAGACGGAAGGTCTCATGGTGCCCGTTCTCGGCAGAGCCTTTTTTCCGAAACCGCAAACGTCCAGCTCCTCCTCCCACCAGGAAGGCAGCAGCCCAGAAAGCTGTTGCTGGTCTTCGCCTTCCCTGGGCAGCCTATTCACAGGCACAACAGCCCTGGGCATCTGTGCTTTCCCAGAGACGGAAGGTCTCATGGTGCCCGTTCTCGGCAGAGCCTTTTTCCGAAACGGCAAACGTCCGGCTCCTCCTCCCACCAGGAAGGGGCCAGCCCTGCAAGCTGTTGCTGCTGTTCACCTTCCCTGGGCAGCCTATTCACAGGCACAACAGCCCTGGGCATCTGTGCATTCCCAGAGACGGAAGGTCTCATGGTGCCCGTTCTCGGCAGAGCCTTTTTCCGAAACAGCAAACGTCCGGCTCCTCGTCCCACTGGGAAGGGACCAGCCCTGAAGGCTCTTGCTGGTCTTCACCTTCCCTGGGCAGCCTATTCACAGGCACAGCTGCACTTGGGATCTGTGCTTTCCCAGAGACGGAAGGTCTCATGGTGCCCGTTCTCGGCAGAGCCTTTTCCCAAAACGGCAAACGTCCGGCTCCTCCTCCCACCAGGAAGCAGCCAGCCCTGAAAGCTGCTGCTGGTCTTCGCCTTCCCTGGGCAGCCTATTCACAGGCACAGCAGCCCTGGGCATCTGTGCTTTCCCAGAGACGGAAGGTCTCATGGTGCCCATTCTCAGCAGAGCCTTTTTCCAAAAGGGCAAACGTCCGGCTCCTCCTCCCACCAGGAAGGGAGCAGCCCTGAAAGCTGTTGCTGCTCTTCGCCTTCCCTGGGCAGCCTATTCAGAGGCACAGCAGCCCTGGGCATCTGTGCTTTCGCAGAGACGGAAGGTCTCATGGTGCCCGTTCTCGGCAGAGCCTTTTCCCAAAACGGCAAACGTCCGGCTTCTTGTCCCACCGGGAAGGGAGCAGCCCTGAAAGCTGTTGCTGGTCTTCGCCTTCCCTGGGCAGCCTATTCACAGGCACAGCAGCCCTGGGCATCTGTGCATTCCCAGAGACGGAAGGTCTCATGGTGCCCGTTCTCGGCAGAGCCTTTTTTCCGAAACAGAAAACGTCCGGCTCCTCCTCCCACCGGGAAGGGAGCAGCCCTGAAAGCTGTTGCTGGTCTTCGCCTTCCCTGGGCAGCCTATTCACAGGCACAGCAGCCCTGGGCATCTGTGCTTTCCCAGAGACGGAAGGTCTCATGGTGTCCGTTCTCGGCAGCGCCTTTTTCCGAAACGGCAAACGTCCGGCTCCTCCTCCCACCAGGAAGGGGCCAGCCCTGAAAGCTGTTGCTGCTCTTCACCTTCTTTGGGCAGCCTATTCACAGGCACAGCAGCCCTGGGCATCTGTGCTTTCCCAGAGACGGAAGGTCTCATGGTGCCCATTCTCGGCAGAGCCTTTTTCCGAAACTGCAAACGTCCGGCTCCTCCTCCCACCAGGTAGGGGCCAGCCCTGAAAGCTGTCGCTGGTCTTCGCCTTCCCTGGGCAGCCTATTCACAGGCACAGCTGCACTGGGGATCTGTGCTTTCCCAGAGACGGAAGGTCTCATGGTGCCCGTTCTCGGCAGAGCCTTTTTCCGAAATGGCAAACGTCCAGCTCCTCCTCCCACCAGGAAGGCAGCAGCCCAGAAAGCTGTTGCTGGTCTTCGCCTTCCCTGGGCAGCCTATTCACAGGCACAACAGCCCTGGGCATCTGTGCTTTCCCAGAGACGGAAGGTCTCATGGTGCCCGTTCTCGGCAGAGCCTTTTCCCAAAACGGCAAACGTCCGGCTTCTTGTCCCACCGGGAAGGGAGCAGCCCTGAAAGCTGTTGCTGGTCTTCGCCTTCCCTGGGCAGCCTATTCACAGGCACAGCAGCCCTGGGCATCTGTGCATTCCCAGAGACGGAAGGTCTCATGGTGCCCGTTCTCGGCAGAGCCTTTTTCCGAAACAGAAAACGTCCGGCTCCTCCTCCCACCGGGAAGGGAGCAGCCCTGAAAGCTGTTGCTGGTCTTCGCCTTCCCTGGGCAGCCTATTCACAGGCACAGCAGCCCTGGGCATCTGTGCTTTCCCAGAGATGGAAGGTCTCATGGTGTCCGTTCTCGGCAGCGCCTTTTTCCGAAACGGCAAACGTCCGGCTCCTCCTCCCACCAGGAAGGGGCCAGCCCTGAAAGCTGTTGCTGCTCTTCACCTTCTTTGGGCAGCCTATTCACAGGCACAGCAGCACTGGGGATCTGTGCTTTCCCAGAGACGGAAGGTCTCATGGTGCCCATTCTCGGCAGAGCCTTTTTCCGAAACGGCAAACGTCCGGCTCCTCCTCCCACCAGGTAGGGGCCAGCCCTGAAAGCTGTCGCTGGTCTTCGCCTTCCCTGGGCAGCCTATTCACAGGCACAGCAGCCCTGGGCATCTGTGCTTTCCCAGAGACGGAAGGTCTCATGGTGCCCGTTCTCGGCAGAGCCTTTTTCCGAAATGGCAAACGTCCAGCTCCTCCTCCCACCAGGAAGGCAGCAGCCCAGAAAGCTGTTGCTGGTCTTCGCCTTCCCTGGGCAGCCTATTCACAGGCACAACAGCCCTGGGGATCTGTGCTTTCCCAGAGACGGAAGGTCTCATGGTGCCCGTTCTCGGCAGAGCCTTTTTCCGAAACGGCAAACGTCCGGCTCCTCCTCCCACCAGGAAGGGGCCAGCCCTGCAAGCTGTTGCTGCTGTTCACCTTCCCTGGGCAGCCTATTCACAGGCACAACAGCCCTGGGCATCTGTGCATTCCCAGAGATGGAAGGTCTCATGGTGCCCGTTCTCGGCAGAGCCTTTTTCCGAAACAGAAAACGTCCGGCTCCTCGTCCCACTGGGAAGGGACCAGCCCTGAAAGCTGTTGCTGGTCTTCGCCTTCCCTGGGCAGCCTATTCACAGGCACAGCTGCACTTGGGATCTGTGCTTTCCCAGAGACGGAAGGTCTCATGGTGCCCGTTCTCGGCAGAGCCTTTTTCCAAAACGGCAAACGTCCGGCTCCTCCTCCCACCAGGAAGGGAGCAGCCCTGAAAGCTGTTGCTGGTCTTCGCCTTCCCTGGGCAGCCTATTCACAGGCACAGCTGCACTGGGGATCTGTGCTTTCCCAGAGACGGAAGGTCTCATGGTGCCCGTTCTCGGCAGAGCCTTTTTCCGAAATGGCAAACGTCCAGCTCCTCCTCCCACCAGGAAGGGAGCAGCCCAGAAAGCTGTTGCTGGTCTTCGCCTTCCCTGGGCAGCCTATTCACAGGCACAACAGCCCTGGGCATCTGTGCTTTCCCAGAGACGGAAGGTCTCATGGTGCCCGTTCTCGGCAGAGCCTTTTCCCAAAACGGCAAACGTCCGGCTTCTTGTCCCACCGGGAAGGGAGCAGCCCTGAAAGCTGTTGCTGGTCTTCGCCTTCCCTGGGCAGCCTATTCACAGGCACAGCAGCCCTGGGCATCTGTGCATTCCCAGAGACGGAAGGTCTCATGGTGCCCGTTCTCGGCAGAGCCTTTTTCCGAAACAGAAAACGTCCGGCTCCTCCTCCCACCGGGAAGGGAGCAGCCCTGAAAGCTGTTGCTGGTCTTCGCCTTCCCTGGGCAGCCTATTCACAGGCACAGCAGCCCTGGGCATCTGTGCTTTCCCAGAGATGGAAGGTCTCATGGTGCCCGTTCTCGGCAGCGCCTTTTCCCAAAAAGGCAAACGTCCGGCTCCTCCTCCCACCAGGAAGCAGCCAGCCCTGAAAGCTGTTGCTGCTCTTTGCCTTCCCTGGGCAGCCTATTCACAGGCACAGCAGCCCTGGGCATCTGTGCTTTCCCAGAGACGGAAGGTCTCATGGTGCCCGTTCTCGGCAGAGCCTTTTCCCAAAACGGCAAACGTCCGGCTTCTTGTCCCACCGGGAAGGGGCCAGCCCTGAAAGCTGTTGCTGCTCTTCGCCTTCCCTGGGCAGCCTATTCAGAGGCACAGCAGCCCTGGGCATCTGTGCTTTCCCAGAGACGGAAGGTCTCATGGTGCCCGTTCTCGGCAGAGCCTTTTCCCAAAACGGCAAACGTCCGGCTTCTTGTCCCACCGGGAAGGGAGCAGCCCTGAAAGCTGTTGCTGGTCTTCGCCTTCCCTGGGCAGCCTATTCACAGGCACAACAGCCCTGGGGATTTGTGCTTTCCCAGAGACGGAAGGTCTCGTGGTGCCCGTTCTCGGCAGAGCCTTTTTCCGAAATGGCAAACGTCCGGCTTCTTGTCCCACCGGGAAGGGAGCAGCCCTGAAAGCTGTTGCTGGTCTTCGCCTTCCCTGGGCAGCCTATTCACAGGCACAACAGCCCTGGGGATCTGTGCTTTCCCAGAGACGGAAGGTCTCGTGGTGCCCGTTCTCGGCTGCGCCTTTTCCCGAAACGGCAAACGTCCGGCTCCTTGTCCCACCGGGAAGGGGCCAGCCCTGCAAGCTGTTGCTGGTCTTCGCCTTCCCTGGGCAGCCTATTCACAGGCACAACAGCCCTGGGCATCTGTGCTTTCCCAGAGACGGAAGGTCTCATGGTGCCCGTTCTCGGCAGAGCCTTTTTCCGAAATGGCAAACGTCCGGCTCCTCCTCCCACCAGGAAGGGACCAGCCCTGAAAGCTGTTGCTGCTCTTCACCTTCTCTGGGCAGCCTATTCACAGGCACAGCAGCCCTGGGGATCTGTGCTTTCCCAGAGATGGAAGGTCTCATGGTGCCCGTTCTCGGCAGAGCCTTTTTCCGAAACGGCAAACGTCCGGCTCCTCCTCCCACCAGGAAGCAGCCAGCCCTGAAAGCTGTTGCTGGTCTTCGCCTTCCCTGGGCAGCCTATTCAGAGGCACAGCAGCCCTGGGCATCTGTGCTTTCCCAGAGACGGAAGGTCTCATGGTGCCCGTTCTCGGCAGAGCCTTTTCCCAAAACGGCAAACGTCCGGCTTCTTGTACCACCGGGAAGGGACCAGCCCTGAAAGCTGTTGCTGCTCTTCGCCTTCCCTGGGCAGCCTATTCACAGGCACAGCAGCCCTGGGCATCTGTGCTTTCCCAGAGACGGAAGGTCTCATGGTGCCCGTTCTCGGCTGAGCCTTTTCCCAAAACGGCAAACGTCCGGCTTCTTGTCCCACCGGGAAGGGAGCAGCCCTGAAAGCTGTTGCTGCTCTTCGCCTTCCCTGGGCAGCCTATTCACAGGCACAGCAGCCCTGGGGATCTGTGCTTTCCCAGAGACGGAAGGTCTCGTGGTGCCCGTTCTCGGCAGAGCCTTTTTCCGAAACGGCAAACGTCCGGCTCCTCCTCCCACCAGGAAGGGAGCAGCCCTGAAAGCTGTTGCTGCTGTTCACCTTCCCTGGGCAGCCTATTCACAGGCACAACAGCCCTGGGGATCTGTGCTTTCCCAGAGACGGAAGGTCTCATGGTGCCCGTTCTCGGCTGCGCCTTTTCCCAAAACGGCAAACGTCCGGCTCCTTGTCCCACCGGGAAGGGAGCAGCCCTGAAAGCTGTTGCTGGTCTTCGCCTTCCCTGGGCAGCCTATTCACAGGCACAGCAGCCCTGGGCATCTGTGCTTTCCCAGAGACGGAAGGTCTCATGGTGCCCGTTCTCGGCAGAGCCTTTTTCCGAAACGGCAAACGTCCGGCTCCTCGTCCCACTGGGAAGGGACCAGCCCTGAAAGCTGTTGCTGGTCTTCACCTTCCCTGGGCAGCCTATTCACAGGCACAGCAGCCCTGGGCATCTGTGCTTTCCCAGAGACGGAAGGTCTCATGGTGCCCGTTCTCGGCAGAGCCTTTTTCCGAAAGGGCAAACGTCCGGCTCCTCCTCCCACCAGGAAGGTGCCAGCCCTGAAAGCTGTTGCTGCTGTTCACCTTCCCTGGGCAGCCTATTCACAGGCACAACAGCCCTGGGCATCTGTGCTTTCCCAGAGACGGAAGGTCTCATGGTGCCCGTTCTCGGCTGCGCCTTTTCCCAAAACGGCAAACGTCCGGCTCCTTGTCCCACCGGGAAGGGAGCAGCCCTGAAAGCTGTTGCTGGTCTTCGCCTTCCCTGGGCAGCCTATTCACAGGCACAGCAGCCCTGGGCATCTGTGCTTTCCCAGAGACGGAAGGTCTCATGGTGCCCGTTCTCGGCAGAGCCTTTTCCCAAAACGGCAAACGTCCGGCTTCTTGTCCCACCAGGAAGGGAGCAGCCCTGAAAGCTGTTGCTGGTCTTCGCCTTCCCGGGGCAGCCTATTCACAGGCACAGCAGCCCTGGGGATCTGTGCTTTCCCAGAGACGGAAGGTCTCATGGTGCCCGTTCTCGGCAGAGCCTTTTCCCAAAACGGCAAACGTCCGGCTTCTTGTCCCACCGGGAAGGGAGCAGCCCTGAAAGCTGTTGCTGGTCTTCGCCTTCCCCGGGCAGCCTATTCACAGGCACAGCAGCCCTGGGCATCTGTGCTTTCCCAGAGACGGAAGGTCTCGTGGTGCCCGTTCTCGGCAGAGCCTTTTTCCGAAACGGCAAACGTCCGGCTCCTCCTCCCACCAGGAAGGGAGCAGCCCTGAAAGCTGTTGCTGCTGTTCACCTTCCCTGGGCAGCCTATTCACAGGCACAACAGCCCTGGGGATCTGTGCTTTCCCAGAGACGGAAGGTCTCATGGTGCCCGTTCTCGGCTGCGCCTTTTCCCAAAACGGCAAACGTCCAGCTACTTGTCCCACCGGGAAGGGAGCAGCCCTGAAAGCTGTTGCTGGTCTTCGCCTTCCCTGGGCAGCCTATTCACAGGCACAGCAGCCCTGGGGATCTGTGCTTTCCCAGAGACGGAAGGTCTCATGGTGCCCGTTCTCGCCAGAGCCTTTTTCCGAAACGGCAAACGTCTGGCTCCTCGTCCCACTGGGAAGGGACCAGCCCTGAAAGCTGTTGCTGGTCTTCACCTTCCCTGGGCAGCCTATTCACAGGCACAGCAGCCCTGGGCATCTGTGCTTTCCCAGAGACGGAAGGTCTCATGGTGCCCGTTCTCGGCAGAGCCTTTTTCCGAAATGGCAAACGTCCGGCTCCTCCTCCCACCAGGAAGGTGCCAGCCCTGAAAGCTGTTGCTGCTCTTCACCTTCTCTGGGCAGCCTATTCACAGGCACAACAGCATTGGGGATCTGTGCTTTCCCAGAGATGGAAGGTCTCATGGTGCCCGTTCTCGGCAGAGCCTTTTCCCAAAACGGCAAACGTCCGGCTCCTCCTCCCACCAGGAAGGGAGCAGCCCTGAAAGCTGTTGCTGCTGTTCACCTTCCCTGGGCAGCCTATTCACAGGCACAACAGCCCTGGGGATCTGTGCTTTCCCAGAGACGGAAGGTCTCATGGTGCCCGTTCTCGGCTGCGCCTTTTCCCAAAACGGCAAACGTCCGGCTCCTTGTCCCACCGGGAAGGGAGCAGCCCTGAAAGCTGTTGCTGGTCTTCGCCTTCCCTGGGCAGCCTATTCACAGGCACAGCAGCCCTGGGCATCTGTGCTTTCCCAGAGACGGAAGGTCTCATGGTGCCCGTTCTCGGCAGCGCCTTTTTCCGAAACGGCAAACGTCCGGCTCCTCGTCCCACTGGGAAGGGACCAGCCCTGAAAGCTGTTGCTGGTCTTCGCCTTCCCTGGGCAGCCTATTCACAGGCACAACAGCCCTGGGGATCTGTGCTTTCCCAGAGACGGAAGGTCTCATGGTGCCCGTTCTCGGCAGAGCCTTTTTCCGAAATGGCAAACGTCCGGCTCCTCCTCCCACCAGGAAGGTGCCAGCCCTGAAAGCTGTTGCTGCTGTTCACCTTCCCTGGGCAGCCTATTCACAGGCACAACAGCCCTGGGCATCTGTGCTTTCCCAGAGACGGAAGGTCTCATGGTGCCCGTTCTCGGCTGCGCCTTTTCCCAAAACGGCAAACGTCCGGCTCCTTGTCCCACCGGGAAGGGAGCAGCCCTGAAAGCTGTTGCTGGTCTTCGCCTTCCCTGGGCAGCCTATTCACAGGCACAGCAGCCCTGGGCATCTGTGCTTTCCCAGAGACGGAAGGTCTCATGGTGCCCGTTCTCGGCAGAGCCTTTTCCCAAAACGGCAAACGTCCGGCTTCTTGTCCCACCAGGAAGGGAGCAGCCCTGAAAGCTGTTGCTGGTCTTCGCCTTCCCGGGGCAGCCTATTCACAGGCACAGCAGCCCTGGGCATCTGTGCTTTCCCAGAGACGGAAGGTCTCATGGTGCCCGTTCTCGGCAGAGCCTTTTTCCGAAACGGCAAACGTCCGGCTCCTCCTCCCACCAGGAAGGGGCCAGCCCTGAAAGCTGTTGCTGCTGTTCACCTTCCCTGGGCAGCCTATTCACAGGCACAACAGCCCTGGGGATCTGTGCTTTCCCAGAGACGGAAGGTCTCATGGTGCCCGTTCTCGGCAGTGCCTTTTTCCGCAACAGCAAACGTCCGGCTCCTTGTCCCACTGGGAAGGGAGCAGCCCTGAAAGCTGTTGCTGGTCTTCGCCTTCCCTGGGCAGCCTATTCACAGGCACAGCAGCCCTGGGCATCTGTGCTTTCCCAGAGACGGAAGGTCTCATGGTGTCCGTTCTCGGCAGAGCCTTTTTCCGAAACAGCAAACGTCCAGCTCCTCCTCCCACCAGGAAGGGACCAGCCCTGAAAGCTGTCGCTGCTCTTCACCTTCTCTGGGCAGCCTATTCACAGGCACAGCAGCCCTTGGCATCTGTGCTTTCCCAGAGACGGAAGGTCTCATGGTGCCCGTTCTCGGCAGAGGCTTTTTCCGAAACGGCAAACGTCCGGCTCCTCCTCCCACCAGGAAGGGAGCAGCCCTGAAAGCTGTTGCTGGTCTTCGCCTTCCCTGGGCAGCCTATTCACAGGCACAGCAGCCCTGGGCATCTGTGCTTTCCCAGAGACGGAAGGTCTCATGGTGCCCGTTCTCGGCAGAGCCTTTTTCCGAAACCGCAAACGTCCGGCTCCTCCTCCCACCAGGAAGGCAGCAGCCCAGAAAGCTGTTGCTGGTCTTCGCCTTCCCTGGGCAGCCTATTCACAGGCACAGCAGCCCTGGGCATCTGTGCTTTCCCAGAGATGGAAGGTCTCATGGTGCCCGTTCTCGGCAGAGCCTTTTTCCGAAAGGGCAAACGTCCGGCTCCTCCTCCCACCAGGAAGGGAGCAGCCCTGAAAGCTGTTGCTGGTCTTCGCCTTCCCTGGGCAGCCTATTCACAGGCACAGCAGCCCTGGGCATCTGTGCTTTCCCAGAGACGGAAGGTCTCATGGTGCCCGTCCTCGGCAGCGCCTTTTCCCAAAACGGCAAACGTCCAGCTTCTTGTCCCACCGGGAAGGGAGCAGCCCTGAAAGCTGTTGCTGGTCTTCGCCTTCCCTGGGCATCCTATTCACAGGCACAGCAGCCCTGGGGATCTGTGCTTTCCCAGAGACCGAAGGTCTCATGGTGCCCGTTCTCGGCAGAGACTTTTCCCAAAACGGCTAACGTCCGGCTCCTCCTCCCACCAGGAAGGGACCAGCCCTGAAAGCTGTTGCTGGTCTTCGCCTTCCCTGGGCAGCCTATTCACAGGCACAGCAGCCCTGGGCATCTGTGCTTTCCCAGAGACGGAAGGTCTCATGGTGCCCGTTCTTGACAGAGCCTTTTTCCAAAACCGCAAACGTCCGGCTTCTTGTCCCACCGGGAAGGGACCAGCCCTGAAAGCTGTTGCTGGTCTTCGCCTTCCCTGGGCAGCCTATTCACAGGCACAGCAGCCCTGGGGATCTGTGCTTTCCCAGAGATGGAAGGTCTCATGGTGCCCGTTCTCGGCAGAGCCTTTTTCCAAAACGGCAAACGTCCGGCTCCTCCTCCCACCAGGAAGGGGCCAGCCCTGCAAGCTGTTGCTGCTGTTCACCTTCCCTGGGCAGCCTATTCACAGGCACAACAGCCCTGGGGATCTGTGCTTTCCCAGAGACGGAAGGTCTCATGGTGCCCGTTCTCGGCAGAGCCTTTTTCCAAAACGGCAAGCGTCCGCCTCCTCCTCCCACCAGGAAGGGACCAGCCCTGAAAGCTGTTGCTGGTCTTCGCCTTCCCTGGGCAGCCTATTCCCAGGCACAGCAGCCCTGGGCATCTGTGCTTTCCCAGAGACGGAAGGTCTCATGGTGTCCGTTCTCGGCAGAGCCTTTTTCCGAAACGGCAAAAGTCCAGCTCCTCCTCCCACCAGGAAGGGACCAGCCCTGAAAGCTGTCGCTGGTCTTCGCCTTCCCTGGGCAGCCTATTCACAGGCACAGCTGCACTGGGGATCTGTGCTTTCCCAGAGACGGAAGGTCTCATGGTGCCCGTTCTCGGCAGAGCCTTTTTCCAAAACGGCAAACGTCCAGCTCCTCCTCCCACCAGGAAGGCAGCAGCCCAGAAAGCTGTTGCTGGTCTTCGCCTTCCCTGGGCAGCCTATTCACAGGCACAGCAGCCCTGGGCATCTGTGCTTTCCCAGAGACGGAAGGTCTCATGGTGCCCGTTCTCGGCAGAGCCTTTTTCCGAAACGGCAAACGTCCGCCTCCTCCTCCCACCAGGAAGGGGCCAGCCCTGAAAGCTGTTGCTGGTCTTCGCCTTCCCTGGGCAGCCTATTCACAGGCACAGCAGCCCTGGGCATCTGTGCTTTCCCAGAGACGGAAGGTCTCATGGTGCCCGTTCTCGGCAGAGCCTTTTTCCGAAATGGCAAACGCCCGGATCCTCCTCCCACCAGGAAGGGAGCAGCCCTGAAAGCTGTTGCTGGTCTTCGCCTTCCCTGGGCAGCCTATTCACAGGCACAGCAGCCCTGGGCATCTGTGCTTTCCCAGAGACCGAAGGTCTCATGGTGCCCGTTCTCGGCAGAGCCTTTTTCCGAAACGGCAAATGTCCGGCTCCTTGTCCCACCTGGAAGGGGCCAGCCCTGCAAGCTGTTGCTGCTGTTCACCTTCCCTGGGCAGCCTATTCACAGGCACAACAGCCCTGGGCATCTGTGCATTCCCAGAGACGGAAGGTCTCATGGTGCCCGTTCTCGGCAGAGCCTTTTTCCGAAACAGAAAACGTCCGGCTCCTCGTCCCACTGGGAAGGGACCAGCCCTGAAAGCTGTTGCTGGTCTTCGCCTTCCCTGGGCAGCCTATTCACAGGCACAGCTGCACTGGGGATCTGTGCTTTCCCAGAGACGGAAGGTCTCATGGTGCCCCTTCTCGGCAGAGCCTTTTCCCAAAACGGCAAACGTCCGGCTCCTCCTCCCACCAGGAAGCAGCCAGCCCTGAAAGCTGCTGCTGGTCTTCGCCTTCCCTGGGCAGCCTATTCACAGGCACAGCAGCCCTGGGCATCTGTGCTTTCCCAGAGACGGAAGGTCTCATGGTGCCCGTTCTCGGCAGAGCCTTTTTCCGAAACGGCAAACGTCCGGCTCCTCCTCCCACCAGGAAGGGAGCAGCCCTGAAAGCTGTTGCTGCTCTTCACCTTCCCTGGGCAGCCTATTCAGAGGCACAGCAGCCCTGGGCATCTGTGCTTTCCCAGAGACGGAAGGTCTCATGGTGTCCGTTCTCGGCAGAGCCTTTTCCCAAAACGGCAAACGTCCGGCTTCTTGTCCCACCGGGAAGGGAGCAGCCCTGAAAGCTGTTGCTGGTCTTCGCCTTCCCTGGGCAGCCTATTCACAGGCACAGCAGCCCTGGGCATCTGTGCTTTCCCAGAGACGGAAGGTCTCATGGTGCCCGTTCTCGGCAGAGCCTTTTTCCGAAACAGAAAACGTCCGGCTCCTCCTCCCACCGGGAAGGGAGCAGCCCTGAAAGCTGTTGCTGGTCTTCGCCTTCCCTGGGCAGCCTATTCACAGGCACAGCAGCCCTGGGCATCTGTGCTTTCCCAGAGATGGAAGGTCTCATGGTGTCCGTTCTCGGCAGCGCCTTTTCCCGAAACGGCAAACGTCCGGCTCCTCCTCCCACCAGGAAGGGGCCAGCCCTGAAAGCTGTTGCTGCTCTTCACCTTCTTTGGGCAGCCTATTCACAGGCACAGCAGCCCTGGGGATCTGTGCTTTCCCAGAGACGGAAGGTCTCATGGTGCCCATTCTCGGCAGAGCCTTTTTCCGAAACTGCAAACGTCCGGCTCCTCCTCCCACCAGGTAGGGGCCAGCCCTGAAAGCTGTCGCTGGTCTTCGCCTTCCCTGGGCAGCCTATTCACAGGCACAGCTGCACTGGGGATCTGTGCTTTCCCAGAGACGGAAGGTCTCATGGTGCCCGTTCTCGGCAGAGCCTTTTTCCGAAATGGCAAACGTCCAGCTCCTCCTCCCACCAGGAAGGCAGCAGCCCAGAAAGCTGTTGCTGGTCTTCGCCTTCCCTGGGCAGCCTATTCACAGGCACAACAGCCCTGGGCATCTGTGCTTTCCCAGAGACGGAAGGTCTCATGGTGCCCGTTCTCGGCAGAGCCTTTTTCCGAAACGGCAAACGTCCGGCTCCTCCTCCCACCAGGAAGGGGCCAGCCCTGCAAGCTGTTGCTGCTGTTCACCTTCCCTGGGCAGCCTATTCACAGGCACAACAGCCCTGGGCATCTGTGCATTCCCAGAGACGGAAGGTCTCATGGTGCCCGTTCTCGGCAGAGCCTTTTTCCGAAACAGCAAACGTCCGGCTCCTCGTCCCACTGGGAAGGGACCAGCCCTGAAGGCTCTTGCTGGTCTTCACCTTCCCTGGGCAGCCTATTCACAGGCACAGCTGCACTTGGGATCTGTGCTTTCCCAGAGACGGAAGGTCTCATGGTGCCCGTTCTCGGCAGAGCCTTTTCCCAAAACGGCAAACGTCCGGCTCCTCCTCCCACCAGGAAGCAGCCAGCCCTGAAAGCTGCTGCTGGTCTTCGCCTTCCCTGGGCAGCCTATTCACAGGCACAGCAGCCCTGGGCATCTGTGCTTTCCCAGAGACGGAAGGTCTCATGGTGCCCATTCTCAGCAGAGCCTTTTTCCAAAAGGGCAAACGTCCGGCTCCTCCTCCCACCAGGAAGGGAGCAGCCCTGAAAGCTGTTGCTGCTCTTCGCCTTCCCTGGGCAGCCTATTCAGAGGCACAGCAGCCCTGGGCATCTGTGCTTTCGCAGAGACGGAAGGTCTCATGGTGCCCGTTCTCGGCAGAGCCTTTTCCCAAAACGGCAAACGTCCGGCTTCTTGTCCCACCGGGAAGGGAGCAGCCCTGAAAGCTGTTGCTGGTCTTCGCCTTCCCTGGGCAGCCTATTCACAGGCACAGCAGCCCTGGGCATCTGTGCATTCCCAGAGACGGAAGGTCTCATGGTGCCCGTTCTCGGCAGAGCCTTTTTTCCGAAACAGAAAACGTCCGGCTCCTCCTCCCACCGGGAAGGGAGCAGCCCTGAAAGCTGTTGCTGGTCTTCGCCTTCCCTGGGCAGCCTATTCACAGGCACAGCAGCCCTGGGCATCTGTGCTTTCCCAGAGACGGAAGGTCTCATGGTGTCCGTTCTCGGCAGCGCCTTTTTCCGAAACGGCAAACGTCCGGCTCCTCCTCCCACCAGGAAGGGGCCAGCCCTGAAAGCTGTTGCTGCTCTTCACCTTCTTTGGGCAGCCTATTCACAGGCACAGCAGCCCTGGGCATCTGTGCTTTCCCAGAGACGGAAGGTCTCATGGTGCCCATTCTCGGCAGAGCCTTTTTCCGAAACTGCAAACGTCCGGCTCCTCCTCCCACCAGGTAGGGGCCAGCCCTGAAAGCTGTCGCTGGTCTTCGCCTTCCCTGGGCAGCCTATTCACAGGCACAGCTGCACTGGGGATCTGTGCTTTCCCAGAGACGGAAGGTCTCATGGTGCCCGTTCTCGGCAGAGCCTTTTTCCGAAATGGCAAACGTCCAGCTCCTCCTCCCACCAGGAAGGCAGCAGCCCAGAAAGCTGTTGCTGGTCTTCGCCTTCCCTGGGCAGCCTATTCACAGGCACAACAGCCCTGGGCATCTGTGCTTTCCCAGAGACGGAAGGTCTCATGGTGCCCGTTCTCGGCAGAGCCTTTTCCCAAAACGGCAAACGTCCGGCTTCTTGTCCCACCGGGAAGGGAGCAGCCCTGAAAGCTGTTGCTGGTCTTCGCCTTCCCTGGGCAGCCTATTCACAGGCACAGCAGCCCTGGGCATCTGTGCATTCCCAGAGACGGAAGGTCTCATGGTGCCCGTTCTCGGCAGAGCCTTTTTCCGAAACAGAAAACGTCCGGCTCCTCCTCCCACCGGGAAGGGAGCAGCCCTGAAAGCTGTTGCTGGTCTTCGCCTTCCCTGGGCAGCCTATTCACAGGCACAGCAGCCCTGGGCATCTGTGCTTTCCCAGAGATGGAAGGTCTCATGGTGTCCGTTCTCGGCAGCGCCTTTTTCCGAAACGGCAAACGTCCGGCTCCTCCTCCCACCAGGAAGGGGCCAGCCCTGAAAGCTGTTGCTGCTCTTCACCTTCTTTGGGCAGCCTATTCACAGGCACAGCAGCACTGGGGATCTGTGCTTTCCCAGAGACGGAAGGTCTCATGGTGCCCATTCTCGGCAGAGCCTTTTTCCGAAACGGCAAACGTCCGGCTCCTCCTCCCACCAGGTAGGGGCCAGCCCTGAAAGCTGTCGCTGGTCTTCGCCTTCCCTGGGCAGCCTATTCACAGGCACAGCAGCCCTGGGCATCTGTGCTTTCCCAGAGACGGAAGGTCTCATGGTGCCCGTTCTCGGCAGAGCCTTTTTCCGAAATGGCAAACGTCCAGCTCCTCCTCCCACCAGGAAGGCAGCAGCCCAGAAAGCTGTTGCTGGTCTTCGCCTTCCCTGGGCAGCCTATTCACAGGCACAACAGCCCTGGGGATCTGTGCTTTCCCAGAGACGGAAGGTCTCATGGTGCCCGTTCTCGGCAGAGCCTTTTTCCGAAACGGCAAACGTCCGGCTCCTCCTCCCACCAGGAAGGGGCCAGCCCTGCAAGCTGTTGCTGCTGTTCACCTTCCCTGGGCAGCCTATTCACAGGCACAACAGCCCTGGGCATCTGTGCATTCCCAGAGATGGAAGGTCTCATGGTGCCCGTTCTCGGCAGAGCCTTTTTCCGAAACAGCAAACGTCCGGCTCCTCGTCCCACTGGGAAGGGACCAGCCCTGAAAGCTGTTGCTGGTCTTCGCCTTCCCTGGGCAGCCTATTCACAGGCACAGCTGCACTTGGGATCTGTGCTTTCCCAGAGACGGAAGGTCTCATGGTGCCCGTTCTCGGCAGAGCCTTTTTCCAAAACGGCAAACGTCCGGCTCCTCCTCCCACCAGGAAGGGAGCAGCCCTGAAAGCTGTTGCTGGTCTTCGCCTTCCCTGGGCAGCCTATTCACAGGCACAGCTGCACTGGGGATCTGTGCTTTCCCAGAGACGGAAGGTCTCATGGTGCCCGTTCTCGGCAGAGCCTTTTTCCGAAATGGCAAACGTCCAGCTCCTCCTCCCACCAGGAAGGGAGCAGCCCAGAAAGCTGTTGCTGGTCTTCGCCTTCCCTGGGCAGCCTATTCACAGGCACAACAGCCCTGGGCATCTGTGCTTTCCCAGAGACGGAAGGTCTCATGGTGCCCGTTCTCGGCAGAGCCTTTTCCCAAAACGGCAAACGTCCGGCTTCTTGTCCCACCGGGAAGGGAGCAGCCCTGAAAGCTGTTGCTGGTCTTCGCCTTCCCTGGGCAGCCTATTCACAGGCACAGCAGCCCTGGGCATCTGTGCATTCCCAGAGACGGAAGGTCTCATGGTGCCCGTTCTCGGCAGAGCCTTTTTCCGAAACAGAAAACGTCCGGCTCCTCCTCCCACCGGGAAGGGAGCAGCCCTGAAAGCTGTTGCTGGTCTTCGCCTTCCCTGGGCAGCCTATTCACAGGCACAGCAGCCCTGGGCATCTGTGCTTTCCCAGAGATGGAAGGTCTCATGGTGTCCGTTCTCGGCAGCGCCTTTTTCCGAAACGGCAAACGTCCGGCTCCTCCTCCCACCAGGAAGGGGCCAGCCCTGAAAGCTGTTGCTGCTCTTCAGCTTCTTTGGGCAGCCTATTCACAGGCACAGCAGCCCTGGGGATCTGTGCTTTCCCAGAGACGGAAGGTCTCATGGTGCCCATTCTCAGCAGAGCCTTTTTCCGAAACTGCAAACGTCCGGCTCCTCCTCCCACCAGGTAGGGGCCAGCCCTGAAAGCTGTCGCTGGTCTTCGCCTTCCCTGGGCAGCCTATTCACAGGCACAGCTGCACTGGGGATCTGTGCTTTCCCAGAGACGGAAGGTCTCATGGTGCCCGTTCTCGGCAGAGCCTTTTTCCGAAACGGCAAACGTCCGGCTCCTCCTCCCACCAGGAAGGGGCCAGCCCTGCAAGCTGTTGCTGCTGTTCACCTTCCCTGGGCAGCCTATTCACAGGCACAACAGCCCTGGGCATCTGTGCATTCCCAGAGACGGAAGGTCTCATGGTGCCCGTTCTCGGCAGAGCCTTTTTCCGAAACAGCAAACGTCCGGCTCCTCGTCCCACTGGGAAGGGACCAGCCCTGAAAGCTCTTGCTGGTCTTCGCCTTCCCTGGGCAGCCTATTCACAGGCACAGCTGCACTTGGGATCTGTGCTTTCCCAGAGACGGAAGGTCTCATGGTGCCCGTTCTCGGCAGAGCCTTTTCCCAAAACGGCAAACGTCCGGCTTCTTGTCCCACCGGGAAGGGAGCAGCCCTGAAAGCTGTTGCTGGTCTTCGCCTTCCCTGGACAGCCTATTCACAGGCACAGCAGCCCTGGGCATCTGTGCTTTCCCAGAGACGGAAGGTCTCATGGTGCCCGTTCTCGGCAGAGCCTTTTTCCGAAACAGCAAACGTCCGGCTCCTCCTCCCACCAGGAAGGGGCCAGCCCTGCAAGCTGTTGCTGCTGTTCACCTTCCCTGGGCAGCCTATTCACAGGCACAGCTGCACTGGGGATCTGTGCATTCCCAGAGACGGAAGGTCTCATGGTGCCCGTTCTCGGCAGAGCCTTTTTCCGAAACAGCAAACGTCCGGCTCCTCCTCCCACCGGGAAGGGAGCAGCCCTGAAAGCTGTTGCTGGTCTTCGCCTTCCCTGGGCAGCCTATTCACAGGCACAGCAGCCCTGGGCATCTGTGCTTTCCCAGAGACGGAAGGTCTCATGGTGCCCGTTCTCGGCAGAGCCTTTTTCCAAAACGGCAAACGTCCGGCTCCTCCTCCCACCAGGAAGGGGCCAGCCCTGCAAGCTGTTGCTGCTCTTCACCTTCTTTGGGCAGCCTATTCAGAGGCACAGCAGCCCTGGGGATCTGTGCTTTCCCAGAGACGGAAGGTCTCATGGTGCCCATTCTCGGCAGAGCCTTTTTCCGAAACTGCAAACGTCCGGCTCCTCCTCCCACCAGGTAGGGGCCAGCCCTGAAAGCTGTCGCTGGTCTTCGCCTTCCCTGGGCAGCCTATTCACAGGCACAGCTGCCCTGGGCATCTGTGCTTTCCCAGAGACGGAAGGTCTCATGGTGCCCGTTCTCGGCAGAGCCTTTTTCCGAAATGGCAAACGTCCAGCTCCTCCTCCCACCAGGAAGGCAGCAGCCCAGAAAGCTGTTGCTGGTCTTCACCTTCCCTGGGCAGCCTATTCACAGGCACAACAGCCCTGGGGATCTGTGCTTTCCCAGAGACAGAAGGTCTCATGGTGCCCGTTCTCGGCAGAGCCTTTTTCCGAAACAGCAAACTTGCGGCTCCTCGTCCCACTGGGAAAGGACCAGCCCTGAAAGCTGTTGCTGCTCTTCGCCTTCCCTGGGCAGCCTATTCACAGGCACAGCAGCATTGGGGATCTGTGCTTTCCCAGAGACGGAAGGTCTCATGGTGCCCGTTCTCGGCAGAGCCTTTTTCCGAAACAGCAAACGTCCGGCTCCTCGTCCCACTGGGAAGGGACCAGCCCTGAAAGCTGTTGCTGGTCTTCGCCTTCCCTGGGCAGCCTATTCACAGGCACAGCAGCCCTGGGCATCTGTGCTATCCCAGAGACGGAAGGTCTCATGGTGCCCGTTCTCGGCAGAGCCTTTTTCCAAAAGGGCAAACGTCCGGCTCCTCCGCCCACCAGGAAGCAGCCAGGCCTGAAAGCTGTTGCTGGTCTTCGCCTTCCCTGGGCAGCCTATTCACAGGCACAGCAGCCCTGGGCATCTGTGCTTTCCCAGAGACGGAAGGTCTCATGGTGCCCGTTCTCGGCAGAGCCTTCTCCCAATACGGCAAACGTCCGGCTTCTTGTCCGACCGGGAAGGGAGCAGCCCTGAAAGCTGTTGCTGGTCTTCGCCTTCCCTGGGCAGCCTATTCACAGGCACAGCAGCCCTGGGCATCTGTGCTTTCCCAGAGACGGAAGGTCTCATGGTGCCCGTTCTCGGCAGAGCCTTTTTCCGAAACGGCAAACGTCCGGCTCCTCCTCCCACCAGGAAGGGGCCAGCCCTGCAAGCTGTTGCTGCTGTTCACCTTCCCTGGGCAGCCTATTCACAGGCACAACAGCCCTGGGGATCTGTGCATTCCCAGAGACGGAAGGTCTCATGGTGCCCGTTCTCGGCAGAGCCTTTTTCCGAAACAGCAAACGTCCGGCTCCTCGTCCCACTGGGAAGGGAGCAGCCCTGAAAGCTGTTGCTGCTCTTCGCCTTCCCTGGGCAGCCTATTCACAGGCACAGCTGCACTGGGGATCTGTGCTTTCCCAGAGACGGAAGGTCTCATGGTGTCCGTTCTCGGCAGAGCCTTTTTCCGAAACGGCAAACGTCCGGCTCCTCCTCCCACCAGGAAGGGAGCAGCCCTGAAAGCTGTTGCTGGTCTTCGCCTTCCCTGGGCAGCCTATTCACAGGCACAGCAGCCCTGGGGATCTGTGCTTTCCCAGAGACGGAAGGTCTCATGGTGCCCGTTCTTGACAGAGCCTTTTCCCAAAACGGCAAAAGTCCGGCTTCTTGTCCCACCGGGAAGGGACCAGCCCTGAAAGCTGTTGCTGGTCTTCGCCTTCCCTGGGCAGCCTATTCACAGGCACAGCAGCCCTGGGCATCTGTGCTTTCCCGGAGATGGAAGGTCTCATGGTGCCCGTTCTCGGCAGAGCCTTTTTCCGAAACAGAAAACGTCCGGCTCCTCGTCCCACTGGGAAGGGACCAGCCCTGAAAGCTGTTGCTGGTCTTCGCCTTCCCTGGGCAGCCTATTCACAGGCACAGCAGCCCTGGGCATCTGTGCTTTCCCAGAGACGGAAGGTCTCATGGTGTCCGTTCTCGGCAGAGCCTTTTTCCGAAACGACAAACGTTCAGCTCCTCCTCTCACCAGGAAGGGACCAGCCCTGAAAGCTGTTGCTGCTCTTCACCTTCTTTGGGCAGCCTATTCACAGGCACAGCTGCACTGGGGATCTGTGCTTTCCCAGAGACGGAAGGTCTCATGGTGCCCGTTCTCGGCAGAGCCTTTTTCCAAAACGGCAAACGTCCGGCTCCTCCTCCCACCAGGAAGCAGCCAGCCCTGAAAGCTGTTGCTGGTCTTCGCCTTCCCTGGGCAGTCCATTCACAGGAACAACAGCCCTGGGGATCTGTGCTTTCCCAGAGACGGAAGGTCTCATGGTGCCCGTTCTCGGCAGAGCCTTTTTCCGAAACGGCAAACGTCCAGCTCCTCCTCCCACCAGGAAGGGGCCAGCCCTGTAAGCTGTTGCTGCTGTTCACCTTCCCTGGGCAGCCTATTCACAGGCACAACAGCCCTGGGGATCTGTGCATTCCCAGAGACGGAAGGTCTCATGGTGCCCGTTCTCGGCAGAGCCTTTTTCCGAAACAGCAAACGTCCGGCTCCTCGTCCCACTGGGAAGGGACCAGCCCTGAAAGCTGTTGCTGGTCTTCGCCTTCCCTGGGCAGCCTATTCACAGGCACAGCAGCCCTGGGGATCTGTGCTTTCCCAGAGACGGAAGGTCTCATGGTGTCCGTTCTCGGCAGAGCCTTTTTCCGAAACGGCAAACGTCCAGCTCCTCCTCCCACCAGGAAGGGACCAGCCCTGAAAGCTGTTGCTGCTCTTCACCTTCTCTGGGCAGCCTATTCGCAGGCACAACAGCATTGGGGATCTGTGCTTTCCCAGAGACGGAAGGTCTCATGGTGCCCGTTCTCGACAGAGCCTTTTTCCGAAACCGCAAACGTCCGGCTCCTTGTCCCACCGGGAAGGGAGCAGCCCTGAAAGCTGTTGCTGCTCTTCGCCTTCCCTGGGCAGCCTATTCACAGGCACAGCAGCCCTGGGCATCTGTGCTTTCCCAGAGACGGAAGGTCTCATGGTGCCCGTTCTCGGCAGAGCCTTTTTCCAAAACGGCAAACGTCTGGCTCCTCCTCCCAGCAGGAAGGGGCCAGCCCTGAAAGCTGTTGCTGGTCTTCGCCTTCCCTGGGCAGCCTATTCACAGGCACAACAGCCCTGGGGATCTGTGCTTTCCCAGAGACGGAAGGTCTCATGGTGCCCGTTCTCGGCAGAGCCTTTTTCCGAAACGGCAAACGTCCGGCTCCTCCTCCCACCAGGAAGGGGCCAGCCCCGCAAGCTGTTGCTGCTGTTCACCTTCCCTGGGCAGCCTATTCACAGGCACAACAGCCCTGGGCATCTGTGCATTCCCAGAGACGGAAGGTCTCATGGTGCCCGTTCTCGACAGAGCCTTTTTCCGAAACAGCAAACGTCCGGCTCCTCGTCCCACTGGGAAGGGACCAGCCCTGAAAGCTGTTGCTGGTCTTCGCCTTCCCTGGGCAGCCTATTCACAGGCACAGCAGCCCTGGGCATCTGTGCTTTCCCAGAGACGGAAGGTCTCATGGTGCCCGTTCTCGGCAGAGCCTTTTTCCGAAACGGCAAACGTCCAGCTCCTCCTACCACCAGGAAGGGACCAGCCCTGAAAGCTGTTGCTGCTCTTCACCTTCTCTGGGCAGCCTATTCACAGGCACAGCTGCACTGGGGATCTGTGCTTTCCCAGAGACGGAAGGTCTCATGGTGCCCGTTCTCGGCAGAGCCTTTTCCCAAAACGGCAAACGTCCGGCTCCTCCTCCCACCAGGAAGCAGCCAGCCCTGAAAGCTGCTGCTGGTCTTCGCCTTCCCTGGGCAGCCTATTCACAGGCACAGCAGCCCTGGGCATCTGTGCTTTCCCAGAGACGGAAGGTCTCATGGTGCCCGTTCTCGGCAGAGCCTTTTTCCAAAACGGCAAACGTCCGGCTCCTCCTCCCACCAGGAAGGGGCCAGCCCTGAAAGCTGTTGCTGCTCTTCACCTTCTTTGGGCAGCCTATTCACAGGCACAGCAGCCCTGGGGATCTGTGCTTTCCCAGAGACGGAAGGTCTCATGGTGCCCATTCTCGGCAGAGCCTTTTTCCGAAACTGCAAACGTCCGGCTCCTCCTCCGACCAGGAAGGGGCCAGCCCTGAAAGCTGTCGCTGGTCTTCGCCTTCCCTGGGCAGCCTATTCACAGGCACAGCTGCACTGGGGATCTGTGCTTTCCCAGAGACGGAAGGTCTCATGGTGCCCGTTCTCGGCAGAGCCTTTTTCCGAAATGGCAAACGTCCAGCTCCTCCTCCCACCAGGAAGGCAGCAGCCCAGAAAGCTGTTGCTGGTCTTCGCCTTCCCTGGGCAGCCTATTCACAGGCACAACAGCCCTGGGCATCTGTGCTTTCCCAGAGACGGAAGGTCTCATGGTGCCCGTTCTCGGCAGAGCCTTTTTCCGAAACGGCAAACGTCCGGCTCCTCCTCCCACCAGGAAGGGGCCAGCCCTGCAAGCTGTTGCTGCTGTTCACCTTCCCTGGGCAGCCTATTCACAGGCACAACAGCCCTGGGGATCTGTGCTTTCCCAGAGACGGAAGGTCTCATGGTGCCCGTTCTCGGCAGAGCCTTTTTCCGAAACAGCAAACGTCCGGCTCCTCGTCCCACTGGGAAGGGACCAGCCCTGAAAGCTGTTGCTGGTCTTCGCCTTCCCTGGGCAGCCTATTCACAGGCACAGCAGCCCTGGGCATCTGTGCTTTCCCAGAGACGGAAGGTCTCATGGTGCCCGTTCTCGGAAGAGCCTTTTTCCAAAACGGCAAACGTCCGGCTCCTCCTCCCACCAGGAAGCAGCCAGCCCTGAAAGCTGTTGCTGGTCTTCGCCTTCCCCGGGCAGCCTATTCACAGGCACAGCAGCCCTGGGGATCTGTGCTTTCCCAGAGACGGAAGGTCTCATGGTGCCCGTTCTCGGCAGAGCCTTTTTCCGAAACGGCAAACGTCCGGCTCCTCCTCCCACCAGGAAGGGGCCAGCCCTGCAAGCTGTTGCTGCTGTTCACCTTCCCTGGGCAGCCTATTCACAGGCACAACAGCCCTGGGGATCTGTGCTTTCCCAGAGACGGAAGGTCTCATGGTGTCCGTTCTCGGCAGAGCCTTTTCCCAAAACGGCAAACGTCCGGCTTCTTGTCCCACCGGGAAGGGACCAGCCCTGAAAGCTGTTGCTGGTCTTCGCCTTCCCCGGGCAGCCTATTCACAGGCACAGCAGCCCTGGGCATCTGTGCTTTCCCAGAGACGGAAGGTCTCATGGTGCCCGTTCTCGGCAGAGACTTTTTCCGAAACGGCAAACGTCCGGATCCTCCTCCCACCAGGAAGGGGCCAGCCCTGCAAGCTGTTGCTGCTGTTCACCTTCCCTGGGCAGCCTATTCACAGGCACAACAGCCCTGGGGATCTGTGCATTCCCAGAGATGGAAGGTCTCATGGTGCCCGTTCTCGGCAGAGCCTTTTTCCGAAACGGCAAACGTCCGGCTCCTCCTCCCACCAGGTAGGGGCCAGCCCTGAAAGCTGTTGCTGGTCTTCGCCTTCCCTGGGCAGCCTATTCACAGGCACAGCAGCCCTGGGGATCTGTGCTTTCCCAGAGACGGAAGGTCTCATGGTGCCCATTCTCGGCAGAGCCTTTTTCCGAAACTGCAAACGTCCGGCTCCTCCTCCGACCAGGAAGGGGCCAGCCCTGAAAGCTGTCGCTGGTCTTCGCCTTCCCTGGGCAGCCTATTCACAGGCACAGCTGCACTGGGGATCTGTGCTTTCCCAGAGACGGAAGGTCTCATGGTGCCCGTTCTCGGCAGAGCCTTTTTCCGAAATGGCAAACGTCCAGCTCCTCCTCCCACCAGGAAGGCAGCAGCCCAGAAAGCTGTTGCTGGTCTTCGCCTTCCCTGGGCAGCCTATTCACAGGCACAACAGCCCTGGGCATCTGTGCTTTCCCAGAGACGGAAGGTCTCATGGTGCCCGTTCTCGGCAGAGCCTTTTTCCGAAACGGCAAACGTCCGGCTCCTCCTCCCACCAGGAAGGGGCCAGCCCTGCAAGCTGTTGCTGCTGTTCACCTTCCCTGGGCAGCCTATTCACAGGCACAACAGCCCTGGGGATCTGTGCTTTCCCAGAGACGGAAGGTCTCATGGTGCCCGTTCTCGGCAGAGCCTTTTTCCGAAACAGCAAACGTCCGGCTCCTCGTCCCACTGGGAAGGGACCAGCCCTGAAAGCTGTTGCTGGTCTTCGCCTTCCCTGGGCAGCCTATTCACAGGCACAGCAGCCCTGGGCATCTGTGCTTTCCCAGAGACGGAAGGTCTCATGGTGCCCGTTCTCGGCAGAGCCTTTTTCCAAAACGGCAAACGTCCGGCTCCTCCTCCCACCAGGAAGCAGCCAGCCCTGAAAGCTGTTGCTGGTCTTCGCCTTCCCCGGGCAGCCTATTCACAGGCACAGCAGCCCTGGGGATCTGTGCTTTCCCAGAGACGGAAGGTCTCATGGTGCCCGTTCTCGGCAGAGCCTTTTTCCGAAACGGCAAACGTCCGGCTCCTCCTCCCACCAGGAAGGGGCCAGCCCTGCAAGCTGTTGCTGCTGTTCACCTTCCCTGGGCAGCCTATTCACAGGCACAACAGCCCTGGGGATCTGTGCTTTCCCAGAGACGGAAGGTCTCATGGTGTCCGTTCTCGGCAGAGCCTTTTCCCAAAACGGCAAACGTCCGGCTTCTTGTCCCACCGGGAAGGGACCAGCCCTGAAAGCTGTTGCTGGTCTTCGCCTTCCCCGGGCAGCCTATTCACAGGCACAGCAGCCCTGGGCATCTGTGCTTTCCCAGAGACGGAAGGTCTCATGGTGCCCGTTCTCGGCAGAGACTTTTTCCGAAACGGCAAACGTCCGGATCCTCCTCCCACCAGGAAGGGGCCAGCCCTGCAAGCTGTTGCTGCTGTTCACCTTCCCTGGGCAGCCTATTCACAGGCACAACAGCCCTGGGGATCTGTGCATTCCCAGAGATGGAAGGTCTCATGGTGCCCGTTCTCGGCAGAGCCTTTTTCCGAAACGGCAAACGTCCGGCTCCTCCTCCCACCAGGTAGGGGCCAGCCCTGAAAGCTGTTGCTGGTCTTCGCCTTCCCTGGGCAGCCTATTCACAGGCACAGCTGCACTGGGGATCTGTGCTTTCCCAGAGACGGAAGGTCTCATGGTGCCCGTTCTCGGCAGAGCCTTTTTCCAAAACGGCAAACGTCCGGCTCCTCCTCCCACCAGGAAGCAGCCAGCCCTGAAAGCTGTTGCTGGTCTTCGCCTTCCCTGGGCAGTCCATTCACAGGAACAACAGCCCTGGGGATCTGTGCTTTCCCAGAGACGGAAGGTCTCATGGTGCCCGTTCTCGGCAGAGCCTTTTTCCGAAACGGCAAACGTCCGGCTCCTCCTCCCACCAGGAAGGGGCCAGCCCTGTAAGCTGTTGCTGCTGTTCACCTTCCCTGGGCAGCCTATTCACAGGCACAACAGCCCTGGGGATCTGTGCATTCCCAGAGACGGAAGGTCTCATGGTGCCCGTTCTCGGCAGAGCCTTTTTCCGAAACAGCAAACGTCCGGCTCCTCGTCCCACTGGGAAGGGACCAGCCCTGAAAGCTGTTGCTGGTCTTCGCCTTCCCTGGGCAGCCTATTCACAGGCACAACAGCCCTGGGCATCTGTGCTTTCCCAGAGACGGAAGGTCTCATGGTGTCCGTTCTCGGCAGAGCCTTTTTCCGAAACGGCAAACGTCCAGCTCCTCCTCCCACCAGGAAGGGACCAGCCCTGAAAGCTGTTGCTGCTCTTCACCTTCTCTGGGCAGCCTATTCGCAGGCACAACAGCATTGGGGATCTGTGCTTTCCCAGAGACGGAAGGTCTCATGGTGCCCGTTCTCGACAGAGCCTTTTTCCGAAACCGCAAACGTCCGGCTCCTCCTCCCACCAGGAAGGGACCAGCCCTGAAAGCTGTTGCTGGTCTTCGCCTTCCCTGGGCAGCCTATTCACAGGCACAGCAGCCCTGGGCATCTGTGCTTTCCCAGAGACGGAAGGTCTCATGGTGCCCGTTCTCGGCAGAGCCTTTTTCCAAAACGGCAAACGTCCGGCTCCTCCTCCCACCAGGAAGGGGCCAGCCCTGAAAGCTGTTGCTGGTCTTCGCCTTCCCTGGGCAGCCTATTCACAGGCACAACAGCCCTGGGGATCTGTGCTTTCCCAGAGACGGAAGGTCTCATGGTGCCCGTTCTCGGCAGAGCCTTTTTCCGAAACGGCAAACGTCCGGCTCCTCCTCCCACCAGGAAGGGGCCAGCCCCGCAAGCTGTTGCTGCTGTTCACCTTCCCTGGGCAGCCTATTCACAGGCACAACAGCCCTGGGCATCTGTGCATTCCCAGAGACGGAAGGTCTCATGGTGCCCGTTCTCGGAAGAGCCTTTTTCCGAAACAGCAAACGTCCGGCTCCTCGTCCCACTGGGAAGGGACCAGCCCTGAAAGCTGTTGCTGGTCTTCGCCTTCCCTGGGCAGCCTATTCACAGGCACAGCAGCCCTGGGCATCTGTGCTTTCCCAGAGACGGAAGGTCTCATGGTGCCCGTTCTCGGCAGAGCCTTTTTCCAAAACGGCAAACGTCCGGCTCCTCCTCCCACCAGGAAGGGGCCAGCCCTGAAAGCTGTTGCTGCTCTTCACCTTCTTTGGGCAGCCTATTCACAGGCACAGCAGCCCTGGGGATCTGTGCTTTCCCAGAGACGGAAGGTCTCATGGTGCCCATTCTCGGCAGAGCCTTTTTCCGAAACTGCAAACGTCCGGCTCCTCCTCCCACCAGGAAGGGGCCAGCCCAGAAAGCTGTTGCTGGTCTTCGCCTTCCCTGGGCAGCCTATTCACAGGCACAGCAGCCCTGGGGATCTGTGCTTTCCCAGAGACGGAAGGTCTCATGGTGCCCGTTCTCGGCAGAGCCTTTTTCCGAAACGGCAAACGTCCGGCTCCTCCTCCCACCAGGAAGGGGCCAGCCCTGCAAGCTGTTGCTGCTGTTCACCTTCCCTGGGCAGCCTATTCACAGGCACAACAGCCCTGGGGATCTGTGCTTTCCCAGAGACGGAAGGTCTCATGGTGTCCGTTCTCGGCAGAGCCTTTTCCCAAAACGGCAAACGTCCGGCTTCTTGTCCCACCGGGAAGGGACCAGCCCTGAAAGCTGTTGCTGGTCTTCGCCTTCCCCGGGCAGCCTATTCACAGGCACAGCAGCCCTGGGGATCTGTGCTTTCCCAGAGACGGAAGGTCTCATGGTGTCCGTTCTCGGCAGAGCCTTTTTCCGAAACGGCAAACGTCCGGCTCCTCCTCCCACCAGGAAGCAGCCAGCCCTGAAAGCTGTTGCTGGTCTTCGCCTTCCCTGGGCAGTCCATTCACAGGAACAACAGCCCTGGGGATCTGTGCTTTCCCAGAGACGGAAGGTCTCATGGTGCCCGTTCTCGGCAGAGCCTTTTTCCGAAACGGCAAACGTCCGGCTCCTCCTCCCACCAGGAAGGGGCCAGCCCTGTAAGCTGTTGCTGCTGTTCACCTTCCCTGGGCAGCCTATTCACAGGCACAACAGCCCTGGGGATCTGTGCATTCCCAGAGACGGAAGGTCTCATGGTGCCCGTTCTCGGCAGAGCCTTTTTCCGAAACAGCAAACGTCCGGCTCCTCGTCCCACTGGGAAGGGACCAGCCCTGAAAGCTGTTGCTGGTCTTCGCCTCCCCGGGCAGCCTATTCACAGGCACAGCAGCCCTGGGGATCTGTGCTTTCCCAGAGACGGAAGGTCTCATGGTGTCCGTTCTCGGCAGAGCCTTTTTCCGAAACGGCAAACGTCCAGCTCCTCCTACCACCAGGAAGGGACCAGCCCTGAAAGCTGTTGCTGCTCTTCACCTTCTCTGGGCAGCCTATTCGCAGGCACAACAGCATTGGGGATCTGTGCTTTCCCAGAGACGGAAGGTCTCATGGTGCCCGTTCTCGACAGAGCCTTTTTCCGAAACCGCAAACGTCCGGCTCCTCCTCCCACCAGGAAGGGACCAGCCCTGAAAGCTGTTGCTGGTCTTCGCCTTCTTTGGGCAGCCTATTCACAGGCACAGCAGCCCTGGGGATCTGTGCTTTCCCAGAGACGGAAGGTCTCATGGTGCCCATTCTCGGCAGAGCCTTTTTCCGAAACCGCAAACGTAAGGCTCCTTGTCCCACCGGGAAGGGACAAGCCCTGAAAGCTGTCGCTGGTCTTCGCCTTCCCTGGGCAGCCTATTCACAGGCACAGCTGCACTGGGGATCTGTGCTTTCCCAGAGACGGAAGGTCTCATGGTGCCCGTTCTCGGCAGAGCCTTTTTCCGAAATGGCAAACGTCCAGCTCCTCCTCCCACCAGGAAGGCAGCAGCCCAGAAAGCTGTTGCTGGTCTTCGCCTTCCCTGGGCAGCCTATTCACAGGCACAACAGCCCTGGGCATCTGTGCTTTCCCAGAGACGGAAGGTCTCATGGTGCCCGTTCTCGGCAGAGCCTTTTTCCGAAACGGCAAACGTCCGGCTCCTCCTCCCACCAGGAAGGGGCCAGCCCTGCAAGCTGTTGCTGCTGTTCACCTTCCCTGGGCAGCCTATTCACAGGCACAACAGCCCTGGGGATCTGTGCTTTCCCAGAGACGGAAGGTCTCATGGTGCCCGTTCTCGGCAGAGCCTTTTTCCGAAACAGCAAACGTCCGGCTCCTCGTCCCACTGGGAAGGGACCAGCCCTGAAAGCTGTTGCTGGTCTTCGCCTTCCCTGGGCAGCCTATTCACAGGCACAGCAGCCCTGGGCATCTGTGCTTTCCCAGAGACGGAAGGTCTCATGGTGCCCGTTCTCGGCAGAGCCTTTTCCCAAAACGGCAAACGTCCGGCTCCTCCTCCCACCAGGAAGCAGCCAGCCCTGAAAGCTGTTGCTGGTCTTCGCCTTCCCCGGGCAGCCTATTCACAGGCACAGCAGCCCTGGGGATCTGTGCTTACCCAGAGACGGAAGGTCTCATGGTGCCCGTTCTCGGCAGAGCCTTTTTCCGAAACGGCAAACGTCCGGCTCCTCCTCCCACCAGGAAGGGGCCAGCCCTGCAAGCTGTTGCTGCTGTTCACCTTCCCTGGGCAGCCTATTCACAGGCACAACAGCCCTGGGGATCTGTGCTTTCCCAGAGACGGAAGGTCTCATGGTGTCCGTTCTCGGCAGAGCCTTTTCCCAAAACGGCAAACGTCCGGCTTCTTGTCCCACCGGGAAGGGACCAGCCCTGAAAGCTGTTGCTGCTCTTCGCCTTCCCCGGGCAGCCTATTCACAGGCACAGCAGCCCTGGGGATCTGTGCAATCCCAGAGACGGAAGGTCTCATGGTGCCCGTTCTCGGCAGAGCCTTTTTCCGAAACGGCAAACGTCCGGCTCCTCCTCCCACCAGGAAGGGGCCAGCCCTGCAAGCTGTTGCTGCTGTTCACCTTCCCTGGGCAGCCTATTCACAGGCACAACAGCCCTGGGGATCTGTGCATTCCCAGAGACGGAAGGTCTCATGGTGTCCGTTCTCGGCAGAGCCTTTTTCCGAAACGGCAAACGTCCGGCTCCTCCTCCCACCAGGTAGGGGCCAGCCCTGAAAGCTGTTGCTGGTCTTCGCCTTCCCTGGGCAGCCTATTCACAGGCACAGCTGCACTGGGGATCTGTGCTTTCCCAGAGACGGAAGGTCTCATGGTGCCCGTTCTCGGCAGAGCCTTTTTCCAAAACGGCAAACGTCCGGCTCCTCGTCCCACTGGGAAGGGACCAGCCCTGAAAGCTGTTGCTGGTCTTCGCCTTCCCTGGGCAGCCTATTCACAGGCACAGCAGCCCTGGGGATCTGTGCTTTCCCAGAGACGGAAGGTCTCATGGTGTCCGTTCTCGGCAGAGCCTTTTTCCGAAACGGCAAACGTCCAGCTCCTCCTCCCACCAGGAAGGGACCAGCCCTGAAAGCTGTTGCTGCTCTTCACCTTCTCTGGGCAGCCTATTCGCAGGCACAACAGCATTGGGGATCTGTGCTTTCCCAGAGACGGAAGGTCTCATGGTGCCCATTCTCGACAGAGCCTTTTTCCGAAACCGCAAACGTCCGGCTCCTCCTCCCACCAGGAAGGGACCAGCCCTGAAAGCTGTTGCTGGTCTTCGCCTTCTTTGGGCAGCCTATTCACAGGCACAGCAGCCCTGGGGATCTGTGCTTTCCCAGAGACGGAAGGTCTCATGGTGCCCATTCTCGGCAGAGCCTTTTTCCGAAACTGCAAACGTCCGCCTCCTCCTCCCACCAGGAAGGGGCCAGCCCTGAAAGCTGTCGCTGGTCTTCGCCTTCCCTGGGCAGCCTATTCACAGGCACAGCTGCACTGGGGATCTGTGCTTTCCCAGAGACGGAAGGTCTCATGGTGCCCGTTCTCGGCAGAGCCTTTTTCCGAAATGGCAAACGTCCAGCTCCTCCTCCCACCAGGAAGGCAGCAGCCCAGAAAGCTGTTGCTGGTCTTCGCCTTCCCTGGGCAGCCTATTCACAGGCACAACAGCCCTGGGCATCTGTGCTTTCCCAGAGACGGAAGGTCTCATGGTGCCCGTTCTCGGCAGAGCCTTTTTCCGAAACGGCAAACGTCCGGCTCCTCCTCCCACCAGGAAGGGGCCAGCCCTGCAAGCTGTTGCTGCTGTTCACCTTCCCTGGGCAGCCTATTCACAGGCACAACAGCCCTGGGGATCTGTGCTTTCCCAGAGACGGAAGGTCTCATGGTGTCCGTTCTCGGCAGAGCCTTTTCCCAAAACGGCAAACGTCCGGCTTCTTGTCCCACCGGGAAGGGACCAGCCCTGAAAGCTGTTGCTGGTCTTCGCCTTCCCCGGGCAGCCTATTCACAGGCACAGCAGCCCTGGGGATCTGTGCTTTCCCAGAGACGGAAGGTCTCATGGTGCCCGTTCTCGGCAGAGCCTTTTTCCGAAACGGCAAACGTCCGGCTCCTCCTCCCACCAGGAAGGGGCCAGCCCTGCAAGCTGTTGCTGATGTTCACCTTCCCTGGGCAGCCTATTCACAGGCACAACAGCCCTGGGGATCTGTGCATTCCCAGAGACGGAAGGTCTCATGGTGTCCGTTCTCGGCAGAGCCTTTTTCCGAAACGGCAAACGTCCGGCTCCTCCTCCCACCAGGTAGGGGCCAGCCCTGAAAGCTGTTGCTGGTCTTCGCCTTCCCTGGGCAGCCTATTCACAGGCACAGCTGCACTGGGGATCTGTGCTTTCCCAGAGACGGAAGGTCTCATGGTGCCCGTTCTCGGCAGAGCCTTTTTCCAAAACGGCAAACGTCCGGCTCCTCCTCCCACCAGGAAGCAGCCAGCCCTGAAAGCTGTTGCTGCTCTTCACCTTCTCTGGGCAGCCTATTCGCAGGCACAACAGCATTGGGGATCTGTGCTTTCCCAGAGACGGAAGGTCTCATGGTGCCCGTTCTCGACAGAGCCTTTTTCCGAAACAGCAAACGTCCGGCTCCTCCTCCCACCAGGAAGGGACCAGCCCTGAAAGCTGTTGCTGGTCTTCGCCTTCTTTGGGCAGCCTATTCACAGGCACAGCAGCCCTGGGGATCTGTGCTTTCCCAGAGACGGAAGGTCTCATGGTGCCCATTCTCGGCAGAGCCTTTTTCCGAAACAGCAAACGTCCGGCTCCTCCTCCGACCAGGAAGGGGCCAGCCCTGAAAGCTGTCGCTGGTCTTCGCCTTCCCTGGGCAGCCTATTCACAGGCACAGCTGCACTGGGGATCTGTGCTTTCCCAGAGACGGAAGGTCTCATGGTGCCCGTTCTCGGCAGAGCCTTTTCCCAAAACGGCAAACGTCCGGCTCCTCCTCCCACCAGGAAGGCAGCAGCCCAGAAAGCTGTTGCTGGTCTTCGCCTTCCCTGGGCAGCCTATTCACAGGCACAACAGCCCTGGGCATCTGTGCTTTCCCAGAGACGGAAGGTCTCATGGTGCCCGTTCTCGGCAGAGCCTTTTTCCGAAACGGCAAACGTCCGGCTCCTCCTCCCACCAGGAAGGGACCAGCCCTGAAAGCTGTTGCTGGTCTTCGCCTTCCCTGGGCAGCCTATTCACAGGCACAACAGCCCTGGGGATCTGTGCTTTCCCAGAGACGGAAGGTCTCATGGTGCCCGTTCTCGGCAGAGCCTTTTTCCGAAACAGCAAACGTCCGGCTCCTCGTCCCACTGGGAAGGGACCAGCCCTGAAAGCTGTTGCTGGTCTTCGCCTTCCCTGGGCAGCCTATTCACAGGCACAGCAGCCCTGGGCATCTGTGCTTTCCCAGAGACGGAAGGTCTCATGGTGCCCGTTCTCGGCAGAGCCTTTTCCCAAAACGGCAAACGTCCGGCTCCTCCTCCCACCAGGAAGCAGCCAGCCCTGAAAGCTGCTGCTGGTCTTCGCCTTCCCCGGGCAGCCTATTCACAGGCACAGCAGCCCTGGGGATCTGTGCTTTCCCAGAGACGGAAGGTCTCATGGTGCCCGTTCTCAGCAGAGCCTTTTTCCGAAACGGCAAACGTCCGGCTCCTCCTCCCACCAGGAAGGGGCCAGCCCTGCAAGCTGTTGCTGCTGTTCACCTTCCCTGGGCAGCCTATTCACAGGCACAACAGCCCTGGGGATCTGTGCTTTCCCAGAGACGGAAGGTCTCATGGTGTCCGTTCTCGGCAGAGCCTTTTCCCAAAACGGCAAACGTCCGGCTTCTTGTCCCACCGGGAAGGGACCAGCCCTGAAAGCTGTTGCTGGTCTTCGCCTTCCCCGGGCAGCCTATTCACAGGCACAGCAGCCCTGGGCATCTGTGCTTTCCCAGAGACGGAAGGTCTCATGGTGCCCGTTCTCGGCAGAGCCTTTTTCCGAAACGGCAAACGTCCGGCTCCTCCTCCCACCAGGAAGGGGCCAGCCCTGAAAGCTGTTGCTGGTCTTCGCCTTCCCTGGGCAGCCTATTCACAGGCACAACAGCCCTGGGGATCTGTGCTTTCCCAGAGACGGAAGGTCTCATGGTGCCCGTTCTCGGCAGAGCCTTTTTCCGAAACGGCAAACGTCCGGCTCCTCCTCCCACCAGGAAGGGGCCAGCCCTGTAAGCTGTTGCTGCTGTTCACCTTCCCTGGGCAGCCTATTCACAGGCACAACAGCCCTGGGCATCTGTGCATTCCCAGAGACGGAAGGTCTCATGGTGCCCGTTCTCGGCAGAGCCTTTTTCCGAAACAGCAAACGTCCGGCTCCTCGTCCCACTGGGAAGGGACCAGCCCTGAAAGCTGTTGCTGGTCTTCGCCTTCCCTGGGCAGCCTATTCACAGGCACAGCAGCCCTGGGCATCTGTGCTTTCCCAGAGACGGAAGGTCTCATGGTGCCCGTTCTCGGCAGAGCCTTTTCCCAAAACGGCAAACGTCCGGCTCCTCCTCCCACCAGGAAGCAGCCAGCCCTGAAAGCTGCTGCTGGTCTTCGCCTTCCCCGGGCAGCCTATTCACAGGCACAGCAGCCCTGGGCATCTGTGCTTTCCCAGAGACGGAAGGTCTCATGGTGCCCGTTCTCAGCAGAGCCTTTTTCCGAAACGGCAAACGTCCGGCTCCTCCTCCCACCAGGAAGGGGCCAGCCCTGAAAGCTGTTGCTGCTGTTCACCTTCCCTGGGCAGCCTATTCACAGGCACAACAGCCCTGGGGATCTGTGCTTTCCCAGAGACGGAAGGTCTCATGGTGTCCGTTCTCGGCAGAGCCTTTTCCCAAAACGGCAAACGTCCGGCTTCTTGTCCCACCGGGAAGGGACCAGCCCTGAAAGCTGTTGCTGGTCTTCGCCTTCCCCGGGCAGCCTATTCACAGGCACAGCAGCCCTGGGCATCTGTGCTTTCCCAGAGACGGAAGGTCTCATGGTGCCCGTTCTCGGCAGAGCCTTTTTCCGAAACGGCAAACGTCCGGCTCCTCCTCCCACCAGGAAGGGGCCAGCCCTGCAAGCTGTTGCTGCTGTTCACCTTCCCTGGGCAGCCTATTCACAGGCACAACAGCCCTGGGGATCTGTGCATTCCCAGAGACGGAAGGTCTCATGGTGTCCGTTCTCGGCAGAGCCTTTTTCCGAAACGGCAAACGTCCGGCTCCTCCTCCCACCAGGTAGGGGCCAGCCCTGAAAGCTGTTGCTGGTCTTCGCCTTCCCTGGGCAGCCTATTCACAGGCACAGCTGCACTGGGGATCTGTGCTTTCCCAGAGACGGAAGGTCTCATGGTGCCCGTTCTCGGCAGAGCCTTTTTCCAAAACGGCAAACGTCCGGCTCCTCCTCCCACCAGGAAGCAGCCAGCCCTGAAAGCTGTTGCTGGTCTTCGCCTTCCCTGGGCAGTCCATTCACAGGAACAACAGCCCTGGGGATCTGTGCTTTCCCAGAGACGGAAGGTCTCATGGTGCCCGTTCTCGGCAGAGCCTTTTTCCGAAACGGCAAACGTCCGGCTCCTCCTCCCACCAGGAAGGGGCCAGCCCTGTAAGCTGTTGCTGCTGTTCACCTTCCCTGGGCAGCCTATTCACAGGCACAACAGCCCTGGGGATCTGTGCATTCCCAGAGACGGAAGGTCTCATGGTGCCCGTTCTCGGCAGAGCCTTTTTCCGAAACAGCAAACGTCCGGCTCCTCGTCCCACTGGGAAGGGACCAGCCCTGAAAGCTGTTGCTGGTCTTCGCCTTCCCTGGGCAGCCTATTCACAGGCACAGCAGCCCTGGGGATCTGTGCTTTCCCAGAGACGGAAGGTCTCATGGTGTCCGTTCTCGGCAGAGCCTTTTTCCGAAACGGCAAACGTCCAGCTCCTCCTCCCACCAGGAAGGGACCAGCCCTGAAAGCTGTTGCTGCTCTTCACCTTCTCTGGGCAGCCTATTCGCAGGCACAACAGCATTGGGGATCTGTGCTTTCCCAGAGACGGAAGGTCTCATGGTGCCCGTTCTCGACAGAGCCTTTTTCCGAAACCGCAAACGTCCGGCTCCTCCTCCCACCAGGAAGGGGCCAGCCCTGAAAGCTGTTGCTGGTCTTCGCCTTCCCTGGGCAGCCTATTCACAGGCACAACAGCCCTGGGGATCTGTGCTTTCCCAGAGACGGAAGGTCTCATGGTGCCCGTTCTCGGCAGAGCCTTTTTCCGAAACGGCAAACGTCCGGCTCCTCCTCCCACCAGGAAGGGGCCAGCCCCGCAAGCTGTTGCTGCTGTTCACCTTCCCTGGGCAGCCTATTCACAGGCACAACAGCCCTGGGCATCTGTGCATTCCCAGAGACGGAAGGTCTCATGGTGCCCGTTCTCGGAAGAGCCTTTTTCCGAAACAGCAAACGTCCGGCTCCTCGTCCCACTGGGAAGGGACCAGCCCTGAAAGCTGTTGCTGGTCTTCGCCTTCCCTGGGCAGCCTATTCACAGGCACAGCAGCCCTGGGCATCTGTGCTTTCCCAGAGACGGAAGGTCTCATGGTGCCCGTTCTCGGCAGAGCCTTTTTCCGAAACGGCAAACTTCCAGCTCCTCCTACCACCAGGAAGGGAGCAGCCCTGAAAGCTGTTGCTGCTCTTCACCTTCTCTGGGCAGCCTATTCACAGGCACAACAGCATTGGGGATCTGTGCTTTCCCAGAGACGGAAGGTCTCATGGTGCCCGTTCTCGACAGAGCCTTTTTCCGAAACAGCAAACGTCCGGCTCCTCCTCCCACCAGGAAGGGACCAGCCCTGAAAGCTGTTGCTGGTCTTCGCCTTCCCTGGGCAGCCTATTCACAGGCACAGCTGCACTGGGGATCTGTGCTTTCCCAGAGACGGAAGGTCTCATGGTGCCCGTTCTCGGCAGAGCCTTTTCCCAAAACGGCAAACGTCCGGCTCCTCCTCCCACCAGGAAGCAGCCAGCCCTGAAAGCTGCTGCTGGTCTTCGCCTTCCCTGGGCAGCCTATTCACAGGCACAGCAGCCCTGGGGATCTGTGCTTTCCCAGAGATGGAAGGTCTCATGGTGCCCGTTCTCGGCAGAGCCTTTTTCCGAAACGGCAAACGTCCGGCTCCTCCTCCCACCAGGAAGGGGCCAGCCCTGCAAGCTGTTGCTGCTGTTCACCTTCCCTGGGCAGCCTATTCACAGGCACAACAGCCCTGGGGATCTGTGCTTTCCCAGAGACGGAAGGTCTCATGGTGCCCGTTCTCGGCAGAGCCTTTTTCCGAAACAGCAAACGTCCGGCTCCTCGTCCCACTGGGAAGGGACCAGCCCTGAAAGCTGTTGCTGGTCTTCGCCTTCCCTGGGCAGCCTATTCACAGGCACAGCAGCCCTGGGCATCTGTGCTTTCCCAGAGACGGAAGGTCTCATGGTGCCCGTTCTCGGCAGAGCCTTTTTCCGAAACGGCAAACGTCCGGCTCCTCCTCCCACCAGGAAGGGACCAGCCCTGAAAGCTGTTGCTGCTCTTCACCTTCTCTGGGCAGCCTATTCGCAGGCACAACAGCATTGGGGATCTGTGCTTTCCCAGAGACGGAAGGTCTCATGGTGCCCGTTCTCGACAGAGCCTTTTTCCGAAACCGCAAACGTCCGGCTCCTCCTCCCACCAGGAAGGGACCAGCCCTGAAAGCTGTTGCTGGTCTTCGCCTTCTTTGGGCAGCCTATTCACAGGCACAGCAGCCCTGGGGATCTGTGCTTTCCCAGAGACGGAAGGTCTCATGGTGCCCATTCTCGGCAGAGCCTTTTCCCAAAACGGCAAACGTCCGGCTTCTTGTCCCACCGGGAAGGGACCAGCCCTGAAAGCTGTTGCTGGTCTTCGCCTTCCCCGGGCAGCCTATTCACAGGCACAGCAGCCCTGGGCATCTGTGCTTTCCCAGAGACGGAAGGTCTCATGGTGCCCGTTCTCGGCAGAGCCTTTTTCCGAAACGGCAAACGTCCGGCTCCTCCTCCCACCAGGAAGGGGCCAGCCCTGCAAGCTGTTGCTGCTGTTCACCTTCCCTGGGCAGCCTATTCACAGGCACAACAGCCCTGGGGATCTGTGCATTCCCAGAGACGGAAGGTCTCATGGTGTCCGTTCTCGGCAGAGCCTTTTTCCGAAACGGCAAACGTCCGGCTCCTCCTCCCACCAGGTAGGGGCCAGCCCTGAAAGCTGTTGCTGGTCTTCGCCTTCCCTGGGCAGCCTATTCACAGGCACAGCTGCACTGGGGATCTGTGCTTTCCCAGAGACGGAAGGTCTCATGGTGCCCGTTCTCGGCAGAGCCTTTTTCCAAAACGGCAAACGTCCGGCTCCTCCTCCCACCAGGAAGCAGCCAGCCCTGAAAGCTGTTGCTGGTCTTCGCCTTCCCTGGGCAGTCCATTCACAGGAACAACAGCCCTGGGGATCTGTGCTTTCCCAGAGACGGAAGGTCTCATGGTGCCCGTTCTCGGCAGAGCCTTTTTCCGAAACGGCAAACGTCCGGCTCCTCCTCCCACCAGGAAGGGGCCAGCCCTGTAAGCTGTTGCTGCTGTTCACCTTCCCTGGGCAGCCTATTCACAGGCACAACAGCCCTGGGGATCTGTGCATTCCCAGAGACGGAAGGTCTCATGGTGCCCGTTCTCGGCAGAGCCTTTTTCCGAAACAGCAAACGTCCGGCTCCTCGTCCCACTGGGAAGGGACCAGCCCTGAAAGCTGTTGCTGGTCTTCGCCTTCCCTGGGCAGCCTATTCACAGGCACAACAGCCCTGGGGATCTGTGCTTTCCCAGAGACGGAAGGTCTCAGGGTGTCCGTTCTCGGCAGAGCCTTTTTCCGAAACGGCAAACGTCCAGCTCCTCCTCCCACCAGGAAGGGACCAGCCCTGAAAGCTGTTGCTGCTCTTCACCTTCTCTGGGCAGCCTATTCGCAGGCACAACAGCATTGGGGATCTGTGCTTTCCCAGAGACGGAAGGTCTCATGGTGCCCGTTCTCGACAGAGCCTTTTTCCGAAACCGCAAACGTCCGGCTCCTCCTCCCACCAGGAAGGGGCCAGCCCTGAAAGCTGTTGCTGGTCTTCGCCTTCCCTGGGCAGCCTATTCACAGGCACAACAGCCCTGGGGATCTGTGCTTTCCCAGAGACGGAAGGTCTCATGGTGCCCGTTCTCGGCAGAGCCTTTTTCCGAAACGGCAAACGTCCGGCTCCTCCTCCCACCAGGAAGGGGCCAGCCCCGCAAGCTGTTGCTGCTGTTCACCTTCCCTGGGCAGCCTATTCACAGGCACAACAGCCCTGGGCATCTGTGCATTCCCAGAGACGGAAGGTCTCATGGTGCCCGTTCTCGGAAGAGCCTTTTTCCGAAACAGCAAACGTCCGGCTCCTCGTCCCACTGGGAAGGGACCAGCCCTGAAAGCTGTTGCTGGTCTTCGCCTTCCCTGGGCAGCCTATTCACAGGCACAGCAGCCCTGGGCATCTGTGCTTTCCCAGAGACGGAAGGTCTCATGGTGCCCGTTCTCGGCAGAGCCTTTTTCCGAAACGGCAAACTTCCAGCTCCTCCTACCACCAGGAAGGGAGCAGCCCTGAAAGCTGTTGCTGCTCTTCACCTTCTCTGGGCAGCCTATTCACAGGCACAACAGCATTGGGGATCTGTGCTTTCCCAGAGACGGAAGGTCTCATGGTGCCCGTTCTCGACAGAGCCTTTTTCCGAAACAGCAAACGTCCGGCTCCTCCTCCCACCAGGAAGGGACCAGCCCTGAAAGCTGTTGCTGGTCTTCGCCTTCCCTGGGCAGCCTATTCACAGGCACAGCTGCACTGGGGATCTGTGCTTTCCCAGAGACGGAAGGTCTCATGGTGCCCGTTCTCGGCAGAGCCTTTTCCCAAAACGGCAAACGTCCGGCTCCTCCTCCCACCAGGAAGCAGCCAGCCCTGAAAGCTGCTGCTGGTCTTCGCCTTCCCTGGGCAGCCTATTCACAGGCACAGCAGCCCTGGGGATCTGTGCTTTCCCAGAGATGGAAGGTCTCATGGTGCCCGTTCTCGGCAGAGCCTTTTTCCGAAACGGCAAACGTCCGGCTCCTCCTCCCACCAGGAAGGGGCCAGCCCTGCAAGCTGTTGCTGCTGTTCACCTTCCCTGGGCAGCCTATTCACAGGCACAACAGCCCTGGGGATCTGTGCTTTCCCAGAGACGGAAGGTCTCATGGTGCCCGTTCTCGGCAGAGCCTTTTTCCGAAACAGCAAACGTCCGGCTCCTCGTCCCACTGGGAAGGGACCAGCCCTGAAAGCTGTTGCTGGTCTTCGCCTTCCCTGGGCAGCCTATTCACAGGCACAGCAGCCCTGGGCATCTGTGCTTTCCCAGAGACGGAAGGTCTCATGGTGCCCGTTCTCGGCAGAGCCTTTTTCCGAAACGGCAAACGTCCGGCTCCTCCTCCCACCAGGAAGGGACCAGCCCTGAAAGCTGTTGCTGCTCTTCACCTTCTCTGGGCAGCCTATTCGCAGGCACAACAGCATTGGGGATCTGTGCTTTCCCAGAGACGGAAGGTCTCATGGTGCCCGTTCTCGACAGAGCCTTTTTCCGAAACCGCAAACGTCCGGCTCCTCCTCCCACCAGGAAGGGACCAGCCCTGAAAGCTGTTGCTGGTCTTCGCCTTCTTTGGGCAGCCTATTCACAGGCACAGCAGCCCTGGGGATCTGTGCTTTCCCAGAGACGGAAGGTCTCATGGTGCCCATTCTCGGCAGAGCCTTTTTCCGAAACTGCAAACGTCCGGCTCCTCCTCCGACCAGGAAGGGGCCAGCCCTGAAAGCTGTCGCTGGTCTTCGCCTTCCCTGGGCAGCCTATTCACAGGCACAGCTGCACTGGGGATCTGTGCTTTCCCAGAGACGGAAGGTCTCATGGTGCCCGTTCTCGGCAGAGCCTTTTTCCGAAATGGCAAACGTCCAGCTCCTCCTCCCACCAGGAAGGCAGCAGCCCAGAAAGCTGTTGCTGGTCTTCGCCTTCCCTGGGCAGCCTATTCACAGGCACAGCAGCCCTGGGCATCTGTGCTTTCCCAGAGATGGAAGGTCTCATGGTGCCCGTTCTCGGCAGAGCCTTTTTCCGAAACGGCAAACGTCCGGCTCCTCCTCCCACCAGGAAGGGGCCAGCCCTGCAAGCTGTTGCTGCTGTTCACCTTCCCTGGGCAGCCTATTCACAGGCACAACAGCCCTGGGGATCTGTGCTTTCCCAGAGACGGAAGGTCTCATGGTGCCCGTTCTCGGCAGAGCCTTTTTCCGAAACAGCAAACGTCCGGCTCCTCGTCCCACTGGGAAGGGACCAGCCCTGAAAGCTGTTGCTGGTCTTCGCCTTCCCTGGGCAGCCTATTCACAGGCACAGCAGCCCTGGGGATCTGTGCTTTCCCAGAGACGGAAGGTCTCATGGTGCCCGTTCTCGGCAGAGCCTTTTTCCGTAACCGCAAACGTCCGGCTCCTCCTCCCACCAGGAAGGGACCAGCCCTGAAAGCTGTTGCTGCTCTTCACCTTCTCTGGGCAGCCTATTCGCAGGCACAACAGCATTGGGGATCTGTGCTTTCCCAGAGACGGAAGGTCTCATGGTGCCCGTTCTCGACAGAGCCTTTTTCCGAAACCGCAAACGTCCGGCTCCTCCTCCCACCAGGAAGGGACCAGCCCTGAAAGCTGTTGCTGGTCTTCGCCTTCTTTGGGCAGCCTATTCACAGGCACAGCAGCCCTGGGGATCTGTGCTTTCCCAGAGACGGAAGGTCTCATGGTGCCCATTCTCGGCAGAGCCTTTTTCCGAAACTGCAAACGTCCGGCTCCTCCTCCGACCAGGAAGGGGCCAGCCCTGAAAGCTGTCGCTGGTCTTCGCCTTCCCTGGGCAGCCTATTCACAGGCACAGCTGCACTGGGGATCTGTGCTTTCCCAGAGACGGAAGGTCTCATGGTGCCCGTTCTCGGCAGAGCCTATTTCCGAAATGGCAAACGTCCAGCTCCTCCTCCCACCAGGAAGGCAGCAGCCCAGAAAGCTGTTGCTGGTCTTCGCCTTCCCTGGGCAGCCTATTCACAGGCACAACAGCCCTGGGCATCTGTGCTTTCCCAGAGACGGAAGGTCTCATGGTGCCCGTTCTCGGCAGAGCCTTTTTCCGAAACGGCAAACGTCCGGCTCCTCCTCCCACCAGGAAGGGGCCAGCCCTGCAAGCTGTTGCTGCTGTTCACCTTCCCTGGGCAGCCTATTCACAGGCACAACAGCCCTGGGGATCTGTGCTTTCCCAGAGACGGAAGGTCTCATGGTGCCCGTTCTCGGCAGAGCCTTTTTCCGAAACAGCAAACGTCCGGCTCCTCGTCCCACTGGGAAGGGACCAGCCCTGAAAGCTGTTGCTGGTCTTCGCCTTCCCTGGGCAGCCTATTCACAGGCACAGCAGCCCTGGGCATCTGTGCTTTCCCAGAGACGGAAGGTCTCATGGTGCCCGTTCTCGGCAGAGCCTTTTCCCAAAACGGCAAACGTCCGGCTCCTCCTCCCACCAGGAAGCAGCCAGCCCTGAAAGCTGCTGCTGGTCTTCGCCTTCCCCGGGCAGCCTATTCACAGGCACAGCAGCCCTGGGCATCTGTGCTTTCCCAGAGACGGAAGGTCTCATGGTGCCCGTTCTCGGCAGAGCCTTTTTCCGAAACGGCAAACGTCCGGCTCCTCCTCCCACCAGGAAGGGGCCAGCCCTGCAAGCTGTTGCTGCTGTTCACCTTCCCTGGGCAGCCTATTCACAGGCACAACAGCCCTGGGGATCTGTGCATTCCCAGAGACGGAAGGTCTCATGGTGTCCGTTCTCGGCAGAGCCTTTTTCCGAAACGGCAAACGTCCGGCTCCTCCTCCCACCAGGTAGGGGCCAGCCCTGAAAGCTGTTGCTGGTCTTCGCCTTCCCTGGGCAGCCTATTCACAGGCACAGCTGCACTGGGGATCTGTGCTTTCCCAGAGACGGAAGGTCTCATGGTGCCCGTTCTCGGCAGAGCCTTTTTCCAAAACGGCAAACGTCCGGCTCCTCCTCCCACCAGGAAGCAGCCAGCCCTGAAAGCTGTTGCTGGTCTTCGCCTTCCCTGGGCATTCCATTCACAGGAACAACAGCCCTGGGGATCTGTGCTTTCCCAGAGACGGAAGGTCTCATGGTGCCCGTTCTCGGCAGAGCCTTTTTCCGAAACGGCAAACGTCCGGCTCCTCCTCCCACCAGGAAGGGGCCAGCCCTGTAAGCTGTTGCTGCTGTTCACCTTCCCTGGGCAGCCTATTCACAGGCACAACAGCCCTGGGCATCTGTGCATTCCCAGAGACGGAAGGTCTCATGGTGCCCGTTCTCGGCAGAGCCTTTTTCCGAAACAGCAAACGTCCGGCTCCTCGTCCCACTGGGAAGGGACCAGCCCTGAAAGCTGTTGCTGGTCTTCGCCTTCCCTGGGCAGCCTATTCACAGGCACAGCAGCCCTGGGGATCTGTGCTTTCCCAGAGACGGAAGGTCTCATGGTGTCCGTTCTCGGCAGAGCCTTTTTCCGAAACGGCAAACGTCCAGCTCCTCCTCCCACCAGGAAGGGACCAGCCCTGAAAGCTGTTGCTGCTCTTCACCTTCTCTGGGCAGCCTATTCGCAGGCACAGCAGCCCTGGGGATCTGTGCTTTCCCAGAGACGGAAGGTCTCATGGTGCCCGTTCTCGACAGAGCCTTTTTCCGAAACCGCAAACGTCCGGCTCCTCCTCCCACCAGGAAGGGACCAGCCCTGAAAGCTGTTGCTGGTCTTCGCCTTCCCTGGGCAGCCTATTCACAGGCACAGCAGCCCTGGGCATCTGTGCTTTCCCAGAGACGGAAGGTCTCATGGTGCCCGTTCTCGGCAGAGCCTTTTTCCAAAACGGCAAACGTCCGGCTCCTCCTCCCACCAGGAAGGGGCCAGCCCTGAAAGCTGTTGCTGGTCTTCGCCTTCCCTGGGCAGCCTATTCACAGGCACAGCAGCCCTGGGCATCTGTGCTTTCCCAGAGACGGAAGGTCTCATGGTGCCCGTTCTCGGCAGAGCCTTTTTCCGAAACGGCAAACTTCCAGCTCCTCCTACCACCAGGAAGGGAGCAGCCCTGAAAGCTGTTGCTGCTCTTCACCTTCTCTGGGCAGCCTATTCACAGGCACAACAGCATTGGGGATCTGTGCTTTCCCAGAGACGGAAGGTCTCATGGTGCCCGTTCTCGACAGAGCCTTTTTCCGAAACAGCAAACGTCCGGCTCCTCCTCCCACCAGGAAGGGACCAGCCCTGAAAGCTGTTGCTGGTCTTCGCCTTCCCTGGGCAGCCTATTCACAGGCACAGCTGCACTGGGGATCTGTGCTTTCCCAGAGACGGAAGGTCTCATGGTGCCCGTTCTCGGCAGAGCCTTTTCCCAAAACGGCAAACGTCCGGCTCCTCCTCCCACCAGGAAGCAGCCAGCCCTGAAAGCTGCTGCTGGTCTTCGCCTTCCCTGGGCAGCCTATTCACAGGCACAGCAGCCCTGGGCATCTGTGCTTTCCCAGAGATGGAAGGTCTCATGGTGCCCGTTCTCGGCAGAGCCTTTTTCCGAAACGGCAAACGTCCGGCTCCTCCTCCCACCAGGAAGGGGCCAGCCCTGCAAGCTGTTGCTGCTGTTCACCTTCCCTGGGCAGCCTATTCACAGGCACAACAGCCCTGGGGATCTGTGCTTTCCCAGAGACGGAAGGTCTCATGGTGCCCGTTCTCGGCAGAGCCTTTTTCCGAAACAGCAAACGTCCGGCTCCTCGTCCCACTGGGAAGGGACCAGCCCTGAAAGCTGTTGCTGGTCTTCGCCTTCCCTGGGCAGCCTATTCACAGGCACAGCAGCCCTGGGCATCTGTGCTTTCCCAGAGACGGAAGGTCTCATGGTGCCCGTTCTCGGCAGAGCCTTTTCCCAAAACGGCAAACGTCCGGCTCCTCCTCCCACCAGGAAGCAGCCAGCCCTGAAAGCTGTTGCTGGTCTTCGCCTTCCCCGGGCAGCCTATTCACAGGCACAGCAGCCCTGGGGATCTGTGCTTTCCCAGAGACGGAAGGTCTCATGGTGCCCGTTCTCGGCAGAGCCTTTTTCCGAAACGGCAAACGTCCGGCTCCTCCTCCCACCAGGAAGGGGCCAGCCCTGCAAGCTGTTGCTGCTGTTCACCTTCCCTGGGCAGCCTATTCACAGGCACAACAGCCCTGGGCATATGTGCTTTCCCAGAGACGGAAGGTCTCATGGTGTCCGTTCTCGGCAGAGCCTTTTCCCAAAACGGCAAACGTCCGGCTTCTTGTCCCACCGGGAAGGGAGCAGCCCTGAAAGCTGTTGCTGGTCTTCGCCTTCCCCGGGCAGCCTATTCACAGGCACAGCAGCCCTGGGGATCTGTGCTTTCCCAGAGACGGAAGGTCTCATGGTGCCCGTTCTCGGCAGAGCCTTTTTCCGAAACTGCAAACGTCCGCCTCCTCCTCCCACCAGGAAGGGGCCAGCCCTGCAAGCTGTTGCTGCTGTTCACCTTCCCTGGGCAGCCTATTCACAGGCACAACAGCCCTGGGGATCTGTGCATTCCCAGAGACGGAAGGTCTCATGGTGTCCGTTCTCGGCAGAGCCTTTTTCCGAAACGGCAAACGTCCGGCTCCTCGTCCCACTGGGAAGGGACCAGCCCTGAAAGCTGTTGCTGGTCTTCGCCTTCCCTGGGCAGCCTATTCACAGGCACAGCTGCACTGGGGATCTGTGCTTTCCCAGAGACGGAAGGTCTCATGGTGCCCGTTCTCGGCAGAGCCTTTTTCCAAAACGGCAAACGTCCGGCTCCTCCTCCCACCAGGAAGCAGCCAGCCCTGAAAGCTGTTGCTGGTCTTCGCCTTCCCTGGGCAGTCCATTCACAGGAACAACAGCCCTGGGGATCTGTGCTTTCCCAGAGACGGAAGGTCTCATGGTGCCCGTTCTCGGCAGAGCCTTTTTCCGAAACGGCAAACTTCCAGCTCCTCCTACCACCAGGAAGGGAGCAGCCCTGAAAGCTGTTGCTGCTCTTCACCTTCTCTGGGCAGCCTATTCACAGGCACAACAGCATTGGGGATCTGTGCTTTCCCAGAGACGGAAGGTCTCATGGTGCCCGTTCTCGACAGAGCCTTTTTCCGAAACAGCAAACGTCCGGCTCCTCCTCCCACCAGGAAGGGACCAGCCCTGAAAGCTGTTGCTGGTCTTCGCCTTCCCTGGGCAGCCTATTCACAGGCACAGCTGCACTGGGGATCTGTGCTTTCCCAGAGACGGAAGGTCTCATGGTGCCCGTTCTCGGCAGAGCCTTTTCCCAAAACGGCAAACGTCCGGCTCCTCCTCCCACCAGGAAGCAGCCAGCCCTGCAAGCTGTTGCTGCTGTTCACCTTCCCTGGGCAGCCTATTCACAGGCACAACAGCCCTGGGGATCTGTGCTTTCCCAGAGACGGAAGGTCTCATGGTGCCCGTTCTCGGCAGAGCCTTTTTCCGAAACAGCAAACGTCCGGCTCCTCGTCCCACTGGGAAGGGACCAGCCCTGAAAGCTGTTGCTGGTCTTCGCCTTCCCTGGGCAGCCTATTCACAGGCACAGCAGCCCTGGGCATCTGTGCTTTCCCAGAGACGGAAGGTCTCATGGTGCCCGTTCTCGGCAGAGCCTTTTCCCAAAACGGCAAACGTCCGGCTCCTCCTCCCACCAGGAAGCAGCCAGCCCTGAAAGCTGTTGCTGGTCTTCGCCTTCCCCGGGCAGCCTATTCACAGGCACAGCAGCCCTGGGGATCTGTGCTTTCCCAGAGACGGAAGGTCTCATGGTGCCCGTTCTCGGCAGAGCCTTTTTCCGAAACGGCAAACGTCCGGCTCCTCCTCCCACCAGGAAGGGGCCAGCCCTGCAAGCTGTTGCTGCTGTTCACCTTCCCTGGGCAGCCTATTCACAGGCACAACAGCCCTGGGCATATGTGCTTTCCCAGAGACGGAAGGTCTCATGGTGTCCGTTCTCGGCAGAGCCTTTTCCCAAAACGGCAAACGTCCGGCTTCTTGTCCCACCGGGAAGGGAGCAGCCCTGAAAGCTGTTGCTGGTCTTCGCCTTCCCCGGGCAGCCTATTCACAGGCACAGCAGCCCTGGGGATCTGTGCTTTCCCAGAGACGGAAGGTCTCATGGTGCCCGTTCTCGGCAGAGCCTTTTTCCGAAACGGCAAACGTCCGGCTCCTCCTCCCACCAGGAAGGGGCCAGCCCTGCAAGCTGTTGCTGCTGTTCACCTTCCCTGGGCAGCCTATTCACAGGCACAACAGCCCTGGGGATCTGTGCATTCCCAGAGACGGAAGGTCTCATGGTGTCCGTTCTCGGCAGAGCCTTTTTCCGAAACGGCAAACGTCCGGCTCCTCCTCCCACCAGGTAGGGGCCAGCCCTGAAAGCTGTTGCTGGTCTTCGCCTTCCCTGGGCAGCCTATTCACAGGCACAGCTGCACTGGGGATCTGTGCTTTCCCAGAGACGGAAGGTCTCATGGTGCCCGTTCTCGGCAGAGCCTTTTTCCAAAACGGCAAACGTCCGGCTCCTCCTCCCACCAGGAAGCAGCCAGCCCTGAAAGCTGTTGCTGGTCTTCGCCTTCCCTGGGCAGTCCATTCACAGGAACAACAGCCCTGGGGATCTGTGCTTTCCCAGAGACGGAAGGTCTCATGGTGCCCGTTCTCGGCAGAGCCTTTTTCCGAAACGGCAAACGTCCGGCTCCTCCTCCCACCAGGAAGGGGCCAGCCCTGTAAGCTGTTGCTGCTGTTCACCTTCCCTGGGCAGCCTATTCACAGGCACAACAGCCCTGGGGATCTGTGCATTCCCAGAGACGGAAGGTCTCATGGTGCCCGTTCTCGGCAGAGCCTTTTTCCGAAACAGCAAACGTCCGGCTCCTCGTCCCACTGGGAAGGGACCAGCCCTGAAAGCTGTTGCTGGTCTTCGCCTTCCCTGGGCAGCCTATTCACAGGCACAGCAGCCCTGGGGATCTGTGCTTTCCCAGAGACGGAAGGTCTCATGGTGTCCGTTCTCGGCAGAGCCTTTTTCCGAAACGGCAAACGTCCAGCTCCTCCTCCCACCAGGAAGGGACCAGCCCTGAAAGCTGTTGCTGCTCTTCACCTTCCCTGGGCAGCCTATTCACAGGCACAACAGCCCTGGGGATCTGTGCTTTCCCAGAGACGGAAGGTCTCATGGTGCCCGTTCTCGGCAGAGCCTTTTTCCGAAATGGCAAACGTCCGGCTCCTCCTCCCACCAGGAAGCAGCAAGCCCTGAAAGCTGTTGCTGGTCTTCGCCTTCCCTGGGCAGCCTATTCACAGGCACAGCAGCCCTGGGCATCTGTGCTTTCCCAGAGACGGAAGGTCTCATGGTGCCCGTTCTCGGCAGAGCCTTTTTCCAAAACGGCAAACGTCCGGCTCCTCCTCCCACCAGGAAGGGGCCAGCCCTGAAAGCTGTTGCTGGTCTTCGCCTTCCCTGGGCAGCCTATTCACAGGCACAACAGCCCTGGGGATCTGTGCTTTCCCAGAGACGGAAGGTCTCATGGTGCCCGTTCTCGGCAGAGCCTTTTTCCGAAACGGCAAACGTCCGGCTCCTCCTCCCACCAGGAAGGGGCCAGCCCCGCAAGCTGTTGCTGCTGTTCACCTTCCCTGGGCAGCCTATTCACAGGCACAACAGCCCTGGGCATCTGTGCATTCCCAGAGACGGAAGGTCTCATGGTGCCCGTTCTCGGAAGAGCCTTTTTCCGAAACAGCAAACGTCCGGCTCCTCCTCCCACCGGGAAGGGACCAGCCCTGAAAGCTGTTGCTGGTCTTCGCCTTCCCTGGGCAGCCTATTCACAGGCACAGCAGCCCTGGGCATCTGTGCTTTCCCAGAGACGGAAGGTCTCATGGTGCCCGTTCTCGGCAGAGCCTTTTTCCGAAACGGCAAACGTCCAGCTCCTCCTACCACCAGGAAGGGAGCAGCCCTGAAAGCTGTTGCTGCTCTTCACCTTCTCTGGGCAGCCTATTCACAGGCACAACAGCATTGGGGATCTGTGCTTTCCCAGAGACGGAAGGTCTCATGGTGCCCGTTCTCGACAGAGCCTTTTTCCGAAACAGCAAACGTCCGGCTCCTCCTCCCACCAGGAAGGGACCAGCCCTGAAAGCTGTTGCTGGTCTTCGCCTTCCCTGGGCAGCCTATTCACAGGCACAGCTGCACTGGGGATCTGTGCTTTCCCAGAGACGGAAGGTCTCATGGTGCCCGTTCTCGGCAGAGCCTTTTCCCAAAACGGCAAACGTCCGGCTCCTCCTCCCACCAGGAAGCAGCCAGCCCTGAAAGCTGCTGCTGGTCTTCGCCTTCCCTGGGCAGCCTATTCACAGGCACAGCAGCCCTGGGCATCTGTGCTTTCCCAGAGACGGAAGGTCTCATGGTGCCCGTTCTCGGCAGAGCCTTTTTCCAAAACGGCAAACGTCCGGCTCCTCCTCCCACCAGGAAGGGGCCAGCCCTGAAAGCTGTTGCTGCTCTTCACCTTCTTTGGGCAGCCTATTCACAGGCACAGCAGCCCTGGGGATCTGTGCTTTCCCAGAGACGGAAGGTCTCATGGTGCCCATTCTCGGCAGAGCCTTTTTCCGAAACTGCAAACGTCCGGCTCCTCCTCCCACCAGGAAGGGGCCAGCCCTGAAAGCTGTCGCTGGTCTTCGCCTTCCCTGGGCAGCCTATTCACAGGCACAGCTGCACTGGGCATCTGTGCTTTCCCAGAGACGGAAGGTCTCATGGTGCCCGTTCTCGGCAGAGCCTTTTCCCAAAACGGCAAACGTCCGGCTCCTCCTCCCACCAGGAAGCAGCCAGCCCTGAAAGCTGTTGCTGGTCTTCGCCTTCCCTGGGCAGCCTATTCACAGGCACAGCAGCCCTGGGCATCTGTGCTTTCCCAGAGACGGAAGGTCTCATGGTGCCCGTTCTCGGCAGAGCCTTTTTCCGAAACGGCAAACGTCCGGCTCCTCCTCCCACCTGGAAGGGGCCAGCCCTGCAAGCTGTTGCTGCTGTTCACCTTCCCTGGGCAGCCTATTCACAGGCACAACAGCCCTGGGGATCTGTGCTTTCCCAGAGACGGAAGGTCTCATGGTGTCCGTTCTCGGCAGAGCCTTTTCCCAAAACGGCAAACGTCCGGCTTCTTGTCCCACCGGGAAGGGACCAGACCTGAAAGCTGTTGCTGGTCTTCGCCTTCCCCGGGCAGCCTATTCACAGGCACAGCAGCCCTGGGGATCTGTGCTTTCCCAGAGACGGAAGGTCTCATGGTGCCCGTTCTCGGCAGAGCCTTTTTCCGAAACGGCAAACGTCCGGCTCCTCCTCCCACCAGGAAGGGGCCAGCCCTGCAAGCTGTTGCTGCTGTTCACCTTCCCTGGGCAGCCTATTCACAGGCACAACAGCCCTGGGGATCTGTGCATTCCCAGAGACGGAAGGTCTCATGGTGTCCGTTCTCGGCAGAGCCTTTTTCCGAAACGGCAAACGTCCGGCTCCACCTCCCACCAGGTAGGGGCCAGCCCTGAAAGCTGTTGCTGGTCTTCGCCTTCCCTGGGCAGCCTATTCACAGGCACAGCTGCACTGGGGATCTGTGCTTTCCCAGAGACGGAAGGTCTCATGGTGCCCGTTCTCGGCAGAGCCTTTTTCCAAAACGGCAAACGTCCGGCTCCTCCTCCCACCAGGAAGCAGCCAGCCCTGAAAGCTGTTGCTGGTCTTCGCCTTCCCTGGGCAGTCCATTCACAGGAACAACAGCCCTGGGGATCTGTGCTTTCCCAGAGACGGAAGGTCTCATGGTGCCCGTTCTCGGCAGAGCCTTTTTCCGAAACGGCAAACGTCCGGCTCCTCCTCCCACCAGGAAGGGGCCAGCCCTGTAAGCTGTTGCTGCTGTTCACCTTCCCTGGGCAGCCTATTCACAGGCACAACAGCCCTGGGGATCTGTGCATTCCCAGAGACGGAAGGTCTCATGGTGCCCGTTCTCGGCAGAGCCTTTTTCCGAAACAGCAAACGTCCGGCTCCTCGTCCCACTGGGAAGGGACCAGCCCTGAAAGCTGTTGCTGGTCTTCGCCTTCCCTGGGCAGCCTATTCACAGGCACAGCTGCCCTGGGGATCTGTGCTTTCCCAGAGACGGAAGGTCTCATGGTGTCCGTTCTCGGCAGAGCCTTTTTCCGAAACGGCAAACGTCCAGCTCCTCCTACCACCAGGAAGGGACCAGCCCTGAAAGCTGTTGCTGCTCTTCACCTTCTCTGGGCAGCCTATTCGCAGGCACAACAGCATTGGGGATCTGTGCTTTCCCAGAGACGGAAGGTCTCATGGTGCCCGTTCTCGACAGAGCCTTTTTCCGAAACCGCAAACGTCCGGCTCCTCCTCCCACCAGGAAGGGACCAGCCCTGAAAGCTGTTGCTGGTCTTCGCCTTCCCTGGGCAGCCTATTCACAGGCACAGCTGCACTGGGCATCTGTGCTTTCCCAGAGACGGAAGGTCTCATGGTGCCCGTTCTCGGCAGAGCCTTTTCCCAAAACGGCAAACGTCCGGCTCCTCCTCCCACCAGGAAGCAGCCAGCCCTGAAAGCTGCTGCTGGTCTTCGCCTTCCCTGGGCAGCCTATTCACAGGCACAGCAGCCCTGGGCATCTGTGCTTTCCCAGAGACGGAAGGTCTCATGGTGCCCGTTCTCGGCAGAGCCTTTTTCCAAAACGGCAAACGTCCGGCTCCTCCTCCCACCAGGAAGGGGCCAGCCCTGAAAGCTGTTGCTGCTCTTCACCTTCTTTGGGCAGCCTATTCACAGGCACAGCAGCCCTGGGGATCTGTGCTTTCCCAGAGACGGAAGGTCTCATGGTGCCCATTCTCGGCAGAGCCTTTTTCCGAAACTGCAAACGTCCGGCTCCTCCTCCCACCAGGAAGGGGCCAGCCCTGAAAGCTGTCGCTGGTCTTCGCCTTCCCTGGGCAGCCTATTCACAGGCACAGCTGCACTGGGGATCTGTGCTTTCCCAGAGACGGAAGGTCTCATGGTGCCCGTTCTCGGCAGAGCCTTTTTCCGAAATGGCAAACGTCCAGCTCCTCCTCCCACCAGGAAGGCAGCAGCCCAGAAAGCTGTTGCTGGTCTTCGCCTTCCCTGGGCAGCCTATTCACAGGCACAACAGCCCTGGGCATCTGTGCTTTCCCAGAGACGGAAGGTCTCATGGTGCCCGTTCTCGGCAGAGCCTTTTTCCGAAATGGCAAACGTCCGGATCCTCCTCCCACTGGGAAGGGACCAGCCCTGAAAGCTGTTGCTGGTCTTCGCCTTCCCTGGGCAGCCTATTCACAGGCACAGCTGCACTGGGCATCTGTGCTTTCCCAGAGACGGAAGGTCTCATGGTGCCCGTTCTCGGCAGAGCCTTTTCCCAAAACGGCAAACGTCCGGCTCCTCCTCCCACCAGGAAGCAGCCAGCCCTGAAAGCTGTTGCTGGTCTTCGCCTTCCCTGGGCAGCCTATTCACAGGCACAGCAGCCCTGGGGATCTGTGCTTTCCCAGAGACGGAAGGTCTCATGGTGCCCGTTCTCGGCAGAGCCTTTTTCGGAAACGGCAAACGTCCGGCTCCTCCTCCCACCAGGAAGGGGCCAGCCCTGCAAGCTGTTGCTGCTGTTCACCTTCCCTGGGCAGCCTATTCACAGGCACAACAGCCCTGGGCATCTGTGCTTTCCCAGAGACGGAAGGTCTCATGGTGTCCGTTCTCGGCAGAGCCTTTTCCCAAAACGGCAAACGTCCGGCTTCTTGTCCCACCGGGAAGGGACCAGCCCTGAAAGCTGTTGCTGGTCTTCGCCTTCCCCGGGCAGCCTATTCACAGGCACAGCAGCCCTGGGGATCTGTGCTTTCCCAGAGACGGAAGGTCTCATGGTGCCCGTTCTCGGCAGAGCCTTTTTCCGAAACGGCAAACGTCCGGCTCCTCCTCCCACCAGGAAGGGGCCAGCCCTGCAAGCTGTTGCTGCTGTTCACCTTCCCTGGGCAGCCTATTCACAGGCACAACAGCCCTGGGGATCTGTGCATTCCCAGAGACGGAAGGTCTCATGGTGTCCGTTCTCGGCAGAGCCTTTTTCCGAAACGGCAAACGTCCGGCTCCTCCTCCCACCAGGTAGGGGCCAGCCCTGAAAGCTGTTGCTGGTCTTCGCCTTCCCTGGGCAGCCTATTCACAGGCACAGCTGCACTGGGGATCTGTGCTTTCCCAGAGACGGAAGGTCTCATGGTGCCCGTTCTCGGCAGAGCCTTTTTCCAAAACGGCAAACGTCCGGCTCCTCCTCCCACCAGGAAGCAGCCAGCCCTGAAAGCTGTTGCTGGTCTTCGCCTTCCCTGGGCAGTCCATTCACAGGAACAACAGCCCTGGGGATCTGTGCTTTCCCAGAGACGGAAGGTCTCATGGTGCCCGTTCTCGGCAGAGCCTTTTTCCGAAACGGCAAACGTCCGGCTCCTCCTCCCACCAGGAAGGGGCCAGCCCTGTAAGCTGTTGCTGCTGTTCACCTTCCCTGGGCAGCCTATTCACAGGCACAACAGCCCGGGGGATCTGTGCATTCCCAGAGACGGAAGGTCTCATGGTGCCCGTTCTCGGCAGAGCCTTTTTCCGAAACAGCAAACGTCCGGCTCCTCGTCCCACTGGGAAGGGACCAGCCCTGAAAGCTGTTGCTGGTCTTCGCCTTCCCTGGGCAGCCTATTCACAGGCACAGCAGCCCTGGGGATCTGTGCTTTCCCAGAGACGGAAGGTCTCATGGTGTCCGTTCTCGGCAGAGCCTTTTTCCGAAACGGCAAACGTCCAGCTCCTCCTCCCACCAGGAAGGGACCAGCCCTGAAAGCTGTTGCTGCTCTTCACCTTCTCTGGGCAGCCTATTCGCAGGCACAACAGCACTGGGGATCTGTGCTTTCCCAGAGACGGAAGGTCTCATGGTGCCCGTTCTCGACAGAGCCTTTTTCCGAAACCGCAAACGTCCGGCTCCTCCTCCCACCAGGAAGGGACCAGCCCTGAAAGCTGTTGCTGGTCTTCGCCTTCCCTGGGCAGCCTATTCACAGGCACAGCTGCACTGGGGATCTGTGCTTTCCCAGAGACGGAAGGTCTCATGGTGCCCGTTCTCGGCAGAGCCTTTTTCCGAAAGGGCAAACGTCCGGCTCCTCCTCCCACCAGGAAGCAGCCAGCCCTGAAAGCTGTTGCTGCTGTTCACCTTCCCTGGGCAGCCTATTCACAGGCACAGCAGCCCTGGGCATCTGTGCTTTCCCAGAGACGGAAGGTCTCATGGTGCCCGTTCTCGGCAGAGCCTTTTCCCAAAACGGCAAACGTCCGGCTTCTTGTCCCACCGGGAAGGGAGCAGCCCTGAAAGCTGTTGCTGGTCTTCGCCTTCCCTGGGCAGCCTATTCACAGGCACAGCAGCCCTGGGGATCTGTGCATTCCCAGAGACGGAAGGTCTCATGGTGCCCATTCTCGGCAGAGCCTTTTTCCGAAACGGCAAACGTCCGGCTCCTCCTCCCACCAGGAAGGGGCCAGCCCTGAAAGCTGTTGCTGGTCTTCGCCTTCCCTGGGCAGCCTATTCACAGGCACAACAGCCCTGGGGATCTGTGCTTTCCCAGAGACGGAAGGTCTCATGGTGCCCGTTCTCGGCAGAGCCTTTTTCCGAAACTGCAAACGTCCGGCTCCTCCTCCCACCAGGTAGGGGCCAGCCCTGAAAGCTGTTGCTGGTCTTCGCCTTCCCTGGGCAGCCTATTCACAGGCACAGCTGCACTGGGGATCTGTGCTTTCCCAGAGACGGAAGGTCTCATGGTGCCCGTTCTCGGCAGAGCCTTTTTCCGAAATGGCAAACGTCCGGATCCTCCCCCAACCAGGAAGGCAGCAGCCCAGAAAGCTGTTGCTGGTCTTCGCCTTCCCTGGGCAGCCTATTCACAGGCACAGCAGCCCTGGGCATCTGTGCTTTCCCAGAGACGGAAGGTCTCATGGTGCCCGTTCTCGGCAGAGCCTTTTTCCAAAACGGCAAACGTCCGGCTCCTCCTCCCACCAGGAAGCAGCCAGCCCTGAAAGCTGTTGCTGGTCTTCGCCTTCCCTGGGCAGCCTATTCACAGGCACAACAGCCCTGGGGATCTGTGCTTTCCCAGAGACGGAAGGTCTCATGGTGCCCGTTCTCGGCAGAGCCTTTTTCCGAAACGGCAAACGTCCGGCTCCTCCTCCCACCAGGAAGGGGCCAGCCCCGCAAGCTGTTGCTGCTGTTCACCTTCCCTGGGCAGCCTATTCACAGGCACAACAGCCCTGGGCATCTGTGCATTCCCAGAGACGGAAGGTCTCATGGTGTCCGTTCTCGGCAGAGCCTTTTTCCGAAACAGCAAACGTCCGGCTCCTCGTCCCACTGGGAAGGGACCAGCCCTGAAAGCTGTTGCTGGTCTTCGCCTTCCCTGGGCAGCCTATTCACAGGCACAGCAGCCCTGGGCATCTGTGCTTTCCCAGAGACGGAAGGTCTCATGGTGCCCGTTCTCGGCAGAGCCTTTTTCCGAAACGGCAAACGTCCGGCTCCTCCGCCCACCAGGAAGGGAGCAGCCCTGAAAGCTGTTGCTGGTCTTCGCCTTCCCTGGGCAGCCTATTCACAGGCACAGCAGCACTGGGGATCTGTGCATTCCCAGAGACGGAAGGTCTCATGGTGCCCGTTCTCGGCAGAGCCTTTTTCCGAAAGGGCAGACATCCGGCTCCTCCTCCCACCAGGAAGGGGCCAGCCCTGAAAGCTGTCGCTGGTCTTCGCCTTCCCTGGGCAGCCTATTCACAGGCACAGCTGCACTGGGGATCTGTGCTTTCCCAGAGACGGAAGGTCTCATGGTGCCCGTTCTCGGCAGAGCCTTTTTCCGAAATGGCAAACGTCCAGCTCCTCCTCCCACCAGGAAGGCAGCAGCCCTGAAAGCTGTTGCTGGTCTTCGCCTTCCCTGGGCAGCCTATTCACAGGCACAACAGCCCTGGGCATCTGTGCTTTCCCAGAGACGGAAGGTCTCATGGTGCCCGTTCTCGGCAGAGCCTTTTTCCGAAACGGCAAACGTCCGGCTCCTCCTCCCACCAGGAAGGGGCCAGCCCTGCAAGCTGTTGCTGCTGTTCACCTTCCCTGGGCAGCCTATTCACAGGCACAACAGCCCTGGGGATCTGTGCTTTCCCAGAGACGGAAGGTCTCATGGTGCCCGTTCTCGGCAGAGCCTTTTTCCGAAACAGCAAACGTCCGGCTCCTCGTCCCACTGGGAAGGGACCAGCCCTGAAAGCTGTTGCTGGTCTTCGCCTTCCCTGGGCAGCCTATTCACAGGCACAGCTGCACTGGGGATCTGTGCTTTCCCAGAGACGGAAGGTCTCATGGTGCCCGTTCTCGGCAGAGCCTTTTCCCAAAACGGCAAACGTCCGGCTCCTCCTCCCACCAGGAAGCAGCCAGCCCTGAAAGCTGTTGCTGGTCTTCGCCTTCCCTGGGCAGCCTATTCACAGGCACAGCAGCCCTGGGCATCTGTGCTTTCCCAGAGACGGAAGGTCTCATGGTGCCCGTTCTCGGCAGAGCCTTTTTCCGAAATGGCAAACGTCCAGCTCCTCCTCCCACCAGGAAGGCAGCAGCCCAGAAAGCTGTTGCTGGTCTTCGCCTTCCCTGGGCAGCCTATTCACAGGCACAACAGCCCTGGGCATCTGTGCTTTCCCAGAGACGGAAGGTCTCATGGTGTCCGTTCTCGGCAGAGCCTTTTTCCGAAACGGCAAACGTCCGGCTCCTCCTCCCACCAGGAAGGGAGCAGCCCTGAAAGCTGTTGCTGGTCTTCGCCTTCCCTGGGCAGCCTATTCACAGGCACAGCAGCCCTGGGGATCTGTGCTTTCCCAGAGACGGAAGGTCTCATGGTGCCCGTTCTCGACAGAGCCTTTTTCCGAAACAGCAAACGTCCGGCTCCTCCTCCCACCAGGAAGGGACCAGCCCTGAAAGCTGTTGCTGGTCTTCGCCTTCCCTGGGCAGCCTATTCACAGGCACAGCTGCACTGGGGATCTGTGCTTTCCCAGAGACGGAAGGTCTCATGGTGCCCGTTCTCGGCAGAGCCTTTTCCCAAAACGGCAAACGTCCGGCTCCTCCTCCCACCAGGAAGCAGCCAGCCCTGAAAGCTGCTGCTGGTCTTCGCCTTCCCTGGGCAGCCTATTCACAGGCACAGCAGCCCTGGGCATCTGTGCTTTCCCAGAGACGGAAGGTCTCATGGTGCCCGTTCTCGGCAGAGCCTTTTTCCAAAACGGCAAACGTCCGGCTCCTCCTCCCACCAGGAAGGGGCCAGCCCTGAAAGCTGTTGCTGCTCTTCACCTTCTTTGGGCAGCCTATTCACAGGCACAGCAGCCCTGGGGATCTGTGCTTTCCCAGAGACGGAAGGTCTCATGGTGCCCATTCTCGGCAGAGCCTTTTTCCGAAACTGCAAACGTCCGGCTCCTCCTCCCACCAGGAAGGGGCCAGCCCTGAAAGCTGTCGCTGGTCTTCGCCTTCCCTGGGCAGCCTATACACAGGCACAGCTGCACTGGGGATCTGTGCTTTCCCAGAGACGGAAGGTCTCATGGTGCCCGTTCTCGGCAGAGCCTTTTTCCGAAATGGCAAACGTCCAGCTCCTCCTCCCACCAGGAAGGCAGCAGCCCAGAAAGCTGTTGCTGGTCTTCGCCTTCCCTGGGCAGCCTATTCACAGGCACAACAGCCCTGGGCATCTGTGCTTTCCCAGAGACGGAAGGTCTCATGGTGTCTGTTCTCGGCAGAGCCTTTTTCCGAAACGGCAAACGTCCAGCTCCTCCTCCCACCAGGAAGGGACCAGCCCTGAAAGCTGTTGCTGCTCTTCACCTTCTCTGGGCAGCCTATTCGCAGGCACAACAGCATTGGGGATCTGTGCTTTCCCAGAGACGGAAGGTCTCATGGTGCCCGTTCTCGACAGAGCCTTTTTCCGAAACGGCAAACGTCCGGCTCCTCCTCCCACCAGGAAGGGACCAGCCCTGAAAGCTGTTGCTGGTCTTCGCCTTCCCTGGGCAGCCTATTCACAGGCACAGCTGCACTGGGGATCTGTGCTTTCCCAGAGACGGAAGGTCTCATGGTGCCCGTTCTCGGCAGAGCCTTTTTCCGAAAGGGCAAACGTCCGGCTCCTCCTCCCACCAGGAAGCAGCCAGCCCTGAAAGCTGTTGCTGCTCTTCGCCTTCCCTGGGCAGCCTATTCACAGGCACAGCAGCCCTGGGCATCTGTGCTTTCCCAGAGACGGAAGGTCTCATGGTGCCCGTTCTCGGCAGAGCCTTTTTCCAAAAGGGCAAACGTCCGGCTCCTCCTCCCACGAGGAAGCAGCCAGCCCTGAAAGCTGTTGCTGCTGTTCACCTTCCCTGGGCAGCCTATTCACAGGCACAACAGCCCTGGGGATCTGTGCTTTCCCAGAGACGGAAGGTCTCATGGTGCCCGTTCTCGGCAGAGCCTTTTTCCGAAATGGCAAACGTCCGGATCCTCCTCCCACCAGGAAGGCAGCAGCCCAGAAAGCTGTTGCTGGTCTTCGCCTTCCCTGGGCAGCCTATTCACAGGCACAACAGCCCTGGGCATCTGTGCTTTCCCAGAGACGGAAGGTCTCATGGTGTCCGTTCTCGGCAGAGCCTTTTTCCGAAACGGCAAACGTCCGGCTCCTCCTCCCACCAGGAAGGGAGCAGCCCTGAAAGCTGTTGCTGGTCTTCGCCTTCCCTGGGCAGCCTATTCACAGGCACAGCAGCCCTGGGGATCTGTGCTTTCCCAGAGACGGAAGGTCTCATGGTGCCCGTTCTCGACAGAGCCTTTTTCCGAAACAGCAAACGTCCGGCTCCTCCTCCCACCAGGAAGGGACCAGCCCTGAAAGCTGTTGCTGGTCTTCGCCTTCCCTGGGCAGCCTATTCACAGGCACAGCTGCACTGGGGATCTGTGCTTTCCCAGAGACGGAAGGTCTCATGGTGCCCGTTCTCGGCAGAGCCTTTTCCCAAAACGGCAAACGTCCGGCTCCTCCTCCCACCAGGAAGCAGCCAGCCCTGAAAGCTGCTGCTGGTCTTCGCCTTCCCTGGGCAGCCTATTCACAGGCACAGCAGCCCTGGGCATCTGTGCTTTCCCAGAGACGGAAGGTCTCATGGTGCCCGTTCTCGGCAGAGCCTTTTTCCAAAACGGCAAACGTCCGGCTCCTCCTCCCACCAGGAAGGGGCCAGCCCTGAAAGCTGTTGCTGCTCTTCACCTTCTTTGGGCAGCCTATTCACAGGCACAGCAGCCCTGGGGATCTGTGCTTTCCCAGAGACGGAAGGTCTCATGGTGCCCATTCTCGGCAGAGCCTTTTTCCGAAACTGCAAACGTCCGGCTCCTCCTCCCACCAGGAAGGGGCCAGCCCTGAAAGCTGTCGCTGGTCTTCGCCTTCCCTGGGCAGCCTATACACAGGCACAGCTGCACTGGGGATCTGTGCTTTCCCAGAGACGGAAGGTCTCATGGTGCCCGTTCTCGGCAGAGCCTTTTTCCGAAATGGCAAACGTCCAGCTCCTCCTCCCACCAGGAAGGCAGCAGCCCAGAAAGCTGTTGCTGGTCTTCGCCTTCCCTGGGCAGCCTATTCACAGGCACAACAGCCCTGGGCATCTGTGCTTTCCCAGAGACGGAAGGTCTCATGGTGCCCGTTCTCGGCAGAGCCTTTTTCCGAAACGGCAAACGTCCGGCTCCTCCTCCCACCAGGAAGGGGCCAGCCCTGCAAGCTGTTGCTGCTGTTCACCTTCCCTGGGCAGCCTATTCACAGGCACAACAGCCCTGGGCATCTGTGCTTTCCCAGAGACGGAAGGTCTCATGGTGCCCATTCTCGGCAGAGCCTTTTTCCGAAACAACAAACGTCCGGCTCCTCGTCCCACCAGGAAGGGACCAGCCCTGAAAGCTGTTGCTGCTCTTCGCCTTCCCTGGGCAGCCTATTCACAGGCACAGCTGCACTGGGGATCTGTGCTTTCCCAGAGACGGAAGGTCTCATGGTGTCCGTTCTCGGCAGAGCCTTTTTCCGAAACGGCAAACGTCCAGCTCCTCCTCCCACCAGGAAGGGACCAGCCCTGAAAGCTGTTGCTGCTCTTCACCTTCTCTGGGCAGCCTATTCACAGGCACAACAGCATTGGGGATCTGTGCTTTCCCAGAGACGGAAGGTCTCATGGTGCCCGTTCTCGGCAGAGCCTTTTTCCGAAACAGCAAACGTCCGGCTCCTCGTCCCACTGGGAAGGGACCAGCCCTGAAAGCTGTTGCTGGTCTTTGCCTTCCCTGGGCAGCCTATTCACAGGCACAGCAGCCCTGGGGATCTGTGCTTTCCCAGAGACGGAAGGTCTCATGGTGCCCATTCTCGGCAGCGCCTTTTCCCAAAAAGGCAAACGTCCGGCTCCTCCTCCCACCAGGAAGCAACCAGCCCTGAAAGCTGTTGCTGGTCTTCACCTTCCCTGGGCAGCCTATTCACAGGCACAACAGCCCTGGGGATCTGTGCTTTCCCAGAGACGGAAGGTCTCATGGTGCCCATTCTCGGCAGAGCCTTTTTCCGAAACGGCAAACGTCCGGCTCCTCCTCCCACCAGGAAGGGAGCAGCCCTGAAAGCTGTTGCTGGTCTTCACCTTCCCTGGGCAGCCTATTCACAGGCACAGCTGCACTGGGGATCTGTGCTTTCCCAGAGACGGAAGGTCTCATGGTGCCCGTTCTCGGCAGAGCCTTTTCCCAAAACGGCAAACGTCCGGCTCCTCCTCCCACCAGGAAGCAACCAGCCCTGAAAGCTGTTGCTGGTCTTCGCCTTCCCTGGGCAGCCTATTCACAGGCACAGCTGCACTGGGGATCTGTGCTTTCCCAGAGACGGAAGGTCTCATGGTGCCCGTTCTCGGCAGAGCCTTTTTCCGAAACGGCAAACGTCCAGCTCCTCCTCCCACCAGGAAGGGACCAGCCCTGAAAGCTGTTGCTGCTCTTCACCTTCTCTGGGCAGCCTATTCGCAGGCACAACAGCATTGGGGATCTGTGCTTTCCCAGAGACGGAAGGTCTCATGGTGCCCGTTCTCGACAGAGCCTTTTTCCGAAACGGCAAACGTCCGGCTCCTCCTCCCACCAGGAAGGGACCAGCCCTGAAAGCTGTTGCTGGTCTTCGCCTTCCCTGGGCAGCCTATTCACAGGCACAGCTGCACTGGGGATCTGTGCTTTCCCAGAGACGGAAGGTCTCATGGTGCCCGTTCTCGGCAGAGCCTTTTTCCGAAAGGGCAAACGTCCGGCTCCTCCTCCCACCAGGAAGCAGCCAGCCCTGAAAGCTGTTGCTGCTCTTCGCCTTCCCTGGGCAGCCTATTCACAGGCACAGCAGCCCTGGGCATCTGTGCTTTCCCAGAGACGGAAGGTCTCATGGTGCCCGTTCTCGGCAGAGCCTTTTTCCAAAAGGGCAAACGTCCGGCTCCTCCTCCCACGAGGAAGCAGCCAGCCCTGAAAGCTGTTGCTGCTGTTCACCTTCCCTGGGCAGCCTATTCAGAGGCACAGCAGCCCTGGGCATCTGTGCTTTCCCAGAGACGGAAGGTCTCATGGTGCCCGTTCTCGGCAGAGCCTTTTCCCAAGACGGCAAACGTCCGGCTTCTTGTCCCACCGGGAAGGGAGCAGCCCTGAAAGCTGTTGCTGGTCTTCGCCTTCCCTGGGCAGCCTATTCACAGGCACAGCAGCCCTGGGGATCTGTGCATTCCCAGAGACGGAAGGTCTCATGGTGCCCATTCTCGGCAGAGCCTTTTTCCGAAACGGCAAACGTCCGGCTCCTCCTCCCACCAGGAAGGGGCCAGCCCTGAAAGCTGTTGCTGGTCTTCGCCTTCCCTGGGCAGCCTATTCACAGGCACAACAGCCCTGGGCATCTGTGCTTTCCCAGAGACGGAAGGTCTCATGGTGTCCGTTCTCGGCAGAGCCTTTTTCCAAAACGGCAAACGTCCGGCTCCTCCTCCCACCAGGAAGGGGCCAGCCCTGAAAGCTGTTGCTGGTCTTCGCCTTCCCTGGGCAGCCTATTCACAGGCACAGCAGCCCTGGGGATCTGTGCTTTCCCAGAGACGGAAGGTCTCATGGTGCCCGTTCTCGGCAGAGCCTTTTTCCGAAACGGCAAACGTCCGGCTCCTCCTCCCACCAGGAAGGGGCCAGCCCCGCAAGCTGTTGCTGCTGTTCACCTTCCCTGGGCAGCCTATTCACAGGCACAACAGCCCTGGGCATCTGTGCATTCCCAGAGACGGAAGGTCTCATGGTGCCCGTTCTCGGCAGAGCCTTTTTCCGAAACAGCAAACGTCCGGCTCCTCGTCCCACTGGGAAGGGACCAGCCCTGAAAGCTGTTGCTGGTCTTCGCCTTCCCTGGGCAGCCTATTCACAGGCACAGCAGCCCTGGGCATCTGTGCTTTCCCAGAGACGGAAGGTCTCATGGTGTCCGTTCTCGGCAGAGCCTTTTTCCGAAACAGCAAACGTCCAGCTCCTCCTACCACCAGGAAGGGACCAGCCCTGAAAGCTGTTGCTGGTCTTCGCCTTCCCTGGGCAGCCTATTCACAGGCACAACAGCATTGGGGATCTGTGCTTTCCCAGAGACGGAAGGTCTCATGGTGCCCGTTCTCGACAGAGCCTTTTTCCGAAACAGCAAACGTCCGGCTCCTCCTCCCACCAGGAAGGGACCAGCCCTGAAAGCTGTTGCTGGTCTTCGCCTTCCCTGGGCAGCCTATTCACAGGCACAGCTGCACTGGGGATCTGTGCTTTCCCAGAGACGGAAGGTCTCATGGTGCCCGTTCTCGGCAGAGCCTTTTTCCGAAAGGGCAAACGTCCGGCTCCTCCTCCCACCAGGAAGCAGCCAGCCCTGAAAGCTGTTGCTGCTCTTCGCCTTCCCTGGGCAGCCTATTCACAGGCACAGCAGCCCTGGGCATCTGTGCTTTCCCAGAGACGGAAGGTCTCATGGTGCCCGTTCTCGGCAGAGCCTTTTTCCAAAAGGGCAAACGTCCGGCTCCTCCTCCCACGAGGAAGCAGCCAGCCCTGAAAGCTGTTGCTGCTGTTCAACTTCCCTGGGCAGCCTATTCAGAGGCACAGCAGCCCTGGGCATCTGTGCTTTCCCAGAGACGGAAGGTCTCATGGTGCCCGTTCTCGGCAGAGCCTTTTCCCAAGACGGCAAACGTCCGGCTTCTTGTCCCACCGGGAAGGGAGCAGCCCTGAAAGCTGTTGCTGGTCTTCGCCTTCCCTGGGCAGCCTATTCACAGGCACAGCAGCCCTGGGGATCTGTGCATTCCCAGAGACGGAAGGTCTCATGGTGCCCATTCTCGGCAGAGCCTTTTTCCGAAACGGCAAACGTCCGGCTCCTCCTCCCACCAGGAAGGGGCCAGCCCTGAAAGCTGTTGCTGGTCTTCGCCTTCCCTGGGCAGCCTATTCACAGGCACAACAGCCCTGGGCATCTGTGCTTTCCCAGAGACGGAAGGTCTCATGGTGTCCGTTCTCGGCAGAGCCTTTTTCCAAAACGGCAAACGTCCGGCTCCTCCTCCCACCAGGAAGGGGCCAGCCCTGAAAGCTGTTGCTGGTCTTCGCCTTCCCTGGGCAGCCTATTCACAGGCACAGCAGCCCTGGGGATCTGTGCTTTCCCAGAGACGGAAGGTCTCATGGTGCCCGTTCTCGGCAGAGCCTTTTTCCGAAACGGCAAACGTCCGGCTCCTCCTCCCACCAGGAAGGGGCCAGCCCCGCAAGCTGTTGCTGCTGTTCACCTTCCCTGGGCAGCCTATTCACAGGCACAACAGCCCTGGGCATCTGTGCATTCCCAGAGACGGAAGGTCTCATGGTGCCCGTTCTCGGCAGAGCCTTTTTCCGAAACAGCAAACGTCCGGCTCCTCGTCCCACTGGGAAGGGACCAGCCCTGAAAGCTGTTGCTGGTCTTCGCCTTCCCTGGGCAGCCTATTCACAGGCACAGCAGCCCTGGGCATCTGTGCTTTCCCAGAGACGGAAGGTCTCATGGTGTCCGTTCTCGGCAGAGCCTTTTTCCGAAACAGCAAACGTCCAGCTCCTCCTACCACCAGGAAGGGACCAGCCCTGAAAGCTGTTGCTGGTCTTCGCCTTCCCTGGGCAGCCTATTCACAGGCACAACAGCATTGGGGATCTGTGCTTTCCCAGAGACGGAAGGTCTCATGGTGCCCGTTCTCGACAGAGCCTTTTTCCGAAACAGCAAACGTCCGGCTCCTCCTCCCACCAGGAAGGGACCAGCCCTGAAAGCTGTTGCTGGTCTTCGCCTTCCCTGGGCAGCCTATTCACAGGCACAGCTGCACTGGGGATCTGTGCTTTCCCAGAGACGGAAGGTCTCATGGTGCCCGTTCTCGGCAGAGCCTTTTCCCAAAACGGCAAACGTCCGGCTCCTCCTCCCACCAGGAAGCAGCCAGCCCTGAAAGCTGCTGCTGGTCTTCGCCTTCCCTGGGCAGCCTATTCACAGGCACAGCAGCCCTGGGCATCTGTGCTTTCCCAGAGACGGAAGGTCTCATGGTGCCCGTTCTCGGCAGAGCCTTTTCCCAAGACGGCAAACGTCCGGCTTCTTGTCCCACCGGGAAGGGAGCAGCCCTGAAAGCTGTTGCTGGTCTTCGCCTTCCCTGGGCAGCCTATTCACAGGCACAGCAGCCCTGGGGATCTGTGCATTCCCAGAGACGGAAGGTCTCATGGTGCCCGTTCTCGGCAGAGCCTTTTTCCGAAACGGCAAACGTCCGGCTCCTCCTCCCACCAGGAAGGGGCCAGCCCTGAAAGCTGTTGCTGCTGTTCACCTTCCCTGGGCAGCCTATTCACAGGCACAACAGCCCTGGGGATCTGTGCTTTCCCAGAGACGGAAGGTCTCATGGTGCCCGTTCTCGGCAGAGCCTTTTTCCGAAAGGGCAAACGTCCGGCTCCTCCTCCCACCAGGAAGGGACCAGCCCTGAAAGCTGTTGCTGGTCTTCGCCTTCCCTGGGCAGCCTATTCACAGGCACAGCAGCCCTGGGCATCTGTGCTTTCCCAGAGACGGAAGGTCTCATGGTGCCCGTTCTCGGCAGAGCCTTTTTCCGAAACGGCAAACGTCCAGCTCCTCCTCCCACCAGGAAGGGACCAGCCCTGAAAGCTGTTGCTGCTCTTCACCTTCTCTGGGCAGCCTATTCGCAGGCACAACAGCATTGGGGATCTGTGCTTTCCCAGAGACGGAAGGTCTCATGGTGCCCGTTCTCGACAGAGCCTTTTTCCGAAACGGCAAACGTCCGGCTCCTCCTCCCACCAGGAAGGGACCAGCCCTGAAAGCTGTTGCTGGTCTTCGCCTTCCCTGGGCAGCCTATTCACAGGCACAGCTGCACTGGGGATCTGTGCTTTCCCAGAGACGGAAGGTCTCATGGTGCCCGTTCTCGGCAGAGCCTTTTTCCGAAAGGGCAAACGTCCGGCTCCTCCTCCCACCAGGAAGCAGCCAGCCCTGAAAGCTGTTGCTGCTCTTCGCCTTCCCTGGGCAGCCTATTCACAGGCACAGCAGCCCTGGGCATCTGTGCTTTCCCAGAGACGGAAGGTCTCATGGTGCCCGTTCTCGGCAGAGCCTTTTTCCAAAAGGGCAAACGTCCGGCTCCTCCTCCCACGAGGAAGCAGCCAGCCCTGAAAGCTGTTGCTGCTGTTCACCTTCCCTGGGCAGCCTATTCAGAGGCACAGCAGCCCTGGGCATCTGTGCTTTCCCAGAGACGGAAGGTCTCATGGTGCCCGTTCTCGGCAGAGCCTTTTCCCAAGACGGCAAACGTCCGGCTTCTTGTCCCACCGGGAAGGGAGCAGCCCTGAAAGCTGTTGCTGGTCTTCGCCTTCCCTGGGCAGCCTATTCACAGGCACAGCAGCCCTGGGGATCTGTGCATTCCCAGAGACGGAAGGTCTCATGGTGCCCATTCTCGGCAGAGCCTTTTTCCGAAACGGCAAACGTCCGGCTCCTCCTCCCACCAGGAAGGGGCCAGCCCTGAAAGCTGTTGCTGGTCTTCGCCTTCCCTGGGCAGCCTATTCACAGGCACAACAGCCCTGGGCATCTGTGCTTTCCCAGAGACGGAAGGTCTCATGGTGCCCGTTCTCGGCAGAGCCTTTTTCCAAAACGGCAAACGTCCGGCTCCTCCTCCCACCAGGAAGGGGCCAGCCCTGAAAGCTGTTGCTGGTCTTCGCCTTCCCTGGGCAGCCTATTCACAGGCACAGCAGCCCTGGGCATCTGTGCTTTCCCAGAGACGGAAGGTCTCATGGTGCCCGTTCTCGGCAGAGCCTTTTTCCGAAACGGCAAAAGTCCGGCTCCTCGTCCCACTGGGAAGGGACCAGCCCTGAAAGCTGTTGCTGCTCTTCGCCTTCCCTGGGCAGCCTATTCACAGGCACAGCAGCCCTGGGCATTTGTGCTTTCCCAGAGACGGAAGGTCTCATGGTGTCCGTTCTCGGCAGAGCCTTTTCCCAAAACGGCAAACGTCCGGCTCCTCCTCCCACCAGGAAGCAACCAGCCCTGAAAGCTGTTGCTGGTCTTCGCCTTCCCTGGGCAGCCTATTCACAGGCACAGCAGCCCTGGGCATCTGTGCTTTCCCAGAGACGGAAGGTCTCATGGTGCCCGTTCTCGGCAGAGCCTTTTTCCAAAAGGGCAAACGTCCGGCTCCTCCTCCCACCAGGAAGGGACCAGCCCTGAAAGCTGTTGCTGGTCTTCGCCTTCCCTGGGCAGCCTATTCACAGGCACAGCAGCCCTGGGGATCTGTGCTTTCCCAGAGACGGAAGGTCTCATGGTGCCCGTTCTCGGCAGAGCCTTTTTCCGAAACGGCAAACGTCCAGCTCCTCCTCCCACCAGGAAGGGACCAGCCCTGAAAGCTGTTGCTGCTCTTCACCTTCTCTGGGCAGCCTATTCGCAGGCACAACAGCATTGGGGATCTGTGCTTTCCCAGAGACGGAAGGTCTCATGGTGCCCGTTCTCGACAGAGCCTTTTTCCGAAACGGCAAACGTCCGGCTCCTCCTCCCACCAGGAAGGGACCAGCCCTGAAAGCTGTTGCTGGTCTTCGCCTTCCCTGGGCAGCCTATTCACAGGCACAGCTGCACTGGGGATCTGTGCTTTCCCAGAGACGGAAGGTCTCATGGTGCCCGTTCTCGGCAGAGCCTTTTTCCGAAAGGGCAAACGTCCGGCTCCTCCTCCCACCAGGAAGCAGCCAGCCCTGAAAGCTGTTGCTGCTCTTCGCCTTCCCTGGGCAGCCTATTCACAGGCACAGCAGCCCTGGGCATCTGTGCTTTCCCAGAGACGGAAGGTCTCATGGTGCCCGTTCTCGGCAGAGCCTTTTTCCAAAAGGGCAAACGTCCGGCTCCTCCTCCCACGAGGAAGCAGCCAGCCCTGAAAGCTGTTGCTGCTGTTCACCTTCCCTGGGCAGCCTATTCAGAGGCACAGCAGCCCTGGGCATCTGTGCTTTCCCATAGACGGAAGGTCTCATGGTGCCCGTTCTCGGCAGAGCCTTTTCCCAAGACGGCAAACGTCCGGCTTCTTGTCCCACCGGGAAGGGAGCAGCCCTGAAAGCTGTTGCTGGTCTTCGCCTTCCCTGGGCAGCCTATTCACAGGCACAGCAGCCCTGGGGATCTGTGCATTCCCAGAGACGGAAGGTCTCATGGTGCCCGTTCTCGGCAGAGCCTATTTCCGAAACGGCAAACGTCCGGCTCCTCCTCCCACCAGGAAGGGGCCAGCCCTGAAAGCTGTTGCTGGTCTTCGCCTTCCCTGGGCAGCCTATTCACAGGCACAACAGCCCTGGGCATCTGTGCTTTCCCAGAGACGGAAGGTCTCATGGTGCCCGTTCTCGGCAGAGCCTTTTTCCGAAACAGCAAACGTCCGGCTCCTCGTCCCACTGGGAAGGGACCAGCCCTGAAAGCTGTTGCTGGTCTTCGCCTTCCCTGGGCAGCCTATTCACAGGCACAGCAGCCCTGGGCATCTGTGCTTTCCCAGAGACGGAAGGTCTCATGGTGTCCGTTCTCGGCAGAGCCTTTTTCCGAAACAGCAAACGTCCAGCTCCTCCTACCACCAGGAAGGGACCAGCCCTGAAAGCTGTTGCTGGTCTTCGCCTTCCCTGGGCAGCCTATTCACAGGCACAACAGCATTGGGGATCTGTGCTTTCCCAGAGACGGAAGGTCTCATGGTGCCCGTTCTCGACAGAGCCTTTTTCCGAAACAGCAAACGTCCGGCTCCTCCTCCCACCAGGAAGGGACCAGCCCTGAAAGCTGTTGCTGGTCTTCGCCTTCCCTGGGCAGCCTATTCACAGGCACAGCTGCACTGGGGATCTGTGCTTTCCCAGAGACGGAAGGTCTCATGGTGCCCGTTCTCGGCAGAGCCTTTTCCCAAAACGGCAAACGTCCGGCTCCTCCTCCCACCAGGAAGCAGCCAGCCCTGAAAGCTGCTGCTGGTCTTCGCCTTCCCTGGGCAGCCTATTCACAGGCACAGCAGCCCTGGGCATCTGTGCTTTCCCAGAGACGGAAGGTCTCATGGTGCCCGTTCTCGGCAGAGCCTTTTTCCAAAACGGCAAACGTCCGGCTCCTCCTCCCACCAGGAAGGGGCCAGCCCTGAAAGCTGTTGCTGCTCTTCACCTTCTTTGGGCAGCCTATTCACAGGCACAGCAGCCCTGGGGATCTGTGCTTTCCCAGAGACGGAAGGTCTCATGGTGCCCATTCTCGGCAGAGCCTTTTTCCGAAACTGCAAACGTCCGGCTCCTCCTCCCACCAGGAAGGGGCCAGCCCTGAAAGCTGTCGCTGGTCTTCGCCTTCCCTGGGCAGCCTATACACAGGCACAGCTGCACTGGGGATCTGTGCTTTCCCAGAGACGGAAGGTCTCATGGTGCCCGTTCTCGGCAGAGCCTTTTTCCGAAATGGCAAACGTCCAGCTCCTCCTCCCACCAGGATGGCAGCAGCCCTGCAAGCTGTTGCTGCTGTTCGCCTTCCCTGGGCAGCCTATTCACAGGCACAACAGCACTGGGGATCTGTGCTTTCCCAGAGACGGAAGGTCTCATGGTGCCCGTTCTCGGCAGAGCCTTTTTCCGAAACAGCAAACGTCCGGCTCCTCGTCCCACTGGAAAGGGACCAGCCCTGAAAGCTGTTGCTGGTCTTCGCCTTCCCTGGGCAGCCTATTCACAGGCACAGCAGCCCTGGGCATCTGTGCTTTCCCAGAGACGGAAGGTCTCATGGTGCCCATTCTCGGCAGCGCCTTTTCCCAAAAAGGCAAACGTCCGGCTCCTTTTCCCACCGGGAAGGGAGCAGCCCTGAAAGCTGTTGCTGGTCTTCACCTTCCCTGGGCAGCCTATTCACAGGCACAACAGCCCTGGGGATCTGTGCTTTCCCAGAGACGGAAGGTCTCATGGTGCCCATTCTCGGCAGAGCCTTTTTCCGAAACGGCAAACGTCCGGCTCCTCCTCCCACTGGGAAGGGACCAGCCCTGAAAGCTGTTGCTGCTGTTCACCTTCCCTGGGCAGCCTATTCACAGGCACAGCTGCACTGGGGATCTGTGCTTTCCCAGAGACGGAAGGTCTCATGGTGCCCGTTCTCGGCAGAGCCTTTTCCCAAAACGGCAAACGTCCGGCTCCTCCTCCCACCAGGAAGCAGCCAGCCCTGAAAGCTGTTGCTGGTCTTCGCCTTCCCTGGGCAGCCTATTCACAGGCACAGCAGCCCTGGGCATCTGTGCTTTCCCAGAGACGGAAGGTCTCATGGTGCCCGTTCTCGGCAGAGCCTTTTTCCAAAGGGCAAACGTCCGGCTCCTCCTCCCACCAGGAAGCAGCCAGCCCTGAAAGCTGTTGCTGGTCTTCGCCTTCACTGGGCAGCCTATTCACAGGCACAGCTGCACTGGGGATCTGTGCTTTCCCAGAGACGGAAGGTCTCATGGTGCCCGTTCTCGGCAGAGCCTTTTTCCGAAACGGCAAACGTCCAGCTCCTCCTCCCACCAGGAAGGGACCAGCCCTGAAAGCTGTTGCTGCTCTTCACCTTCTCTGGGCAGCCTATTCACAGGCACAACAGCATTGGGGATCTGTGCTTTCCCAGAGACGGAAGGTCTCATGGTGCCCGTTCTCGACAGAGCCTTTTTCCGAAACAGCAAACGTCCGGCTCCTCCTCCCACCAGGAAGGGGCCAGCCCTGAAAGCTGTTGCTGGTCTTCGCCTTCCCTGGGCAGCCTATTCACAGGCACAACAGCCCTGGGGATCTGTGCTTTCCCAGAGACTGAAGGTCTCATGGTGCCCGTTCTCGGCAGAGCCTTTTTCCGAAACGGCAAACGTCCGGCTCCTCCTCCCACCAGGAAGGGGCCAGCCCCGCAAGCTGTTGCTGCTGTTCACCTTCCCTGGGCAGCCTATTCACAGGCACAACAGCCCTGGGCATCTGTGCATTCCCAGAGACGGAAGGTCTCATGGTGCCCGTTCTCGGCAGAGCCTTTTTCCGAAACAGCAAACGTCCGGCTCCTCGTCCCACTGGGAAGGGACCAGCCCTGAAAGCTGTTGCTGCTCTTCGCCTTCCCTGGGCAGCCTATTCACAGGCACAGCAGCCCTGGGCATCTGTGCTTTCCCAGAGACGGAAGGTCTCATGGTGTCCGTTCTCGGCAGAGCCTTTTTCCGAAACGGCAAACGTCCAGCTCCTCCTACCACCAGGAAGGGACCAGCCCTGAAAGCTGTTGCTGCTCTTCACCTTCTCTGGGCAGCCTATTCACAGGCACAACAGCATTGGGGATCTGTGCTTTCCCAGAGACGGAAGGTCTCATGGTGCCCGTTCTCGGCAGAGCCTTTTCCCAAAACGGCAAACGTCCGGCTCCTCCTCCCACCAGGAAGCAGCCAGCCCTGAAAGCTGCTGCTGGTCTTCGCCTTCCCTGGGCAGCCTATTCACAGGCACAGCAGCCCTGGGCATCTGTGCTTTCCCAGAGACGGAAGGTCTCATGGTGCCCGTTCTCGGCAGAGCCTTTTTCCAAAAGGGCAAACGTCCGGCTCCTCCTCCCACCAGGAAGGGAGCAGCCCTGAAAGCTGTTGCTGGTCTTCACCTTCCCTGGGCAGCCTATTCAGAGGCACAACAGCCCTGGGCATCTGTGCTTTCCCAGAGACGGAAGGTCTCATGGTGCCCGTTCTCGGCAGAGCCTTTTCCCAAAACGGCAAACGTCCGGCTTCTTGTCCCACCGGGAAGGGAGCAGCCCTGAAAGCTGTTGCTGGTCTTCGCCTTCCCTGGGCAGCCTATTCACAGGCACAGCAGCCCTGGGGATCTGTGCTTTCCCAGAGACGGAAGGTCTCATGGTGCCCGTTCTCGGCAGAGCCTTTTTCCAAAAGGGCAAACGTCCGGCTCCTCCTCCCACCAGGAAGCAGCCAGCCCTGAAAGCTGTTGCTGGTCTTCGCCTTCACTGGGCAGCCTATTCACAGGCACAGCTGCACTGGGGATCTGAGCTTTCCCAGAGACGGAAGGTCTCATGGTGCCCGTTCTCGGCAGAGCCTTTTTCCGAAACAGCAAACGTCCGGCTCCTCGTCCCACTGGGAAGGGACCAGCCCTGAAAGCTGTTGCTGCTCTTCGCCTTCCCTGGGCAGCCTATTCACAGGCACAGCAGCCCTGGGCATCTGTGCTTTCCCAGAGACGGAAGGTCTCATGGTGTCCGTTCTCGGCAGAGCCTTTTTCCAAAACGGCAAACGTCCAGCTCCTCCTACCACCAGGAAGGTACCAGCCCTGAAAGCTGTTGCTGCTGTTCACCTTCCCTGGGCAGCCTATTCACAGGCACAACAGCCCTGGGCATCTGTGCTTTCCCAGAGACGGAAGGTCTCATGGTGCCCGTTCTCGGCAGAGCCTTTTTCCGAAACAGCAAACGTCCGGCTCCTCCTCCCACCAGGAAGGGGCCAGCCCTGAAAGCTGTTGCTGGTCTTCGCCTTCCCTGGGCAGCCTATTCACAGGCACAGCAGCCCTGGGCATCTGTGCTTTCCCAGAGACGGAAGGTCTCATGGTGCCCGTTCTCGGCAGAGCCTTTTTCCGAAACGGCAAACGTCCGGCTCCTCCTCCCACCAGGAAGGGGCCAGCCCCGCAAGCTGTTGCTGCTGTTCACCTTCCCTGGGCAGCCTATTCACAGGCACAACAGCCCTGGGCATCTGTGCTTTCCCAGAGACGGAAGGTCTCATGGTGCCCGTTCTCGGCAGAGCCTTTTTCCGAAACAGCAAACGTCCGGCTCCTCGTCCCACTGGGAAGGGACCAGCCCTGAAAGCTGTTGCTGCTCTTCGCCTTCCCTGGGCAGCCTATTCACAGGCACAGCAGCCCTGGGCATCTGTGCTTTCCCAGAGACGGAAGGTCTCATGGTGTCCGTTCTCGGCAGAGCCTTTTTCCAAAACGGCAAACGTCCAGCTCCTCCTACCACCAGGAAGGGACCAGCCCTGAAAGCTGTTGCTGCTGTTCACCTTCCCTGGGCAGCCTATTCACAGGCACAACAGCCCTGGGCATCTGTGCTTTCCCAGAGACGGAAGGTCTCATGGTGCCCGTTCTCGACAGAGCCTTTTTCCGAAACACCAAACGTCCGGCTCCTCCTCCCACCAGGAAGGGACCAGCCCTGAAAGCTGTTGCTGGTCTTCGCCTTCCCTGGGCAGCCTATTCACAGGCACAGCAGCCCTGGGGATCTGTGCTTTCCCAGAGACGGAAGGTCTCATGGTGCCCGTTCTCGGCAGAGCCTTTTCCAAAAACGGCAAACGTCCGGCTCCTCCTCCCACCAGGAAGGGAGCAGCCCTGAAAGCTGCTGCTGGTCTTCGCCTTCCCTGGGCAGCCTATTCACAGGCACAGCAGCCCTGGGCATCTGTGCTTTCCCAGAGACGGAAGGTCTCATGGTGCCCGTTCTCGACAGAGCCTTTTTCCAAAAGGGCAAACGTCCGGCTCCTCCTCCCACCAGGAAGGGAGCAGCCCTGAAAGCTGTTGCTGCTCTTCGCCTTCCCTGGGCAGCCTATTCAGAGGCACAGCAGCCCTGGGCATCTGTGCTTTCCCAGAGACGGAAGGTCTCATGGTGCCCGTTCTCGGCAGAGCCTTTTCCCAAAACGGCAAACGTCCGGCTTCTTGTCCCACCGGGAAGGGAGCAGCCCTGAAAGCTGTTGCTGGTCTTCGCCTTCCCTGGGCAGCCTATTCACAGGCACAGCAGCCCTGGGCATCTGTGCTTTCCCAGAGACGGAAGGTCTCATGGTGCCCGTTCTCAGCAGAGCCTTTTTCCGAAACGGCAAACGTCCGGCTCTTCCTCCCACCAGGAAGGGGCCAGCCCTGCAAGCTGTTGCTGCTGTTCACCTTCCCTGGGCAGCCTATTCACAGGCACAACAGCCCTGGGCATCTGTGCATTCCCAGAGACGGAAGGTCTCATGGTGCCCGTTCTCGGCAGAGCCTTTTTCCGAAACGGCAAACGTCCGGCTTCTTGTCCCACCGGGAAGGGAGCAGCCCTGAAAGCTGTTGCTGGTCTTCGCCTTCCCTGGGCAGCCTATTCACAGGCACAGCAGCCCTGGGCATCTGTGCTTTCCCAGAGACGGAAGGTCTCATGGTGTCCGTTCTCGACAGAGCCTTTTCCCAAAACGGCAAACGTCCGGCTCCTCCTCCCACCAGGAAGCAGCCAGCCCTGAAAGCTGCTGCTGGTCTTCGCCTTCCCTGGGCAGCCTATTCACAGGCACAGCAGCCCTGGGCATCTGTGCTTTCCCAGAGACGGAAGGTCTCATGGTGCCCGTTCTCGGCAGAGCCTTTTTCCAAAAGGGCAAACGTCCGGCTCCTCCTCCCACCAGGAAGGGAGCAGCCCTGAAAGCTGTTGCTGCTCTTCGCCTTCCCTGGGCAGCCTATTCAGAGGCACAGCAGCCCTGGGCATCTGTGCTTTCCCAGAGACGGAAGGTCTCATGGTGCCCGTTCTCGGCAGAGCCTTTTCCCAAAACGGCAAACGTCCGGCTTCTTGTCCCACCGGGAAGGGACCAGCCCTGAAAGCTGTTGCTGCTCTTCACCTTCTCTGGGCAGCCTATTCGCAGGCACAACAGCATTGGGGATCTGTGCTTTCCCAGAGACGGAAGGTCTCATGGTGCCCGTTCTCGACAGAGCCTTTTTCCGAAACGGCAAACGTCCGGCTCCTCCTCCCACCAGGAAGGGACCAGCCCTGAAAGCTGTTGCTGGTCTTCGCCTTCCCTGGGCAGCCTATTCACAGGCACAGCTGCACTGGGGATCTGTGCTTTCCCAGAGACGGAAGGTCTCATGGTGCCCGTTCTCGGCAGAGCCTTTTTCCGAAAGGGCAAACGTCCGGCTCCTCCTCCCACCAGGAAGCAGCCAGCCCTGAAAGCTGTTGCTGCTCTTCGCCTTCCCTGGGCAGCCTATTCACAGGCACAGCAGCCCTGGGCATCTGTGCTTTCCCAGAGACGGAAGGTCTCATGGTGCCCGTTCTCGGCAGAGCCTTTTTCCAAAAGGGCAAACGTCCGGCTCCTCCTCCCACGAGGAAGCAGCCAGCCCTGAAAGCTGTTGCTGCTGTTCACCTTCCCTGGGCAGCCTATTCAGAGGCACAGCAGCCCTGGGCATCTGTGCTTTCCCATAGACGGAAGGTCTCATGGTGCCCGTTCTCGGCAGAGCCTTTTCCCAAGACGGCAAACGTCCGGCTTCTTGTCCCACCGGGAAGGGAGCAGCCCTGAAAGCTGTTGCTGGTCTTCGCCTTCCCTGGGCAGCCTATTCACAGGCACAGCAGCCCTGGGCATCTGTGCTTTCCCAGAGACGGAAGGTCTCATGGTGTCCGTTCTCGGCAGAGCCTTTTTCCGAAACAGCAAACGTCCAGCTCCTCCTACCACCAGGAAGGGACCAGCCCTGAAAGCTGTTGCTGGTCTTCGCCTTCCCTGGGCAGCCTATTCACAGGCACAACAGCATTGGGGATCTGTGCTTTCCCAGAGACGGAAGGTCTCATGGTGCCCGTTCTCGACAGAGCCTTTTTCCGAAACAGCAAACGTCCGGCTCCTCCTCCCACCAGGAAGGGACCAGCCCTGAAAGCTGTTGCTGGTCTTCGCCTTCCCTGGGCAGCCTATTCACAGGCACAGCTGCACTGGGGATCTGTGCTTTCCCAGAGACGGAAGGTCTCATGGTGCCCGTTCTCGGCAGAGCCTTTTCCCAAAACGGCAAACGTCCGGCTCCTCCTCCCACCAGGAAGCAGCCAGCCCTGAAAGCTGCTGCTGGTCTTCGCCTTCCCTGGGCAGCCTATTCACAGGCACAGCAGCCCTGGGCATCTGTGCTTTCCCAGAGACGGAAGGTCTCATGGTGCCCGTTCTCGGCAGAGCCTTTTTCCAAAACGGCAAACGTCCGGCTCCTCCTCCCACCAGGAAGGGGCCAGCCCTGAAAGCTGTTGCTGCTCTTCACCTTCTTTGGGCAGCCTATTCACAGGCACAGCAGCCCTGGGGATCTGTGCTTTCCCAGAGACGGAAGGTCTCATGGTGCCCATTCTCGGCAGAGCCTTTTTCCGAAACTGCAAACGTCCGGCTCCTCCTCCCACCAGGAAGGGGCAGCCCTGAAAGCTGTCGCTGGTCTTCGCCTTCCCTGGGCAGCCTATACACAGGCACAGCTGCACTGGGGATCTGTGCTTTCCCAGAGACGGAAGGTCTCATGGTGCCCGTTCTCGGCAGAGCCTTTTTCCGAAATGGCAAACGTCCAGCTCCTCCTCCCACCAGGAAGGCAGCAGCCCTGCAAGCTGTTGCTGCTGTTCGCCTTCCCTGGGCAGCCTATTCACAGGCACAACAGCACTGGGGATCTGTGCTTTCCCAGAGACGGAAGGTCTCATGGTGCCCGTTCTCGGCAGAGCCTTTTTCCGAAACAGCAAACGTCCGGCTCCTCGTCCCACTGGAAAGGGACCAGCCCTGAAAGCTGTTGCTGGTCTTCGCCTTCCCTGGGCAGCCTATTCACAGGCACAACAGCCCTGGGCATCTGTGCTTTCCCAGAGACGGAAGGTCTCATGGTGCCCATTCTCGGCAGCGCCTTTTCCCAAAAAGGCAAACGTCCGGCTCCTTTTCCCACCGGGAAGGGAGCAGCCCTGAAAGCTGTTGCTGGTCTTCACCTTCCCTGGGCAGCCTATTCACAGGCACAACAGCCCTGGGGATCTGTGCTTTCCCAGAGACGGAAGGTCTCATGGTGCCCATTCTCGGCAGAGCCTTTTTCCGAAACGGCAAACGTCCGGCTCCTCCTCCCACTGGGAAGGGACCAGCCCTGAAAGCTGTTGCTGCTGTTCACCTTCCCTGGGCAGCCTATTCACAGGCACAGCTGCACTGGGGATCTGTGCTTTCCCAGAGACGGAAGGTCTCATGGTGCCCGTTCTCGGCAGAGCCTTTTCCCAAAACGGCAAACGTCCGGCTCCTCCTCCCACCAGGAAGCAGCCAGCCCTGAAAGCTGTTGCTGGTCTTCGCCTTCCCTGGGCAGCCTATTCACAGGCACAGCAGCCCTGGGCATCTGTGCTTTCCCAGAGACGGAAGGTCTCATGGTGCCCGTTCTCGGCAGAGCCTTTTTCCAAAGGGCAAACGTCCGGCTCCTCCTCCCACCAGGAAGCAGCCAGCCCTGAAAGCTGTTGCTGGTCTTCGCCTTCACTGGGCAGCCTATTCACAGGCACAGCTGCACTGGGGATCTGTGCTTTCCCAGAGACGGAAGGTCTCATGGTGCCCGTTCTCGGCAGAGCCTTTTTCCGAAACGGCAAACGTCCAGCTCCTCCTCCCACCAGGAAGGGACCAGCCCTGAAAGCTGTTGCTGCTCTTCACCTTCTCTGGGCAGCCTATTCACAGGCACAACAGCATTGGGGATCTGTGCTTTCCCAGAGACGGAAGGTCTCATGGTGCCCGTTCTCGACAGAGCCTTTTTCCGAAACAGCAAACGTCCGGCTCCTCCTCCCACCAGGAAGGGGCCAGCCCTGAAAGCTGTTGCTGGTCTTCGCCTTCCCTGGGCAGCCTATTCACAGGCACAACAGCCCTGGGGATCTGTGCTTTCCCAGAGACTGAAGGTCTCATGGTGCCCGTTCTCGGCAGAGCCTTTTTCCGAAACGGCAAACGTCCGGCTCCTCCTCCCACCAGGAAGGGGCCAGCCCCGCAAGCTGTTGCTGCTGTTCACCTTCCCTGGGCAGCCTATTCACAGGCACAACAGCCCTGGGCATCTGTGCATTCCCAGAGACGGAAGGTCTCATGGTGCCCGTTCTCGGCAGAGCCTTTTTCCGAAACAGCAAACGTCCGGCTCCTCGTCCCACTGGGAAGGGACCAGCCCTGAAAGCTGTTGCTGCTCTTCGCCTTCCCTGGGCAGCCTATTCACAGGCACAGCAGCCCTGGGCATCTGTGCTTTCCCAGAGACGGAAGGTCTCATGGTGCCCGTTCTCGGCAGAGCCTTTTTCCGAAACGGCAAACGTCCAGCTCCTCCTACCACCAGGAAGGGACCAGCCCTGAAAGCTGTTGCTGGTCTTCGCCTTCCCTGGGCAGCCTATTCACAGGCACAGCAGCCCTGGGGATCTGTGCTTTCCCAGAGACGGAAGGTCTCATGGTGCCCGTTCTCGGCAGAGCCTTTTCCCAAAACGGCAAACGTCCGGCTCCTCCTCCCACCAGGAAGCAGCCAGCCCTGAAAGCTGCTGCTGGTCTTCGCCTTCCCTGGGCAGCCTATTCACAGGCACAGCAGCCCTGGGCATCTGTGCTTTCCCAGAGACGGAAGGTCTCATGGTGCCCGTTCTCGACAGAGCCTTTTTCCAAAAGGGCAAACGTCCGGCTCCTCCTCCCACCAGGAAGGGAGCAGCCCTGAAAGCTGTTGCTGCTCTTCGCCTTCCCTGGGCAGCCTATTCAGAGGCACAGCAGCCCTGGGCATCTGTGCTTTCCCAGAGACGGAAGGTCTCATGGTGCCCGTTCTCGGCAGAGCCTTTTCCCAAAACGGCAAACGTCCGGCTTCTTGTCCCACCGGGAAGGGAGCAGCCCTGAAAGCTGTTGCTGGTCTTCGCCTTCCCTGGGCAGCCTATTCACAGGCACAGCAGCCCTGGGCATCTGTGCTTTCCCAGAGACGGAAGGTCTCATGGTGCCCGTTCTCGGCAGAGCCTTTTTCCGAAACGGCAAACGTCCGGCTTCTTGTCCCACCAGGAAGGGAGCAGCCCTGAAAGCTGTTGCTGGTCTTCGCCTTCCCTGGGCAGCCTATTCACAGGCACAGCAGCCCTGGGCATCTGTGCTTTCCCAGAGACGGAAGGTCTCATGGTGTCCGTTCTCGACAGAGCCTTTTCCCAAAACGGCAAACGTCCGGCTCCTCCTCCCACCAGGAAGCAGCCAGCCCTGAAAGCTGCTGCTGGTCTTCGCCTTCCCTGGGCAGCCTATTCACAGGCACAGCAGCCCTGGGCATCTGTGCTTTCCCAGAGACGGAAGGTCTCATGGTGCCCGTTCTCGGCAGAGCCTTTTTCCAAAAGGGCAAACGTCCGGCTCCTCCTCCCACCGGGAAGGGAGCAGCCCTGAAAGCTGTTGCTGCTCTTCGCCTTCCCTGGGCAGCCTATTCAGAGGCACAGCAGCCCTGGGCATCTGTGCTTTCCCAGAGACGGAAGGTCTCATGGTGCCCGTTCTCGGCAGAGCCTTTTCCCAAAACGGCAAACGTCCGGCTTCTTGTCCCACCGGGAAGGGAGCAGCCCTGAAAGCTGTTGCTGGTCTTCGCCTTCCCTGGGCAGCCTATTCACAGGCACAGCAGCACTGGGCATCTGTGCTTTCCCAGAGACGGAAGGTCTCATGGTGCCCGTTCTCGGCAGAGCCTTTTTCCAAAAGGGCAAACGTCCGGCTCCTCCTCCCACCAGGAAGCAGCCAGACCTGAAAGCTGTTGCTGGTCTTCGCCTTCACTGGGCAGCCTATTCACAGGCACAGCTGCACTGGGGATCTGAGCTTTCCCAGAGACGGAAGGTCTCATGGTGCCCGTTCTCGGCAGAGCCTTTTTCCGAAACGGCAAACGTCCAGCTCCTCCTCCCACCAGGAAGGTACCAGCCCTGAAAGCTGTTGCTGCTCTTCACCTTCTCTGGGCAGCCTATTCACAGGCACAACATCCCTGGGCATCTGTGCTTTCCCAGAGACGGAAGGTCTCATGGTGCCCGTTCTCGGCAGGGCCTTTTTCCGAAACAGCAAACGTCCGGCTCCTCCTCCCACCAGGAAGGGGCCAGCCCTGAAAGCTGTTGCTGGTCTTCGCCTTCCCTGGGCAGCCTATTCACAGGCACAGCAGCCCTGGGCATCTGTGCTTTCCCAGAGACGGAAGGTCTCATGGTGCCCGTTCTCGGCAGAGCCTTTTTCCGAAACGGCAAACGTCCGGCTCCTCCTCCCACCAGGAAGGGGCCAGCCCCGCAAGCTGTTGCTGCTGTTCACCTTCCCTGGGCAGCCTATTCACAGGCACAACAGCCCTGGGCATCTGTGCATTCCCAGAGACGGAAGGTCTCATGGTGCCCGTTCTCGGCAGAGCCTTTTTCCGAAACAGCAAACGTCCGGCTCCTCGTCCCACTGGGAAGGGACCAGCCCTGAAAGCTGTTGCTGCTCTTCGCCTTCCCTGGGCAGCCTATTCACAGGCACAGCAGCCCTGGGCATCTGTGCTTTCCCAGAGACGGAAGGTCTCATGGTGCCCGTTCTCGGCAGAGCCTTTTCCAAAAACGGCAAACGTCCGGCTCCTCCTCCCACCAGGAAGGGGCCAGCCCTGAAAGCTGCTGCTGGTCTTCGCCTTCCCTGGGCAGCCTATTCACAGGCACAGCAGCCCTGGGCATCTGTGCTTTCCCAGAGACGGAAGGTCTCATGGTGCCCGTTCTCGACAGAGCCTTTTTCCAAAAGGGCAAACGTCCGGCTCCTCCTCCCACCAGGAAGGGAGCAGCCCTGAAAGCTGTTGCTGCTCTTCGCCTTCCCTGGGCAGCCTATTCAGAGGCACAGCAGCCCTGGGCATCTGTGCTTTCCCAGAGACGGAAGGTCTCATGGTGCCCGTTCTCGGCAGAGCCTTTTCCCAAAACGGCAAACGTCCGGCTTCTTGTCCCACCGGGAAGGGAGCAGCCCTGAAAGCTGTTGCTGGTCTTCGCCTTCCCTGGGCAGCCTATTCACAGGCACAGCAGCCCTGGGCATCTGTGCTTTCCCAGAGACGGAAGGTCTCATGGTGCCCGTTCTCGGCAGAGCCTTTTTCCGAAACGGCAAACGTCCGGCTTCTTGTCCCACCGGGAAGGGAGCAGCCCTGAAAGCTGTTGCTGGTCTTCGCCTTCCCTGGGCAGCCTATTCACAGGCACAGCAGCCCTGGGCATCTGTGCTTTCCCAGAGACGGAAGGTCTCATGGTGTCCGTTCTCGACAGAGCCTTTTCCCAAAACGGCAAACGTCCGGCTCCTCCTCCCACCAGGAAGCAGCCAGCCCTGAAAGCTGCTGCTGGTCTTCGCCTTCCCTGGGCAGCCTATTCACAGGCACAGCAGCCCTGGGCATCTGTGCTTTCCCAGAGACGGAAGGTCTCATGGTGCCCGTTCTCGGCAGAGCCTTTTTCCAAAAGGGCAAACGTCCGGCTCCTCCTCCCACCAGGAAGGGAGCAGCCCTGAAAGCTGTTGCTGCTCTTCGCCTTCCCTGGGCAGCCTATTCAGAGGCACAGCAGCCCTGGGCATCTGTGCTTTCCCAGAGACGGAAGGTCTCATGGTGCCCGTTCTCGGCAGAGCCTTTTCCCAAAACGGCAAACGTCCGGCTTCTTGTCCCACCGGGAAGGGAGCAGCCCTGAAAGCTGTTGCTGGTCTTCGCCTTCCCTGGGCAGCCTATTCACAGGCACAGCAGCCCTGGGCATCTGTGCTTTCCCAGAGACGGAAGGTCTCATGGTGCCCGTTCTCGGCAGAGCCTTTTTCCAAAAGGGCAAACGTCCGGCTCCTCCTCCCACCAGGAAGCAGCCAGCCCTGAAAGCTGTTGCTGGTCTTCGCCTTCACTGGGCAGCCTATTCACAGGCACAGCTGCACTGGGGATCTGAGCTTTCCCAGAGACGGAAGGTCTCATGGTGCCTGTTCTCGGCAGAGCCTTTTTCCGAAACGGCAAACGTCCAGCTCCTCCTCCCACCAGGAAGGTACCAGCCCTGAAAGCTGTTGCTGCTCTTCACCTTCTCTGGGCAGCCTATTCACAGGCACAACAGCCCTGGGCATCTGTGCTTTCCCAGAGACGGAAGGTCTCATGGTGCCCGTTCTCGGCAGGGCCTTTTTCCGAAACAGCAAACGTCCGGCTCCTCCTCCCACCAGGAAGGGGCCAGCCCTGAAAGCTGTTGCTGCTGTTCACCTTCCCTGGGCAGCCTATTCACAGGCACAACAGCCCTGGGCATCTGTGCATTCCCAGAGACGGAAGGTCTCATGGTGCCCGTTCTCGGCAGAGCCTTTTTCCGAAACAGCAAACGTCCGGCTCCTCGTCCCACTGGGAAGGGACCAGCCCTGAAAGCTGTTGCTGCTCTTCGCCTTCCCTGGGCAGCCTATTCACAGGCACAGCAGCCCTGGGCATCTGTGCTTTCCCAGAGACGGAAGGTCTCATGGTGTCCGTTCTCGGCAGAGCCTTTTTCCGAAACGGCAAACGTCCAGCTCCTCCTACCACCAGGAAGGGACCAGCCCTGAAAGCTGTTGCTGCTGTTCACCTTCCCTGGGCAGCCTATTCACAGGCACAACAGCCCTGGGCATCTGTGCTTTCCCAGAGACGGAAGGTCTCATGTTGCCCGTTCTCGACAGAGCCTTTTTCCGAAACAGCAAACGTCCGGCTCCTCCTCCCACCAGGAAGGGACCAGCCCTGAAAGCTGTTGCTGGTCTTCGCCTTCCCTGGGCAGCCTATTCACAGGCACAGCAGCCCTGGGGATCTGTGCTTTCCCAGAGACGGAAGGTCTCATGGTGCCCGTTCTCGGCAGAGCCTTTTCCCAAAACGGCAAAACGTCCGGCTCCTCCTCCCACCGGGAAGGGGCCAGCCCTGAAAGCTGCTGCTGGTCTTCGCCTTCCCTGGGCAGCCTATTCACAGGCACAGCAGCCCTGGGCATCTGTGCTTTCCCAGAGACGGAAGGTCTCATGGTGCCCGTTCTCGGCAGAGCCTTTTTCCAAAAGGGCAAACGTCCGGCTCCTCCTCCCACCAGGAAGGGAGCAGCCCTGAAAGCTGTTGCTGCTCTTCGCCTTCCCTGGGCAGCCTATTCAGAGGCACAGCAGCCCTGGGCATCTGTGCTTTCCCAGAGACGGAAGGTCTCATGGTGCCCGTTCTCGGCAGAGCCTTTTTCCGAAACGGCAAACGTCCGGCTTCTTGTCCCACCGGGAAGGGAGCAGCCCTGAAAGCTGTTGCTGGTCTTCGCCTTCCCTGGGCAGCCTATTCACAGGCACAGCAGCCCTGGGCATCTGTGCTTTCCCAGAGACGGAAGGTCTCATGGTGTCCGTTCTCGGCAGAGCCTTTTTTCCGAAACGGCAAACGTCCGGCTCCTCCTCCCACCAGAAGGGGCCAGCCCTGAAAGCTGTTGCTGCTCTTCACCTTCTTTGGGCAGCCTATTCACAGGCACAGCAGCCCTGGGCATCTGTGCTTTCCCAGAGACGGAAGGTCTCATGGTGCCCATTCTCGGCAGAGCCTTTTTCCCGAAACGGCAAACGTCCGGCTCCTCCTCCCACCAGGTAGGGGCCAGCCCTGAAAGCTGTCGCTGGTCTTCGCCTTCCCTGGGCAGCCTATTCACAGGCACAGCTGCACTGGGGATCTGTGCTTTCCCAGGGACGGAAGGTCTCATGGTGCCCGTTCTCGACAGAGCCTTTTTCCGAAATGGCAAACGTCCAGCTC